>CM065807.1:125585940-126228857 GCA_033398695.1 Orobanche coerulescens
TACAAGCTCGTATATCACAAGGCACAATATAGTAGGGAGACTTACATCCACAGGTCGCACGAAGATGATGGCTGCACCTCGATACTAATCACGGCCGACATCACAAACGATGCATCCGGACACGACTTAGACAGACACAATCTGACAGAACAAGAAACGACAATACCCGACTGGACCCGATAGCCTAGGTTTCCGCAACCTAAGCTCTGATACCATATTCTGTAACACCCCCAAACCACTTGGGAATATTACAGGGCCGCAGACCCTCTCCATGAGGATCTACCAGGCTAAATACGAAAACAATACATCACATTTTAAGCCGATCTGGCTAAATAATGAACCATTAGACCGATTTGGTCTTTTACCAAAAATTTTTACATCGAACATACAAAACTCCTTTTTCTAACTCGTACCCACGCAGGGGTTAGGATACATTATTACTTCCCGAAAATTTGAAAATATCCCAACAAAAAGACAAAACAATAAGACTTCACCAAATACCCAACACGGCCTTCATGTGATTAGCATCGTCGTCTTCCATCATCCTTCGTACCGATCCTGTGGTTCGCTCCCCAGCAACCTGCAAGTACCTTGACGCAATACAGACATCCACCCCCCGAATACTCGGGGGTTAGCAAAACTCCACTGTTTTGCTAGTGCAAGTATAAAGTGCAAATACGAGCTATACACAACATATTCCAAGAATATAAAAAAACTTGATTAATTCCACAATTCGACCCAATGAAGATTTCCCGAGATATTTCATTGAATAAAATAGTTCAAACCATAAAAAAATTGGAATGAGACACGCAGGCTCTTTGAAAAGCATTTAAAAAGTCTCGGGAGTTTTAGAAAGACATTTCTGGGCTAATAAATCTTTAACTCGACAAACCACATAGGGACACGGGCCAAAGAATTGTTTTTGCTCAAAGATACCAATCTAGTCACAAACACAGGGTCCACGACCCAAAACATCCATATCCCATACTCGAGTGAATAACACAACGGTCACACTCGATACATAACCAAACCACAATGTACGGAAACAATCACAGGGCCCGTATCCTTATGCCAAAAATATCGCAACCATGAAGCAAATAATATACGACGCTTATACCGGTGCCATTTTAGCCAAGTACCAAGACCTTACATATGATGTATCTCACTTTGGGAATTTGCATATGTGATACTCCGGACATATCACAATTATCGAAAACAACATCGTGCCATATTCATCATCACAAAACAACCTCCCGAGCTATACTGGCCCTGTACCTCTCAAGCAAGATACACACCCCAGAGACACCTCGTCAGGCCCTCCCTGGTGTATAGCCCACCGAGTGATCCGTAGGGATACGCAGCCTACCGGACCCCAGGGGACCCTCACTGGTTTTACTCGGTTCACACACTCTCAGTAACCACATGGCACAAACCATATTTTCTGAAATTACTACTTTCACAAAATCACGATTCAAAAACATATTCCCCCGAAGTACTTCAAATGTAAATCAAGGTACTTGCTAGGAATGGCCACAACATCCGACACATACTCACATCACACATCATCACAAACTCATCAATAGTACACACGTCCACACACATATACACACTTCTTGACAGAAAGACATAACCTTAAGTCCACTATCAACATAATCACGCACAACAATACCAAACGTAAAGAAGATATTCCAAAGCACACCACTAGTACATATTCTCAGAACCACACAATCGTTCACAAACACATAAGTAGATTTTATAGAGGACCTTTATCGAGAATATACCGATTCTTTTATAAGTTCATTAAAAATAATTCAATTGCACACCTAGTCAATTACCGACTATAACCACTACGAAATATGAAGTGTATCGGCAAGATATTTGCCTCAATAGTTGATACTGGACACTCTGACGAACGTCTCTTAACCGGAAGACTTCGAATGCTCACAACTCTTCGGCGGAAACGACGGTAACACCACGGATCGGAAAACGGCGAATGGGAGGGTTCCGACTCGAGTTCTCAAGGAACCTGACCCCAACATCATACCATGAATAAATTGACGATCGAATGAGGAAGAATAATCGTAGAACGCCCGAATCCCCTTTGTGACATTTTATCGAACACTTTCAAGGTGTCGATTAGAAACTCAATAAAACGACGAATCCTCGGCAATCCAACCGTGTAAGAACAAGGGATTCGATATAAAACAACTTAATAATCATCAATCCATCACTATTCTAAGTTATAACGAATCAAATGGGCGAAATCAACAAAATCCCCAATTTTTCCCAAAACTAGGATTTTAGGAAAACTAACCTTGATTCGCTGGATTGAAGGATGTTATGGAGTGATTAATCGATGTTATAAGCTCCTCAACTTCGTGGATTAGTTGTATAACAACATGCCTTCGTCACCTCCAAGACTCGGTAGCATACGAAAGGAAGGAAATGAAAATGAGTGCAAAGCAGGATTTCGGTCATATTTATATTGGTGCAGCCTAGCGTGCGCTAGATCGCAGAGCTAGCGTGCGCTAGCGGCGGTCATGGTCGAGAATGTTCGGCCGGGCCCGCCATCATGCGGCCGAACACGTGCGCTCGGCCCCGACCACAATCCAGACTTCTGGCTCGGCCAGTAAGCGTCTTCCGGCCGTAGCGTGCGCTACCGGCCGGTCGTAGCGTGCGTAGTGTCCGGCAGTAGCGTGCGCTACCTGCTGATCTCCCCAGTCCAGAACCTTTCTGCCCTTACTGCCTCGGCCGACTAGCGCGCGCAGCCAACCGGCCATAGCGTGCGCTGCCTCCTGGCCGTAGCGTGCGCTACTTTCCGGACGTAGCGTGCGCTACGCCGGTTCCTGTCGCAACCGCCCGGCCAGTGCCTGCACTCGTCCGGCCAGTGCCGGCAGCCGTCCGGCCACCGTGCCCAACCGTCCGGCCAGTGTCCGACCACCAAGATTCGAAGACTCTATTTTCCGAAATCGCACAGAACGAACACGACAAAATACTTGGGGACAACATCATTGGTTCGAAATGAAAACAACGGATAACAAATCATCACCTACGGTCTTAAACGCCAAAATCAGTTGTCAAGAAAATAATACCGGAACTCGACAACCGGGAAATATCCGAAAAAAAATCCAAAATAACCGGAACGGAAATCGTGGTGAGGAGTAACTACTGGTTGAGTAATTTGAAGACAGACGTTAGCGAGTTTGTGTCGAGGTGTTTGACCTGCCAGCAGGTTAAGATCGAGCATCAGCGACCCGCGGGGCTTTTGCGACCACTTCCTATCCCAGAGTGGAAATGGGAGGATATTTCTCTGGATTTCATTACCAGTATGCCTAAGATTCGGACTGGAATGAACATGATTTGGGTCATTGTCGATCAACTAACCAAATCAGCTCATTTTATGGGTATTAAGGACACTTGGGGGCCAGAGAGACTAGCGCGAGTGTTTATTGCGGAGATAGTGAGGTTGCATGGGACCCCTAAGAGTATTGTTTCGGATCGTGATGGCCGATTTATATCACATTTTTGGCAGGCCGTTCATAGAGCTTTGGCGACCGAATTGAGACTTAGTACATCCTACCACCCTCACACAGACGGACAGTCTGAGCGGACGATACAGACGTTGGAGGATATGTTGCGAGCCTGTGCTTTAGATTGGAAGGATGATTGGGAGTCGCACTTGTCATTGATCGAATTCACGTACAACAATAGTTGGCACGCCTCGATCAAAATGGCACCATTTGAGGCACTTTATGGTAGGAAGTGCAGATCGCCGTTGTGTTGGGATGATACATCTGAGCTAATTGGCACCGAGCTTGATATGGTAGTTGAGACGAGAGAGAAGATCGCTTTGGTTCGCGATAGGATGTTGACGGCTCAGAGTCGACAAAAGTCTTATGTCGTTACACATCGACGGCCGTTGGAGTTTGAGGTGGGAGACCATGTGTTGCTTAAGGTGTCGCCGACACGGGGAGTTTACCGCTTTGGTCGGAAGGGTAAACTTAGTCCGAGATTTATTGGGCCATTCGAGGTTCTAGAGAGAGTTATAGAGCTTGCATATCAGTTAGGCTTGTCGCCGTCCCTGAGCCACGTGCATAACATATTTCATGTTTCCCAGCTTAGGAAGTACGTGCCGGACCCTAGCCATGTTATTGATTTTGGAGAGATCGGGTTGGGGCCCGACATTACCTTCGAGGAGAGGCCGATTCAGGTCTTAGAGCGTCGGGTGAAGCAACTCAGGCACAAAACCATTCCTTTGGTTAAAGTGCAATGGTCGAGGCATGGATCCGAGGAAGCCACGTGGGAGATGGAAGAGAGTATGAGGTCGAGATACCCCGAGTTATTCGCATTGTAAGTTTTGGGACGAAACTTATTTTTAAGGGGAGATAATGTAATATCCGCGTTTTCTATTTTTGGTAATTTCTATTTTTGGTGTATGTTCGTTTCGGACAACTCGCTTGACACTTTTTGGAATTCTGAATCTATTTTGTTCTTGGAGTTTCTCCGTTTGGACGAGTCTCGATGATGTTTTTACGTATTTTCATCTTGAGTTATATTTTATCGCATGTGTATTCGATTCTCGTAAAACTCGTTCGATTTCATCATTTTCCTATTTCCATGAGTTCGTATGGTTGAGTGGAGCATGTTGTGAGTTTCGGATTGTTAATCCGACGTTGTATCGTGATTTTCGGACGATTGGGCCGTTTCGTAATTTCCTATAAGTTTAGGGAATTTGTTCCTTGGTCGATTTTGATTGTGTACCTCGGACCATTTCAGGTTATTGGATATTGTTTTTTGTTGCATGTAATTTTCTCAGACCGTTGGGTCGGCATATCGTGTTTTGTTTTATCGTCTTTTTCCATTTTGGTAGCGTCGTCTTGTGTCAAGAGCCTGTCTGGACTGACCTGTGCAAAACGGCGCAAGACTCGTGGCATTCTGCGCCGGGTCTGTGCGCCGTGTTGCCCAGTGGTGCCCGCTGCCTTGCGAAACGGCGCAAGACCCGCGGCATTTTGCGCCGTGTCTGTGCGCCGTGTCGCACAGGGGTCGCCCACTGACCCACAATACGGCGCTGAACACGACACCATTTGGGCCGTTTGCTGCGCCGTGTTCTGTCCAGTATATATAGCACAGACACGGGTTTTAACCCCATTTTCACCATTCCTCTTGGCTCTCCACTCCTTCATCACGGTTTTGGGCGATTTCATCCGGATATTGTATTCTAGCATCTTATAACTCGGAATTGGAGATTCTAACACGAATCAATCATCTTCCTTCCACCATTCCATCGTTGAATTGAGGTAATTGGGCATTATACCTAATTTTAGGGTTCTTGGCTATTATTCATTTTTCCTTTCGTTTTTGCTTCGATTGATGATGAATTATAGTTGGGTAATCGTAGTGTTATGTTTTCCTAGAACTTTAGCGGATCAATTCCAAGTTTTTCCCTTCATTGATCGAATTTGAACCTTATGCCTCCGTAGTGTTCGGCGTATTGTCCCTTAGGGTAGAACGCCGATTAATTCGTGATTTCTCAGTGGAATTGTAGTTGATTGAGTCTCTATTGTTGTTAGGATCGGATTTGTGAAGATTGTTCGGACCGAAACCTTTTCCTTCCACCGTTTTCTTCGCCTCGTGTTATCCAAGGTAGGTACATATATTACATTCTGTTATGTGTGTATGGTCGACGATTAACAATCATGAACATTCCAAATATCAATTCATCAATACACTCAACTCCTCATAATCCACATTACAACAAGATACAACCGAAATAAGATATGTAAAACACACGAATATTACACCCTTACCCCCGAAAAAGAAGTTTCGTCCCGAAACATAAGATTCGAAAAGTTCAGGGTATCGAGAACGCATAATATCTTCGGTTTCCCACGTGGCTTCCTCAATTCCATGTTTAGACCATTGGACCTTTACTAACGGAATCGCTTTCTGTCGCAATTGTTTCACTCGCCGATCCAATATGGCTACCGGTTGTTCTTCATGCGAAACATCATCAATAACTTCAATCTCTTGATAATCAATAACATGACTGGGATCGGGAACATACTTATGCAATTGCGAAACATGGAACACGTTTTGAACATGACTAAGCATCAGAGGTAACGATAGTCGATAAGCTACATCACCTACCTTGTCCAGGATCTCGAAGGGACCAATATAACGAGGACTAAGCTTCCCATTCTTACCAAACCGAAGAACTCCATGAGTCGGTGATACTTTCAACAATACATGATACCCTGTCTGAAACTCTAATGGTCGAGGTCGAACGTTGGCATATGACTTTGGTCGACTCTGGGCGGTCAATGACCTTTGTCGAATAACTACAACCTTCTCCTGTGTTTGAATCATCAAGTATGGTTCTACTCTAAGTAACTCGTACGGTTTGTCCCAACAAATTGGCGATCTACACCATCTTCCATATAATGCTTCAAACGGAGCCATTCAAATCGAACTATGCCGACTATTATTATACGCAAATTCGATCAATGGTAAATGAATCTCCCAATCTTCTTTCCAATCCAATGCACAAGCCCTCAACATGTCTTCTAATGCTTGGATTGTTCTATCCGACTGTCCATCCGTCTGAGGATGATAAGCGGTGCTAAAATTCAGTTCGGTACTGAGTGCTCGATGTACTGCCTGCCAGAGATATGACACAAAATGACCATCGTGATCCGAAACAATACTCTTTGGGGTACCATAGAGTCTCACAATCTCTGCAATGAAAAAACGAGCTAACCTCTATGGTCCCCAAATATCTCTAATGCCCAGAAAATGTGCTGATTTGGTTAACCGATCAACGATTACCCAAATCATATTCATTCCGGTTTGCATCCTTGGAATTCCCATAATAAAATCCATCGCGATGTCTTCCCACTTCCATTCCGGAATTGATAACAGTTTCAACTTCCCGGTAGGTATTTGATGCTCAGCTTTAACCTGGTGACAAGTCAAGCATTTCGACAGGAATTCTGTTACATCCTTCTTCATGTTCGGCCACCAAAAAATTTTCTTCAAGTCTATATACATTTTACTCGTACCCGGATGAATCGAGTACGGAGTAGAATGTGCTTCATTCAAAATCACTTGCTTGAGATCATCCCGGTTAGGTACACAAGTTCTACCTCGAAATCGAATAAATCCGTCTTTATCGATTAAGAATCCAAGAGCCTTTTATTTAACAACGTCCTCCCGAAGCTGCATAAATAAGAGATCGTCTAACTGTTTGGACTTAATATCTTCCATTACGGAGTACATGATCTCAAGGAAATGTAATTGTCCTTGAGCTATTTGAGGCCAAACTTCAATTTCCAGATCAATCAACTCTTGTCTGAGCTTCGGTTGAATGGTAAGTAATTCCAATTTCTGCAGCACGACTGACTTGCGGCTCAAAGCGTCGGCAACGGCATTCGCTTTACCTGTATGGTAAAGAATGTCAAGATCATAATCTTTAAGCAATTCCAACCATCGCCGCTGGCGCATATTAAGCTCCTTTTGCGTGAATATATACTTCAAGCTCTTATGATCCGTATACACTCGACAAGAAGAACCATATAAATAATGCCTCCAAATTTTTAACACAAACACCACAGAGGCTAACTCAAGGTCATGGGTGGGATAATTCATCTCATATGGATTTAATTGTGGAGATACATAAGCCACTACTCTCTCATTTTGCATCAATATACATACCAATCCTTGTTTAGAAGCATCACAATAAATGACGAAACCTTCCGTTCCTTGTGGTAAGGCTAGGACCGGAGATGTAGTCAGCCTTTTTTCAACTCATCAAAACTCTGTTGGAACATTTTGTTCCATACATAAATTAATAATGTTTTGATGATTAAAGTTGTTAAACAAAGCAAAACAACAAAGAGACGAAGCAAAGCATCGAAGGAAACAAAGTGCAAAAAGCTAGAATAATATATGCTTAACGTACGTAAGAGGGACATCTTAACGCACGTAATGTTGATATGTTAACATATGTAAAACGATAATGATAACATACGTAACCAAGTGTTCATAATTTAAATGAGGAGAACGTTGGACGAGTCAAAGTCAGAAAGCGACAACGGACATATGACGCCAGCAATGACGTACACTTAACGTACGTAATGCGAGATTGGCTAACGTATGTAAGGAAAAGAACGAAACCTACTGAACTAAAATGCATATACGTTAACGTACGTAACCATGGTGATATAATGTACGTAAAGTATCTTGCGTACGTAATGGACAGCATGTAGCGTACGTAATGGAGCTTCAGGGTGCTAATGGCTAGTAAGGCTTTGGAGCCTATAAATACTATTCCTATGGTATTATTCCATACAACAACTTCAAGCATACACGACATTCATCTGAGATTCATATTGATATTATTGTTGTTGTAATATTGAGCTTATATTGTTAGTTTGAGTGTTTATACATTCAACATTATACACGAGAGGTAAAAGTAAAGATACGATTGGATTCGGTGTTATTAAGAACAAGGATCCGGCATTATTAGAATCGCAATCGCTATCTTCGTGAGGTTTATCTAGTACCCACAGAAAGGTAGAGAGGTTGATTCCTTATCCTATGGAAAAGGAAAACGGTTTAACTTGGATCGACATAAAGACAAGTACGAGTGGTTTATCATGGACCAATAGAAGACGTGATTGTAACGGTTATTCCTCGATCGATAGAAGAGAGGTGCAGAGGTTTTTATCTTGAAGCTATTGAAAAAGATACCGAGAGAGGACGTAGGCTCGTTTATAGCCGAACCTCTATAAATCCGTGCGTCATTTAATTTCTGCAATTTAATTTACGTTTCCGCAACACGGCGCATATTCCAATCTTGCTCCAATAATTGGTATCGGAGCATTACCTCCAATACACGGCTTAGCATCCGAGGAGTCGATCTAAATGGTGTTCCAATTTGCTCCAGTCGAAGGCCTCGCTCTAAATCGACCACCATTTTTGATGGCTCAAATTATATGACGTGGAAGAAAAAGATGTCGATCTTCATTCGTTCTTATGATATCGAGATTTGGAAGATCATTTGTCTTGGCCCGAAAGTTCCAATCAAACCCGACGGATCTCTCAAAAGTTTCGAAGAATATAATGACGAGGACTGGAAGAACGACCACCTAAATTGTAAGGCTACTCAATTTCTACTTTTGTGCCTTAAATCCGTAAGAGATCAATCGTGTTTCATCGTGTGAAAGTGCTAAAGAAATATAGAAAATTCTTGAAATTACACACGAAGGGACAACTCAAGTCAAGGAGACGAAGATTAATATGCTTCTCCATGACTATGAGTTATTCATGATGAAGGGTGATGAGTCCATCACCAATATGCTCGACCAATTTTTGGTCATCACTAATGGACTATCTTCGTTCGGAAAACCATTATCAAGTATTGAGAAAGTCAAGAAAATCTTAAGATCACTACCTGTTGAATGGGACGGAATGGTAACGGCGATTATGGAATCGAAATATCTCAATAATCTTGATTTTAGTGCCCTCGTTGGTTCACTAATACATTACGAGATTGTCCTTAAATCTCTAAATACAAAGTCGAAACCGAAGGAAAGATCAATAGCCTTGAAGGCTAAGATGTCTAAGAAGGAAGTAATCCCGGTTGAAGAAAGCGACGAAGAATCGTCATATTATGCAAAGAATATTAATAAGTTCCAAACTTTATTAAATCGGAGAAAGAAAGACATCTCGGGCGAATCTAAGAAATTCGACAACTCTTGTCGATTATGTACCAGGCCACTTTGCAAAGAATTGCCGAGCTAAACCCAAGAAGGAGGTCCTCGTTGCAACATGGAGCGATGAAGACGAAGATGATGATTTTATCCATCGAAATAATCTCGCTCTCATGGACCGAAGTTCATTCGACGATAGCGACGTCAAAAGCCGGGTAAGTACGTCATCTCAAGATGAGTTATATGAAGCATTCGAGTTATTACATACTGATTTCCAAAATACTTTAAAAGAAATAAAATCCCTTCAAACTAAAAATAAATCATTGGAAAATGAGATTTCCAAAATTCTTGAAAAGGAAAAATCTGTTGATATCGATCATTCTAAATGCCTTGAAAACGAAAATATTTTAAAGGATGATCTTGTTAAAATTCAAACCGAGCTCAAAAATTTAACGAATAAATTTTCTATCGGAAACGAGAAATTTGAAAATATGCTCTTGATTCAGAAATTTACTTTGAATAAAGAGGGGTTAGGATTCAAACCGCGTTCTAAAAATGAATCCGTAAATTTTAAGATACCCCATTGCGAAAAATATTTAAAAATCGGGCATCACATTTCTATCTATAAAAGGCCACCCCGGACGATTAAAATTAAAAAAATTTGGGTTCTAAAGGAACAATTGTTTCAAATATCGTCTATATCTCAAATAAAAAACCAACTCTCGGTTGGATCCCAAAAAATTGATATTTTATCAAAATATTTTACTTAGGGGGAGTAATAATTTTTTGAGGGAGATAATATTTTCAGGGGGAGTTTATACCCTATTCATGCATATAGTTATATTTATCAATTTGGTATTTATTACCCGTGTTATTTATTACACTCTTTGATGAAGACAATGTTAGGAATATGCCCTCGAATGCCACTCAGGGGATGAGAGAGTAGGGGCATTGTACTTGTAATTATGGAATAAATAATAAAAAGGCAATTTGATTCATTCACTGTTTATTGTATTTCAATTGCATTCTTGACTTGGTAAATATTGAACTGAAGTCCATGTAAATAAACTGAACATTCCATTCTCGTTATGGGATAAGAAAAAATGCACTGGAAGTGTTTAAAGTTTATTTACGAAAATCGTTCGCAAGTCAATAAACTTAAATGGGCATTAAGTTTTAATAAGACTTGTATAACTGATGCTAGGACGTGTGCACGTCTTGATAGCATAGTTATAAAGTATATTGGTGGGACCAGTATACTAGAACACGACTCATACTCGATTCAGTCACACGGTATTCACTCTCGAAGAGTCGATGACGAATCAAAAGGTTGTGATAGTGTATGTGGACCTTTGACTTGAGGATTCAGTAGAAGATGTGCCTGTGACGTTTAGTTTGTCATTAGAGTAGTTAGACTCATTTGCTTGATTGCTGAGTCGACCTCGAAGTGCGGACTATTGTAACACCCCCGATATATTCGGGAATATTACAGCGCCGTAAATCCTTTACCTAAGGATTTACAAGGCTGAAGAATTGAACAAGTATAAAAGGGTACTGACGAATGGAAATAACGGAATTACAGTACATCAGTTCTGACCAAATACAGAAATAGTACAATTGTTCAACAGAACTCAATAGTACATCACCAAATTCAAATCATCACAAACGACTTTGTACTCGAGTACTTATTGAAATAACGAATAAACAACAGATAAATAAACCCGGTCGGGACATCACTCTGCACCCTCGTCATCATACAGTTCCAGTGGTTGTTTCCCCGCTCTCCTGGATCCTGAACACAAACAAAATGTTCACCCCCGAAGGGGTTAGCACAACGATGCTAGTACAAGTACCAGAGCATATTATTCATATCTCACGAAGAATAATAATAACGTAAACGACAAAATACCAATGAGTCTTCTCCTACGAGAAACTCAAACATAACATACACAACTGATAATCACAACATGATATCAATACATACACATGGTAATTCCATCGATCCAGCGTTCACTGCCTAGAACCCACGATGATCCCGCTGGACCAACCCGTGGTGGAAAAACCCGTCCGATGATCCAGTATGCGCTAGCATAGATCCCCCGATGATCCCGTCGGACCAACACGAGGTGGACATACAATAACGACATACATGCACGACAATATGTATAACAACAATACGTAAAACAATTAAGGTACTTGCCTCGATTTGAAGACAATAACAACACTTCCACGGAAATGAACACTCGACGATCGTCCTCCTCAATCAATCACGTAACGAGACCAAACCTTAACAAAAGAAATAATATAGGATTTATCTCACGTCGTATGGATGTAACAATTCGATTCATGGCCAAAAATTCATAAAATACAATCTGCCTGAACTGCTTAGCGCACGCTAAGTACTCTGTGTAGCGTGCGTTAAGTCTGCCCGATAGCGCACGCAAACAACAAAGCCTAGCGCACGCTAACGATGCATGGTCAGTACTTCACTGACCAGCCAACTGACTCGTCTGATGGTCTAGCGTACGTTACATACCAAACGTAGCGCACGCTAACGAGTGCTCGATAGCGCCGCGTTAAATCGCATAGCATAGCGTGCGCTATTATCGCATGGTCATTTCTTTGGCGAGCAAGAATCGTTCTTGCCATGAACGAAACAATGAAATCCTTCGTGATAATTCATGTTACTTCCATGAATACCAAGTTCTTACTCTTATGAATGATCTCCAGGATGATATCAACTTCAAGATGCAAATATACGTATAATCATCATGACACCATAATCCATCTTGATTACAATTCTCATGCAAAGTTGGTGATCTCGGTTGATGTATCGATGCTACTATCATTATGCATATTCGACTTCATCTTGAGGTGAACTAACAATTCCGACTTATACGAAAGAATATTTCCTAAGATGATTCTTCCTTTAAGTTCTTATAACATCTTTTCCAACTCATGATCACAAAGATAACATAAATCATACGGATTGTTAACTTCCGAATATTTCTCTCATCATTTGAGGTACTAGGATTCCAACTTCAAGGTTCCAACAATAATATCGTAATTGTAGACATCCCAATCTTCTAAACATGATGTTGTTGAAATAATTCACTAATGAAATTCAATATCTCGTTAACATGATCATCATATCCATTGGAAATCCAAATCTAAGACTGTGATAGGTTGAACATACCTTAATATGCCGAAATCACTGAACCACAAGGTGTAATCCGACTCCGGTTGGTTATGTGCCCCTCCAAGGTGTTACTTCTCTTCAATGATCACTCACAAGTGATACTCAATCATTCAATGATCACTCATACATGTTCTAAGTGTTTAGAAGGGAGATTATTGCTCTCTGGACTCTCAAAGATGAAGTATAGACGAAGGAAATGAAAGCCCAAGCGGTTGTTGTCCCATTTATAATATTCTGCATTATTGACAAGTTAGCGCACGCTACTAAGCATCCCTTAGCGTGCGCTAATAATGGTTGACTTCAAAATTTGTCCGGGTGCGTCAGCGGGAATCTTATCCGGACCCATGTCCCGCTGGCGCATGAGCTAGCTGTCCCGCTCAATAATTGAGTTCTTAGAGCACGTTACTCATACCTGCGTAGCGTGCGCTAATAATGGCCCGATAGCGCGTGTTAAGATACATTCTTAGCGTGCGCTATCACGAGGTTGTTTGAGCAATTTTGCATTTTTCTATACTTATATACAATGATATCAATGCACGAAATATCATACTCCAATAATCAAAATCACCAATCCGAATAATACAGGGTTGAATACAGATGAAATACAACGTAATAAATCCGGATATTACATACTCTCCTACTAAAAAGGAGTTTCGTCCCGAAACTCAAGACGAAAATAACTCGGGATATCTAGACTTCATATCAGCTTCCGTTTCCCAGGTGGCTTCTTCCATTCCGTGACGTGACCACTGAACTTTGACCAAAACGATTGGTTTGTTCCTCAGTTGCTTAACTCGACTCTCGAGTATCTTGACCGGTCTTTCTTCAAACGTCCCATCCTGTGCGACTTCGATCTCACCGAAATCAATGATATGACTAGGATCTGGTATATATCTCCGCAATCGATACGTGGAACACGTTATGAACATGGCACAATGACGGCGGTAATGCTAATCAGTATGCCAACTCCCAACTCTCTCGAGGATCTCAAATGGCCGATATATCTCGGACTCGGCTTTCCTTTCCTTCCAAACGAAAGATTCCCGAGTAGGAGAAACCTTCAAAAGTACGTGATCTCCAAAGACTAAACTCCAATGGGCGGCGCGCGTCCGCATAGGATTTCGCGACTGCAGGCGCCAACAACCTTTCACGAATCAAGGCTATCTTCTCTCGAGTCTGCTCGATCAACTCTGGTTCTGTTCCGATCAAGTCCGATGAATCGTCCCAACATAAGGGCGATCTGCATCTCCTTCCGTATAATGCCTCAAACGGTGCCATCTTAATGGAAGCATGCTAACTATTGTTGTAAGTAAATTCAATCAACGGTAGATGAACCTCCCAATCGTTTGACCAATCTAAGGCACCGGCCCTTAGCATATCTTCCACCGTTTGTATAGTTCTCTCAGATTGTCCGTCAGACTGCGGGTGATAAGCTGTACTGAAGTTCAATTCAGTCCCTAAGGCCTTATGAACTGCTTTCCAAAAGTGAGACACAAAACGACCGTCTCGATCAGAAACAATGGTTTTCGGCGTACCATGCAATCGAACTATCTCCGAAATAAAGACTCGTGCCAACCTCTCTGGTCCCCACGTTACCTTAATGCCTAGAAAATGAGCCGATTTGGTTAAACGATCAACTATCACCTAAATCATGTTCATTCCTGTCCTGGTTTTCGGCATATTAGTGATAAAGTCCATTGATATGTCCTCCCACTTCCATTCAGGAATCGGGAGCGGCTTCAACATTCCAGCAGGCCATTGATGCTCGATCTTAACCTGCTGACAAGTCAAGCATTTCGAAACATAGTCCGCTACGTCTTGCGTCATGTTGCCCCACCAGAAATTCTGCTTCAAGTCCTTATACATTTTACTGGTGCCCGGGTGGATAGAATAGGGCGAACTATGAGCTTCCTTCATAATCGTCTGTTTCAGAACATCAACATCGGGAACGCAGAGTCGGTTCTGAAATCCCAAAACTCCATCGTCATGAATTATGAATCCGGGGGCCTTTCCTTTGATCACTTCATCATCTAACCGAACCATCAGAGGATCATCTACCTGTCTAGATTTGATTTCTTCGGTTAAAGATGAAGTTATCCCCATCACGCACAGTTGTCCTTGGACTCTTTGTAACCATACCTCAATTCCTTCACGAATCATCTCTCGTTGAAGGCTAAGTTGGGATGTCAGCGTCTCCAGCATTTGAATAGAGACAGGCTTCCGGCTAAGTGCATCGGCCACTACATTCGCTTTGCCTGGATGATATAAAATCTCCAAGTCATAGTCCTTAATCAGTTCCAACCATCTTCTTTGCCGCATATTCAACTCTTTCTGACTAAATATGTACTTGAGACTCTTATGATCCGTAAAGATTTGACAGTGAGTCCCGTACAGATAATGCCTCCAGATCTTCAAGGCAAAAACCACTGCTGCTAGCTCCAAATCATGTGTCGGGTAATTCACTTCATAAGGTTTCAGTTGTCGCGATGCATAAGCGATCACCTTATCATTCTGCATCAACACGCACCCAAGTCCTTGGTTCGAAGCATCACTGTAAACTATGAATCCTCCAGTTCCCTGCGGAAGGGATAGAATCGGTGCCGTCTCAATCTCTTCTTTAACTCAACAAAACTAGTCTGACACGACTCGTTCCACTCAAACTTTTGAGTTTTCTGCAGAAGTCGAGTAAGTGGGCGGGAAATTTTAGAAAACCCTTCCACGAATCGATGATAATATCCAGCAAGTCCTAAGAAGCTTCGGACCTCTTTCACGTTCTTTGGAGGCTTCCAATCCAATATTGCTTCGATCTTCTAAGGATCCACTCGGACTCCTCTAGCTGACACCACATGGCCGAGGAACATTACTTCTTTTAGCCAAAATTCACACTTAGAAAGTTTGGCGTACAATTTCTCGTTTCTCAAAAGCTCCAATACTATCCGCAAATGCTGCGCATGTTCTTCCGGACTCTTAGAACACACCAGGATGTCATCAATAAATACGACCACAAATTTGTCCAAAAATTCAATGAACACTCTGTTCATCAATTGCATAAATACAGCAGGTGCGTTAGTGAGTCCAAACGGCATCACTACAAACTCATAATGGCCGTAGCGAGTTCTGAATGCTGATTTCGGAACATGAGACTCCTTAATCCTCAGTTGATGGTATCCTGATCTCAGATCGATTTTAGAAAATATTGTTGCCCCTTGCAGCTGGTCAAACAGATCATCAATCCGTGGCAACGGATACTTGTTCTTAATCGTCATCTTGTTCAGCTCGCGATAGTCAATACACAGTCGGAGCGATCCATCCTTCTTTCGGAAAAAAAGAACTGGCGCTCCCTAGGGTGAAATGCTTGGATGAATATAGCCCTTGTCCAGTAACTCCTCCAGCTGCTTCTTCAGTTCGTACATTTCAGTAGGTTCCATACGATACGGCGCCTTAGAAATTGGTGTCGCTCCAGGTTCCAGTTCAATAGTAAATTCTACATCCCTTCGTGGAGGTAGCCCAGGTAATTCATCAGGAAATACATCTGGAAATTCGTTCACAACAGGAATAGATGAAAGTTCCACCATTTCTTCTTCTTTCTTCATTGCGTAACACCAGTACCCGGTACAGCCTTGTTTCAACAATTTGACAGCTTTCATCGCCTTGATCAACTTTCCTGAGCTTCCCGGTTTCCATCCCTCAAACAGAATCTCGGAACCATCGTCAGCGACCAGCGAGATATTCCTCCTTCGGTAGTTTACAATTGCTCCGTACCGATTAAGCCAATCGTCTCCGAGTATCAGGTCATCTCCTTGCATTTCTATCATGATCAGATTTGAGAGCCACTCTCTGCCTCCAAATGATACAGGGAAATTTCTAGTTTCTAAATTTCCGACAATCCTCTCTCCACTCGGTAAACCAACAACATAAGGTTCACAAGCCTGAAAACCGGAAATATTCAAACGATTTACACAAGACAAATATATGAAAGAATGTGTAGCTCCTGTATCGAATAAAACGCTAACTGGCTGGGAAAGGATCTCGATAAGACTGATGCGACAAAGAAGATCACGATCGTCTGTCCTCCTAATCTCGCATGCACGTGGGGAGCAGATCCGCACTCGATGTCCCCTTTCGGTCCCATTGTCCTCTCGCCTCGCCCGCGCCAAAATTTCCGAGGCATCCGAACACTTTGCTGCGTCGTGGAATACCGCCTCCTTCTGGACTGGCTGTGGTGTACGGGCTCTAAAAGACTTTGCAGCCTCTTCACAAAACACCGCCCGATGTCCCTCTCGTCCACAGTCAAAACAAGTCACGGCAGGAAGGGGACAATTCCATCGATAGTGCCCCGTATGGGCGCAGTTAAAGCATTTCCTGGTAACATCAGTAATAGTTGATGTCGCTCCGAAGTTCTTTCCGCTCCTAGCTGGGTGCGGAGGTTTCTTGAAAGAGTGAAAGGATGACTGGGCCTTACGGGCCCCACTGTTCTTGTGCTCTGTAAAAGTACCAGAGACTTTCTGTTTCTTGGTTTCCGCAAATTTCTCCATGGCTGCTTCCTTGATCTCATATGCCAACGCCTTATCCTGGTATTGGCGGAGTGTGGTACATTCGAATCCGGACATGTACCTCAACTGGTTTCATCCTCATATCGAAATGGATCATCATTTCTCGCATCTGCTCACCGGATGTCGAACAAATGCCACCGCCGGTTAAACGTCTTGATCGCACAGGATACCGCACATCGGAAGGCCGAGCGGAGAAAAACTCCCGAACTTTGGCTTCCCTCACAGACGAGGGCAATCGACCTTCCATCATCAATCTAAACTCGTCAATCGGCATCATGGTCTATAGGCCGGATGGCTTCCCACCATTCGGACGCTTCCTATCGTAAAATATTGAGCGATAGAGTCTCTCCTATTGCCAGGCGCTTGATTCCGGCAAAGATTTTCTTTAGCTCCTTTAACCAATGATCCCAGGTGGGAGTCTCAGAAATACCGTCGAATTTGGGTGGTTGCATCTTCGCCACTTCTTGCAGCCACCGGTCACCTCGATTTCCCATATCTGGGATCCCTTGCTGTCTCTCTCCCTGCTGTAGTCCCACCGCCACTTGCATTCGGTCCACGACCTGGGCGAACTGAGTCATCTGGTTCACCACTTGACGAAGGATCTCTGGTACAGCAGGATCTGGTTCATTATTAATAGATTGCTGCGGCTCGCCGGAGCTATGACTGGCCTGGTTAGAAGGCGACGCCTACCTTTCGGCATTTCTTCGTCCGCGTCCACGACCGCGACCACGTCCACGTCCGCCTCTCAACATACTGTAAGCATAAATACTCAATATACAGGAAACAACATCGTTCTAATATTCGAGTATAAAGAGATACAATATGTAAAGAACGAGATAGAGTTTAGGAACTTCCAACCACTGTTCGCATGAAGACGTAGGCAGTGCAGTGATGTCATTCACGGCCGGTTACCCCAAAAGACATAAATGACCCCTATTTTAACCCAACGGCCAAGATATCCATAATCTTAGCTCCGATACCATATTCTGTAACACCCCCGATATATTCGGGAATATTACAGCGCCGTAAATCCTTTACCTAAGGATTTACAAGGCTGAAGAATTGAACAAGTATAAAAGGGTACTGACGAATGGAAATAACGGAATTACGAGACATCGATTCGACCAAATACGAAATAGTACAATTGTTTAATGAACTCAATTGTACATCACCAAATTAAAATAATCACAAACGACTGCGTACTCGAGTACTTATTGAAATAACGAATAAACAACAGATAAATAAACCCGGTCGGGACATCACTGCACCCTCGTCATCATACAGCCCGGTGGTTGTTTCCCGCTCTCCCGGATCCCGAACACAAACAAAATGTTCACCCCGAAGGGGTTAGCACAACGATGCTAGTACAAGTACGAGCATATTATTCATATATCACGTTTAAAAATAATAATAAAGTAAACGACAATATACCAAATGAGTCTTCTCCTACGAAACTCAAACATAACATACACAACTGATAATCACAACATGATATCAATACATACACATGGTAATTCCATCGATCCAGCGTTCACTGCCTAGAACCCACGATGATCCCGTCAGACCAACCCGTGGTGGAAAACCCGTCCGATGATCCAGCGCACGCTAGCATAGATCCCCCGATGATCCCGTCGGACCAACACGAGGTGGACATACAATAACGACATACATGCACGACAATATGTATAACAACAATACGTAAAACAATTAAGGTACTTGCCTCGATTTGAAGACAATAACAACACTTCCACGGAAATGAACACTCGACGATCGTCCTCCTCAATCAATCACGTAACGAGACCAAACCTTAACAAAAGAAATAATATAGGATTTATCTCACGTCGTATGGATGTTTAACAATTCGATTCATGGCCAAAAATTCATAAAATACAATCTGCCTGAACTGCTTAGCGCACGCTAAGTACTCTGTGTAGCGTGCGTTAAGTCTGCCCGATAGCGCACGCAAACAACAAAGCCTAGCGCACGCTAACGATGCATGGTCAGTACTTCACTGACCAGCCAACTGAATCGTCTGATGGTCTAGCGTACGTTACATACCAAACGTAGCGCACGCTAATGAGTGCTCGATAGCGCACGTTAAACTGCATAGCATAGCGTTCGCTATTACTGCATGGCAGTTTACTGCTGAGCAGTAAACTGTTCTTGCCATGAACGAAACAATGAAATCCTTCGTGATAATTCATGTTACTTCCATGAATACCAAGTTCTTACTCTTATGAATGATCTCCAGGATGATATCAACTTCAAGATGCAAAAATACGTATAATCATCATGACACCATAATCCATCTTGATTACAATTCTCATGCAAAGTTGGTGATCTCCGGTTGATGTATCAGATGCTACTATCATTATGCATATTCAGACTTCATCCTGAGGTGAACTAACAATTCCGACTTATACGAAAGAATATTTCCTAAGATGATTCTTCCTTTAAGTTCTTATAACATCTTTTCCAACTCATGATCACAAAGATAACATAAATCATACGGATTGTTAACTTCCGAATATTTCTCTCATCATTTGAGGTACTAGGATTCCAACTTCAAGGTTCCAACAATAATATCGTAATTGTAGACATCCCAATCTTCTAAACATGATGTTGTTGAAATAATTCACTAATGAAATTCAATATCTCGTTAACATGATCATCATATCCATTGGAAATCCAAATCTAAGATCGGTGATAGGTTGAACATACCTTAATATGCCGAAATCACCGAACCACAAGGTGTAATCCGACTCGGTTGGTTATGTGCCCTCCAAGGTGTTACTTCTCTTCAATGATCACTCACAAGTGATACTCAATCATTCAATGATCACTCATACATGTTCTAAGTGTTTAGAAGGGAGATTATTGCTCTCTGGACTCTCAAAGATGAAGTATAGACGAAGGAAATGAAAGCCCAAGCGGTTGTTGTCCCATTTATAATATTCTGCATTATTGACAAGTTAGCGCACGCTACTAAGCATCCCTTAGCGTGCGCTAATAATGGTTGACTTCAAAATTTGTCCAAAAGGCCGGGAATCTTATCCAGACCCATGTCCCGCTGGCGCATGAGCTAGCTGTCCCGCTCAATAATTGAGTCCTTAGCGCACGTTACTCATACCTGCGTAGCGCGCACTAATAATGGCCCGATAGCGCGCGTTAAGATACATTCTTAGCGTGCGCTATCACGAGGTTGTTTGAGCAATTTTGCATGTTTCTATACTTATATACAATGATATCAATGCACGAAATATCATACTCCAATAATCAAAATCACCAATCCGAATAATACAGGGTTGAATACAGATGAAATAGAACGTAATAAATCCGGATATTACAACTATACGGGCAGGTAGCAGTCTTTACTGTATGCCAAGAAAGGATTTTATCCCGTGTTAGTGAGCAGTCGTATGTCCTATACGGTTAATGGCAAATAAGATCATGAGTCTTTGGCCAAAGCATTCTGATATAGTCGTATTAGATACACTATTAATTAGTCGGTCTTGATTTGCATTAACACATGTATAGAGTCTAGTCAATAGTAGGGTTTGACTTTACCGTGACCCGAAGACTTGACCGGGACATCTGATAATGGGTATATACGTATATAGTATTCACGACATAATGGTTCTGGAATGATCCCTTCATTCGTTCTCAGTCGGGGCTTACAGTGCGGCCTGCTAGGCTGGCCAAGTGCTGCCCGCACTCATTGGTTCCTCCCAATGCCGGATGAGACGGACCTACGGAGTCGCGCATCAGGAGCGTTGACGGATAAATGTGAATTTATTATCTCTCTATAAATATTAGATATTGGATATCTAATTATGATTTATTAGATAAATCAAAATAGCGGTCTTATGAATTAAAATAAAGTTACCGGGTGATTAATTTAATTCATAAATTATATTTCTTAGAGAAATATATTTGTATTTGATATTATTAATTAATTAGATTAATTAATTAATATAAATACATTGGTGATTAAACGGAGTGTATTTAACGGAGTCGTTTGACGAACGTCCGGTACACGAGCCGAGTGACTCGGCTCGTTTTCAAGGAAATTTCCACCATGGGCCGCCCTCCCTCTCCCCACATCACATGGAATCATTTCCATGCATGTGTATGTGTTAGTTGTATTTTTGTTATTATGTGTTGATATTTTATCTCAATTATATGATTTGTATTATATGTTTGAGATAACATAAAAACAACACATTATAACAACTACTACACACACGCACACATACTAACCTGCAAAAGAACAGCCCTGGACGTGAGCTTAAGTGAGGAGAGAGAGAGAAAAATTTTCCTTCTTCATTTTGTTCATCTTTGAGGTGAAAAGAAGTAAGAAAAATTAAGAGAGAAAAAATTCCTACAACACTTCCTAGCCGTGTTCTTCATAGAACGGAGTGTTGTAGATTTTTCCGGGCAACTTCCGACACGTGTGAAGTAGAGGCTTCGAATTTTCGGTGCTTGGAACGAAGGGATTTCGTGTTCGGGACGGGATCGTGATCATCGTCTACACTTTACGAAGATTTATTTCAAAGGCTTCAAGGGTATGAATCTTTATCTTTGTATGTATTTTTTTTTTTTCGTATATACGTTACTTGATCGATCCTATTTGGGATTCGTATTTATTTCCGCTGCGTATTTCGTTTTATTTTCGGAATCCCAACAGTGGTATCGGAGCGAGGTCAATGTTTCCGTATATACGATTATTTGTGCATTTTGAATGTTTTTGAATGATGATTATGATTTAGAATCATGTTTGGAATAATTGTAGATTTTAAATTGTTCGTTGTAGCATCACGTTTTTGAAACGGCCAAAACGAAGAACGGCCGGCAGTGGTGTCGGCAAGATCGCTGGCCGCCGCTTGCATCGCCGAGCATGATCGGTCATGATCGGCCATGTCTCGCCACAATGGCGAGAATGATCGGCCACCGCCGAAAGTGGCTCGGCCAGCACTCGGTTTTTGGCCCGATTTTGAATCGGGCATGCTGGGCCTAAAATCGGATTGTCCGGGACTCCGTTTTAAGTTTATATTTCGTTTTAATTATTTCCCAAAATTTAAATTGGATTTTAATTTGACTAAATTAATATTTGGAATATTTATTGTGTTAAGGGAAATAAATTAAACGAGAATATTATTTTGGATTACTACGAACGAATTAAAATGACAATTATTAGTATTAATTGGATTAATACCATTGAAATTGAATAGATTAATTTTATATTGATTGGATTAATATATTAATTGATTATTTAATTTTAATGCCACTTTATATTAATTGGATTAATATAGTAGAAATTGAATAGATTAATTTATAGATTAATTAGATTAATTTATATTAAAGATTAATTGTTTAATTTCGTTGCCATTACATGTTGTATGGAATCCTTATGTGATGGTGATATAGCTCGTGGACTTAGTTTTTTGATTTGTTCGATTCGATTGGGTTGTAAAGGCCGTTTTGAGCCTATTTATATTTACTAGAAAAACTTGTATAGGATGCAATTTTTCAATGATGTAATTATTATTTTGGATATGAAGAATACCGAAGACAACCGACCGAGAAGACGAAGAATCGGAGATTTTTTTATTGGGTCATTCGCTTGGCCCAGTACTTAGGAATTAGGTCCATGAGCTATATGTTGGTAGTAAGTAGGTTACTGTTTTCTGTTTTTCATTTTGAATGATTGACAAACCAACAAACACGCGTATAATTGAATTAATATGCAAAGTGTAACATTAATCGCGAAATTCTCCCGACTACAAACAGACTAAGTTTGAAAAAGGTTACGAGGTTTCCTACCCTCCATCAAACTCGTAGAAAAATGATACCCGAGCTGGTGTGCTATGCTTCCGAGTTATCGGGGTAGTACATTTGGTAAAGGTTGAAAAATTCTTGAGTGCATTAGATGCCTTCGGTTGGTGATAAATTTCGCCCCTAGAAACCTGATAGGTTGCCGGGTGAGATTCAATAGTCAAACTGATAGACGTTCATGGTCAACAACTTAGATAGTCTGGATTGCCAAGAAACCTGATAGGTTGAGGGCATGAAGACTAGGGGTAAAAGAAGATCAAATCATCCGTTAGACGGGTTGGTGTTAGACACCACTTTACAGAAATTAATTGGCAAGAAACCTGATAGGTTGTGTCTGTTAAAATTTGTAAAGAACTTGATCACCACTAAGAAGTCGATCTAACCATGATTTCCGGATTATAACATGGGAGTGTATAATTCCGATAAAATTAGTGGGAGCCGAGACAAGAATTATACAAGCCATTAAGTTCTATACTTGGACATAATTAAACAAGTCACTAATTTAATCTTGTCTAAATCTTTGCAGAAAACGAAATTGAATCTCTCTAAAATGGCTAAAAACCCACTTGCAATACTACTTGAAAAGAATCTCCTAACTGGCCCTAACTTTGTTGGATCGTTGCGTAATCGATGATTGTACTCGATGGAGTCTCTGGGATACGTCTTGGAGGCGGACATTCCACCGACTCCAATCCGGACTAGGGGTAATCAGGAAGACATTGACGTCCATGAAAAATGGGTCAAGGATGATGTGCTAGTCCGTGGTTTTATGATGGGCTCAATGACTAATGAGCTGCAGAGAGCGCACGAGAAAATGACTTCTGCTAGGCAGATTCTCGCACACTTGACCGAACTTTATGGAGAGCACGGAGACCGCTAGATATGAGATATCAAAGCAGTTGTTCAGTGCTAGGATGAAAGAAGGGGAGAAAGTGGGAGACCACGTCCTCAAGATGATCTCTATGATTGAGAGGCTCGAGGTGCTCAACTTTAATATGGATTTATCCCTTCAAATTGATCTCATCCTTCAATCTCTACCTGACTCTTTCACGCAGTTTGTAATGAATTTCAACTGTAATGAAATTACATGCACATTAGCTGGGCTAATGAATAAACTGGTGACGGCGCAGTCTAACATGAAGACTAAACCGAGAGAGGCTGCTCTTGTGATTTCTTCTGGGCCTAAGAGGTCCAAGAACAAGAAGAAAAAGACCTACGAGCAGTACAAACCCAAGAAAGGGGTGCAAAAAGGAAAGGGCAAGGCCCGAAAGGTTCAAAAGGTAGGCGGTTCAAAACCTACAGACAAATGCCTTGAATGCGGTGAGCTGGGCCACTGGCGAAGGACTTGTCCCAAGATTAATGGCGCATCAGGTACGGAACTTTTTGTTTTTGAAACTAATTGTTCCGCTCATCGTATATTCTCGCTTCATGGATTACGGATTCGTGCCACTTCTCACATTTGTACTATGAATCGGATCTGAACGGGCAGTAGAAAACTTGAAGTGGGAAATAATGATCACTGTTGGAAGCGGACAAAGTGTCGAGGCAACCGATATTGGATCAATCCTTCTGGGTTTAGAATCTGGTTTTATTTTGACATTAGATGAAGTACTTGTTTTGCCTAAGGGGCATAAAAACATTGTATCCATTCCAGTCTTGGACCGGAAAGGATTTTGTTTCTTCATTGGGAATGGCAGTTGTAAAATTTATTTTCGAAATAAATTGGTTGGAACAGCTACATTGTTGAATGGTTTATATCATCTGAACATGCAAAATAAAACAGCAGTGAACACTATAACTAGGAAACGTGGTAGGCAAGATACTAATCAAGCTCCTAAATGTCACCTTAGACTTGGTCATGTTGGTCAGACCAAGGTTCAGAAAATGAAAAAAGATGGACTTTTAAGTCCATTGGGTGTAGAACCCTATCCAACTTGTGAATCTTGCCTTAGAGGCAAAATGACTAAGTTTCCCTTCACAGGGACTTTTGAAAGGGCTGCCGATAAACTTAGATTGGTGCATACCGATGTTTGTGGTGCTTTAGAAGTAGCCCGAGACGGATATCAATATTTCATAACGTTCACAGATGATCATACTAGGTATGGGATTGTGTACTTAATGAAACATAAATCTGAAGCCTTTGCTAAATTCAAAGAATTTAAGGCCCTAGTTGAAAAACAAACTAGATGTCATATCAAAGCACTTCGGTCGGACCGAGGTGGCGAATATATGAGCACTGAGTTTGATGAGTTCCTTAAGGAACATGGAATAGTTTCACAATTCACGCCTCCAGGAACCCCACAATTAAATGGTGTTTCAGAAAGGAGAAATCGGACTTTGTTGGATATGGTTCGCTCCATGTTGAATTACACTGATTTACCTATTTACCTGTGGGGGTATGCCTTACTAACCGCTGCCTATATCCTAAATAGATGTCCTTCCAAATCTGTTCCTATCACTACGCATGAGATGTGGAAAGGTAAGAAACCAAGCCTTAATCACATAAGGATTTGGGGATGTCCAGCCTATGTCAAAAAGGCTAAGGTGGACAAACTGGAAGCGAGGTCCATAAAAGGACGTTTCATAGGATACCCAGAGGACTCGATGGGTTATCTATTCTACATGCCAGAAGACCATAGGGTCATTGTGGCATTACAAGCGCACTTCCTTGAGGATGAATTCATTCAGGAAGGTGGCTCGGGTAGAAATATCTCTTTGGAAGAGCATAATGAAACTCCTAAGGAGACATCTGATCAGGGATCAAGAACCGAACCTATTGTAACACAACCTCCACTTCGAAGGCCTGATAGGGTATCTCACTTACCTGAGAGGTATGGCTATACACATGTCAAGGAACTGGGTCTCCACGACACACCTGATAGCAGTGATAACGACCCTGTCATCTATGACCAAGCGATAGTGGATGTAGACTCCAATAAATGGCAAGAAGCAATGAAAGCTGAGATAGACTCGATGCATACCAATCAGGTATGGACTCTAGTAGATCTTCCAACTGGCATGAGGACTATTGGAAATAAATGGATCTATAAGAGAAAGACTGATGGGGATGGCAAGGTTGATGCCTATAAGGCCAGGCTTGTGGCAAAGGGTTATACCCAAAGGGAAGGAATCGATTATCATGATACCTTCTCGCCCGTAGCTATGATAAAGTCGATTCGCATGATGCTTGCCATTGCTTCCTATTATGATTATGAAATATGGCAAATGGACGTCAAAACAGCTTTTCTAAATGGATACCTCGAGGAGGAAATCTATATGGAACAGCCTAAGGGTTTTGTGTCCAAAGCTAATATTCATAAAGTGTGTAAGCTGCAACGAGCCATTTATGGTCTCAAGCAAGCTTCTCGGAGTTGGAACCTTCGATTTGTGAAGCGATCTAGGACTTTGACTTCATACGAAATGAGGAGGAACCGTGTGTTTACAAAAAGGTCAGTGGGAGCAACATTGCGTTCTTAGTACTATATGTAGATGATATTCTACTTATAGGAAATAACATAGCAATGCTCAGCACTGTGAAAGCTTGGCTTTCTAAAACGTTCTCCATGAAAGACTTGGGAGAAGCTTCCTATATTCTAGGGATACGTCTTTACAGAGATAGACCGCGAAGAATGATAGGACTTTCCCAAGCCCTTTATATCGATAAAATCCTGAGAAGATTCGAGATGGATGAATCTAAGAGAGGGTTCCTTCCCATGCGACATGGAATTCATCTCACCACGAAAATGTGTCCTCAAAGTGAGGAAGACAAGAGAGAGATGAGTAAGGTACCCTATGCCTCGGCAGTGGGTAGCCTCATGTACGCTATGTTGTGTACGAGACCAGACTTAGCCTACGCTATGAGTATGGTAAGTCGATTTCAAGCAAACCCGGGAAGGGAACATTGGACTGCCGTAAAGAACATTCTTAAGTACTTAAGAAGAACTAGAGATTTAGTTCTTACTTATGGTGGTGGAGAACTGAAGGTGATTGGATTCACCGATTCTGATTTTCAAGGAGACAATGACGACTCTAAGTCGACATCTGGGTATTTATTTACTCTCAATGGAGGAGCAGTATCTTGGAGAAGCTCCAAGCAAACCGCTACTGCAGATTCCACCTGCCAAGCAGAGTATCAAGCTGCCTCACAGGCTAGCAAAGAAGCATTTAGGATGCAGAAGTTTATACAAGAACTTCAAGTGGTGCCTAACGCGGAGTTGATTATATCACTATTCTGTGATAATGATGGAGCTATCGCCCAAGCCAAGGAGCCGAGGGCTCACCACAACACCAAGCATATAGAGAGAAAGTTCCACATCGTTCGAGAGATGGTGGAAAAAGGATATGTTTCATTGGAAAGAGTAGACTCAGAAGACAATGTCTCTGACCCGCTGACTAAGCCATTATCTCAGGCCGTCTTGGAAAGACATCTGAAGAACATGGGTATTGGATATCATGATGTGTGGCATTGAGTGCAAGTGGGAGATTGTTAGGAATATGCCCTCGAATGCCACTCAGGGGATGAGAGAGTAGGGGCATTGTACTTGTAATTATGGAATAAATAATAAAAAGGCAATTCGATTCATTCACTGTTTATTGTATTTCAATTGCATTCTTGACTTGGTAAACATTGAAGTGAAGTCCATGTAAATAAACTGAACATTCCATTCTCGTTATGGGATAAGAGAAAATACACTGGAAATGTTTAAAGTTTATTTACGAAAATCGTTCGCAAGTCAATAAACTTAAATGGGCATTAAGTTTTAATAAGACTTGTATAACTGATGCTAGGACGTGTGCACGTCTTGATAGCATAGTTATAAAGTATATTGGTGGGACCAGTATACTCGAACACGACTCATACTCGATTCAGTCACACGGTATTCACTCTCGAAGAGTCGATGACGAATCAAAAGGTTGTGATAGTGTATGTGGACCTTTGACTTGAGGATTTAGTAGAAGATGTGCCTGTGACGTTTAGTTTGTCATTAGAGTAGTTAGACTCATTTGCTTGATTGCTGAGTCGACCTTGAAGTGCGTACTATACGGGTAGGTAGCAGCCTTTACTGTATGCCAAGAAAGGATTTTATCCCCTGTTAGTGAGCAGGCGTATGTCCTATACGGTTAATGGCAAATAAGATCATGAGTCTTTGGCCAAAGCATTCTGATATAGCCGTATTAGATACACTATTAATCAGTCGGTCTTGATTTGCATTAACACATGTATAGAGTCTAGTCAATAGTAGGGTTTGACTTTACCGTGACCCGAAGACTTGACCGGGACATCTGATAAAGGGTCTATACATATATAGTATTCACGACATAATGGTTCTGGAATGATCCCTTCATTCGTTCTCAGTCGGGGCTTACAGTGCGGCCCGCTAGGCTGGCTAAGTGCTGCCCGCACTCATTGGTTCCTCCCAATGCCGGCTGAGACGGACCTACGGAGTCGCGCATCAGGAGCGTTGACGGATAAATGTGAATTTATTATCTCTCTATAAATATTAGATATTGGATATCTAATTATGATTTATTAGATAAATCAAAATAGCAGTCTTATGAATTAAAATAAGTTACCGGGTGATTAATTTAATTCATAAATTATATTTCTTAGAAAAATATATTTGTATTTGATATTATTAATTAATTAGATTAATTAATTAATATAAATACATTGGTGATTAAACGGAGTGTATTTAACGGAGTCGTTTGATGAACGTCCGGTACACGAACCGAGTGACTCGGCTCGTTTTCTAGGAAATTTCCACCATGGGCCGCCCTCCCTCTCCCCACATCACATGGAATCATTTCCATGCATGTGTATGTGTTAGTTGTATTTTTGTTATTATGTGTTGACATTTTATCTCAATTATATGATTTGTATTATATGTTTGAGATAATATAAAAACAACACATTATAACAACTACTACACACACACACACACACATACTAACCTGCAAAAGAACAGCCCTGGACGTGAGCTTAAGTGAGGAGAGAGAGAAAAATTTTCCTTCTTCATTTTGTTCATCTTTGAGGTGAAAAGAAGTAAGAAAAATTAAGAGAGAAAAAATTCCTACAACACTTCCTAGCCGTGTTCTTCATAGAACGGAGTGTTGTAGATTTTTCCGGGCAACTTCCGACACGTGTGAAGTAGAGGCTTCGAATTTTCGGTGCTTGGAACGAAGGGATTTCGTGTTCGGGACGGGATCGTGATCATCGTCTACACTTTACGAAGATTTATTTCAAAGGCTTCAAGGGTATGAATCTTTATCTTTGTATGTATTTTTTTTTTCGTATATACGTTACTTGATCGATCCTGTTTGGGATTCGTATTTATTTCCGCTGCGTATTTCGTTTTATTTTCGGAATCCCAACAGACAAAAGGGGGGAAAGAGAAAGGAGAATGGAATTAACCCTGAAAGGGGGAGAAAAATCGAAGATAAGTCGAAAAGATATTGAAAATAAAAATGGAAGTTGAAAGGAGAAAAGGAGAAAGAAAAGTTGAAAAGATGAAGTTGAAAAGAAAAATGAGGTGACGTCGAAAAGATGATGAAAATTTGAAAATTCGAAAAGAAAAAGAAAAGGAAAAAAGTAGTCAAAAAATAAATGGGAGAAGAAACTAACGAAACGGACAAGTCAAAAACTTTGGTCTGTACACATATACATATATTTGTATTTTTTGCAGGTAAATCCCATTGACGAAGTGTTGTTTTGTAATCATCAAAAAGGGGGAGATTGTTGGAACATTTTGTTCCATACATATATTAATAATGTTTTGATGATTAAAGTTGTTAAACAAAGCAAAACAACCAAGAGACAAGCAAAGCATCGAAGGAAACGAAGTGCAAAAATCTGGAATAATACATGCTTAACGTACGTAAGAGGGACATCTTAACGTACGTAATGTTGCTATGTTAACGTACGTAAAACGATAATGATAATGTACGTAACCAAGTGTTTAGAATTCAAACGAGAAGAACATTAGACGAGTCAAAGTCAGAAAGGCGGCAACGGACATATGACATCAGCAATGACGTACACTTAACGTACGTAATGCGAGATTGGCTAACGTACATAAGGAAAAGAACGAAACCTACTGAACTAAAATGCATACACATTAACGTACGTAACCATGGTGATATAACGTACGTAAAGTATCTTGCGTATGTAATGGGCAGTAGATAACGTACGTAATGGAGCTTGAGGGTGCTAACGGCTAGTAAGGCTTTGGAGCCTATAAATACCATTCCTATGGTATTATTCCATTCAACAACTTCAAGCATACAAGACATTCATCTGAGATTCATATTGATATTACTGTTGTTGTGATATTGAGCTTATATTGTTAGCTTGAGCGTTTATACATTCAACATTATGCACGAGAGGTAAAAGAAAAGATACGATTGGATTCGGAGTTATTAAGATCAAGGATCCGACATTATTAGAATCGCAATCGCTATCTTCGTCAGGTTTATCTAATACCCATAGAAAGCTAGAGAGGTTGATTCCTTGTTCTATAGAAAAGAAAAACGGTTTAACTTGGACCAACACAAAGACAAGTACGAGTGGTTTATCACGGACCAATAGAAGACGTGATTGTAATGGTTATACCTCGACTGATAGAAGAGAGGTGCAGAGGTTTTTATCTTGAACCTATTGAAAAAGATACCGAGAGAGGATGTAGGCTCGTTTATAGCCGAACCTCTATAAATCCGTGCGTCATTTAATTTCTGCAATTTAGTTTACGCTTCCGCAACATGGCGCATATTCCAATCCTGCTCCAACAAACTCGTCTGACACTCATCACTCCACTAAAACTTCTGAGTTTTTTGTAATAGCTGAGTGAGTGGTCGAGCAATTTTTGAGAAACGTTCGACAAATCGACGATAATAACCGGCTAATCCCAGAAAACTCCGAACTTCCTTAACATTCCGTGGAGGCTCCCAAGCTAAGACTACTTCAACCTTTTGAGGGTCTACCCGAATACCTTTAGCCGATACTATATGCCCAAGAAAAGAAACTTCTTTCAGCCAGAATTCACACTCAGAAAACTTAGCATAAAGTTTATTAGCCCTCAAAATACTCAACACAATTCTCAAGTGCTCGGCATGCTCCGATTCATTCTTGGAATAGATCAAAATATCATCATAAACACCACTCTACCGAGAGGCTATTAGCGCACGCTACGTTTCGAGTAGCGCACGCTAACGGCCCATAATCTGGTTACTGGGCTGGGACGTTAACTTCTGGACTAGAATTTTACCCCGTTAGCGCACGCTAACTTGTGAGTGTTAGCGCGCGCTAACACTCCCTGGCTATATAAACCAGGGAGTTGACCCAGATTTTTTTACCTTTTCTCATTTCTTCTCCTCCCCACGGATTAGAGCTCCTTTGGCGATTTTGGGCGATTTCTTGGCGATTTCTTACTACAATCATCTCAACCATCAACTTCCTTGAGTTCTTGGTGTATAATAACATCATCAACATGAATCTTTCATCCTAATCCAAGGTAAATCTTCTAAGAACCCTACTTTTGAGTAAATTGGGGGTTTTCAGGTTTTTCTTCGATTCGTTCCATACGGTTGATTAATTCATGTGGAATATGATTAATCTTGATAGTATTCTTGTTTTTCCCTACGGATTCATGGTATATTTCGTGGTTGTTGCGTACTCGAGAGGGTTTGGTTGTGGTCCGCCCTCGTTGTTATTTTTATACGAATATACATGAATTGTAGGCGGGTTCTCGGGTTTATTCCATTTCCGTATTCGTTTGGAGTTGGTTGTGATTATGTTCTTCAAATCGTTAGGTTCGGTTCCGTTGGTTCCTAGCGTTCATCGGTGATTTTCCTTTCCGTTCGTTGCGTCATCAATTATCCAAGGCAATTATTTTTGGAAACCTTTATGCTTAACGTGAAATGGTAATGTATATTGTGTGTTATTTTCTCACCTCGGGAGGGTCCGACGGGATCACAGAGGGAGTCCAATGGTTTGTGCCCTCGATTCATGAGTTTGTTTAGCTAGCCATCTCAGGAGGGTCCTTAGAGGCCTCGAGTGGGATTTGTGGCTTCGTCCCGGTCCTAGGAGATGCATGTGCGTGATTTGTTTTATGATATGGCCAGCTCGGGAGGGTCCTTAGAGGCCTCAGGTGGGATTCGTGGCTCGTCCCAGTCCTACGCAAATTGTTTGACTATTTGTTTCCGGAAAAGACATGTCTGGTTTTGGGTTTTGAAATGATTTGGTGCATTGTACTGTGAAACGTGTAAGCGAATGGTTTGCCTTGATTACTTGTACTAGCATAATTGCTAATCCCTTTGGGGACCCGCTTTGGGGAAATTCTTATTATGGATTTCAGGTTATAAAACATGTGCATTTTAGTCTTCTTATTTCTCTTGTATAATTCGATATGGTTGTTTCCCATATTTATAAACTTATAGATTGTACTCGCGAGTACTTAGGCTTTTCACTTCGAACTTCGTTTTTATTAACTCAAATTGCTATATTATCAGTCTATGTTTATTACGCCGGTTGCTCCGGGCGTATCTTTATATGTTGTATTATTTAAATGTGTGTCCTCGCTAACTGAGATGGTTAGTCGAGTGGTGTTTTTCTTGTTTTAGCCTGGTGGGTCCCATGTAGGGGTCCACATCGCTGTAATATAATCCGAATATCTCGGGGGTGTTACAGAAAATGGTATCGGAGACTAGGTTTATGGATACCTAGGCTTGTCGGTTATTTGGGTCTAGTCGTGTTGTGTTTTGCATATTGTCACACCGCTGCCGGCATCTCACTAGTTCCAGTGTTCGTAAGTTTTCTGTCTCGATTCTTTGTTTTCTCGTACCGTTTTCCATTTCTTGAACTGTGGTTATTTTCCCTCTTTTACTTATCATCGAGTTGCTTTTTGCCACCTCTTAACACCAGCATGGATGCTGGAAGGGGTCGTGGTCGTGGTCGTGGTGGTGGCCGTGGACGCGGCCGAGGACGTGGGGCAGCCGGTGGGGCGGCCACATCGCATTCTTCGGGAGCCGGCAGTACCGGTGACCGTCACAGTCATGCTTCTTCTCAGGAGCGCGCCGACCTTGGTATTGCGGCCATTATGCAGCAAATGGTAAACCAAATGGCGGCGATAGCTCAGGTGGTTCAGAACCTGGATCAGGCCCATGTTAATCGGGGCGGACCAGACCGTTGGCTCCAAGATGTCATCAAGATGCATCCTCCTCAGTTTTCGGGAGCATCAGACCTGATCGGCTGGGAGGGGTGGATCAAGGAGATATCTAAAGTCTTCGTTGCCACCAACTGTCCTGAGGACCGTAAGGTCCCTATTACCCAGTACTTTCTTACTGGGGACGTTACGGATTGGTGGGAGGCCGTTGGGCCCAAAGACCATGTTGCTTCATGGGCCGAATTTCAGGAGTTGATGGAGACTGAATATTTCCCATGGCCGGTTAGACAGGCTCGAGTCCATGCTTTCCATGATGCCCAACCACGGGATATTCCCGTATCCCAAGCTATTGCTGATTTTAACAAGGAGTTGGGTTACGTGAAGACACAAGTTGTCGAAGAGAGCGACAAAATTTTCCATTTTTCTAGGCGAATGAAGCTGTCAATTCGGGACTATATGTCTGGGCTCGTCTGCACTACTTTGAAGGATTATCAGAGTAGGGCTCTTGCTTATGATATGTCGGTGACGGCTAGTGATGTGACTCGTGAGAGCAAGAAGCAGAAGTCGGTCGGAACTTTTTCTGGTCCCAAGGGTGGAGGCCAGCAGAAATCCCAGGCTACGAATATTTCTACGGGCGGTTCGGCTCGTTTCTATGGGAGTTTTCGAGGTGCCGCCGGAACCTCCGTTCGTGAACCCACATGCCTTAACTGTGGCCAGCAGGGCCATAGGAACCGGCAGTGTTCTCGTCCGAAGTTGACTTGTCATACTTGTGGTCAGACGGGCCACAAGGCCCTCTTTTGTGAACAGGTCAGACAGTTTCGCGAGTCCCGTGATTCTTTCCCAGCACTTAGAGAGCCGAGTTTGAACCAGGGCTCGTTTGCTACGCAGCCTCCGCCGAGTGCCGGTCGAGGCAGAGGTCGAGGTCAGCCTGCTAGAGGAGGAGCTTGCAGTGTCGGCTCTGCCCAGCTGCGTATCTATGATATGAGGAGGGCCGATGATCCAGCAGCCACTGTGGTGACAGGTACCGTTCATATCCATTCTCATCCTGTCAGTGTGCTTTTCGATTCTGGTGCTACACATTCGTTCATATCGCTGGAGTGTGTACGCCGTTTGAGTCTCGACTGTTCGTCGCCTTGCGAGTCTTTCACCGTTAAAATTCTTAGCGGTGATAGGATCGTTGGCGATCGAGAGGTCCGAGACTGTTCTGTGTTTATTTATGAGAGGGCTTGGCTCTCTAATCTTATTGTTGTGAGTATCAAGGGTGATTATTTGATCCTCGAGGATGACTGGATCGAGCGGCATGGCGCAATCATGAACTACCGCACGAGAATCATCACTATGTTAACCGAGGACGGCACCGAGCACTCTTTTGCTGGGCGAAAGATGGGAAACCAGGAGTTCGTTATTGACGCCTTGAAGGCGATGAGGCTCCTACGAAAGGGGTGTACTGGTTATTGGTGTTATGCCTTGAAGGCGGAGGATGGTGGAGTCGAGTTTTTGTCGATTCCAGTCGTTAGTGAGTTTCCTGATGTATTTCCTGACGAGTTACCGGGATTGCCACCGGATCGTGAGGTCGAGTTTGCTATAGAGTTAGAGCCAGGCACAGCTCCGATTTTGAAGGCGCCGTATCGCATCGCACCTTCAGAGATGGCCGAGTTGAAGAAGCAGTTGAGTGAGCTTCTTGATTCAGGCTATGTTCGATCGAGCGCCTCGCCTTGGGGCGCACCGGTCCTGTTTGTGCGGAAGAAGGATGGTTCACTACGTTTGTGTATCGACTTTTGCGAACTAAACAAGGTGACCATCAAGAACAAGTATCCTTTGCCAAGAATTGATGACTTGTTCGATCAGTTGAAGGGAGCTGTGGTATTCTCGAAGATTGATTTGAGATTAGGGAACTATCATCTCCGGGTGAGGGAGTTCGATGTGCCGAAAATAGCTTTTTGGACGAGATACGGAAATTACGAGTTTGTAGTTATGCCTTTCGGGTTAACTAATGCGCCGGCGGTGTTCATGCAGTTGATGAACAAAGTCTTTATCGAGTATTTGGATAAGTGTGTCATCATATTCATTGACGATATTCTTATTTATTACCCATCATTTGCGGGTAGTGTTAGACATTTTGAGAACCGAGCAACACTTTGCGAAGTTCTCGAAATGTGAGTTCTGGCTGAAGGAAGTGATGTTTTTAGGTCACGTGATTTCATCCGAGGGGGTTCGTGTGGATCCACAAAAGGTTGAGGCCCTGTTGGATTGGGCACCGCCGAAGAATGTGAAGGATATACGTAGTTTCTTGGGTTTGGCCGGCTACTACCGTAGGTTCATCGAGGGTTTCTCGAAACTGGCTTGGCCGCTTACACAGTTACTCCAGAAATCTTAGAAGTTCGTCTGGAATGACGAGAGACAGTCGAGTTTCGAGGAGCTGAAGAGGCGTTTGACTTCAGCCCCGATTTTAGTATTGTCGTGTGGCAACGAAGGTTTTGCTGTTTAAAGTGATGCTTCAGGTCAGGGTCTTGGGTGTGTATTGATGCAGCACAGCAAGACCATGCTTATGCATCGAGAAAGTTGAGTCCGTATGAGCTTAACTACCCTACTCATGATTTGGAGTTAGCGGCAGTTGTTTTTGCGCTCAAGATTTGGCGTCACTATCTTTTTGGCTCTGCATATCAGATTTTTACCGATCTTAAAAGTCTGAAATACATATTTACTCAGTGGGAGTTGAATATGAGGCATAGGAGGTGGTTAGAGTTGATTAAGGATTATGACCTCGAAATCCTTTATCATCCGGGCAAGGCGAACGTCGTGGTCGACGCATTGAGTCGGAAAACGGTTGCGTTGCGAATGCTTGATATCCTTACGTCTCAATATGAGCTTCGACGAGTTTTGATCGAGTTGAATGTTGAGGTTTTGTTGCCAGGAGCTGTCGGGCAACTTTGTGCTTTAGAGATTTCGTCGTCTTTGATCGACGAAATTAAGTTGAAGCAGTTGGAGGATCCGATGATTACTCAAATACAAGAGAACGTTCTTAAGGGGAAGTCTCCTGGGTTTGTTATTCACGAGGATGGTGTTTTGGGATACCAGAGTCGGCTTTGTGTACCGAGCGGCTCAGAGTTGAGGAAGAGTATTTTCCGTGAGGCCCATGCTACACCTTACTCCGTTCATCCTGGTTCGAGTAAGATGTACAAGGACCTGAGAAGGAATTTCTGGTGGGATGATATGAAGGAGGAGGTCGCGCAGTTTGTAGAGAGATGTTTGACTTGTCAGCAGGTCAAAATCGAGCATCAGCAACCGACCGGGTTATTGCAGTCACTTCCTATTCTGGAATGGAAATGGGAAGATATATCGATGGATTTCATTACGAGTTTGCCGAGATCGAGGTCGGGCATGAATATGGTATGGGTGATTGTTGATCGTCTGACCAAATCGGCACATTTTCTGGGCATCAAGGACACTTGGGGCTTGGAGAAGTTGGCTCGTGTGTTTATCGCGCAGATTGTGAGGCTTCACGGTACTCCGAAGTCTATTGTTTTGGATCGTGATGGTCGTTATGTATCGCATTTTTGGCAGGCGGTGCATAAGGCGTTGGGTACTCGTTTGCATTTGAGTACCTCTTTTCATCCCCAGTCAGATGGACAGTCAGAACGCACTATCCAGACATTTGAGGATATGTGCGTGCTTGTGCTCTCGATTGGAGCTATGACTGGGAAGAGCATTTGCCATTGTTCCAATTCACGTACAACAATAGTTGGCACGCGTCGATTCGGCTGGCACCGTTTTAGGCACTTTATGGGCGGCGTTGTAGATCACCGATTTGTTGGAATGAGGCGTTCGATTTGGTCGGGACCGAGCCGGATATCGTTTTGGAGATGAGGCGGAAGATAGAATTAATTCAGGAACAGATGTTGACTGCCCAGAGTCGACAGAAGTCATATGCCGATGTCCGTCGTCGACCTTTGGAATTCAAGGTGGGAGACCACGTTTTGCTAAAGGTGTCGCCGACGAGAGGCGTTTTCCATTTCGGGAAGAAAGGGAAGTTGAGTCCGAGGTTTATTGGGCCCTTCGACAGTCTCCAGCGAGTCAGTGGGTTGGCATACCGTTTGGAGTTGCCCCCGGCACTGAATCATGTTCATAGCATTTTTCATGTTTCCCATCTGAGGAAATATGTCCCGGATCCTAGTCACGTCATCGATTATGGTGAGATTGATGTCGCCGAGGATATTACTTTTGAGGAGCATCCTTTGAAGATTTTGGAGCATCGTGAGAAGCGACTGAGGCATAAGACCATCTCTTTGGTCAAGGTGCAGTGGTCGAGACATGGTGTCGAGGAGGCAACTTGGGAAACCGAGGATAGCATGCGTGCTAGGTACCCTGAGTTGTTTGTTTCTTAAGTTTCGGGACGAAACTTATTTTTAGAGGGGTAGAATGTAATATCCGCATTTTTTTCTTCTCCCGGTATTTTCATTTTTCGGTGTATTTCTCGTTTGTAGGGACCCTCGTGTATCTTTCAGTGTATTTCTTCCATCATCTATTGATCTGATTCTCTTAATTGTTATGCGGAACCACCGTTTCAGGGTTGCCGTGGATCCATTCTATGTTGTTATGCGTTTTGAGATGTTCCGTTTGATGTTTCATTCATATTCCGGTGTTTTGGACCGTTTATATTCCGTACCTAGCGCGCGCTAATTTTTCCGCATAGCGCACGCTAGAGGTCCCTTAGTAGCGCATGCTACGTCTGCTTCGTAGCGCGCGCTAGCGAGCTAGCCCTGGGATTGCAGTTCTGTTTCCAGCCCTATGGACTAGTGGATTAGCGTACGCTATGTTGTCTGGCGTAGGCTAATGTCGGGGGACTAGCGCACGCTAAGGTGTCCGGTAGCGTGCGCTAGCGTGACTGTCCAGTACTGGACAATTTGCTACTGGACTCGGTCAGGTCCCTAGGTAGCGCACGCTACGTTTGGCCAATAGTGCGCGCTAACTAGATCAGGTGTGTACTGGCAGTTTGCTTCTAGACTCGGCTGTTATCCAGGTAGCACACACTATGGCCGATAGCGCGCGCTATCGAGAGGTTATTAGCGCACGCTACGTTTCGAGTAGTGCACGCTAATGGCCCAGAATCTGGTTACTAGGCCGGGACGTTAACTTCTGGACTAGAATTTTACCCCGTTAACGCACGCTAACTTGTGAGTGTTAGTGCGCGCTAACACTCCCTGGCTATATAAACGAGGGAGTTGACCCATATTTTTTACCTTTTCTCATTTCTTCTCCTCCCCGCGGATTAGAGCTCCTTTGGCGATTTTGGGCGATTTCTTGGCGATTTCTTCCTCCAATCATCTCAACCATCAACTTCCTTCAGCTCTTGGTGTATAATAACATCATCAACACGAATCTTTCATCCTAATCCAAGGTAAATCTTCTAAGAACCCCACTTTTGAGTAAATTGGGGTTTTTCGGGTTTTTCTTCGATTCGTTCCATACGGTTGATTAATTCATTTGGAATATGATTAATCTTGCTAGTATTCTTGTTTTTTCCTACGGATTTATGGTATATTTCGTGGTTGTTGCGTATTCGAGAGGGTTTGGTTGTGGTCCGCCCTCGTTGTTATTTTTATACGAATATACATGAATCGTAGGCGGGTTCTCGAGTGTATTCCATTTCTGTATTCGTTTGGAGTTGGTTGTGATTATGTTCTTCGAATCGTTAGATTCGGTTCCGTTGGTTCCTAGCGTTCGTCGGTGATTTTCCTTTCCGTTCGTTGCGTCATCAATTATCCAAGGCAAGTATTTTTTGAAACCTTTATGCTTACCGTGAAATGGTAATGTATATTGTGTGTGATTTTCTCACCTCGGGAGGGTCCGACGGGATCACGGAGGGAGTCCAATAGTTTGTAACCTCGATTCATGAGTTTGTTTAGCTAGCCAGCTCGGGAGGGTCCTTAGAGGCCTCGAGTAGGATTTGTGGCTTCGTCCCGGTCCTAGGCGATGCATGTGCGTGATTTGTTTTATGATATGGCCATCCCGAGAGGGTCCTTAGAGGCCTCGGGTCGGATTCATGGCTTCGTCCCGGTCCTATGCAAATTGTTTGACTGTTTGTTTCCAGAAAAGGCATGTCTGGTTTTGGGTTTTGAAATGATTTGGTGCATTGTACTATGAAACGTGTAAGCGAATGGTTTGCCTTAATTACTTGTACTAGCGTAATTGCTAACCCCTTTGGAGACCCGTTTTGGGGAAATTCTTGTTATGGATTTCAGGTTATGTTCTGCCGGATGAGCGGGCGCTGGGACCGTACGAGGATGTTGGCCAGGGTCGTTGACATGTACATTTTAGTCTTCTTATTTCTCTTGTCTAATTCGATATGGTTGTTTCCCACATTTATAAACTTATAGATTGTACTCGCGAGCACTTAGGCTTTTCACTTCGAACTTCGTTTTGTATTAACTCAAATTTCTATATTGTCGGTCGATGTTTATTACGCCGGTTGCTCCGGGCGTATCTTTATATGTTGTATTATTTAAATGTGTGTCCTCGCTAACTGAGATGGTTAGTCGAGTGGTGTTTTTCTTGTTTTAGCCTGGTGGGCCCCATGTAGGGGTCCACGGCGCTGTAATATACTCCGAATATCTCGGGGGTGTTACTAAACGAATACTTGATCTTGATAGTGAGTTTATTCAACTCACGATAGTCAATACATAACTGTAAAGGTCCATCTTTCTTCCGTAGGAACAATACCGGTACACCCCATGGAGACGCACCAGGCCGAATATAACATTTGTCCAACAGTTCAACCAATTGTTTCTTCAACTCTTGCATTTCTGATGGGGCCATTCTGTATGGTACCTTGGATATTGGCCCCGCATTAGGCTCTAGTTCGATGGTAAACGCCAAGTCATCTGCAAATATGTCTAGAAATTCATTAAAAATGGGAATAGAGGACAACTACACCTCGCCAATTTCCGACTTCAATGTGTAACACCAATAACCGGTACAACCTTGTCGCAATAATTTCATCGCCTTCATGGCTCGGATAATCTTCCCCGAAGTACCAGGTTTCTGCCCTTCAAAAATGTGTTCAGTACCATCCGGCGCAATTATCGAAATTATTTTTCGACGATAATCTACTATCGCTCCATGCCGATTTAACCAATCATCACCGAGGATCAAATCCTCTCCTATCATATTAATCATAATCAAATCAGATAACTAATCTTTACTGCCAATCGTTACAGGACAATTGACAATCTCTCGATCCCCAACTATCCTTTCTCCACTCGGCAGTCCAACAATAAAAGGTTCACAAGCAGAGAGACCGACAAGACCCAAACGATTCACACAAGATAAAGATATAAAGGAATGAGTATCTCCAGAATCAAACAATACATCTACAGGTTGCATACAAATATAAACAATACCTGACGTAGTTGCAGCCCCTAAGTCATCAGTCCGTCTCATTTCGTACAATCGGGGTGGAGCTGATCCGGCACTCGGAGCATCCCTGTTCTCAGTTTTACCTCTTCCACTGCTGCGTCCGACAATCGGAGTTCGCTGACCCATAACTGTGCCTTCTAGAGTAGGAGACGGTTTAGAGAAGACTCTGCCCGCTGACTCACAGTATAACGCACGATGACCCTGCTTCCTACATTTAAAACATTAAACAGGGCGAAATGTACAAAGAGAACTGACATGCCCCGAATTTCCAAAATTAAAACACACTCTTGGCACTCCTCCACTAGGTTGAGGGGAACCAATAGAAGATTGCACAGAAGTTTGAGGCCTACGTGATCTGCTGCCTTGGAAACTACTAGAAAATTTCAGTTTCTTTGAGCTCGAAACCGTATGGACCAGAACGGACACCATCTCATAAGCAAGCATTCTGTCCTGATATTCTCTCAAAGTAGTACACCCAAGGCCTGCCATATACTTTCGGACCTCCGGTTTCATCCTAGCATTGAAATGAAGTATCTTGTCTATTTCATCCTTAACCCGATCTTGGACATACACTAACTGCTTGTTGTATGTATTGATTGCCTCGAAAATAGGAACATCTTCGGGTTGAGCTCTGAAGAACTCACTGACTCTAGCTAACCGTACCGGCGTTGGACAATACTGTGCTTCCATTAGTTCTTCAAATTCTTCCCAAGTGACATCACGGTCCCTGGGCTTAACAACTCTCCACCAATCCGACGCGTCATCAACCTTCAGATATTGAGCAATTGGGACTCTCTTGGCTTCAGGGCAGCCAATACCGTCAAAGATCTTCTCCAGCTCAACTAACCAATGATCCCAATGGTTCGCATCGCCGGAACCATTGCATCTGGGAGGATTCATCTTCATAACTTCTTGAAGCCATCGATACTCAACAGTCTTGCCAGTGTTAGTGTTCTGCACCACTTGAGCTAATTGGTGCACTTTAGTCACAACTTGCTGGAGGACATTAGGCACTTCGGCCTCTGCACTCCCACCTACACCTCCCGAAGGAATCGGGTCTAATCTAGCTACAGAACGAGATGCCGATGTTGGGATTTGGTGCCTAAAACGAAGGCCCAGCGGAAGCGGTAAAAAGAAATTTAATTCGATCTGAATCCCTGCGAGGATCGATCAAGCTACGTATATAAGAATATTTAAAAGAAGAAAGGAAGATTCAAAATCATACCCTTGTAGTCTGTTGATTAAATGGTGTTCTTCTCTTGAGCGATTCCCCAAGCTTTAAATGCTTTCCACGAATCCAATCCGCTCCAAGTTCTTAAATGATCCAACGCCGAAAGCACCGCGTCTCTACTTGCCACACGCCGGAGAAATGATCGGAATGACAATACCTCGTTATCCTCCAAGGATATGGCTAGAACAAGGTTATTGGAGCTATTGATCTTAAATGGGTTTATAACACTCCAAGTGTATAACTTACAATCCCTCAAAATGTGTCTTGAATTTTCTCCAAGAAAAACTCAAGATTGAAGAAGATGAAGAAGACTTGGAGAAAATATTTTTCTCTCTCTCTCTCTCTCAAACTCCCGATGGAACAAGGTGTGTAATGGGGAGTTGTCTTCACTTTTTATTCTTCTTATCAAATCACCTACCATATCACCTATATAATATAAAAGGAGATATCAAATCTCCTAAAGTCATTTGTCTTCCATTTATCAAATGGATACAAAGACCAAGAGGGGTTAGGTGATGGGGGGCATCTAGAAGGATAAGAAGAGTTTGGTCCGTTTCGGACTCCCATGAGTCCAAACAGATAAACTCCATTTCCGTTCCAATGTATTTATATCAATTAATTAATCCAATTAATTTATCATATCAAATACAAAACAATATAATTAATTTCTCAAAGAAATAACTATATCTATGAATTAAATTTATCACCCAGTAATTTATTTAATTCATTAGGCCGTAAATTAATTTATTCAATAAATTAATCTAGACATCCAATGTCCTAAAATTAACTGGACATCCAATGTCCAATAAATTAGATATCCAATATATAATATTTATAAAGAGAGAATAAGCTCGATTCATTCTGTCGTCAATCCTATTGTGCGACTCGGTAGGTCTATCTCAGTTAGCAATAGGAGGAACCAAAGAGTAGCAGCACCACCTAGCCATCGTGGCGGCCTACACTGTACCCCAACTGAGAACAAATGATTGGGATCATTCAAGAACCGTTCTGTCATGAATACCAGTATATGTATAAACCCTTCTTTCTAATGTCCCGATCAAGTTATAGGGTCGCGGTCAGTCAAACCCTATTTGTACTTGACCTTATGCATGAGTTAATGCAAATATAGATCATCGAGCTCTCATGTATCCAATACAACTAGCGCCAATGCTTTGGCCAAAGACTTATGATCTCATTTGCCAATACCGCATAGGACATATAACCCATTCACTAACAGGAGAAAGAATTCTATCTTGGTATTCAGTAGGACCTGCTACTTGCTTGTCAAGACGCACGTCGAGGTTGACCCCCACCTTCTAGTTTTCTGGGTCAAACTACTCTAATGAAAATCTTAACGTCACAAGCACATCCCTACCAAATCCTCAAGTCGAAGGTTCACAAATACCTATCACAACCTTTCAATTCCGTCATTGACTGTCCCTGAGTGAAATCCACATGATGAATCGAGGGTGAGTCGGTTTGAGTATACTAATCCAATTAGCATACCTATAAAGTGTGATTCCACTAACCATTAGTGTTCGACAGGCACTCTCCACGTCAAAGAACATGTCATACAAGTCTTCACATAAACTTAACGCCCAGTTAACTTTCATCGACTTGCGAACGATTAAGTATTTGAGATATAAACCTTTCCAGTGTTGTTCCCCTTATCCAATAAGGAGTGTAATGTTTTGCTCTCAAATACACAGACTGGTTTCTATATATATATATATATATATATATATATATATATTTACGAGTCAGGAATGCCAGTAACTGCCAGTAAATAAAGAAACAAACAATTGCCTTATGATAATGATTTACATAATAACAAGTACAATGCCCTCACTCAACATCCTCTGAGTGGCATTTGAGGGCATACTCCTAACAGCCGAGTCTGAAACAAACATCTCGGACTCCAATACGGCTACTCTGCCATGGCCTCGGCTGCGTTGATGGATAGCTCTACCTTTTGGCATACTGGGGAATAAGAATGGTTCAACAAGAAAACGATTACAACAATAGATTGCACAATGTCAAAGATAATTACTTACGAAGGAAAGAAACAACCAACATCCGAAGAGTCTTCCAGCACAGGCAACACGGGGTGGTGGCACGCCAATGACACTGTAGACAGCAACCGAGTCATTTTAACAGACCCAAAACACCGACAGCCATATTCTGTAACACCCCCGCGATTTACAGAGACATTACAACGCCGTAGATTCTTTTTGGAGAACCTACCAGGCTTAGATCAAAATAAAACACATTAAAATACAACAAAAATGGAACATTCACGCATTTAAAACCAACTTTAACTTCAATATAACATACATCACAATACCGAACAACATATCGTCCCGCCGGATCATAACCAATACAACCATTCACAACTGGAATACAACATCATTAATCATCAACAATGAAATGACATACAACACCGGGGAGTACCCACGTGAGTACAAAACCAAAACACGACTTTGACCATGACCATATGACCACCAACTTGAAATAGTGCACAATATCAATGCTGCCCACCAAGCTCGTGTCCGCCCTGTGCTGGCTCTCCCACTGGACCTGTGCCTGACTCCACAACAAGTATATCCACCCCCGAAGGGGTCAGCAAGAAGCCGGTGCAAGTATAATGATTCTAGAATATGTACAACAAGTGAATAAACCACATAAATCACAGTAATCACAGTAATCACAGTGCCACCACAGATATTCTGGAATACCACACACAATCATCGTCATAAAATATCAACGGAGGCTGTACAGGTACTATACCTCACGCGAGATACATACCTCTCCCCACGGTGTCCTCGTCAGGCCTCCCTGGTTGTACAAACCCAGCCAAGTGGACCGCAGAAGCCTCGGTCTATGGAACCCAGGGGACCCTCGCTAGTTTTACTTGGCACACGACCTCAAGTCGCACTTTTGAAAGCATCACTTTGGCACAATTCACATTTTCTGAAATTACCCCTTTTCACAAAACCACGTTTTTCACATACTCACACGAAGTACATTAAACACAATCAAAGTAATTGCCTCGATTGTAAACGACACAAGAATAATGGACGGGAAGACGTACGATTCGAACTGCTTCAACAATTCAATCATAGTTTAACAAAATACCGAATCAAATAATACACCATGAAAACGGAAGGATTTACTCTAAGTTTTACCCTTAGAGACATTTAATCGAACGCTACGAAGACAACATGGTTCGAGTTCAAACTATGGAAGAAAACTTGGAATTTAATCCATGAACTTCGGGGAAAAATGAAGGATTATGCAATACGCCATAGATGGCCTACGACAACGGATTTTGTTAGTGTTGCACTCAAAAATGTTGTAGTAGCTCTAAATTTTTTACCTGCTGCAACATTGATTTTTTGATGTTGCTGTATATGTTTACAAAGTGTTGCCTTAGCTATAACTTTATATTTCTAATAAAACATTTAAAATAAATATTTAATTTACTATAAAATTATTTAAAATTGGAAAAATATATTATTTAAAATTTTAAAACTAATTACAATCAATAATGTCAATTTTGTACAATATAACATTTTTAATAATTTAAAAATATAGTAAACTATTATAAATGTAATAAACTTAGACCTGGCAATTCGTTCGTGTCGTGTATTTTCATGTCGTGTACTTTCATATTTTGTGCACCAAAAGTCCAAACCCATACACGACACTAAATGAATTCGTGTCATGTCGTGTCGTCTACCACGCAAATTCGTGTCGTTTCGTGTCGTGTTTTCATGTCAGGCACATAATATAAAATAAATATTAAAATATTATAAAAAAATAATAATTTTAATATTATAATATTATTTTTATAGGTTTTAGTAGACGAAATAAAATGAATGACAATGAAAACACGAATGTTTACACGAAATTTATGAAAGTTCACATTATACTTTCAAAATTTACGAAATTTATGAAAGTTCACTAGTGTCGTGTCGTGTACCCAAAGGGAAAACACAAAACCGACACTAAATATCGGTCGTGTACTTTCGTGTTCGTGTATTTTCGTGTCGTGTACTCAAAATACAAACCCAAATACTAAATTTTCGTGTCGCTTTTATGTCGTGTTTTCGTGTTGTGTGGTAAATTGCCAGGTCTAATTTATAAACTTAACCCTAATTTCTTCCTTATCCCAAAATCCAGATTCAGCCACACACACTCGTTTCTTCGTTGTCTTCTTCTGCACGCACATACCCACACTCACACAGAAATGGCAACAACAGCTGTCCCTGAAATTTCCGTCGGCGACAAGCTCCCCGAAGCCACCCTCTCCTACTTCGACTCCTCCAACGAGATCCAGACCATGGGCAATTCGAAGTGCCCAGACGGTGGTGGAGTGTCCTCGCCTCATTAGATTTTCTCTCCATGCTACTAAATCTTTAAGTTTTTTAACTTCCTTCTGCCTCTCTAGTTTTAATCTTCTTATTTTTCCCCGGTCTGCTTGAAATTCTACTTAATACTTACATATAGCTTTTCGAAGTTTTTTAATCAATTTTTATGCATATTGACAAAGGGAACTAGTGAGACCGCCTACGACAAGATCTATGCCGCACCTAATTCTCACTCTTATCCCACCTCGTCTGTTTCTCATTGAGATCGAATGGCTTTCTCTAGTGGTATGTGACAATGACAGCAGTCTGCTTCCTCTACTGGTATAATCTCGATTTTTATGGTACTGGTATAATCTCGATTTTGTAAGATGAAGTTTGAATATTTTTTGACATGTTAATTCTGATTTCTTTTGCCTTCGGTGGTGTTTTGATTGACCATACAATCTTTATCCTCAATTCCTTTATCATTTTTGTGAAGAAAAATAACTAGTAATTGGCTTCTGAACAATCGTCATTTTTTTATGGGGTGGGTGGGAATTAGCCGACCCCAAAGCTTATTGGGACTAAGTCTTTGATGAAAGCATTTTTGGACTACTAAGGCTTTGATGTTGTTGTTTGTTGTGGGGTGAGTGGGAATTGAACCGAACCTCTTTGTCTACATTCGTTTTGGGGGGTCGAATTTACCCCGTAAAATCGGCAATTTGGGGTCGTATTCACGTATCTTAAAATGAAACAATAATGATACGTGGACAGCTTTGTTTATTTATTTATTATAATGTTATTGTTATGAGTTGAATGTGTTTTGGAGACCTCCTTTCAGGTAGAGGTGGAGTTTGACAATGGCGTTGCATATAACCTTTCATCTGAATACTTAGAGTATATAGCCCAGCAGTTGATAGTAAGATTAGATCGACCGGAGGAGAAAATGTAATCCGTAGTTGTAAATTCTTTTTATTAGAATTTACAAAGCAAAGATAGAAAGATTGGTTGCCTCGGATTGGGAGGTAGAATCCAGATTTTGTCTGGTCATACAAGTTACAACAACTACCTTTGAACGAATATACTGGAGAGGACCGACTCTTTTTTTTTCTAAATAAATATGTTTAGAGGTTTGAAATTTCCAGGTTATATGTGGAAGGCGTCATGTGGGCCCTTAACAATTTCATGATAAGGATTTTGTTAAAGAATCAAAGACCGAAATGGTTGGGCTGATATTTCTTCATTCCAGAATAGTTTTGTTAGGAAGTGGAATGCCACTTTTTTGTTGGATTTTCTTTCCCTTTTTTCTATATGTGCACTTTGATGTGGTCAAGGGAGTATGTTCTGTGGGGTGCTTTTAAAGATCAGGCAAGCAATGTAGTCTAATACCCAAGAGCTTTTAGCAACCCCTTTCCTTAATATTCTTTTTTGATAGATCTTAAGTCTTAATTGCAGCATCTAAGGGGAAAAACTGAACATTATGTACCAGAAAAGATGATATTTTGATTTTCGTATGGACATGTGCAGAGTTGATCAATGTTGGGCAGAAGCAAGAAGCCCTTGAAGCTCTTCATAGTTTTATCACATCAAGGAGTAAAATTTTCCCGAAAAGTTGGTACTCTTGGAAGAAAGAGTTACGAGTGATTACTAGTTAATTTATTTATTTATTTATTTTGGGCCAGTATGTGAATGATGTTAACCTACAAGACGCATATATTTTGGTCCATTTCTGCATTTCTATTTTTATGTTCCGACTAAAAAAAATACATAATATACTTGTTATTTTATTAAATTGAAGGTGCAAAATGCAAGACCTGGTACACTAATTAATAATGTCAGGTTTGGTATAGCATAAATTTCTTTCGTTACGTTTGTAATTTTGTGTTCAGGCCCCAAAGAATCAGATGGAACACTTTTTGTTAAGATTCGTAAACGAAAAGAGGGTCGCGAGTACATGACTAATGGAAAAGTAACTAAGTTCATAATTGTAAGTGTTCTATTATTTAGTTGATCGCATGCTAGTTGTATTCTTCCATTCAAGTCTATTTAATTTGACATTGCCGTGACTTTATTTTGTAGGATAAAATTGAAAAGGTTATTAGTCCTTCATGGCTTATAGGAAGATGTGTAAAGTCTGACAAATGCTCCACTTCTGGCACGACAAACTCGCAGATCAGTGACTTGACGACCACAATCAGGAAAGATGTTGTTGAAGAAATGGAAGAAAATCTAGAGAAGAAGGTCCAAGAAGAAGTAGATTCATAGGTGAATAAGAAGTTACAGGAGAACCTAACTTGGGTGTTTAAGAAATTAAGCAAAGTAAACCCAAGCATGATAACGGCAATGGCAGTCCTATTACCGGAGGAGATGATACATCTTAGATTTTCTATTTTTAAGTAATGTATTTCATGGCTTTTGGTCGTTGTATTTAAGCTGTTTAACTATTTCCATTACGTATAACTCTATGTGTTTGGTTAGATATTATAGTTGATGGATGGTGTGGAGGGTCTTTGTTTTGGTGGTTAGACTTATAATTATATGGTGTGGAGGGGATTAGTTTGATTAGATATTTGGGATGGATGGATGGTATGGGTTGTATTTTGAATGGATGGATTCTGAATTGTAAAGGATTGGTAATTAATATAAACAAATTATTTTTATCGATTTTGTTTTGTGAAAGTGTTGCAGTAGGTGGTACATAGTGTTGCAGGTACTTACTAAAAAGGTGTTGCATAAACTTAAAAAGTGTTGAAAAAAAGTGTTGCAACAGGGTTCCCTAACAGGTGGGGCCCACATCGGACCCCATATGTGGGCCTATCTGTGGGCCCCTACTTTTACAGAAAATTGTCCTCTGCTGCAATACTTTTTAATATTGCTGCAGACTATATTTAACGATGCCTTGCAGTCTTATGGTAACAAAAGGAGTAGTGTTGCAGTAGGTGACAGAAGTGTTGCTATAGGGATCTACGACAGCGGTGAAAAGTGCAACACCAAAAAAGTGTTGCCGTTCTGATTTTCTTGTCTGCAGCAACATTTTTTTTGCTTCTTGCAACATTTTGTAGGAGTTGCCGTAGGCCATCTTTGGCGTAGTGATGATTACAACATCATAATCTAACACCAATCAGGGATAGAACGGATTAAAATCGAAGGATTTAACAAAAGCCCTAAATATGAAGAACTAGGAACACGAACGAATTTTTACCTTGATTCGGACGGAACTCGAGTGAAGGATTATGTTAGACATGGATAAAACTTCCCAAAATGATGTTCAGTGATGCTCTGGATCAAAGTTCTCAAAATTTACCGAAGAATCGAGAAGGAGGAAGAAAAAGGAAGAAAATTCCTACATGACCCGTCACTCGGCCTTATATAGCCGAGTGTGTTACGACCATAACCGGCAGTGCCTTACGGCCGTAATGGGTCCTCACGGGCTACTGCCCAAAATGTTAGGATGCATTATGGCCGTTACCGACTAGGCATTACGACCATAATAGCTCCTTTACGGTCGTACTCGACCTGCACCTTACGGCCGTAACCAGCTCTTCCTTACGGCCGTAACGGGTCCTGCCGAGGCTTCCGTCCATTTTATGTGGTTGCGTTGCGGCCGTAACCGGCAGTGCCTTACGTCCGTAACAACCATTACGACCGTAACTCAGAATGCCTTACGGCCGTAACCCCCATGCCCCATATCCTGCAGTCCAGCCAGAACGAACACCTCCGAAAATCATAAAACTCGACGATTAACAATCATGAACATTCCAAATATCAATTCATCAATACACTCATCTCCTCATAATCCATGTTACAATAAGATACAACCAAAATGACATACGTAAAACACACGGATATTACATATAATACCTTTAATGTCTTTTTAATTTATAAAACGAAAATAGATTATGTCCATAAATTTATCCCTTTATACTTAACTAGTACAATGCAATATATAAGCATGATATAAACTAAGTTATATTTTAAATACCTCATAAACCCTTAATTAATCCTATTTGCATAAATCGGACATGTACAATTATTTATGTAAACTATGAATGATTATCATGATCGCATAAATAATTTACCTAGGACAAATTATAAATTATAATGCACCGAACCCACGATTATTTCTAATGCTACTACTTACTAAAATCAACAAATTAATTAAACCTAAAAGGAACATGCCACCTAAAGTATTTACATAAGAACCATGATTTTAATACTAAATAAAATGTAAAAACCTAACAAAACATGTATAAGACAATAAAATGAAATATAAGAAAAACTAGGAGGAAACATACCTTATAAATAGAATACTATGCCAACTCCGTGACACCGAGAAAAATAACTAGACTAAGAGTTACTTATTAAAAGGATCCCTAGCTTATTGAACTATACCTCCTCACATACGTTTATAAGTACTTCTCATGTTTATATCTAATGTGTATTTATAGGGGTGGGATCACTCCCCTCTTTCATGCACTATCGATGTGGGATGGATGTATACACTTATAGATATCTATTTATATTATACACTATATTATATTACACATACTTGGCATGCAAACACACACACACGTATAAAAACTAAATATTATATCCCAAACACCTTGCATACAAACTTACCCACCCATGCACGTGTGTATATATATATATTATTACACACACTTCCAATAATTTATATGCAAACACACAATTTATATGCAAATACACACATAAAGAAAAACAGTCATGCACACGCACACTCTCACGCACACGCACACACATGCTCATGCATGCACACACACACACACACATATATATATATATATATATATATATATATATATATATATATATGGTTACTTAAATATATGTTTTATTAAATCAGAACTAGCACTCATTTCATTACTTTAGAAGTTTCATAATATTAATAATTCAATTAACAAATAAAATCACTTTGTAACTGTTTAGCACATCGGTCTCCTTTAACCGGGAAATTGAGCTTCTTACTGCAATGAGACATATATAAAGATATTATTAATCATGTTAGGAGGAATAAATCACATGTTGCATGTATCATAGACGTAAAATGTAAATAAGCACATAAATACCAATTATTCAGGCTCATGAAATACCTACTTATATGTCATGGTTCCCTAATGCATATTATGTAAATGTATTTAACTATAAAAATGATTATTGGCTTAGAAGGAGATAACTGAGCATTACAATTCTTCCCTCCTTATAAAATTTCGTCCTCGAAATTTGTCGTACTGAACAGTTCTGGATACTTGTTTTGCATTTCCTCATCTCTTTCCCATGTAGCCTCTTCAATAACATGATTCGTCCATAAAACTTTTACCAAATGAATCTCCTTGTTTCTTAATTTCTTTAATTTCTTATCAAGAATCTGTACCGACTCCTCTTCATAAGACAAATCAGGGGATAATTCCAACGGATCATAATTTAACACATGTGAGGGGTTTGAAATGTACTTCTTTAACATAGACACATGGAAGACATTGTGCACACCAGATAGTGAAGGAGGTAAGGCTACTTTATAAGCTCTATCCCCAACTCTCTCAAGAATTTAAAATGGGACAACATATATTGGGCTAAGTTTTTCTTTCTTCCCAAATGTCATAATGCTTTTCATTGGAGATACCCTCAAGAACACATTATCTCCAAATGCAAATTCTAAATCTCTTCTTCGAGTATCTGCATAACTCTACTGTCTACTTTGTCCAATCTTCACTCATTCTCTTATCTTTTCTACTACCATAGCAGTCCGTTGTATCATTTCTAGGCCCAGTAGACTTCTGTGTCCAACTTCATCCCAGTGTACGGGATATCTACATTTTCTCCCATACAGTGCTTCATAAGGTGCCATCCCAATTGTAGATTGGTAACTATTGTTGTATGTGAACTCTACCAATGGAAGCTTTGTATTCCAATTGCCCTTGAAATCTAGTATGCATGCTCTCAATATATCTTCGAGTATTTGAATAACTCTTTTTTATTGCGTATCACTTTGTGGATGACATGCGGTGCTGAAAGCAATCTTCGTACCTATTGCATTATGTAAACTTTTCCAAAATGCAGATGTGAATTTAGGGTCCCTGTCAGATACTATTGATACTGGCACTCCATGTAGTCGGAATATATCTTTAATATATTCCTGAGCATATCGATCCATATTATATGTGGATTTTACTTGAAGGATATGAGCAGACTTGGCCAATCTATCAACAATCACCCATATCGAATTATACCCACTTTGAGTCCTTGGTATCCCAAGCACAAAATCCATTGTAAAGTGTTCCCAATTCCATTTCGGAATTAGCAAAGGCTTCAATAATCCTGCTGGTCTCTGATGTTCAGTTTTGATCTGCTGGCAAGTTAGACATTCTGCCACGAATTTTGCAATATCTTTTTCCATGTTAGGCCACCAATAATGTTGTTGCAAGTTTTTATACATTTTTATGCTACCTGGATATATTGAATAAAGACTGGAATGAGCCTCCTTCAGAATGTCCCATATGATGGTTGCGTTGGCTGGCACATACGGTCTCCATTTATATCGTAATATTTTATCACTAGAGACTGAGAAGTTTGGTAATTTTCCCTCATCAACTTTCCCTCAATTTGCCTATGTACTGATCCGCCTTCTAGGTTTATTTGATTATATCTTGAAGTGCAGGTTTCAATATGAGTGCTGATAACGAACAAATCTCCTTTTTGGCACAATTTCCAGTTATAATTTTTACAAGTCTAATAATAGTGGCTTCTTGCGTGATTAGAAAGGAAGACAGAGAATTTCTACTTAGTGCATATGCAATCACATTTGACTTACCAGGATGATAGTTGATCTCACAATCATAGTCTTTCACCAATTCTAACCATCTCCGCTGTCGCATATTCAGCTCCTTCTGTGTGAAAAAGTACTTCAAACTTTTGTGGTCTGTATAGATTTCGCACTTTTCACCATATAGGTAATGCCTCCAAATTTTTAGTGCAAAGACAACAACATCTAGTTCAAAATCATGTGTTGGATAATTCTTTTCATACTCTTTTAATTGCCTGGAGGCATGGGCTATTACCTTCCCATGTTGCACTAATACAGCACCCAACCATTTTTAGAAGCATCCGTGTAAACTACAAAGCCACCTGTTCCTATAGGAGTGGCAAGGACTTGTGCTGTAGTTAATCTATGCTTCAATTCCTAGAAACTCCCCTCATAAGCATCAGTCCAAACAAACTTTGTATTTTTCCTTGTTAACAATGTCAATAGGGTTGCAATATTTGAGCATCCTTGTACAAACCATCAGTAGTAACCAGCTAGTCCTAAGAAACTTCGAACCTCTGATATATTCGTTGGTGTTGGCCAATTACTCACCGCCTCTACCTTGTTTGGATCAACTGAAATGCCATCCTTAGATACCGCATGCCCTAAAAATACCACTTGTTCTATCTAGAATTCACATTTCTTGAATTTAGCATACAACCATTTTTCTTTGAGAATTTGAAGCACAATTCTGAGGTGTTCTTTATGCTCATCCATATCATGTGAATAGATAAGGATATCATCGATAAGCACCACCACAAATTTATCAAGGAACTTTTTGAATACCCGGTTCATTAGATCTATAAATGCTGCCGGAGCATTTGTCAAACCAAAAGGCATCACTAAAAATTCATAGTGACCATATCGCGTTCTAAATGCTATCTTTTGGATATCTTTTTCTTTAACCTTCAGTTGATGATATCGGGAACGTAAATCAATCTTTGAGAATACTGATGCTCCTTTCAACTGATCAAATAAATCATCTATCCTTGGAAGAGGATATTTGTTCTTGATGGTTACCTTATTCAGTTCTCTATAGTCAATGCATAATCCCAATGAGCCATGTTTCTTTTTCACAAATAATACACGCGCTCCCCAAAGTGAACAACTAGGACGGATGAATACCTTATCAAGTAATTCTTGTAGCTGAATTTTTAATTCATTCAACTCGGTTGGTGACATTCTGTATGGGGGTTTAGAAATAGGGGTAGTCCCTGGCATAACATCGATTACAAACTCAATTTCCCGATCTGGCGGCAACCCTGGTAGATCATCTGAAAACACCTCAGGAAATTTTCTAACCAAATCTTCATCTCCAAGCTTCAATTTCATTTCAAGGGAGGTGTCCAAAACATTAGCCAAATATCCAGTACACCCCTTATTTAACATCTTCCTAGCTTTCAGTGCAGTTATAATTGGCAAAGAGCACGAATATGAATTACCTCTAAAAATAAACCATCCTCCATTTACTGGTTGAAAGGCCACAATCTTCTTACTACAATCGACATTTGCACAATATTTAGCTAGCCAGTCCATACAACAATATCATCAAAATTAGATATTGGTAGGATAACAAGGTCGGCATAGAGTACTGTAACACCCCCAGAATATTACAGCGCCGTGGGCCCCGAGATGGAACCCACAAGGCTAAGAGAAATTTTCGCAAATATTTACAAATGCCCAAGAGGCCAACGACGGTACTATCTTTAAAAATTCACAAAGACTTATAAAATCCATTTATCAAAAACCGTCGTGAAAACTCATTTGAAATCGCAAGGCCAAACGGCCGACACTCAAAAGTTTAGAAAACGATTGCCAAAGTAACCTAAGTTACTAGATATCAGAAGGCCATTTATAATACTCACGCAGCGGAAAGGACAACCAAATAAAATTACTCTAGCAGTAGAAATACAACAACTGTTCAGGAACTCAGTTCACAAAAACATGCCCTAGCCAGTATCCTTCGGGAAGCTCATCTCTTCACGACCGCTACAAGCTCGATATCCAAAGAACCTAAAAAGAAATCCGACGACGGGGTCAGCCATAATATCCAACAATGATAACCGTCACATCACATTAATAATTACATACCAATGAGAATACAAAATAAGAATACGACCAATGTAATCTTATCGTCATAACTCTACCAAAATTCACATCTCGTATTATGTCTTACAAAATACCCCAAAATCCTCAAAACATCATCATAACTCACTGTTACGAAAATCCACTAACTCTGTCCAACCCAAATCCGTCTGGTGACATCATCAAGTCTTAACACGAAAACCGATTGTCCATCAAAGACAAAAACCAAGGGAAATACCGAACATACCTCGAGATGCACGATACCACGACAATCACGTTAGTATAATCCGATATCAGATCAATGTATCATATGGACACGGTCCTAACACAAGACCTACAAATGCATACTCATATGAAAACGTCAATATGCTCAACAACACATGACAAAAATCAATGATGCGAATCCACATGATTCCATCAACATAACACTGGGTAATCCAACGATCCAGCGCCCTCATCGTAGATCCCAAGATGATCCTACTAGATCAACACGAAATGGATAACCAACAATATACATATGCACAACAACACATGTTAAAATCAATAATGCGAATTCACAAGATTCCATCAACACAATACTGGTAATCCAACGATCCAGCGCCCTCAGCATAGATCCCCATGATGATCCCGTCGGACCAACGCATGGTGGAAAACCTGTCCAACGATCCAACGCCCTGAGCATAGATACTCATGATCCCATCAGATCATTTACAACATAAACAATGCAATTATGCATACACAAATGCAACTCAATATGTTCATCAACATGAACAACATATGAATCAAAACATGAACGACACTATGATGAAACAACTAGGACGACTTCATGTTCAGCAACATGAATGACAACCTGCATGATCAACATCAATAGCACTAAACCACAATCAATATAGAATACTTGCCCCGAGTCCTTCAGGAGCAATCTCGATATCACATCATCACCGATAATTATCCACAATGCTTGGCGATCCCAACATACCACGAACTATAGATAACTCGTATCCTCGTCTTGATCACAACGTAACCTTGATACCCGAACATACCAATAACCGAGATAAAGCATATACATTATGATTTACCTCCCAGAATCGGAAACTAACATAATATCCAAATCTCCAGGATTTACAATAATGATCATTGCTATATGCATTATAAACGAAATGAAACTGAAACCATTCATTAAACATTATAACTGAGCAAGTAATCACTTGCCTCGATACCGATACGACGATGATGAAGCCGCTACAAATTCCTCAGCTCCCGGCCAAAGCGATTCAAGAACGTTCCCAAACACGACCGCAAGGCAAGGTTCTAATCACCGATCAATAGTCTCAACCTATTGAAGTAATCAATTAACACATATCCGATAACAATCAACAAACGATATAAACAATTCACAAACTCAACGGCTCAACAATATCTCAATTAACCACCGGTCTGATCAATCCAACTTAAATGATCACGAATTCATAACCGAAACAGGATATACTACACTGCCTGTTGACATAGCGCACGTTAATCACTTAACGTAGCATGCGCTAAGTCGCTCCCGTTAGTGTGTGCTAGCCAGTAACACTAGCGTGCTAATGACATGCAGTTGCATGCATTTCAGATACCGATCAACGTATGGCGATTATCAAGAACATTAAGTGATTTTAAACCATGTTCATAGCTATCCAAAACAACGAAATCCGATATCCTTTAACATATAGGTAATCATCCAACTCTTAATCCAATTCATATATTCACATATCATCTTCTTCCTCAAATATCAATATCATGAACACCAAGAATCCTAACAACACTTCCCTAAGCTAACAACAAAGATTAATCCTCAACAATGACATCAACATCCGCAAAGGAGAAGGAGGATTAACCAACTTATCTCAAGAAAATGAACTACACAATTCAAATCACACGAATCATACTAATATCATCATACTCCGGTAATCCATCTCATTATCATGCTTGTCAACTTGTTTATGTAATAATCATCAACTCAAGAACATCAACATTCAATCCAAAACGAAATCCAAAGATGAAGAGTGATTACCTTTTTTAAGGAATTGATTGAATCCCAAGTTTGAATCTGTTTCCAATCGATTCCAAGCTTAATATTGTTATGGATGATTAACTCCACCATAATCCAGTGTTTGGAACTTCAAACATCCCTCTAACAACTCTCTCTATCGGTTGCAAGGAGAGAATAGACGAAATGAAGAATAATGCCCAACTGCACATATATATACTGATTATTATTAGCGTGCGCTAAACCTTGCATTTAGCGTGCGCTACAGCTCTAGCGTGCGCTAACTCTCTTTGTCAGCGTGCGCTATCGTAGTCTAGAGACTACTGACTTACTGCATACAATGAGTTACGTACGCAATGCCCATACAATAGCGCACGTAATCTCCTCTATCTAGCGTACGCTAGTACCCATTCATAGCGTGCGCTACTCATAGTTGACTCATTTTTCTGTATGCTCCTAAGACGGGTCCACATGCCGACATCTCTGACGAGGATAAGATTCCCTTTGGACCGATCTGATGTTAGCGTGCGCTAACAATATGCATTAGCGTGCGCTAACCCTTCACAAAAAAACATCTGTTGACCTCGTTGGCACATGCGCCGAAAGTGGCCGGGTCCACACATAGATTACTTATGATCTGGTCTGTACTAGCATGCGCTATCCTTTACTATTAATGTGCACTAAACCTACACGGTAGCGTGCGCTAGGCATGTATATTAGCATGCGCTAATAATGCTACATTTAGCCACTTCAGCTATTCTTGTCCAATGTCTCAACATACAAAATATGAACATACGGCACACCAAATACACATACTCCTTCCAATAATATTCTCATATGATAAACACTATCCTCAAATGCAATTGTCGACCAAGTACGACAATTATACCAATACAGATGTCTCAGTCCTTCAATTATTTTATCCATACTATACAGATTCCATGCTGTACAGCATAACTCGGATAAAATAACATTAAAGAACCGTAATAGAATTTTTGGATATTATATACTACACCACTTAAAATAAGTTTCGTCCTCGGAACTTGCAATCCGTCATAAAAAGAAACAAACATACCGTTCAACCAAAATATCCCAAAACCATCACGACAACGATCAATCATCATTATTACCGAATAACCAAAAGCTCATACTTACCAATGCGCAAAGTCGACGATCTCCTGAGATACTAGCAAGTGACCTCACTGTACAGTCTTAATACGCTTACAATCATAATTCCTTGAGTCTCAACAAAATATATCATCTTCGGATGAAACAATCTGGCCGAATCAAATCCTTTCTGCCTGATTACATAATCAAGTCTAAATTCCGATAAGATGAATAATACACAATACATCTGCGAAACAACTGACCAAAACAATGACACGAATCCCGGAACATCGACACAAAATCCGAACGCTCAGATGATCACCAACAATGATCAATCAATAAATCAACCGAATTTATCATCGACATGATAAATTCCAATATGACCAACCAGAGGTCAAAACACAATCGAGAATATCATCAACATGATAAACTCCAATATGACCAACCAGAGGTCAAAACAAAATCAAGAATATCATCAACATGATAAACTCCAACACGACCAACGAACGATCAACGATGATCGAGAATACCTTCAAACGGTAAGCTCCAACATGATCAACACAGAACCACAGAAACCGATATACAAAGGAATAAAGTTCTCAAAACGACACGCCAATCACATACAGTGGATCCCAATAAACATACCCGACTGGTGAACATACCCCTCGGCGTACGAACAACCAATCACAACCCGTCGAACATATCCAAATTATTCATGGAGTGGGAATGACCAATCAATACTCAAAACAACCAGTATGGGGTCACCATCCCCAAATCTATACTTACAAAGAAATCATTCAAAAATTACTATGGTAAAATCGCGCTACTACCATACTAATGGAATTACATAGCACATATGTCCCGGTTTCAGAAAATCCAAAGTTTCTAAAATCACATCCTGTGCATGAATCTACCACACGCAACATATTTCTCTTATCCGATAAATCAACCGATCATCTCTGGATAACGAAATTACCATACTAAAGTTCGAATCTCTTTTCATAGTACCATTAGTGTGTTATCCAGTTTGTGAGTCCCATTCAAAACTTCACCACGATATGTATTATGTACTAAATGCGTATGTACATCAATCACATTTTCAAAACCAGTTTGAAATCATATAATCTTGTCAAGAAGACAAATTTTTGAAAGTTCTTTCAAAATTTCAAAACTCAAAACATAAATTTTCGTAAGATCACGAAATCAATTTTCGAAAAATTAAACTGGCTAGCTAATGCCAAGTATTCAATAACAGTGTCCTTCGAATCGACACGATTTCAAAGTTTTAAAATGAAAACTATACAAATGATTGATCACATCCATACTCCTGTATACCCGTTCGGCTCATCACCAATTCCACTGACATTCCATCGGAAACCGGTGCCTAGGTTTTCTCAACCTTGTTGACTCAAAAAGTATTTTGATGATAATTTCATTCAAAACATTCAATAAAATCAATCTCAGCATGTTGTTATATTGAAAGGAGCAAAATGGACTTAGCGCACGCTACCTATACTAGAGTAGCGCACGCTATCGAGGAATATAATACAGCCTAGTCAGTCAGCTGCAGTCCAGTGAAGTTACCTGATGGATAGCGCGCGCAAGATCTTCAACATTTGCGCATGCTAAATTACTATAGTTAGCGCACGCTATACAACAATATTAACGCACGCTATTGCATCATTCAGTCAGAGGATAGTAAGGTCTGGGAAGAAAAAGGAAAAAGTACTAGCGCACGCTACGGACAATTATTTACGTACGCTAATACAAGAACTTAGTGCACGTTATTCTTCATTACTTGCGCACGCTAACGGATATCATGGTCAGTAGTCCAGTAGCTACTGGACTCAAAATGAGAAGGGCTTTACGTACGCTACACAGGGTAACGTACGTTATTGAAGAAAACATTTAGCGCACCCTACGGTATATTATTAGCGCACGCTAAATCAGTCAACAGCTTACTGTTGGAGTTTCTACCGTTGGAAAAGCAGGAGTCAATGAAGATCCGTGAAATCTGGAATTGCTGGAATTAATTAATACTAGCGCACGCTATGCATGCTTGCTAGAGCATGCTAAGTTCAAATTTAGCCGTTGGATAAAGAGACGTTGGGGAGATAAACCAACAATTTCGAAGTCAAGATTGAAGACATGTTGACCAACCGATAACGCACGCTACGAGTATATGACTAGCGCACGCTAGCCATATTATTTTACCATTGGAACAGTTTTGTGACCGTTCAGAAAAACCAAGTCAGAATCGATTGCGCACGCTAGAAAGCATTATTAGCGCACACTAATAATACGATTTTCAGTACTTGAAGAATGGCTCACACCTATAAATACCCATAAGACTTGGGTATCATCTACACAACTTCAAGCATACAAGCATACAAGCAATCAAAGCATACTTGAGCTCAGTTTCATATCTTTTATTGGATTTTAAGTTATGAGAAGAGAGATACAAAGAGTGATATACCTTGTAATATTTATTATACTTTGTATTCTTTCATTTGATTGTAAGTGTTGCATCACTTACACTTGAGCGTAAGAGAAACGAATCAAGAGTCACTAATCCGGTGTTATTAGGATCTTTGATCCTGCATTGTTAGGATTATACTCCCATATTCGTATAGTGAGGATTATCTAGTTCCTATAGAACACTATATATACAAAAGTTTATATTGAGAGAGAGGTTAAGCTTGGAACGATAGAAGACAAGCGATTGTAACGGTTGTGTACTAGGACCGATCGAAGACAAGTCAAGTTTGTGGTTGTTCTTGAGCCAATAGAAAAGGAAGTCGGAGAGAGGACGTAGGCAAGTTACCAAACCTCTGTAAATCTTTGAGTCTTTATTTTCCGCACTATTTTTCAATTATTCGCAAGAAATTTCGTTATTCTGCATTACCACTATTCTGTAACACCCCCAAGATATTCGAGGTGTATTACAGCGCCGTGGACCCCTACATGGGACCCACCAGGCTAACACAATAAAACACCACTCGACTAACCATCTCGGTTAGCAAGGAAACAACTATTAACAACAAGAACATAAAACAACACGTCCGGTACAACCGGAATAATAAACATCAACCGACAAATACAGTAACTCCAACGAAGTCCAAACACAATCCGAAAAGAAAAGCCTAAGTACTCGCGAGTACAATCTATAAGTTTACAATTTGGAAAACATCCACATCAAGAGAGACAGTAGGAAATAACAAGACTCAATTGCACATGTCAACAACCTTGGCCAACATCCTCGTACCATCCCAGCAGCTCGTCTGGTGAACATAACACGAAATCCATAACAAGAATTTCCCGACAACGGGTCCCCAAAGGGGTTAGCAATTACGCTAGTACAAGTATTCAAGGCAAACCAATCGCTTACACATTTCATAGTACATGCACCAAAAATCATTTGAAAACCAAAACAAGACATGTCTTTTAGGAAAATAAACAGTCAAACAATTAGCCTTGAGAACGGGCGGCGGATACATTCTCACTCGAGGCCTCATAGGGACCCTACCGAGTTGGCTACAATTACGGAAAAACAAAACCACGCACACGCTAAGCCGTGAGAACAGGCGGCGGATACATTCTCACTCGGGGCCTTGCAAGGACCACTAACGAGTTGGCTAGCGGTGCACGAAACTCGTGAAATCCGGGCGGCATAGATTTCCCTCCTTGACCCCAATGGCCAACACGAGGTGAGTTACACACAAATAACATACATCACCATTTCATGTTAAGCTTAAAGGTTTCCAAAAATACTTGCCTTGAATTATTGACGCCTTAACGACGGAAAGGAAGTCACCGACGAACGCTAGGAACCAATGAAACCGAACCTAACGATTCGAAGAATACAATCACAACCATTTCTAAATGAATACGGAATTGGAATACACCCGAAAACCCGCCTACGATTCATGTATATTCGTATATAAACAACAACGAGGGCGGACCACAACCAAACCCTCTCGATTCCGTAAAAATCACGAAATATACCATGAATCCGTAGGGAAACTAAGTATACCAACAATATTAATCATATTCATCATGAATTAATCGACAAAAGCGGAACGAATCGGACAAAAACGAAAATCCCCAAATCTACCCAAAAGTAGGGTTCTAAAGATCTAACCTTGATTCATTTGGATCGAAGGATGTTATAGGATGATTGATCAATGATATAACCCCAAGAACTTCATGGATTTGTTGTTCAACAACATGGTTTCGTCTCCTCCGAAACCCCGGCCTTGACCGAAGAGAAATGAAATGAAAAATGACGGAGAAAGTCACGTCTGTCATTTTATCTTGGGCGGAACTAGCGTGCGCTAGCCTTCCCGGCCCTAGCGTGCGCTATCGGCCGGATCGGCCGAGCACACTCGGCCATGGCCCGCCGCGACCGGCACCACCGACCAAATCTGCCGACCGTGACTCGGCCCGACTCCGCTAGCGTGCGCTACGGCCGGAAGCTTCTGCGCGCTAGCCGCACATCGATGACACCGGGTGACAACTCGTCCGTGCGTACGCTAGTCGGCCGGCGGCGTCGCTACCCCTGCCGGTTAGCGCGCGCGCTCCCGGCGATGGCGTGCGCTACCCGCCGACCACTGACCGAGTCGAACCTCGAATACCTGCGCCCGGGCCCGATAGCGTCTGGCTGGTGACTCGGCAGCGTGCGCTACATGCGAAGCTAGCGCTGCGCAGCGTCCGGCCGTGGCGTGCGCTACGCCGGTTCTGCCGTGCTGCTCGGCGATGTCGGCACTCGTCCGGCGATCCCGCACCGTCCGGCGGTGCTCGGCCGCCCACGACCGGCCTCGATTTCCGAAAACGCGCAGGCGGACACGACGAGAAGTTCGCGGACGACGTCAACGACTCGAGATGAAAACGTAATGCAATAATTAATCATACGCGACCAAGAAAAGGGTCAAGACGACAAATACAGATATGGATACCGTAATTTTCAAGAAATTACAAAAAGGACCAAATAGCCCCGAAATCACGAAACGTGAACGTATAACCAAAACTAAGTTCAAAACACGAAAAACAAAGATAAACGGACTTGCGGGAAACTCAAAGCGGCGATTTGGACGAGATTCGCAAGAATCGAACTCAGGTGCGGAAAAGTCGCTAAAAACCACAGAACTCAACAAAACAACACCGAAACGAACTCGTATGACAAAAAGTGTAGAATTAATCATTCTCAGAATGACGAAACGGTCATGAGCGAGCCGTCAAAACGGACTCCGGTCGAAAAAAGAAATTTACCAAAAATCGAAAATTGCGGATATTACATTCTACCCTCCTTAAAAGAAGTTTCGTCCCGAAACTTAAAATAAGTAGGGAGAAGCAATATCCTTTGCCAGGAAAACTCGACGAGATACACAAAACCGAAGACTCGCGCCCGACGGCGAAACGCTGCAAGGAACGCAAAGAGACATACGGCGAGAAAATACGCTCTAGGGCGACTAACACAACGTCACCGGTAGAGACATAATAAAATCAACGAGTGACAAGCGTCATCAAATAGACAATCCAATCGAGTCGATTATCCGAACAATCACAAAACTCAACGAACGAAAATCAATACGATTGACCAACCCAACGGTTCATCAACCCAAAACGCGAGTCAACGCTGAACAAATACGAAATTCCACCGCCCAAGGGTTGGAAGATCGAAAACGAGACTAATTTCCCGAACTTAAGGGAACTACGGAGGAGCCTGAACGCTCAACAATCACGAAACGTGAACAAAAACCGAACAAGCAAACGATTGAGACAACAAGAATCGAACAATCATGTCCGAAACACGTAGGATAATAAAATTCAAACAACAACTCCCAGGATGACCTGGTGAGAACAGCAAGACGTGCATTCCCACAATATCCACAGGAAAGGGAATAGCGATTGAAAAGCCACAACGACAAACGAGTTATTCCGAAACAATACCACCCTCGTTCGATCAACAAAAGCAAGGGATTGGGAAAGTTCAGAAATGTTAACGAGCATAAACGAGTTGATAGAGCCAAAAGTACAGAAGTTAAAATTTCGATCCACTACGAATAAAAGAACTATTAGAACCAAAAGATGTTACTTCCGAACAAGGTTTACAATAGTCGAACCGAATTCGGAAGGTCACAGCGATAACCAGATCGACTCAAAACCAGATTACAGCTCGCTCGAACGATGAAACCAAGGTACAGAACAAGTTCATAAGGTATCAATGAACACGAGCGAATCGATAGACTGGAGAAAGAGAAGATATAGAAGTCAAAATAGTACGGGAATTACTTTTGACCTCGCCCCGAAACTCACCACAACGGAACCAAGGTAACAATACAACAAGCAACCGACACAACGTGGAACAATCACCGATGCACACAATCATACCAATCCGATCTCTAACAGCTCGCATATATGCGATAAAGCATAAACCGCCACGAGGCGACAACATCCAATACCAATATCACACCCCTCACAGAGGCTACCACGACAACTGTGTGGCGAACGACTCAACGCTCACACCACCAATTCAACAACAACTCGGGGGTTAACATCCTAACGAGAGTACGAACATCTCACATATATTCCCGGACCACAAATAGGAATGATAGGTTTTGAAAACGAAAGCCACCTTTGAAAATAACTTGTAAGCACCAGTTGATCTTGAGTATCATATATCAAAAAGTAGTACAAACATCGTCATCGAGACTAAAAAAAAAAAAAATCATCTTGCGTTTGAAAAAAAAAAGAAATGAAGACACCTTTCGTTAAATTAAAACTTGTCAGCTATATTCGACCTTCGGGTCTAAGCGAATGCATTTCTAAATCATTAGAAATATTTCAAAATATTTTGATCCTCAAAGTAGAATAATTTTGAAACATAGCGTGACACTAGTAGGCATCTTGAGAGCACTGTGAGAAAATAATTTATTTTAAAAAATATGTCTCGAGGTTTATTTTCTAAGATACTCAAAGTTTTTTCAGAAGTACAATAGGCCAAAATGCCCAAAATTCGCACGTATCAACATTCACTTAAACACATCATATCACACGCATCAAATCGCTCAAAATCACGACAGTGATATACAACCCTTAGGATATGTTTAACAACATCGTTAAAACAACAATCGGTTTATCAAAACTGGATGGAAAACGATATCAAGAACAAAACTCCAAAAAAGTTAACTCTAGGGATTCAAGAAAATACCTAGATTCGGCGAAGAACAATGGATTAGATGATGTTAAAAAATCATCTAGGATACTCCAAAACACCTTTGGATGGAAGAAAAATCAGCCCAGATGCGAAACCGAGTCGCTACGTCTCAAAATCATGGAGGAAGAAGAAGAAATGAAGAAAATGCAACTTCTAGATCGGGTGTCCAAGATTTATATCGACACAATTAGCGTGCGCTAATCATTAAGGTTAGCGTGCGCTAAAACGCCACCCAACAAAACTCATGACCAAAAATATACTGTTAGCATGCGCTAACCCCAAGTGTTTAGCGTGCGCTAACGAGAACTTGGACCAGTCCGGTAGCTCTGGGCCTGAACTACCAGGTAGCGTGCGCTATCCTCCCCTTAGCGTGCTACCAACGCACTCTTGCGCGCGCTAGCCGCAAAGCATAGCGTGCGCTAATGACCCACAGAGACAACAACAGAACATATCAGAAAAATTACATGCCGTAAACCTCTCTCACACGGGTTTACCAGGCTAAGCACAATTTCCTACGTCATTTCGAAAATGCTAAAAAGACCAATGACGGTAATATTTTCCAAAGCTCAGAAACTCATTTGTCAAACCGTCATAAAATGTTCAAGGCCAAAATGCCAAAACTTGATTTAGGGAATCGGTTTTACGAAATAAAACTCAGTTTGCAAAATACCGAAAGCCGTTTGAAAGAACTCACGCAGCGGATAAAATGCAGTACGAAAATACATCAGCAGTGACGACACTCCTCGTATAAACCAAATACGAGAGTCGAATAAACACATATCGTGAAATCAAAATCCATAGAAGGATTCCCTCATTTAGCAACAAATCATACAAATAACTCGCGTCACACGAGGCACAACATAAAGAAGGGAGTTTTACAACCATAGGTCGCACATAAGTGACGACCGCCCCTCGATACTAATCACGACCAATGATCTCAAACGATGCGTCGCGATGCGACTAAGTCAGACAAAATCCGACGAGACAAAACTCAACCAACACAACTTGACTCGGCGGCTAGGTTTCCCAGCTAATCGATTTTAAAATCGTATACTTTAGTTATTCGAAAATAAAACCGATAAGTTAAAAATCGTTTTCAAGACCCTTTCAAATACGACAAGGGCTTAACAGCGGTGGCATTTTATAAAATGTCCTAAAACACTTTTAAACACGACCTTTAAATACCGACTCAAGGTTTTATTTGAAAATACAAGGCTGGCTCGCCCAAATTCATGTCACTTTCAAAAACCCACAATACGATCAAATCTCAGAGATTTTCAAGCATGCACGCCGCATGTATTATTATTAATAGAAACACATTGGTTGTAAATAACAATAATTAGCCAAGTACCAACAATTCCCGGACACACTCATATGCGACATTCAAAAATCACTAGTTCAACAAGCGCAACTCGGGAATACTAATTCCAAGCATATGTCAAACTATCTCTTCAAGTTTGACAGCGTAACAAAAGATCACCGATTTGGACATATGTCGAACCCAGCTATGTGAGTTTCTCAACAAACTCTGCCATCAATACCTATACCGGAACATATCAATGTTCAAAACTTCTACATCATACTGCACCCTTCGGTGTCCAACTCATCGGTACATTCGGCTCAACATACATTTAGTATATCGCAATTACCAAACGCAGATTCCATCACACAGCAAAAGACTAGAGAGTCAAGACCTCTCACAATATACCACGGAGCAACTCGGATCTTTCGATCACCAACGATCCCACCAATGCTAGGAAGTTTAGCGATGGAAGGCTCGCAAAACGACAAACGGTCAAGCCCACAACGGCGCACATACTCCAGAGAGATAAAGGACTGCGCAATACTAGAATCAAAAGTACACGTACCAGATGGATCGAAAAACAACTCGACAATAAGTACGAGAGAGGCAATCACAGTTCAAGAAGTGGAAATTTCAATACGAGAAAACAAGAGAATCGAGTAAGGAAAACTTACGAGCACTGGATGTACTGAGATGCCGGCAGCGGTGTGACAATGTGCAAAACAAAACACAACTAGACCCAAATAACCAACAAGCCTAGGTATCCATAAACCTAGTGCTCCGATACCATTTTCTGTAACACCCCCAAGATATTCGAGGTGTATTACAGCGCCGTGGACCCCTACAAGGGACCCACCAGGCTAACACAATAAAACACCACTCGACTAACCATCTCGGTTAGCAAGGAAACAACTATTAACAACAAGAACATAAAACAACACGTCCGGTACAACCGGCATAATAAACATCAACCGACAAATACAGTAACTCCAACGAAGTCCAAACACAATCCGAAAAGAAAAGCCTAAGTACTCGCGAGTACAATCTATAAGTTTACAATTTGGAAAACATCCACATCAAGAGAGACAGTAGGAAATAACAAGACTCAATTGCACATGTCAACAACCTTGGCCAACATCCTCGTACCATCCCAGCGCCCGCTCGTCTGGCTGAACATAACCTGAAATCCATAACAAGAATTTCCCCGACAACGGGTCCCCAAAGGGGTTAGCAATTACGCTAGTACAAGTATTCAAGGCAAACCAATCGCTTACACATTTCATAGTACATGCACCAAAAATCATTTCGAAAACCAAAACAAGACATGTCTTTTCCGGAAAATAAACAGTCAAACAATTAGCCTTGAGAACAGGGCGGCAGCATACATTCTCACTCGAGGCCTCATAGGGACCCTACCGAGTTGGCTACAATTACAGAAAAACAAAACCACGCACACGCTAAGCCGTGAGAACAGGCGGCGGATACATTCTCACTCGGGGCCTTGCAAGGACCCTAACGAGTTGGCTAGCGGTGCGAAACTCGTGAAATCGGGGCGGCATAGATTTCCCTCCTTGACCCGTCAGCCAACACGAGGTGAGTTACACACAAATAACATACATCACCATTTCATGTTAAGCTTAAAGGTTTCCAAAAATACTTGCCTTGAATTATTGACGACGCAACGAACGGAAAGGAAGTCACCGACGAACGCTAGGAACCAATGAAACCGAACCTAACGATTCGAAGAATACAATCACAACCATTTCTAAATGAATACGGAATTGGAATACACCCGAAAACCCGCCTACGATTCATGTATATTCGTATATAAACAACAACGAGGGCGGACCACAACCAAACCCTCTCGATTCCGTAAAAATCACGAAATATACCATGAATCCGTAGGGAAACTAAGTATACCAACAATATTAATCATATTCATCATGAATTAATCGACAAAACGGAACGAATCGGACAAAAACGCGAAAATCCCCAAATCTACCCAAAAGTAGGGTTCTAAAGATCTAACCTTGATTCGCTGGATCGAAGGATGTTATAGGATGATTTATCAATGATATAACCCCAAGAACTTCATGGATTTGTTGTTCAACAACATGGTTTCGTCTCCTCCGAAACCCCAGCCGCGGACCGAAGAGAAATGAAATGAAAAATGACGGAGAAAGTCATCTGTCATTTTTATATCGGGCGGAACTAGCGTGCGCTAGCCTTCCCGGCCTAGCGTGCGCTATCGGCCAAGATCGGCCGAGCACACCCGGCCATGGCCCGCACGACCCGGCACCACCGACCAAATCTGACCGTGACTCGACCGCCCGACTCGCTAGCGTGCGCTACGGCCGGAAGCTGCGCGCTAGCCGGCTTCCCGATGAGACACTGGGTCGACAACTCGTCCGTGAACGTCGCTAGTCGGCCGGCGTCGCTACCCCTGCCGGTTAGCGCGCTCGACCGACGATGGCGTGCGCTACCCGCCGACCACCGAGTCCGAGAACCTCGAATACCTCTGCCCGGGCCCGATGGCGTCACATTGGTGACTCGGCAGCGTGCGCTACATCGAGCTAGCGCGCGGCTCCCCGTAGGCGTGCGCTCGCCGGTTCTGTCGTGCTCGCGCGGCGATGTCCAAGGCCTTTCGTCCGCGGCCCGCACCGTCCGGCCCGGCCACTTTCGGCCGCCACGACCCGACGCCTCGATTTAAGCGCGCAGGCGGACACGACAAAAAGTTCGCGGACGACGTCAACGACTCGAGATGAAAACGTAATGCAATAATTAATCATACGCGACCAAGAAAAGGGTCAAGACGACAAATACAGATATGGATACCCGTAATTGTCAAGAAATTACAAAATGGCCCAAAACGCCCGGAAATCACGATACGTGATCGAATAACCAAACCGAAGTTCACAACACGTCTAACAAAGTTAAACGGGCTTGCGGGAAACTCGAAACAGTAGTTTCGGACGAGATTCGCAAGAATCGAACTCAAGTGCGGAAAAGTCGCTAAAAACCACAGAACTCAACAAAACAACACCGAAACGAACTCGGATGACAAAAAGTGTAGAATTAATCATTCTCAGAATGACGAAACGGTCATGAGCGAGCCGTCAAAATGGACTCCGGTCGAAAAAAGAAATTTACCGAAAATCGAAAATTGCGGATATTACATATTCAACCCCCATTCTAGTGGTAAATTTATCTCTTCAGTTGGTATCGGAGCGGGTCTCTTTTTAAAGGTTTAACCACCTAAGGGAAAAAGATCCGCAAATGGCACTTCTTGGCCAAATCGAAGGAAATGCTCTCAACCGTCCTCCTTTCTTCGATGGTTCCAATTTCATGACATGGAAAAAGAAAATGGCTATCTTCGTTCAAGCCTATGATATTGAAATTTGGAAAGTTATTGCTCTCGGTCCGAAGCTTGCAAAGAAGGAGGATGGATCGTTGAAAAAGTTCGACGAATTCAATGACGAGGATTGGAGAAACACTCACATCAACTCGCGTGCTACCCAATTTCTCTATTGCACCCTTAATCCCGAAGAACTCAATAGGATATCGTCCTACAAAAGCGCAAAGGAAATTTGGGAAATTCTCGAAGTCACTCATGAAGCAACCACCCAAGCCAAGGAAACCAAAATCAACATGCTACTACATGACTACGAACTTTTCTCCATGAAATACGAGGAAACGATCACAAATATGTTGGATCGATTTTCGGATATAACCAATGGTCTTGCATCTTTCAGAATGCCTATATCGAGCAGCAACAAGCCAAGAAAATTCTTCGCTCATTGCCATGAGAATGGGATGCTACAGTCACCGCAATCATGGAGTCCAAAGATCTCAACAAGCTCGAGTTTAGTGCCCTCATCGGGTCACTCATCAATTATGAGATCATTCTCAAGTCAAGAGGCACCAAACCAAAGCCTCGTGAAATAGTAGTCGCATTCAATGTTGATAGCGATGTTGAGGAAGATGTTCCCGAAGATGAAGACGACGAGGAACTTGCTCTCTACGTCAAGAACTTTAGAAGGTATAAAAGCCTAATTCAAAAGAGGCGAAGTTTTCTCGGTCGGGATGGCAAACCGGAGCAAAAGAAGAGTGGCTATACTCCTATAAAGAAGTTCGACAATAATTTTCGGAAATGTGGTGAAGCCGGTCACTATGCCAAAGAATGCCGAGCATCCTCTTCAAAGCCTCAAATGGAAAGATTAAAAAAGAAGGAGGTCCTAATCGCTTGGTGGAGTGATGACGAGGAGGAGATTGAAAGATCTCTAGACGCGAATCTCGCATTCATGGCACTGGACTCCGAAAGCAATATCGAGGTAAGTTCTAAACTCAATGAGGACGAATATGATTCTTTTGATTTTTGTGATTCACAAGAAGTTCATCATGATGATGAGTTATTAAGTGCGTTTGAATCATTGAACACGGAGTATGATGAGATTGTTAAATTAAATATATCTTTAAAGAGAAAAATAAAATCTCTAGAACTCGAAAATTCCTCCCTTCAAAACAAAGGCAACACTATTGAGAGCGACCATACCTTATGCCTTGAAAAGGAAAATGTTTTGAAAATCGAGTTTACGAAAACTCAAAAGGACCTAAAATATATTTTGAACAAATTTACTCTCGAAAACGAGAAATTCAAAAGGCTTCTATCTATTCAAAAATCCCCATTGCTAAAACACGGTCTTGGTTTCGATCCGTTTAAAAGAGAGCAATCTCTTATCAACCTTGACATAATAAAGAAAACCGAAACCGAGAACTCAAGAGATCCTTTCAAACGAGCTCATGATGTTAATGTTTGTTCAAAGTTGAGAAACATCAAGGTTAAACAAATATGGGTTCCTAAAGGGACAATTGTTCCAAATGTTATAAGCATAGTTAACTTTGGAGGACCCAAACCGGCTTGGGTACCGAAACAACCGAGAAATTCTATTTTTGTAGGTACCGACACCAAGGAAAAGAAAGTGGTACATTGATAGTGGATGCTCAAGGCACATGTTCGGCTCCGAGGACTTATTTGAAGACCTCGAATATCACGAACAAGGACATGTGACCTTTGGGGATAATCAAAAGGGAAAAATCAAAGGCATCGGCAAAGTCGGTAAGGAACCTTCTCCCTCTATCAACAAAGTATTGTTTGTTGAAGGTTTGCATCATAATCTTCTTAGCATTTCGCAACTTTGCGATGAAGGTTTTAAAATTGTCTTTGAGCAAACGCATTGCACGGCATTTAGAAATAATAAAATTGCATTCATCGGTTTGAGATGTGGAAACATCTATATTGTTGATCTTAATGATAAAAGTTCATTCAATGAAAAATGTCTTATCACTTTGGATGATAATGCATATTTATGGCATCGAAAATTGGGGCATACTTCTTTACCTATCATTTCTATTTTATCTAGACACGACCTTGTTCGTGGATTGCCCTAACTCAAGTTTGATAGAAAGCATTTGTGTGAATCATGCATAAAAGGGAAACACACTCGAGAATCTTTTAAACCAAAATTCGAGGTTTCTACTAGTCGCGTTCTTGAACTTGTGCATATGGATTTGATTGGACCATCTAGACATGTTAGTTTAAATGGCAAACTTTACACTTTGGTTATTGTTGATGATTTCTCTCGATTTACTTGGGTTAGATTTTTAGCGCATAAGGATGATGCATTTTCCGAGTTTTCTAAATGGTGTCGCTTGGTATCAAATTAGAAAAATCTCTCCATAATTTCTATTCGCACCGATCATGGAGGTGAATTTGATTGCACTCCGTTTGAACTCTTATGTGACAAATACGGGATTAATCATAATTTTTCGGCTCCTAGAACACCTCAACAAAATGGAGTTGTTAAAAGTAAAAATCGATCTTTGGAAGAAATGTCGAGGACCATGCTTAATGAATACTCTCTTCCACGATACTTTTGGGCCAAAACAATATTTACGGCATGCTATGTGATTAACCGGGTTCATGTTCGTAGAACTCATCTTAAAACCCCGTATGGATTATGGAAGGGCAAAAAGCCCAATATAGCTTACTTTCATCCTTTTGGTTGCAATGTATTTATTTTAAACAATGGTAAGGATAACTTGGGCAAGTTTGATGCTAAATCCGACTCCGGCATATTTCTTGGTTATTGTACAAATAGCAAAGCATATCGCGTTTATAACATTAGAACGAATAAAGTTAAAGAATCCATTCATGTTAAATTCAATGATATGATCTCACCCCTGAGAAAGGTAGAATACTTTGTTGATACAGGTACTTTTCCGGATCCCTCACCGAAGTGAATAAAATTTTGAAAATCGAAACGAACACAATCGTTGATTTACCGAAAGATTGGAGGCACATCAAAGATCATCCAAAGGATCTCGTGATTGGAAACATTGAAGACGGTGTTCAAAGTCGAAGGAGAACCACCGAATTTATGGCTCATTGTGCTTTTGTATCCGAAATAGTTCCCAAGAATATATCCGAAGCTCTCGATGATGAAAGTTGGGTGATGGAAATGCAAGAGGAGCTTGTGCAATTCATGCACAATAATGTATGGAATTTAGTTCCCGCTCCTAAAGATAAAACAATTATCATAACTAAATGGGTGCATAAAATTAAGAGTGACGAAGACGGTTATCCAATTCGAAATAAATCTCGTTTGGTCGATCAAGGGTATAATCAAGAGGAAGGTCTTGATTATGAAGAAAGTTTTGCTCCCGTGGCTCGACTCGAAGCCATCCGCTTGTTGTGTGCATTTGCCGCCCATAAAAAGATCAAACTATTTCAAATGGATGTGAAAAGTGCATTCTTGAATGGCTACATTCAAGAAGAAGTCTACGTCAAGCAACCTCCCGGTTTTGAAGATCATCAATTTCCGGATCATGTCTACAAGCTTAACAACGCACTCTACGGGTTGAAGCAAGCACCCCGAGCATGGTATGATCGTTTAAGTCAATTTTTAATTGCAAATGATTAGAAAAGAGGCAAAGTCGATAATACCTTGTTTGTTAAAATATTGAATGATGATATACTTGTTTGCCAAATCTACGTTGATGACATTGTATTTGTAGCTACTAATGAATCTTTGTGCCAAGATTTCTCTAATCTTATGAAAGGAGAGTTCGAGATGAGTATGATGGGAGAATTAACGTTCTTCCTCGGGCTTCAAATCAAGCATGCGAAGATGGAATCTTTATCCATCAAATGAAGTACTCAAACGATCTCCTAAAGAAATTCAAAATGGAAAGTAGCAAGGTGATCTCAACGCCAATGTCTTCATCATTGAAGCTCCAAAAAGATGAAAATGGCAAATCCGTAGATCAAAAATTAATCGAGGTATGATCGGATCTTTGTTATATTTGACTACATCTAGGCCAGATATAATTTTTGCTACATGTCTATGTGCTCGATTCCAAGCTAATCCCAAGGAATCACATTTAATTGCTTGTAAATGCATTTTTCGCTACTTGAAAGGGACTATCGGACTAGGTCTATGGTACCCTTCTTGCTTGGATTTTAATTTAATTGCATATAGTGACGCCGATTTCGGCGGATGTAAAATTGACAAAAAGAGTACTAGTGGTACGTGTCATTTCATTGGATCATGTTTAATATTTTGGGGAAGTAAAAAGAAAACCAGTGTAGCTTTGTCTACTGCTGAGGCTGAATATGTTGCTGCAGGGAGCGCCTATGCTCAGGTATTATGGATTAAAAATCAACTCCGCGACTACGGCATATATTTTGAAAATACCCCTATTCTATGTGATAACACTAGTGCGATTAATCTGAGTAAAAATCCTGTGCTACATAGTAGAACTAAACATATAGATATTAGACATCACTTTCTACGCGATCATGTGCAGAAGAAAGATATCTGTTTAATTTTTGTCGGGACGAAGGACCAACTTGCTGATATTTTTACAAAACCTCTTCCCAAAGAATCATTTAATTCTGTTCGTTTACAACTTTGTATGGGACATGTAGACAATTTTTGAAATAAGTTTTCTACTCAAGAAATCAATATCCTAGAATCGCTTCATTCGCTAGCGCGCGCTAGCTTCATTTTTCTTAACGCGCGCTAGCCTTTGTTATTGATAGATTACGCTAACTGTCTCTGCCTTGCGTGCGCTAATTAAAACCCTTCATATTCCAAATCGGCTACTGGACAGTCCAGTGAGCTTCCTATTTTCACCTAACGTACGCTAACCATTCATACATAGCGTACGCTAATTTAAACTCAGTTGACTATATAAACTCCGTACGACCCAGAAACACTTTCATCCTTTCTTAACGTACGCAATCGCAAGAAAACCCTCCTTCAGCAAAAGCCCTAGCCACAAAATCCGAACCATCATCTTCCGATTTCTCCCTCAAATCTTCAAATTTCTTCAGTATGTCTAGCAAGGGACGCAAAAGCATGGAGAAAACCTACAAACGCCCTCGTAACACCAAATACGACGCGACCCGATTTGTCTCCTACACCGCATCGAAGGTGTTCTTCGATATTCTTTCTCAGGAGAATCTTACCGACTGCTACTTCTTTAACTTCAGCAGTCCTGAACGAGCTAAGGTTAGTATTCATGAGTTTTTTGAAGCTTTAGGGATCGCCCGGTTTGTTGAATGCAAAGAAATCGTTTACTCCTCTTGTGTCCGCGAATTTTATGCCAATTTGCACTTGGGTGACGGTGATGGTGGATTAGTGCTTGGTAGTCTGGTGAAAGGAACAATGGTGAAGATTTCCTCAGAAATACTTCACGAATTATTTGGTTTATGGAAGGATGGTTATGACTGTTGTGGGAAAACTATTGCCAAAGAATCTCTTGTGTCCGAGAGAGATGTCTCTGACTTCCTGTGCTCGAAAACGGTCATCGAGGTTATGGATGACGTTTTCGAGAATAATGATTTCGGAATTCACATTCGCTTGTTGTTGGCTGCACTAACTAAGTGCTTGATGCCGAAAGTTAACACCCAACACAAGCTAGTAGGAGTGGACAAAAATGTGGTGTATCGTGTGTTGAAGGACGACAGGGTGGTCTTTACCGGTATTGTGCTGAACTGGATGAAGGCGAAAGGGGACTCATTTCGATCAAAGCATTACATGTCGAGGACTCGAAAATCAGGACTACCTTTTGGCTCTATACTCACGGTGATCTTCCGACACTTTCATGTCGACTTGTCTAGTGAGCCACCCGTTCCGGTGTCTCGAGGACACGAAATGAGTGACCTCACCCTCAAAGCTATGCATTACATTGAAACATTAAATAGAGGTTGGGTGTTGTTCCGTATCTTCGAGAAGATGATCAAGTACCGAAGGGGACGCGAATGCCAACACCGGTCGAACGTGTGACGCACCGAGGACCCCATACGCTTTGGGATATGCAAACCGGAAAATTTGTTCACCACCTGAAGACGAAAGGGAAGCGACCGATGCGAGACGCCATCACGGAGGAAGAAGGGAGTGATCTTTGTGCTCGGATGCGGAGCATCGAGACCTCTCAAGTGTAAATTCGAGAGGATGTTCGGTCTCTTCACACGGAAGTCGGGTCTCTTCGTTCGGAAGTTGAGGAAGTTCGCGGACTGATCTCTGATTTTATCCGATACACACATCCGTCGTTCCCATTCCCATCCTCCTCTTCCGATCCAGCACCTTAGAATCTAGGAATTTGATGCTTGATTATAGAAACTTATCATACGAATGGTTTTTATGTTTCATGTCTTTGAAATTTTATGTATTGCTTGAACATTGTTTTGATGGAATTTGCATTTCGCTTCATTTGGTATTTGCTGTTTACGTGTATTGTTGTTTACGTGATTTCGTTTTGGTTCATGACATTTTGTTGGTATTATTTGTTAAAAATGCAACAATTTAGGGGGAGTCCCTTTTTGTTTATGTCAAAAAGGGGGAGAATACTCCAAAAACCGAAACGCACTAATATATCGAACAAGTTACCTTGATTCGAATCATTTAAAATGTTTTTGCAGGTATAAATTAAATATTTTGACATCATCAAAAAGGGGGAGATTATTGACTCAAAAAGTATTTTGATGATAATTTCATTCAAAACATTCAATAAAATCAATCTCAGCACGTTGTTATATTGAAGGAGCAAAATGGACTTAGCGCACGCTACCTATACCAGAGTAGCGCACGCTATCGAGGAATATATATACAGCCTAGTCAGTCAGCTGTAGTCCAGTGAAGTTACCTGATGGATAGCGCACGGAAGATCTTCAACATTTGCGCACGCTAAATTACTACAGTTAGCGCACGCTATACAACAATATTAACGCACGCTATTGCATCATTCAGTCAGAGGACAGTAAGGTCTGGGAAGAAAAAGGGAAAAGTACTAGCGCACGCTACGGACAATTATTTACGTATGCTAATACAAGGACTTAGCGCATGTTATTCTTCATTACTTGCGCTCGCTACCGGATATCATGGTCAGTAGTCCAGTAGCTACTGGACTCAAAATGAGAAGGGCTTTACGTACGCTACACAGGGTAACGTACGTTACTGAAGAAAACATTTAGTGCACGCTACGGTATATTATTAGCGCACGCTAAATCAGTTAACAGCTTACCGTTGGAGTTTCTACCGTTGGAAAAGCAGGAGTTAATGAAGATCCGTGAAATCTGGAATTGCTGGAATTAATTAATACTAGCGCACGCTATGCATGCTTGCTAGCGCACGCTAAGTTCAAATTTAGCCGTTGGATAAAGAGACGTTGCGGAGACAAACCAACAATTTCAAATTCAATATTGAAGACCTGTTGACCAACCGATAACGCACGCTATGAGTACATGACTAGCGCATGCCAGCCATATTATTTTAATGTTGGAACAGTTTTGTGACCGTTCAGAAAAGCCAAGTCAGAATCGATTGCGCATGCTAGAAAGAATTATTAGCGCACGCTAATAATACGATTTTCAGTACTTGAAGAATGGCTCACCCCTATAAATATCCATAGGACTTGGGTATCATCTACACAACTTCAAGCATACAAGCATACAAGCATACAAGCAATCAAAGCATACTTGAGCTCAGTTTCATATCTTTTTTGCATTTTAAGTTGTGAGAAGAGAGATACAAAGAGTGATATACCTTGTAATATTTATTATACTTTGTATTCTTTCATTTGATTGTAAGTGTTGCATCACTTACACTTGAGCGTAAGAGAAACAAATCTAGAGTCACTAATCCGGTGTTTTTAGGATCATTGATCCGGCATTGTTAGGATTATACTCCCATATTCGTATAGTGAGGATTATCTAGTTCCTATAGAACACTAGATATACAAAAGTTTATATTGAGAGAGAGGTTGAGCTTAGACCGATAGAAGACAAGCGATTGTAACGGTTGTGTACTCGGACCGATTGAAGACGAGTCAAGTTTGTGGTTGTTCTTGAGCCAATAGAAAAGGAAGTCGGAGAGAGGACGTAGGCAAGTTGCCGAACCTCTATAAATCTTTGAGTCTTTATTTTCCGCACTATTTTTCATTTATTCGCAAGAAATGTCGTTATTCCGCATTACCACTATTCAACCCCCCTTCTAGTGGTAAATTTATCTCTTCAAACCTAAGCTCCGATACCATATTCTGTAACACACCCCGGTTTAACCAGGAATATTACAGCGTCGTGGGCCCTGAGATGGAACCCACAAGGCTAAGAGAAATTTTCGCAAACATTTACAAATGCCCAAGAGGCCAACGATGGTACTATCTTTAAAAATTCACAAAGACTTATAAAATCCATTTATCGAAAACCGTCGTAAAAACTCATTTGAAATCGAAGGCCAAACGGACGACACTCAAAAGTTTAGAAAATGATTGCCAAAGTAACCTAAATTACTAGATTTCAAAAAGCCATTTAAAATACTCACGCGGCGGAAAGGACAACCAAATAAAATTACTCTAGCAGTAGAAATACAACAACTGATCGGGAACTCAGTTCACAAAAACATGCCCTAGCCAGTATCCTTCGGGAAGCTCATCTCTTCACGACCGCTACAAGCTCGATATCCAAAGAACCTAAAAAAAAGCCCACGACGGGGTCATCCATAATATCCAACAATGATAACCGTCACATCACATTAATAATTACATACCAATGAGAATACAAAATAAGAATATGACCAATGTAATCTTATCGTCATAACTCTACCAAAATTCACATCTCGTATTATGTCTCACACAATACCCCAAAATCCTCAAAACATCATCATAACTCACTGTTACGAAAATCTACTAACTCTGTCCAACTCAAATCCGTCTGGTGACATCATCAAGTCTCAACACGAAAACATATTGTCCATCAAAGACAAAAACCAAGGGAAATACGGAACATACCTCGAGATGCACGATACCACGACAATCACGTCAGTATAATCCTAGATCAGATCAATGTATCATATGGACACGGTCCTAACACAAGACCTACAAATGCATACTCATATGACAACGTCAATATGCTCAACAACACATGACAAAAATCAATGATGCGAATCCACATGATTCCATCAACATAACACTGGGTAATCCAACGATCCAGCGCCCTCAGCGTAGATCCCAAGATGATCCTACTAGATCAACACGAAATAGATAAGCAACAATATACATATGCACAACAACACATGATAAAATCAATGATGCGAATTCACAAGATTCCATCAACACAATACTGGTAATCCAACGATCCAGCGCCCTCAGCATAGATCCCCATGATGATCCCGTCGGACCAACGCATGGTGGAAAACCTGTCCAATGATCCAGTGCCCTCAGCATAGATCCTCATGATCCCATCGGATCATTTACAACATAAACAATGCAATTATGTATACACAAATGCAACTCAATATGTTCATCAACATGAACAACATATGAATCAAAACGTGAACGACATAATGATTAAACAACTAGGACGACTTCATGTTCAGCAACATGAATGACAACCTGCATGATCAACATCAATAGCACTAAACCACAATCAATATAGAATACTTGCCCCGAGTCCTTCAGGAGCAATCTCGATGTCAAATCATCACCGACGATTATCCGCAATGCTTGGCGATCCCAACGTACCACGAACTATAGATAACTCGTATCCTCGTCTTGATCACAACGTAACCTTGATACCCAAATATACCAATAACCGAGATAAAGCATATACATTATGATTTACCTACCAGGATCGGAAACTAACATAAAATCCAAATCTCCAGGATTTACCATAATGATCATCGCTATATGCATTATAAACGAAATGAAACTGAAACTATTCATTAAACATTATAACTGAGCAAGTAATCACTTGCCTCGATACCGATACGACGATGATGAAGCCGCTAAAAATTCCTCGGCTCCCGGCCAAAGCGATTCACGAACGTTCCCGAACACGAACGCAAGGCAAGGTTCTAATCACCGATGAATAGTCTCAACCTATTGAAGTAATCAATTACCACATATCTGATAACAATCAACAACCGATATAACCAATTCACAAACCCAACGGCTCAACAATATCTCAATTAACCACCAGTCTGATCAATCCAACTTAAATGATCATGAATTCATAACCGAAACAGGATATACTACACTGCATGTTGACTTAGCGCACGTTAATCACTTAACGCAGCGTGCGCTAAGTCGCTCCCGTTAGCGTGCGCTAGCCAGTAACACTAGCATGCGCTAATGACATGCAGTTGCATGCATTTCAGATACCGATCAACATATGGCGTTTATCAAGAACACTAAGTGATTCTAAACCATGTTCATAGCTATCCAAAACAACGAAATCCGATATCCTTTAACATATAGGTAATCATACAACTCTTAATCCAATTCATATATTCACATATCATCTTCTTCCTCAAATATCAATATCATGAACACCAAGAATCCTAACAACACTTCCCTAATCTAACATTACAGAGATTAATCCTAAACAATGACATCAACATCCGCAAAGGAGAAGGATGATTAACCAACTTATCTCAAGAAAACGAACTACACAATTCAAATCACACGAATCATACTAATATCATCATACTCCGGTAATCCATCTCATTATCATGCTTGTCAACTTGTTTATGTAATAATCATAAACTCAAGAACATCAACATTCAATCCAAAACGAAATACAAAGATGAAGAGTGATTACCTTTTTTAAGGAATTGATTGAATCCCAAGTGTGAATCCGTTTCCAATCGACTCCAAGATTAATATTGTTATGGATGATTAACTCCACCATAATCCAGTGTTTGGAACTTCAAACATCCATCTAACAACTCTCTCTATAGGTTGCAATGAGAGAATAGACGAAATGAAGAATAATGGCCAACTGCACATATATATATACTGATTATTATTAGCGTGCGCTAAACCTTGCATTTAGCGTGCACTACACCTCTAGCGTGCGCTAACTATCTTTGTTAGCGTGCGCTATCGTAGTCCAGAGACTACTGACTTACTGCATACAATGAGTTACGTACGCAATGCCCATACAATAGCGTACGTAATCTCCTCTATCTAGCGTACGCTAGTACCCGTTCATAGCATGCGCTACTCATAGTTGACTCGTTTGTGTGTACGCTCCTAAGACGGGTCCACACGCCGACAGCTCTGACGAGGATAAGATTCCATTTGGACCAATCTGATGTTAGCGTGCGCTAACAATATGCATTAGCATGCGCTAACCCTTCACAAAAAACATCTGTTGACCTCATCGGCACATGCGCCGAAAGTGGCCGGGTCCACACATAGATTCCTTCTGATCTGGTCTGTACTAGCGTGCGCTAAACCTGCACGGTAGCATGCATTAAACCTGCACGGTAGCATGCATTAAACCTGCACGGTAGCATGCGCTAGGCATGTATCTTAGCGTGCGCTAATAATGCTACATTTAGCCACTTCAGTTATTCTTGTCCAACGTCTCAACATACAAAATATGAACATACGGCATACCAAATACACATACTGCTTCCAATAATATTTTCATATGATAAACACTATCCTCAAATGCAATTGTCGACCAAGTACGACAATTATACCAATACAGATGTCTCAGTCCTTCAATTATTTTATCCATACTGTACAAATTCCATGTTGTACAGCATAACTCGGATAAAATAACATTAAACAACCGTAATAGAATTTCCAGATATTACAAGTACCCTCCCGCCAATTCGAACTGTACAAGCCCTCAACATTTGGTCAGAATCCATATTTTCTCCAAACGGAGCGGCCATATTATAACCAACTTTCAGTAGTTCTTGTTTAATGCCCGATTTTCTCATAAATGTGTATAATGCAAATGAATGTGTGGAACTTGGGTCTATCAATGTAAGTGCAGGAATTCCTAAGATCATAATGGTACCCGAGACTATAAAAGCATCTGCATCAGCTAGTTCTCGTGTCATTGCAAACACCCTTCCTTGAACTTTATTCTCTGGGTTTGGGCAATCTATCGCCATATGTCTAGGCTTCTTGTATCTGAAATAATTTTTGGACCCGACAAAACATTCTCCAAAGTGATTTTCCCACATTTAGTGCACTTAGGATTCTCAGTTGTATTTTAAGCATGTCTCACTGTAGGATGCTTCTGATTGGCTTTGCCTGGTTTTTGCCCCAGTTTCTTCCAATGTGCTGAATTTTTTGAAGCAAGTGCTTGCCTCTTCTGCTGATAAGACCTTTATATCTCCTTTTCGTTAGCTTCTGCGAACAGCGCTTTGTCAATTATTTCTATGAACTCAGTTAATGTATACATTCTCACATCTCTTTTAATTTAAGGTCAGAGGCCTCTTAGTAAATGATCCATCTTCTCAGTATTATCCCTAGCAATATAGGGAATGTACCTGCAACCTTCTTCAAATTTCCGGATATATTCACAAACAGAGATATCCCCTTGCTTCAGCTCCAAAAACTCTTTGACCTTGAGAGATCGGGTGTCCCTGGTGAAGTATTTATTGTAGGTCACAAGTCGTCCAGGTACAAGTCTAGAGGGGGGGTGAATAGACTTGTAGAAACTCTTAAACTCTTTTTCACTAAGAGTGAGTTTCTTCAGCTGATATGTAAACAAATAACTTGGAGTCGTTTGTTCTTTAATATATGCGGAAGTCAGCTGATGACGAATAGAAAGCAACTAATGAAACACTTAACAATGAATGCAACAGTTAAAGTATGATGCAATAAAACAGTAAAGAACGCAGGCGATTATAGTGGTCTCAGAGGTGGGGTAATCCTCTACTAATCCACTTTTCTCCAAAGTAGTTGGAGATGAATTCACTATAATTCTCAACCAGTGATAAATATTACAGTGATTCAAACAAAACTACAACAGCTTCCAACCAGTGGAAATCCGTGCCGTTGTACCACACTTGACTGCCTTGCACCTCTTGATCCTCGATCCTCGGATGCCTTTACAGTCTCTAACTTCAACCAGTGAAGTACCCCGAACTCAGGATTATAGACAAGAGTTTTTGTCTTCTTCAACTAAGAGCTTCTTTAAGTATGAACTTTTAGAACTGATCTTTTCACGATGCTATAGATTTCTTTTTGATTGCTTGAATGCTTTGATCGCTTGAAAGTATGTTCGCACCGGTGATTGCTCAGTTTCCAATCTTCGGATATATATAGTTCATGATCTCTGAGCTTTTTCCTTGTAGCCGTTGCAAATCTTTTGAACAAATCCGTCCGTTGGAGGGAGACTTCTTTGTTTAATCTTTCTGAACGTTGCAAGGCTGGATTCCCATTATTTTAATCTATCTTCCGACTGTTGTGAAGACTTCTGCATGTGATGCGCCGAATCTTTTGATTATAAAACGATTAAAGTCTTCAAGGTGGGTCTGGATAGCTTTTTTAATTCATATCTCTTTCGGGAATCACTCCAATTTGTCTCTTCACGTTGCATGTGACTTTCCGTAATACTTGACTTTTTAACGCATGCTGACGTGGACTTGAAGTACTTGGCTGACTTCGACTAGGCTGATGAGCAGCTAACATCTCTGCAGTTTGGACCTCTCTGCTGTTCACTGTTTGTGACTTATCTGATCAGGTGACTTGCCTGAGGTACCTTGGCTGCAGTCTGGTCAAACCTCTCTGATAAATTATGTTGACCAGGACTACTCTGACTCGACTCGACTGATCCTCTTTGATGAACTTTAGCTGTACTCAGTACTTAGCCGATTTTAGCCTAACTAATTTTTGGCCTACAGAAGATACTCATTTAGTTCTTCTTTACATTTTGCCAAGTTTTATACTTAACATATTTGGCCTATGGAAGATACTCATTTGGTTCTTCCTTACATTTTTGCCAAGTAATAAACATTTGATTTTATATTAATGACATCAACAAAATCTAACAAGTATTCCTAACAAATTCCCCCTATTTTGATGATGGCAAAACTTTAAACAAGTAATCAAATGATCAAGTTTGCACTTAAGTGCAAGACACAAACTAAAGTCAGTCTAGTTTTTTAGACAACTGGGAATTGTCATTCAAAAAGAATGTTTATAAAAGTTTGTCTTGATTACAAATACACGTCTGAATTTTACAAGAAAATTTTAAGTACATAAAACATTACAAGTAAAAATAAATAAGAATCATCTGCCTCTTCCTCTGCCTCTTCGAATAGGCTGTTTGGCAGGTCTGAAGGGTTTAGCTCCAATTGGTCTTATCTTGACTGGGGCAAGACCATATTTCCTTCTTACGACTAGAGCAGCAAAGTCTTGGTCTTCTTTGGATGAAAATTTATGCTCTTCACATAGCTTCCTAATTTCTCTTTGAAGCTCTAGTTCGTTAAGCTCGTTGTCCAATCGGGTCGGAGCTTCCTCTGCTCTGAATGAGGGAATCATAGGATAAGCATTTTGATCCTTAGCATGTTTCTTCAGAATAGCCCAGAGTTTTGGATGAGCTGTTTCCATGAAATTGATGAAGATCTGCTGTGGGGAGAGATTATCATCCTGGAGTATTTCCCAGATGTAGTAGTCTCTGATGAATCTCTTCTTTGCAGTTCCCCACATGGGCAGAGCTTCATATGGTATAAAATCCTCAACATACCACAGCTCCTTTCCTTCCCATTCTAGAGTAGGCCCAAAACCTCCTCTAGTCCTCCTTTTCTTGCCTTCAGGCTGGTCAGCCTGTTCATCTGGATCTGCTCCTCCCTTCCTCTTCAGACTTGAAGGTCCTTCAATTTGAAGGATATCTTGCTTCTTTTTGGTTCTTAGTTCTGCCCTTATCTCTCCTTGATTACTTCCTTCCCCCTGCATTCTCGCTTCCCCCTTTTTGCCAGCATCAACTAGGGTAGTTAATTGCTGCTCCATTCTGCTCATCCAATTAGACATGCCAAATGGCATTCTGCTGTTGGTTGGGGGAGGGGGTTGGGGAACATCTCTCTGCAACAGAGTGTCGATCTTTACATTAATGGATTGAAGGTCAGGAGTGACCTGAGTTGCCAGCAGCTCTCCAATTGTATCTTTCACTATCTGCCTGATCAGCTCAGTCATGGCAGGAGATATCTGAGCTGATGGAGAGTGCTCTCCTGAGCCTTCTGCAATCGAACTACAGGACTGCAAGCTTCTGTCTGCAGCTAGTACTCCGGAGGGGGTCTTCTCTGGGGTCCCTGACCTGGAGTCTTCAGCTAACTCCGCGTCTAGGCTGGTGTACCGGGCGGGTACCACAGTCCTATCTGCAGCTTCTTGAGACGGCTCTGGCTCTGGCTCTGGCTCATTTTCTTCTTCTTCCTTCTCTTCCTCTTTCTCCTGTTCCTCCTCCTTTTCTTCTTCTTCTTTCTCCTTTTCTTCTTCAATATTCTCCTTTTCTTTTTCCTCATCCTTTTTTTTTTCTTTTTCAGCTCCTTCATCTCCTCCATCATCATCATCATTATCATCATCATCCTTCCCATACTTTTTTCCTTCATCATCATTCTCCTTTTCATCATCATCATCCTTCTTCTCTCCTTCATCTTGTTCTACTTCTTCTCCTTCTTCTTCTTCTTCTTCTTCATTCAGCTCTTCTGTCTTCTCTACTTCATCAGTTTGATTTTCAACTAAAATATTTTCTTCTTCTCTGCTCTCTTCCTCCTCTTCTTCTTCATCGTCCAAAACAACAACTTCTTTATTTTCTTCTCCATATACCTCCTCAATCCTAATTTCCTTTTCAACTACCTCCTTAACATCTTTCTCATAAAATCCGTCAAAAATACTAAGCATAATGCAGTGGATGAACTGGTCCATGTTGGTTTTAAAATCGGACATGAACCAGTCCTCCTGAAGGATCAAAATTGTGTCTGACGTTTTACAAAAATCTGTCAGCACATCCTCCATGGCTTGGTGATAGTCCCAACCATAAGTGTCAATAAAAGATTGAAGTTTGACAAAGGATAAGGATTTCAAAAATTTCCATTCTTCAAAAATTTCAAAGAACGATTGTTTTAAAGCTAGAGGTTTTGCAAGTTGTAGTTATTCGATGGATAGATTGAAAGTGTTATTTTCTAAGAGGTTAAAGGTATAGTTGGCTTCAGGGATAGAAATTATTAGACCTGCTTCTTCTTCCTCGGAGATGTAGGTTGAGGGGGTGAGAATAGCCACAATCCGAGTCTCGTGGGTGCCTGGGGCAGGCTGCTCCTCCAGATAAGTTGGTGACCTGGATGAGGGGCTGGCAAGATGTTCAGACTGCTCTTCCTCACTAAATTGCAGTTTCCTTGGCCTCTTGGGAGAGGGTTCTGGTGACGACTGCATGATAGAAGGTCCTTCAGGGGTTGGTCCCCTTCTCTTAAATCTGACTGCTATGGGAGTGTCGTCGGACTCGGTGTCTGACTCGACTGCAGTTGGGATATCGGCTGCAGGTCTGTCCGACTCTCCTGACGAATAATATCTCGGATAAGGCCTTGTGTCAGGTAGGTCCTTCAGCATCTGAGCTGCTCTCTTTGCGCCTCCCAATTTTCTCACCTTCTCGTGGTCCATATGACCAAGTCTTTTGTTGGGATGAAAGGGGTCAGTGCTTCCCTTCGCCATTCCTGTCTTTTCCAGCAACCAACTCAGCTGCGTTCCAAACGCCAGCTTAGTCTTAAATCTCTTCTCATCGTCAAGCCACTCGACTTTTTTGACCTCTCGCACGAGTTGCCTGAATATGTAGTGGGCCCAGTCAATTTCTTCTTCCTGAATTAGTGCTCCCAGCACCATTTCGCCGACGACAGTTGGTCATAACTGCCGGCCATCCCCATGATTATTTTGTTGGTTATGTCCAATGCAAAACGATACACTTTCTTAAGCTCATTCCTCTTGGCAGTTAGTTTCAATTTTTCCGGGATATTCTCCACCTTAATCTTTTTCCAGATTTCGGCAGAAGACTGCTTGAGAGCTTTCACGGCTATGCCGCGGTGCTTCATACCGAAAACTCTGCGAATAGACTCTCGCGTTATGTCGATTTGCCTTCCGCGAACAGTGCTTCGAATTCCGTCTTGAATTAAACAAGCTTCGCGATAGAACTCGATAACATCCTCCTTGTATAGATGTTGAGGGTTGATGTCTAGGAATGGGTAGATCCCATTGAGCTTCATTGCGCGAATCAGGTCAAGCACATCATAATCCTCCAAATTCGCTTCCAATAAGCCTTCAAAATCGACGACCAGCGAGAAAATGATCTGGTCTTTGACCGCCTTCAGATTAACGCCTTCGAAGTAAGATGCCATTTCTGCAAATAAAAGATTTTAGTGTATTTGGTGTTCAAGAAATTTTTGCTCACGAAAATCTAGGGTTTCGTAGCGTAAAGGTAAAGTAACTGGTTTTCTTTCCTTATAAAGAAGATGAAAAGACGTATGGATTAATTTATTATATATTTGAAACGGTGGTACGCCTTTTGATATTCTTTTGAATTTCAAAATTGAATCGGTGGCCCATTTTAAAATTTGACGGTAATCGATTGACGCGTGTATTAAAAATTGCCACTTGGCTTAGAAAAATGTATATTTAAATGCCATTTGTTAACCAAAATTATAAATATGGCAGATAATAATTAAATATTCAGAGGTCCGTTTAGATAACTTAGCTGGTCTGATTTGTTGACTGTTGACCGCTCTGTATCAGGTGAGTTGACTTCTAGCCTGATATTCTGATCAGCTAGTGTAACATCCCCATTCACAGATGGAACATTACACGCCGTAGAACCCCCGTGAGGTCTACCAGGCTAACTCGCGACACATGAACCACAATGATGACCCAAGAGATGCACCCAAAAAGTAAATAAGGCCGTGGCCTCGGCCAAAATATTTTAACGGAGTACATGAGACATAAGTTAAATACCAAATTATTGCCCACGCAGGGGACTTAAACCATGTTTAAAAATAAACAGTCTAACTCCAGTACTCAACATATGCAATGAAAAAACAAAAAAATACAGACTCGAGCCACATCATCATGTCAACCCATCCTTTGCATGCGCATCCCGTGCCAGCTCCTTAGCTCGACCAGTACCTAAAATGCATAAGACGCATTTCCCCCATTTAAGGGGTTAGCATTCGAATAGCTAGTTCAAGTACATAATTACACAACATTATATACATACACGATTCAACGCAAATAAATCGTTAGGAAAAATCATTTGGAAAATCAATATTCCGGAATATCACATTAACACCAAAACAGTATATCAACAAGTTTTCCACATCACAATTATCCACGCTTGGTAACTCGCGACTATACCCATTAGTATCGGTCCCCAGAGGTCCCGTCGGACCGTCCCCAGGTGAGAAACCACTTCCACGGCCGTACCCATTAGTATCGGCCCCCAGAGGTCCCGTCGAACCGTCCCCAGGTGGAAGAACATCAACACACGCACCCCAGTCCATTTCCATGGCTGTACCCATTAGTATCGGCCCCCAGAGGCCACACGCCATCCCCAGGTGGAAGAGAAACAATCACATTCGTTCAATAACACCATTTACATCATTCGCATCAAAATCATACGCACATAACGGAATGTAATGCATGTACTTGCCTGATTAATACTACGTGAAGGAAAACGGCGAACGGAAAGGTTTTGGCCCGAACAACCTTTACAAATCCAATCCTAACGCAATAACGATGGACAACAATCTTAAAACTACGTAAATGATGGAATACATCCTAGTTCTACCCGCTGAAATCCTTAGTCGAACATAACTTGGGTATCGTCGACTTATACGTGACGAACAATGGAGAACTTGGAGTTTAAAACCACAAATCATCAATAAAATGAAGGATTACAAGTACACGATCGAAGTCTAGCGATAACCCAGTAATAATTCGGAATGAAAGAGTCAAATCCCAAGAAATCCCCAAAATTCCCCCAAAATCTCAAAACAAGGGTTTTGGGAATATTTACCTTGATTCGGATGGTGGAAAGTGATTAGGAACTTGAAGAATTCACGCAAGGAATGCACGGTGGTAGTGAATGATGATCTACAGTCGGAATCGGCCCTAACCCCCGCCTGGAATCGCTCAAAGCCGAGAAGGATAGGAAATGAAGGAAAAATGACGAAGTTGATTGTTGCTGTCCTATTTATATTTAACAGACTTAGCGCACGCTACACACAAGCATTAGCGTGCGCTAGCGGGGCATGGCAGAACAGTCTGCCTACTGTCCTCCCGTTAGCGTACGCAAGCTAACATGGTTAGCGTGCGCTAGTACTAGGGATTAGCGTGCGTTAATGCTGATCAGCCTACGCTGCCTGGTCCAGTACCGAAGTACTGAACCCACTGTCTCAGACTGCTGAAATCGTTAGCGCACGCTAGGAACCCCAGGTTAGCGTACGCTAACCACACAATGATAGCGCACGCAAGTAAGTCCTGAGTAGCGTGCGCTACTCAGGCAGCAGTTCTGCACAGTACACTGCTGCCAACAGCGCAAAAGTGCCGAAAAACGAAGCAAGACCAGAATCCAGAATCATAAACACGTAATAATCAAGATGACAAAGTTGAGCGTTGAAAGAGAATATAATCTCGATCACTAGAGAGTTTGAAACGAAGCAAATAAAGTGAAATTCCCCAAACTTATGAAAATTACAAAAACGGCCCAAGTGCCCGAAAAATCGCGATACAACGTCGGATTAACAAACCGAAAGTTCCAACACGACCAACTTAACCATACAAACTTATACGAATCGAGAAACAATGAAAACGAACAAGTTTTACAAGAATCGAACGCACATGCGGCAAGATATAATTCAAAATGAAATTATGCAAAAACATCCTCGAAACTCGACCAGACGAAAAAACTCCAAGAACAAAATAGATTCAGAATTCCAAAACAGTGCTAAGCGAGTTGTCTGAAACGAACATACACCAAAAATAAAAATTACCGAAAATAGAAAACACGGATATTACAGCTAGGTTGCTTTGTCCGTCCTTCGTCTTCTTCCCTGCATCAGCTGGGATCTGATTCTTCAGCTGGGGTCCATCCTTCCTCTGAAATACTTCAGCTTGCTTCAGTACTAGATTCCCAATCTAGTAATCCAAGATCTCTGCTCAGCTCCAAAAATCTTTCTTCTGGCAAGGGTTTGGTAAAGATGTCAGCTATCTGGTAGTCTGTGCTGACTCTTTCGACTCTAACCCTTTTGTTAAGCACATGGTCTCTGAGGAAATGGTGCTTAACGTCAATGTGCTTCGTCCTTGAGTGCAAAACCGGGTTGTTGGTTATTGCTATAACACTATTGTTGTCACACCAGATAGGGATTTCATTGACAATAATATTATAATCCCTTAGCTGCTGTCTAATCCATAAAATATGTGCACAACAGCTACCTGCAGCTAGGTATTCTGACTCTGTAGTGGAGATAGAGTTAGAAACCTGCTTCTTGCTAAACCAGGATATCAGTCTGGTTCCTAGGAATTGACACGTTCCACTAGTGCTCTTCCTGTTGATTTTGCATCCTGCGAAATCCGCATCTGAGTATCCTGACAGCTCGAAATTATCATCCTTGGGATACCATAGTCCAACATTGATTGTAGACTTAAGGTATTTTATTATCCTCTTGGCTGCATCTAGGTGTGATTGCTTCGGCTTGGACTGGAATCGTGCACAAACTCCTACGGCATAGGATATGTCTGGCCTGCTTGCAGTGAGGTACAGAAGAGATCCAATGAGTCCTCTGTAGTGGGTTGAGTCCACTGATATGCCTGCCTCGTCTGCATCCAGGTGAGTACTTGTGCTCATAGGAATTCTTGCTGGCTTGGCTGATTCCATTCCATATCTCTTGATCAGATCTTTGGTATACTTAGCTTGGTTGATGAAAATTCCTTTTTCCATCTGCTTAACTTGTAGTCCGAGAAAGAAGTTAAGCTTTCGCATCATACTCATCTCAAATTCTCCTTGCATGAGGTTGGAGAATTTATCGCATAGCTCTGGATTGGTTGATCCGAATATGATATCATCCACATATATATGAACTATTAATATGTGGCCTTCGTGCTCCACTCTGAATAGGGTTTTGTCCACTTTCCCTTTGCAAAAACCATTTTTCTCAAGAAACACAGACAATGTTTTATACCACGCTCTAGGTGCTTGCTTAAGTCCATAGAGAGCTTTCAATAGTTTATAGACTTTGTCTCCTTTGACAAAACCTAGGGGTTGCTCTACATAGACTTCTTCTTCTAGGATTCCATTTAGAAAAGCACTCTTTACATCCATCTGATATACTTCAAAATCCTTGAATGCAGCATATGCGAGGAATAGTCTGATGGCTTTTAATCTTGCAACAGGTGCATAGGTTTCATCAAAATCTATTCCCTCACACTGTGCATAACCTTTTGCTACAAGTCTGGCCTTATTCCTAACAATAGCTCCGTCTTCATCACTCTTATTTTTGTACACCCATTTGGTGCCAATAACTTTCTTGTGATCAGGTCTGTCTGTTAGTTCCCAAACTTTGTTTCTCTCCATCTGCTCCAATTCCTCTTGCATAGCATTTATCCAAGAATAATCTTTTAAGGCTTGTTCTGTAGTTTTAGGTTCTATTTGTGACATAAAGCATGAGAACATGGCCATTCCTGCTGGTAGGGTTGACAGTCTTGTCTTAACTCCATCAGTCAACTTTCCGATGATTTGCTGAATTGGGTGATCTTTGAGCCATTTGGGGATGTCGTCCTCTTCTGGGTTTGTTCCCCCTGTTGGATTGCTCTGGTGGATTTATGCATTAGCTGGGTTCTGGTCTGCAACTGGATCAGCTACCTTCTTGTCATCTGCAGGTTGGATCTGATCTGCAGGTGAGTCTTTATCAGCTACGGTTGGTTCTTCTTCAGCAGCAACTGGATCAGATAGGTTTGATGATCCTGGGTGGTCAGCAGTTGGGTCTTCAGCAGCTGTAGGTGAGTCCACCATTCCAGTGTCATGTACAATGACTTCTTCAAGGGTCGCTGATTTGAGCTTGTTCTCAATTAGCTCAACTTGCTTCCTGTACTCAACGGTGGATTCATCAAAAACAACATGGGGTGTTTCCTCCACAACTAAGGTTCTTTTATTAAAAACTCTATATGCCTTGCTTCTTTGAGAATATCCCATAAAGAGACCGTCATCAGTTTTAGCATCAAAGGCATTTAGTTGTGTTTTACCGTTGTTGTGGATGAAACACTTACAACCAAAAACGTGAAAGTAAGCAACAGTAGGAGTTCTATTATTCCAAACCTCATAGGGAGTTTTTCCATGTCTCCCTACTATCATACTCCTGTTCTGGGTGTGACAGGCTGTGTTGACAGCTTCAGCCCAGAACCTTTTGGGCAGGTCTGCTTCTGCAATCATGGACCTTGCTGCTTCCTTCAGGGTTCTGTTTCTTCTTTCAGCAACACCATTCTGCTGGGGCGTCCTGGCTGCAGAGAGCTCATGCTGGATCCCATTCTGATCGCTGTAATCAGTTATCGCCTTGTTGAGAAACTCTCCTCCTCTATCTGATCTGATCTTGATGATGGATAGAGATTTCTCATTCTGGATCCTTCTCAGCAGCTCAGGTAGCTTGGTCAAGGTTTCACTTTTCTTATATAGGAAGATAATCCAAGTGTACCTTGAATAATCATCTACTATTACAAGCGCATGCTTTCGGCCACTCAGTGTCCTTGGCTTGATAGGACCAAATAGATCCATGTGGAGTAGATCTAAGATCCTTGTTGTGAGAGTTGTAGGCTGGACGATGCTCTGGTTTGATTTCCTTTCTGACATGCATCACAAAGCGCTTCCTTCTTGAATGCTTCAATTGGAAGTCCTATGACCAGCTTCTGAGAACTAATCTTGTTGATGGCCTTTAAGTTCAGGTGACATAGTCTTTTGTGCCACAACCATCCATTCTCAGCTACTGTCTTGGATAGAAAACAGGAGTTAGGTGTTCCTGTGTTCCAATCAATCATATATACATCTCTCCTTCTAAAACCTTGAAGCTTTACTTCTCCAGATAAGATGTCTATCACCATGCATTTCCAAATGGTGAAGACTACTAGGTTCTTCTCGTCACAGAACTGGCTTATGCTCAGGAGGTTGTACTTGAGCCCTTTGACATAATGAACTTTGGATATCACTATATTTCCTCGGTGCAGCTCTCCAAAGCCTTTTGTTTGTCCTCTAGAGCTATCTCCAAAGGTTACATTAGGACCTCTTTCTTTGGTGTAATTGGACAACATCTTCTTGTTCCCGGTCATGTGCCTCGAGCATCTAGAATCTACAAACCATTCTTCACCTCCAAAATTTGAGCTTGTAGAGATGTGGTTGTAGTCCTTCCACCTTTTCTGCAATCAGAAAAGCAGAGATTTAGGTACCCAAATCTGTGTGGGTCCTTTGGGGTTAGCTGGTTTCCTGGAGAATTGATTTCTCCTTGGATTATAGAAATTGTTATTATTATTATTATAACCCTCATAAGGTGTGTAAGTTTGAGGTCTGAATCTCCTGTTGGGATTGTATAATGGATATTCCTCAAAATTTTGATAGTGTGGGTTATGTCTAAATCTTGGCTGAGACCATTTATTGAATCTTTGAGGTCTCCACACTTGTTTGTTTTGGAAATTGGGATAACCTTGAGGTTCCCATCTGCCCCTCCCATTTTGAAATCTATTTTTAGGGAGTTGTTGGTAATAGTGGGCATGTTGTCTGGGCTGCTGCTTTTTCCTGGGCCACTGCCTAGTCGCCTGTCTAGGTGGCTGCCTTGTGTTACCTGACTGCAGCCTAGACATATGACTTGGCTGTTGCCTGTTTTTAAATATCGGTTTATATGTAGGCTCAACAGTCGAGACAATTGTTTCTCCCATGATAAATTTTCTTTTAGAACTAGAGGGAGTGTGAGGATCATATCCAAGGCCTGATTTGGAATATAGTGGCCTTTTATTGGTACACAACTCTTCGAGGGTTGAAGACGCCTTCAGGGAGGTTATTTCCTGCGCCCGAATCTTATTCACCTGTGTCAGCTTTGTAAACTCGTTTTTGGCATGAGCAAGTGCAGCTGATTTTTCTTTAAGTAAAATGGTTAGTCTGTTTATCTCAGTTGTATTAACATCAGCCTGGTTTTTAAAGTCAGCTGCAGTTATCTCAACCTTATTCAGATCTAGGCTGAGTTTTTCGAAATCATTTTTCAGCTGCCTATTCTCATCTTGCAGCTGAGTCTTCTCTGCTGATACAGTTTGGTGTGCAGATTTGAGTGTTTCAAAATCATTAAATAACTGATTTACCGATTCGTGCAGATCCATATCTTGTGACATGGCTGAGCTATTATTTGAACCGGTGGGTTTAGAAGTTAGCTCTTCATCAACTAGGTTTGCCATAAGGCAGTCATACTCCTCATCTTCATCAGAAAAGAATCCGCTGCTTGATTCGACATGCTCCTGGTCTTCTCCGATGAGGGCCTTTATTCTATCTTCTTTTCTGCCCACCTCCTTCTTGGTTTCGTCCTTCTTGAGCTCAGGACAGTCCATTTGGATGTGTCCGGTCTTGTGACAGTTGTAGCACTCTACTTTCCAGCTTCCATCCTTCTGGTTCCTTCTTGGATTCTCCTTATAATTTTTCTTGTATTTGGAGTAGTTCTTTCTAAAGTTGTTGAAACTTTGCATTATAAACGCCATTTCTTCCTCAAAATCTAGTGGATTTGGAGGCTTTACATCAGATAGGCTCTTAGCAGGGGAATCGGCTGCAAATGCGATTCCCTTCTCTGCAGGCTCAGTTGAGGATGAACTTGGAAGCTCGAACTCATAAGCCGTCAGATTAGAGAACAACTCTTGGATTTTTATTTTATTCAGGTCCTTGGACTCTCTAATGGCCACGGCCTTCATGCTCCATTCAGGGTTGAGAGATCTGAGAACCTTCAGTGCAATTTCCCTGTTGCCATAGGTTTTGCCGAGGGAGTTGATCTCATTAATGATCTCAGTGAACCTTGTGTCCACTTGATCTATGGATTCGCCGTTCTTCATTTTGAAATTGTCAAACTTTTGAATAGCGATTGACAATTTATTTTCTTTGATTAGCTCCGTTCCCTCACACATTAAAGCTAATGTGTCCCAGATTTCCTTGTCATTTTTGCAGTTCTTGATCTTGACCATGGTGGATTTGTCAAGAGTCTGATATAATACATCTCTGGCCCGGTTATCAAGATTGGCCAGTTTTCTTTCTTCGGGAGTCAGCTCTGTCCTCTTCTTAGGATTCTTCTCTGGCTTCCCTGCTGCGATCTCCTCTGCTGTGTTGTCCTTTTCAAAGATGAATGGACCGTCCTCGATGATGCACCACATGTCGTCATGAATCGAAGATAAGTGTGCCTGCATCCTTATCTTCCACAGATCATACTCGTCAACTGAAAACACAGGGAGTCTAGAATGCATGTGTTCCATTATAAAATGAGAGTGAAGATATATATCTGATATAGATCTGGTTCGTGAAATAAATGAACCAACCGCTCCGATACCACTTGTAGGTCACAAGTCGTCCAGGTACAAGTCTAGGGGGGGTGAATAGACTTGTATAAACTCTTAAACTCTTTTTCACGAAGAGTGAGTTTCTTCAGCTGATATGTAAACAAATGACTTGGAGTCGTTTGTTCTTTAATATATGCGGAAGTCAGCTGATGACGAATAGAAAGCAACTAATGAAACACTTAACAATGAATGCAGCAGTTAAAGTATGATGCAATAAAACAGTAAAGAACGCAGGCGATTATAGTGGTCTCAGAGGTGGGGCAATCCTCTACTAATCCACTTTTCTCCAAACCAGTTGGAGATGAATTCACTATAATTCTCAACCAGTGGTAAATATTACAGTGATTCAAACAAAACTACAACAGGTTCCAACCAGTGGAAATCCGTGCCGTTGTGCCACACTTGACTGCCTTGCACCTCTTGATCCTCGATCTTCGGAAGCCTTTACAGTCTCTAACTTCAACCAGTGAAGTACCCCGAACTCAGGATTATAGACAAGGGTTTTTGTCTTCTTCAACTAAGAGCTTCTTTAAGTATAAAGTTTTAGAACTGCTCTTTTCACGATGCTATAGATTGCTTTTTGATTGCTTGAATGCTTTGATTGCTTGAAAGTATGTTCGCACCGGTGATTGCTCAGTTTCAAATCTTCGGATATATATAGTTCACGACCTCTGAGCTTTTTCCTTGTAGCTGTTGCAAATCTTTTGAACAAATCCGTCTGTTGGAGGGAGACTTCTTTGTTTAATCTTTCTGAACGTTGCAAGGCTGGATTCCCATTATTTTAATCTATCTTCCGACCGTTGTGAAGACTTCTGCATGTGATGCGCCGAATCTTTTGATTATAAAACGATTAAAGTCTTCAAGGTGGGCCTGGATAGCTTTTTTAATTCATATCTCTTGCGGGAATCACTCCAATTTGTCTCTTCACGTTGCATGTGACTTTCCGTAATACTTGACTTTTCAACGCATGCTGACGTGGACTTGGAGTACTTGGCTGACTTCGACTAGGCTGATGAGCAGCTAACATCTCTGCAGTCTGGACCTCTCTGCTGTTCACTGTTTGTGACTTATCTGATCAGGTGACTTGCCTGAGGTACCTTGGCTGCAGTCTGGTCAAACCTCTCTGATAATTATGTTGACCATGACTACTCTGACTCGACTCGACTGATCCTCTCTGATGAACTTTAGCTGTACTCAGTACTTGGCCGATTTTAGCCTAACTAATTTTTGGCCTACAGAAGATACTCATTTGGTTCTTCTTTACATTTTGCCAAGTTTTATACTTAACATATTTGGCCTATGGAAGATACTCATTTGGTTCTTCCTTACATTTTTGCCAAGTAATAAACATTTGATTTTATATTAATGACATCATCAAAATCTAACAAGTATTCCTAACATTTATCATAAAATATTACTTTAACTAACTTCCATGTCAGCTCTTCCATGTTGACTGCAAGTTTGTCTCCTTCCCACCATGTTCTGGCATCTTTTTGAGTTGAAAGACCGCATAAAGTATCTTCTCAGCATCATCGATGTGCATGTAATCAAAGATAACATCAAGTGATTTGACCCATTCATCTGCAACAATAGGATCAGACCTACCATGAAAATCAGGAGGTTCCATTTTCCTAAATTACTCATACACTGCTGGTCCATTATTGTTTCTTGGTGGAGGTTGTCGGTTTTGTTCCTCGTTTCTTTGTTGCATATTCAGCAATTGTTGCATTTGTTCACCATACAGCCTTGTATGTTGCTGCATCAGCTCAGCCAAATTCTCAAGCAGGTTATGGTTTGGATTTGGATCATCTCTTGTCTTCCTTTTGGGTGCCATCACTTCCTCTATACTGCCCAATCTCACTCATTTATAAGCCAATAACAAACACACAATAATGATAATGAAAACTAATAGATTGTAATCTATTAAACATAATACTTATCAGATAAAAGTTGACCATATCCCACAGTCGAGAATGTCCATATGCCATCTTCTGTCTGTAGAAAAGATTGAAACCTTCGCTCCGATACCACAACTGTAACACCCCCTAACCTAGCAGTTGAACCTTAAATGGGTATGTGCTACTAAGTTGGGTAGTATCACTATTTTAAACAAGAACTCGGGAAAAATAACGCAAACTAGCATTATTTGTTCAAAACATTACATAATCTTAAGTTTAATACATAAACAAAACCAGGACAGAGCGGTCGTATTCAAAATAAAACATAGTCTTCCATCATAGGGGCAAAATAGCTGAGGACATGGCATATGGACAAGTCTCCGACTGGCGGCACAGAAGAAGTATAGTCAACCCCTAAACATGAGCATCATCACCTGTATCATAAGAATCTAGTGAGCTAATGGCTCAGTAAGATGAAACTTCTGTAATAGCAAAGTATCACATCACATTCATCAACGAATAAGTACTTTATATAATATAGACATGCTCTTGTAAAATCCTTTCGTCAGGTACTCTTGAAGTGTGATACTCGAATGATAGTGATAGGCCATGGTTTTTGGAACCTGTTCATATAATTGGCCAATAAAACATGTATACTGGGTCCCATACTGTTTTTTCAACCAATAGTATTATCAGTATTCAACCTTTTTCATTCACTGTGGGTTATCTTGACCGACTTCCAGCCGCAAATATTTGCCACCATGTGTTGGGTCCGCCGGTCCCCTGCGTCCCGTGCCTACCTTCCATAAATCAAGTACCATACTAACTTTTCTTAAACATTCTTTCACATATACATGTTATGCATGATCATTCAATAACACCCACATATGAAAATTTCAATCAATATATGATCCTTATGATACAGCAAGGAAAATCCTCATCTTACCTCAGGTCCAGTGTTGTGTTGAGGTGAAAAGATCAGTTTTTCGTGCTAGATAGATGTGCTAAAAGCCTGGATTATAATCACATAATACCTTTAATGTCTTTTTAATTTATGAAACGAAAATAGATTCTCCATAAATTTATCCCTTTATACTTAACTAGTACAATGCAATATATAAGCTTGATATAAACTAAGTTAAATTATAAATTCCTCATAAGCCCTAAATTAATTTTATTTGCATAAATCGGACAGGTACAATTATTTATGAAAACTATGAATGATTATCATGATCGCATAAATAATTTACCTAGGACTAATTACAAATCATAATGCACCGAACCCTCGATTTTTTATAATGCCACTACTTACTAAAATCAACAAATTAATTTACCCTAAAAGGAACACGCCACCTAAAGTATTCAAATAAAGTACCATGATTTTAATAGTAAATAAATCGTAAAAACCTAACAAAATATGTATACGACACTAAAATGAAATATAAGAAAAGACTAGGAGGAAACATACCTTATAAATAAAATACTATGCCTGCTCCTTGACACCGAGAAAAATAACTAGACTAAGGGTTCCCTAATTAAAAGGATCCCTATAGCTTATTGAACTAAACCTCACACACATTTATAAGTACTTCTCATATTTATATGTGATGCGTATTTATAGGGGTGGTATCACTCCCCTCTTCCATGCACTATCGATATGGGATGTATGTACATAACTATAGATATCTATTTATATTATACACTATATTATATTACACATACTTGGCATGCAAACACACACACGTATAAAAACTAAATATTATATCACAAACACATTGCATGCAAACTTACACACCCATGCACGTGTATATATATATTTTATTACACACACTTCCAATAATTTATATGCAAACACACACAAGAAAAACTGTCATGCACACATACACACTCACACACACACAATCATGCAGGCATGCTCATGTGCGCGCGCGCGCGCGCGCGCACACACACACACACACACATATATATATATATATATATATATATAAATTCTACCCATACCTCATTTATACATATATATGGTTACTTAAATATATATTTTATTAAATTAGAACTAGCACTCATTTCATTACTTTAGAAGGTTCATAATATTAGTAATTCAATTAACAAATAATATTAGTAATTCATAATATTAGAACTGTGCACTTGTAGCGCACGCTAACGTTTGAGCGTAGCGTACGCTAATTGAGTTTCCTAGCGCATGCTATGTATGAGCCTTAGCGCGCGCTATGCGTAGTCAACTTGATTAAGATAGGGCGGTAGGTGAGATCAGACCGCGGATCTTTGTCGGGATATGTCGAAATGAATCTGGGCGGCTTTTGGAAAAGTCGAGTCAATGGTGCTTAGCGCACGCTACTGGTATGAGGATAGCGCACACTAAAGTTGAGTGCAGTGAGGTCAGTAAAGCTTCGTATGGTCGTTAGCGCATGCTATATAGTGGGGAAGCGTATGCTAATTGCCGTACTTAGTGCACGTAAAGGGTGTTAGCGTACGCTAAGCCGAGAACAGATAGAGACAGTAGACTACAAGTCCGTTAGCGCACGCTAAAGATATATCCGTAGCGCGCGCTAATAACTATTTTCTATATATAGTACAACACCCTCTTTCATTTTCAGATAGCCACTTCAACCCACACTCCAATTTCGCGACTTTGAGAGTGTTGTATCGAGAATTATACTCTCCGACCGGCGATCGCCTCAGAGACCGGGCGACTGTGTCACAGCCGAGCAGCCAAGGCGGAACTGCCGACCAAAGATCGATCGACCGCCCCAGAGCCAAGTAGCCGAGGTAGATCAGCCGACCGAAGGTCCCAGGACACGTCCCAGTGCCGAGCGATCGACATCTAAGACGATCGTCTCTCGGTACTTGGCGATCGACTCCTGGTGGCCGACTAGCAGACGATCGGCAGCGACGAAGAACACCAAGCTTCGCTCAAGAGCTGGATTAACAGGATCTCTTTACACTCATTGTACATAGATTCTCACATTAATACTTGTATCCACGAATATTTGTATTAATAACGTCTCGCGAGAGCATTCAAGCTCGGGCCTAACAAACCCGGCAAATCTTGTGTTTATTCATATTCTCTCGGAAGTGCTCCCGCAACCTTGTTTGTTGTCCGTTCATTCCAGCAGTATTTAATCTTCGGATAAATATTTTGGGCAACAACAATTGGCGCTAGAGGAAGGGGCTCTAACCCTAAAAATTTTTAATTCCTACCGTCTCGAAGAACACTCACTGTTCTCCGAGGCATATACCTGAAGAAACACTCACTGTTCTTCAGAGAAAGCTTTCAGAATCATGTCTTCCGCCTCCGCGTCGAAGAAAGTCGCCGGCCAGCCTGCCAAACGCCTCATCCCGTCTCAGTCCGAGCCACAACCGATGGCGGAAGGTAGTTGCCGCGGTCCGAGACGCTCGATTCCGCCCCTGGGCGGCGGCCCAAGTCTCTCACTCGATCAGTTCCAAACCACGGAACAGATCGAGGAGGCCATGACCGTCCTACAGGAGCGACAGAGTGCCCTCAACGCGCCTCCCGCTATCACCCCCTCGGCCATCCGCCGGAAGACCAAACGGAAGTTCAAGGCGTTGCTGGCCGGGCGATCGCCAGGAGGCTCCCGTTCGCAAGGAGAGGCGCTCGCCAGCCGGGGCACCTCGGTTTTCGATCGCCTCGGCAGCGACCCATCTTGGTGACCGGGGCAGTCCGGCCCCACCCACGAGACGACGGAGTTTGAGTCCATCACCAGGAGCTCGGCCTATCCGACTCCCAGAAGGCCGATCAGTCGTCTGGCTCCCCCTTGCCAAATAGCCGAGGTTGGCAGCAGCGGAGTCAGGAGATCGGTACACGATCGCCTCGGCTCCCGCTCCCAAAGCTGATCCACGAGCGACCGAGCCACGGCGATGGCCGCGATGCAACGCCAGCTCGACGACATGAAGGCGCTCCTGGAATCCAGGGCAGGCGCTAAGAACAAGATCACCGAGCCGAGCGAGCCGCTCGCGGTCCACATCGAGCTCACCCCCGTGCAGCACAAGATCGCTCCTCCTCAAACACCCTTGTACGAGGGGAGATCGGAACCCGAAACACACCTGAACAAGTTCAACATATACATGACCGGGTGTGGGGCATCAGACGCGACTAGATGCCGAATGTTCCCTCTGACGCTGGACGACCTCACCCACAGGTGGTACTCCTCATTGCCACCTCGGTCCATCGGCTCCTTTAATCAACTGGCGAACGTCTTCACATAGTACTTCGCCACCAGGGTCGCTCGGCCGGAAGGTCCCCTTCGCATGATGCAAATTAAGCAAGGGGAAGAAGAGTCCGACTCGGACTACATCGACCGAGTAGACGACATCATCCTCAACGGCAAACCCGTAAGTGATGAGATCACCCTATACTCGGTCCTGGGAGGATTCCATGGTCTTTCGCCTATGTTCAGGCATCTTACGAAGGACCAACCCTCGACCTACGCAATCTTCCGAGCTAAGGCCACAGACTTTCTGGCCAGGCAAAGGATTCTTCTCAACCTTTGAGCAGCGCGATCGGCGCCCGAACGACGATCTCCCGCCCAATCGCCGGTATCGACCTATGAATAACCCGATTGGCAGCCGAACGACGATCGCCAGTCTTCCAGCCCGATCGCCATTATCAAACAACATACAGCCATGGTCCTGGTAGTCGATGGAACCGGCTGCTTCGGCCATGAAAGGTCCCTTTAGGCCAAGATCGCCCGCCCTTCGTTTAAATACGAGGTCGGCGTAGTCTGAGGGCCCTCCAAAACTAATCAGTGGACACGATCGCCCGCCCTCAAAGGTCCATCATTTAACATAGTGAACCCGGACAATGCAACGCGTCACTACCCCCGTGTCAACGTACACCGTCGAGGTTCGCCATCTTCATGGAGGGCCGAGGTGGAAGCAGAGCTAACAATCCGCAGAAGTGGAGTTGATTAATCCGACGACGCCTCGCGCAAGGACTCCTCTAGACCAAGACCGCACGCCCTTCGTTTAAATACGAGGCGAGGCGCAGCCTAACAGAGGATCTTCACAATAAAATGAGTCACGAGACACTCAATGTCTTCGCGCACAAGACACGGTCATGGAGTCGGTCCATCGAACTCCGCGACTGTGCACGGTTCCTCAGCGACGAAACAATCAAGTTTCTACGAGGGATCGGTCGATGTTGTTTTTTGCAGGTACAAGACCGAAAGATAGCTAGCCAATCGACCAGATCGCCCAAGTCCGAATCCAAAGTCAGCTCAACGGATCGCCCATCCTCATCTTACACGATCGCCAGCAAGAACCACCTCGCCCCATGTCTTCAACATTGGAGCAAGCTGGGGGGCAATTGTTGTGTCGAGAATTATACTCTCCGACCGGCGATCGCCTCAGAGACTGGGCGACCGTGTCGCAGCCGAGCAGCCAAGGCGGAACTGCCGACCAGAGATCGGGCGACCGCCCCGTAGCCAAGCAGCCGAGGTAGATCGGCCGACCGAAGGTCCCAGGACACGTCCCAGTGCCGATCGATCGACATCTAAGACGATCATCTCTCGGTACTTGGCGATCGACTTCTGGTGGCCCACTAGCAGACGATCGGCAGGGACGAAGAACACCAAGCTTCGCTCAAGAGCTGGATTAACATGATCTCTTTACACTCATTGTACTTAGATTCTCACATTAATACTTGTATCCACGAATATTTGTATTAATAACATCTCGCGAGAGCATTCAAGCCCGGGCCTAACAAACCCGACAAATCTTGTGTTTATTCATATTCTCTCGGAAGTACTCCCGCAACCTTGTTTGTTGTCCGTCCATTCCAGCAGTATTTAATCTTCGGATAAATATTTTGGGCAACAACAGAGAGTTACCCTCTCCATCTTCAACCTTCATATCAGCCTCCTAACACATCATTGGAGGAAAAGGGGCTTTGAGGATTGGTGTTCTAGATTTTGGGCATAGAGTTCATCTAATTATTCCAACCTTTCCTTCCGTTTAAGGTATGTTACGATTTACCAAGCTAGAATTTACGTTCTTAGCTATGCTTCGAGTTTGCTTTGGGAATCATTGGACTAGTTAAAGATCTTATGAATCCAGCACCATATTTTTGAAGATTGGAACCCGATTATACCTTGTTTTTTCCTCGTTGTTAAGAGTGTTGATCGAGCCTTGATGGATAAAAACCTTAGGGTGTAGTATCCTAAGCTTGTTTTGAATCATGAGCATGATTTTAGTATGATTCTAAGGATTGTCGTGATGTTCCTCCGATGATAATTCATGTTTGATAGAGGTGTTTGATTTGACAACGATCTTCATGTTCATGCTTGTAATGAATTGGCTATGTCAATGAAATCAACCCGGATCACCGTAGTACCATTTCCTTGCGTAGTACATTTGGTATGCTTGTATCTTGAGTCACACTTGTGGTATGAATCGTAAGAGCCAAACATATGGGAGTCGGGAATTGAAACCAATATTGAAGTCTAGATTTTTGATGACTTGTATATCCTTGAATCCTTAGACATCGGTATGTCGCCTTCGATGTGATCATTCGACTCATATGAAGTGTATCACTATTTCCGGCTCAGCTTTCATCAAGCATACTAACCGCGAACCGGCCTTTCGTCATTATTACATGATTTTAATTTAGAATATTCATTGATCATACGTTGGTTTTGAGTAGTATGTTAAGTTCCTTGTATTTATTTTGAACAAGGTCCGAGCCTTGCATAGGGGTCGATCGAGGGGCGGTGGCCTTCGGACGCGTGACATTTGTTAGAGTATTTTATTCTTGCCATTTTTGAGGCAAGTATCGTATTTTGAAATTTGGTTTATATTGGAATGTTGATCATGCATACGATTTATTCATGTTGTTGAACATGAGATTAATTTCTTTGAATTGTCATGGTATTCGTTTCTTGATTGTTCACGTCGGTGAACATATTGATTTGCATATGTGTATGCATACTGGCACTGTTTATGTTGTAAATGATCCAAGGGGATCATGAGGATCTATGCTGAGGGCGCTGGATCGGATGTCCACCATATGTTGGTTCGACAGGATCATCATGGGGATCTATGCTGAGGGCGCTGGATCGTTGGGTTTTACATCATGCATTGGTCCGACGGGATCATCATGGGGATCTATACTGAGGGCGCTGGATCGTTGGATTACCAGTATTGTGTTGATGCATTACCAGTCGGTTTTGTATGTTTTATGATGCATTGTTGATTCATGTATTATGATACTTGTACTAGCATTATTTTGCTAACCCCTTCAGGGGTGGACATTTGTTTTGATGTTTAGGTAGCCGAGGAGTGAGGAAGCAACCACAGTACCAACATGACGATGAAGTGGCGCAGTGATGTAATTTGATGTTGTCTCATTTCCAGTTATTTTTCAATACTCGAGTACACGTATTTTGTTGGAGTTTGGGGTGATTGTAATAATGAACTCATTGTTGAACTGGTTTTGAATTTTATTCTCTATGACACTTTTGTATTATTTTCTGTATTTCTCAAATTAGCCTTGTAAATTCTTATATAAAGGATTTACGGCACTGTAATTATTCCGAATATATCGGGGTGTTACAGATTATGGTATCAGAGCTAAGATTCATGGATATCTTGGCAGTCGGGTTTTAGTTGGGTCTGTTAACGTTGTTCGATTTATTGATTGTCATAACAGCACTGCTCATCCAGCGTCATCATGTGGACCATGGTTGTAAGTTTCCTAATCTCTTATACTACCGTTTTATTTAATTTCGGTTTTGTGATTATTGACGGACTTTCTTTTAGAAAAATTTTGCCTTGGATGTTGAGTATTTGTGTTTAGAATATGTTGAGGGGAGGTCGTGGACGCGGATGCGGTCGTGGACGCGGACGTGGTATTGCGAGACAGGAGGATTCAGCATCTACCCCAGAATTATCGGCTAGTCGAACCGATTTCCATTCTGGAGGACAACAGGGGTCAGCGAATGATAACGCAAATCCTAACATGCCGGGAGTGCTTCAACAGGTGGTTGTCCAGATAAACTAGTTTGCTCATGTAGTTGACCGCATGCATACAACGATGGGACAGCAGCATAACAAGGATAATCTGGGAGACAAATGGCTTACTGAGGTGGTCAAATTGTACCCTCCAAAATTTGACGGTTCTACTGAGACACTTATTTGGGATCACTGGCTGAAGGAGTTAGAGAAGATCTTTGCAGGGATTAACTGCCAGACGACCGAAAGGTTCCGATCGCCCAGTATCTCCTGACTGGGGAGGCTTTTGACTGGTGGAAGGCCATTCGACCTGAGGATCATCATGCTGACTGGACAAAATTCAAATTAATGATGGAAGCCTAATATTGTCCTCGTCCAGTCAGAGAGGCCAGAGTCCGAAAGTTTTTCCCACCGCAGAATTCGGAGGCATCTGTGACAGATATAATCAAGACTTTTAATCACCAGCTGACCTGCGTGCGGCATTTGGTCAGAACCGAGGCAGAAAAGATTTTCCATTTCGATATGCGGATGAAGCCGAAAATTCAGCAGTATATGTCCGGATTCGAGTGTACTACCTTGCGACAGTACCAGGACAAAGCGCTGGCCTACGACATGAAAGAGGCGGCGGTGGAGAAATCGATGGATGCAAAGAAGCAGAAAGTGTCTGGCAACTTCACGAAGAACAAGAGTAGTGGGCCCCGCAAGGGCCAATCTTCATTTTATTCATCTAGGAAACCTACGCATCCTTCTCGAGGTGGAAAGAAGTTTCGGGTAGCATCAACAGTTTCAGATACAGCGAGGAAGTGTTATAACTGTGGCAAAACAGGGCATGTTCGACGTGATTGTTACACACCTGCTGTGACCTGCTTCTAGTGTGGACAGGAAGGGAATCATGCGACATTTTGTGGAAATACGACTAGATCTACTGGTACGCGCACTCCTGCATCGGTCCCGAAGGATACAAGTGTGAACCAGACGCAGCAAAGTGGTTTCCAGCAGCAGAATGTCGGGAAAAGATAGGCGTCTAGTGCTGGGTCCATTCCTCCGCGCATTTACGAGATGAGGAAGTCCGACGATCAGAACACTGCTATTGCATCAGGTACGATTCAGATCCTTTTGCAACCAGTTAGTGTCTTATTCGATTCAGGAGATATGCATTCTTTCATATCTTTGAACTGTGTTAATCGTTTGAAAATCTCGTGTTTACATGATTGTGAGCCTTATATTGTGGGATTACCTAGTGGAGAGAGAATTGTGGGAACCCTGGAAACTAGAGATTTTCTAGTGTCTATAGGAGGGAGAGATTGGCCATCAAATCTTATTGTAGTCGACATCCATGGTGACAATTTAATTCTCGGAGAAGATTGGCTAAATCGTTATGGGGCCATTTTAAATTACCGGAAGAGAGTTATTTCGATCATTGCTGACGACGGATCCAAACATTTATTCAAGGGATGGAGACCGGGAAGCTCAGGAAAATTGATCAGAGCCATGAAATTAAATTGTTGAAGCAGGGTTGTCACGGATTTTGGTGTTATGCCATGAAGAAAGATGAATGAGTAGAAATCTCATCTATCCCAGTTGTGAACGAATTCTCAGACGTGTTCCCTGACGAACTACCCGGATTACCTCCGCGGAGAGAAGTAGAGTTTAATATCGAATTACAGCCTAGAGCCGCTCCTATTTCTAGAGCACCATACCGTATGGCGCCAACCGAGATGTATGAATTAAAGAAGCAGCTTGAGTAATTATTGCAGAAGGGTTACATCCAACCTAGCGTTTCTCCTTGGGGAGCACCCGTTCTCTTTGTTCGGAAGAAAGATGGATCCCTTCGATTGTGTATCGATTACAGGGAGCTAAATAAGATGACGATTAAGAACAAGTATCCAATACCTCGGATCGACGACTTGTTTGACCAACTGCATGGGGAAAGGGTATTCTCAAATATCGACTTGAGATCGGGATACCATCAATTACGGATCAAGGAATCGGATATACCGAAATCTGCTTTCAGATCCCGGTACGGGCATTATGAATTTGTGGTGATCCCATTCAGACTTACCAATGCTCCTGCAGTATTTATGAAATTGATGAATCGGATATTGTCAGAATACTTAGATAAGTTCGTGGTCATTTTCGTTGACGACATCTTGATCTATTCGAAAGACTCAGAAGAGCATGCAGAGCACTTGCGTGTCGTTTTGGGTACTTTGAGGAATGAACAGCTTTATGCAAACTTTCTAAATGCGAGTTCTGGCTTAAGGAAGTAGTTTTCCTTGGGCATGTGATATCAGCTGACGGAGTACAGGTAGACCCGAAGAAAGTCGAAGCAATCTTAGAATGGGAATCTCCTAATAACGTGAAAGAAGTCCGAAGTTTCTCAAAACTTGCTGGATATTATCTCCGTTTTGTAGAAGGATTTTCCAAAACTGCTCGTCCGCTTACTCAGATGTTGCAAAAGACTCAAAAATTCGTGTGGAATGAGAAATGCCAGGTTAGCTTTGATGAACTTAAGAGAAGACTGATGACAGTACCTATACTGGCGTTACCAGATGGAACCGAGGGATTCATGGTATACAGCGATGCTTCAAATCAGGGTCTGGGATGTGTGTTGATGCAAAAGAATAGGGTGATTGCCTATGCCTCTCGACAGTTGAAACCGTACGAAGTTAATTTCCCGACTCATGATCTTGAGTTAGCAGCTGTGGTCTTTGCTTTGAAATTTGGCGACATTATTTATACGGCACTCATTGTCAGATCTTTACAGATCATAAGAGCCTCAAGTATATTTTCAGTCAGAAGGAATTAAACATGAGGCAGAGAAGATGGCTGGAATTGATCAAGGATTACGATTTGGAAATCCTCTATCATCCAGGCAAAGCAAATGTGGTAGCTGATGCACTGAGCCGCAAACCTGTTTCTCTTCGAGTGTTGGAAGCACTTACGTCCCAAACCAGCATTCAACAAGAACTGATTCGTGAAGGAATCGAAGTATGGTCACAGGGAGTCCAAGTGTGATGGAACTAACTTCGTCGTTGGTTGAAGAAATCAAATCTAAGCAGTTGGATGATTCTATGATTCTTCGATTATGTGACGAAGTGAACAAAGGGAAGGCCCCAGAATTCGTGATACATGATAATGGAGTTCTGAGATTCCAGAGTCGACTTTGCGTTCCCGATGATGATGTTTTGAGACAAACAATTGTGAAGGAAGCTCACAGCGCGCCCTATTCTATTCACCCGGACACCAGTAAGATGTATAAGGATCTAAAACAAAATTTTTGGTGGTGGAATATGAAGAAGGATGTAACAGAATATGTTTCGAAATGTTTCGATGGACTTTATCACCAGTATGCCGAGGACTAGGGCAGGGATGAACATGATCTGGGTGATAGTTGATCGACTAACCAAGTCGGCTCATTTCCTGGGTATTAAAGACACTTGGGGACCCGAGAAATTGGCACGAGTATTTATTGCGGAGATAGTCCGATTGCATGGAACGCCAAAGACCATCATTTCGGATCGAGATGGTCGCTTCGTGTCACACTTTTGGAAGGCAGTTCACAAGGCTTTGGGAATCGAACTGAACTTTAGCACAGCTTATCATCCTCAGACGGATGGCCAGTCCGAACGGACTATACAGACAGTAGAGGATATGCTTAGAGCTTGTGCCTTAGATTGGTAGGTTCATTTGCCATTGATCGAATTCACCTACAATAATAGTTGGCATGCTTCCATTAAGATGGCACCGTTCGAAGCATTGTACGGGAGAAGATGTAGATCGCCCCTCTGTTGGGATGATTCTTCTGACTTGATTGGTACGGAACCAGAGTTGATAGTTCAGACTCAAGAGAAGGTAGCTCTAATTCGGGAAAGGCTATTGACTGCCCAGAGTCGACAGAAGTCTTATGCAGACGTGCGTTGTCACCCGTTGGAGTTCGACATTGCGGACCACGTGCTGTTGAAGGTTTCTCCTACTCGGCGAATTTTTCGATTTGGGAAGAAAGGGAAGCTGAGTCCGAGATATTATGGACCATTCGAGATCCTTGAAAGAGTCGGGGAGTTAGCATACAGGTTGGCCTTACCGCTGAGTCTCGTTCACAATGTGTTTCACGTATCCCAGTTACGGAAGTATGTACCCGATCCCAGTCATATAATTGATTTCGGTGAGATCGAGATAGCCAATGACGACACCTTCGAAGAGAAACCAATCAAGATACTTGAGAGTCAGATCAAACAATTGAGGAATAAACCAATATCCTTGGTTAACGTGCAATGGTCACGACACAGAGTCGAGGAGGCCACTTGGGAAATGGAGGATGGTATGAAGACTTAATATCCGGAGTTATTTTCATCTTAAGTTTCATGACGAAACTTCTTCTTAGGGAGAGAGGATGTAATACCCGAGATTCTAATGTGTATTTTGAACCTTGTGCCATTGTATATGTTGTATTTGATCTGAGTATTATCCTTCGTATTTCATGATCTTATACTGTTAAGCATATGATTTCATGAATGAAGTTGTTTATTATTGTATTTGTGCACTTGTAGCGCACGCTAACATCTGAGCGTAGCGTACGCTAATTGAGTTTCCTAGCGCACGCTATGTATGAGCCTTAGCGCGCGCTATACGTAGTCAACTTGATTAAGACAGGGCGGTAGGTGAGATTAGACCGCGAATCTTTGTCGGGATATGTCGGAATGAATCTGGACGGCTTTTGGAAAAGTTGAGTCAACGGTGCTTAGCGCATGCTACTGGTATGAGGATAGCGCATGCAAAAGTTGAGTACAGTGAGGTCAGCAAAGCTTCGTATGGTCGTTAGCGCATGCTATATGGTGGGGAAGCATACGCTAATTGCCATACTTAGCGCATGTAAAGGGTGTTAGCGTACGATAAGCCGAGACCAGACAGAGACAGTAGACTACAAGTCCGTTAGCGCACGCTAAAGATATAGCCGTAGCACGCGATAATAACTATTTTCTATATATAGCACAACACCCTCTTTCATTTTCAGACAGCCACTTCAACCCACACTCCAATTTCACGACTTTGAGAGTTACCCTCTCCATCTTCAACCTTCATATCAGCCTCCTAACACATCATTGGAGGCAAAGGGGCTTTGAGGATTGTTGTTCTAGCTTTTGGGCGTAGAGTTCAGAAAATTATTCCAACCTTTCCTTCCGTTTAAGGTATGTTACGATTTACCAAGCTAGAATTTATGTTCTTAGCTATGCGTTGAGTTTGCTTCCGTAATCATTGGACTAGTTAAAGATCTTATGAATCCAGCACCATATTTTTGAAGATTAGAACCCGATTATACCTTGTTTTTCCCTTGTTGTTAAGAGTGTTGATCGAGCTTTGATGGATAAAAACCTTAGGGTGTAGTATCCTAAGTTTGTTTTGAATTATGAGAATGATTTTAGTAAGATTCTAAGGATTACCGTGATGTTCCTCCGATGATAATTCATGTTTGATAGAGGTGTTTGATTTAACAAGGATCTTCATGTTCATGCTTGTAATGAATCGGCTATGTCAATGAAATCAACCTGGATCACTGTAGTACCGTTTCCTTGCATAGTACATTTGGTATGCTTGTATCTTGAGTCACACTTGTGGTATGAATCGTAAGAGCCAAACATATGGGAGTCGGGAATTGAAACCAATATTGAAGTCAAGATTTTTGATGACTTGTATATCCTTGAATCCTTAGACATCGGTATGTCGCCTCCGATGTGATCATTCGACTCATATGAAGTGTATCACTATTTCCGGCTCATATTTCATCAAGCATACTAACCGCAAACCGGACTTTCGTCATTATTATGTGATTTTAATTTAGAATATTCGTTGATCATACGTTGGTTTCTAGTAGTATGTTAAGTTCCTTGTATTTTTTTTGAACAAGGTCCGAGCCTTGCATAGGGGTCGATCGAGGGCCGGTGGCCTTCGGACGCGTGACATTCATTGGAGTATTTTATTCTTGCCATTTTTGAGGCAAGTATCGTATTGTGAAATTTGGTTTATATTGGAATGTTGATCATGCATACGATTTATTCATGTTGTTGAACATGAGATTAATTTCTTTGAATTGTCATGGTATTCGTTTCTTGATTGTTCACGTCAGTGAACGTATTGATTTGCATATGTGTATGCATACTTGCACTGTTTATGTTGTAAATGATCCAAAGGGATCATGAGGATCTATGCTGAGGGCGATGGATCGGATGTCCACCATGTGTTGGTCCGACGGTATCATCATGGGGATCTATGCTGAGGGCGCTGGATCATTGGATGGGTTTTCCACCATGCGTTGGTCCGACGGGATCATCATGGGGATCTATACTGAGGGTGCTGGATCGTTGGATTACCCTATATTGTGTTGATGGAATCGTGAGGATTCGTGTCGTTAGATTCCGGTGACGGAAGTCCGTTTTGTATGTTTTATGATGCATTGTTGATTCATGTATTATGATACTTGTACCAGCATCGTTTTGCTAACCCCTTAGGGGGTGGACATTTGTTTTGATGTTCAGGTAGCCAAGGAGCGGGGAAGCAACCACAGTACCGACATGACTATGAAGTGGCGCAGTGATGTAATTTGATGTTGTCTCGTTTCCAGTTATTTTTCAGTACTCGAGTACGCGTATTTTGTTGGAGTTTGGGATGATTGTAATAATGAACTCATTGTTGAACTGGTTTTGAATTTTATTCTCTATGACACTTTAGTATTATTTTCTGTATTTCTCAAATTAGCCTTGTAAATTCTTATATAAAGGATTTACGGCGCTGTAATTATTCCGAATATATCGGGGTGTTACAGTCACCCTGTAACCTTATTATATAGTTTGATTTGTCGATGCCCGATTCGTCCTAATTGAGGTCGAGCACTCTTAAACTTATACTTAAGCTTATAGTCCAAACCACATCACATCGATAAATGAGTCCTAAATATCTCAAGAAAGATTAAAGTGTGCAAGCTTTTAGTAAGTCATTGTATGCATTTTAGAGATGTTGCATACATCAAGTTTCTTAAGGTGCTTTAGTTTAAATGCCTATAGCAACAGTATAAAGTTTGTCAAACTGATGTTTTCAGAAGAGTTTTTTAGAGCGTTGCTGTAATATATAAGTGGATATGCGAGAGTTAACAAATGAAGCAAGATAATATTTATAGTGGTTCGGAGGTGAGATAGTCCTTCTACATCTACTCTGCTATACACAGGAGGAAATTCACTAGAATCAAAGCGTACCCAATTATATGAAACAGGAATACATGCAAGCTATATTTTTCATACAAACTGATATAAGCTTGTATACGTAGCAACACCTTTTACGCATATTGGTGTTCAACTGGACTTGAGTCACCACTCTGCCAATAGAGGTTTGTTATTAGTTGGCTTCACGCATACACAATATCGGACCCGGTCAACACTTGAGAATACAAGTTTTATTATCACCGAACAGCTCTTTGAACATTTAAGGTCTATCTCTGGAGTGAGGCTGTTCTGAGCTCGAGATATGGCATTTGAGCTCATCTTGTCTTTATTGTCATTTGATCATATGATGGACTTGTACACCAATTTCATCTGTGTAGACTCCAGTATATTCCATTTCAGGACTTATGACTTATTTCTATGGCAGGGTACTTCATATTTATATAGCTTGTTGAAGGTAGCCATTCACCAATATGACCATTGAGGGTTGCTGAGATTTCTGACATGCCTGCAATCATGGCTTTATGGATATGGAAGACTTTCCTTTCTCATATTTTCATTTAATGCCATATTCTCTCTTAGTTGCCAAGCTCTACTTTTGTCAGGTGCCATTTAATGCGTGTCAAATACACATTAAATTTTTTCACATTTCCTCCAATAGTTTATGAAAAAATATTCATCCAGGTAATGGATCTTTGTTGTAGCTTCTTGAGAAGTGATTTGTTGTATCATTTATATTTCACCTATAGAGCCTACAGCTCACCGCTGTATCTTTTCTACTGTATACTAACTTGCTGTATGATTGTCATTGATGATGGACTCCAACATCCTTCTTGTTGTAGTTTCTAACTTAATTAGTTTCTGACTGTTGTAGAGCTATGATGTAGGTTTTGCACTTATCTAAACTCCAGGAGGATTTATCCCAATAATTTTCCACTTTTTGATAATGCCAAAACCAAATTAATTCTAATTGGGCCAAAAGTTGAACAGCTTGAAGGCATGTTCTAAACATAGTAAGAATGTACATCTAATCGCTTAAATTTTACAATTTGATCTATGAACGGCTCACAGGCACGTTCTTACAGAAAACTTATACATCATAGGGCAAGAATGTAAATAAATGAATTAAATAAGATTACGAGCTGTAATTTTTTAAAAAGACATAAGTTGTAACTTATTTCTTTGGGCTTAAAATAGCTATTATATCACTTTCTTGGAAGTGGAACGGCAAAATAGGCAAGACTCACTGCTTAATGGTGACATACGTGGTCCAGAGCCCAAATTGCTTCGTTTTTAGGTTCATTCAGCACTCTAATAGTTTGTTATAACTCAGCATCCAATCCTATCATTGTTTCCAATTTTAATTTCCTACAACAAGGGTAGAGATACCATGTTCTTGGACCCTACAACATTCCCCCTTAGTTAAATCATCATATAGCTGTACGTATGGGTTACCGTATTCTACCATGTTCTCCCTCACCCGCTGTATCATATAATACTAAGTGTGGATTGTTGTACTCTTGGATCATACAACATTACCCCTAAGTTTATGACTCTCTGGAAGTTGAATACTTACACTGTTTGCGCTTGGTTGTAGAGATATAAGAACTTTTAATGGATGGAACAGGCTTCATTCACTTGATATATTGTTCATTTGTAAGCTTTCATGAACTTTTTCAGGGAAGACCATACAATGCATTTCAAGGTTGTAGACATCTGCCAGAAATTCTACTACATTAGCTCTAGAGTTTTGGATTTGATCATGCGTCCCTCCAACACCTAGCTCCAGTATACCAGATTTGATCAACCGGTCCTCCATCACTGGATTATAGCATCTATTCCAGTTCAATCATCATGTGAATGTCAATCGCTTTCTCTCTTTTATTCATATGTGCGCTCCTACACTAATTACTCCTTGTTGTTCATCAATTGGGGCTTTCATCCCTTCAAGTGTAAACTCGTCAATAAAAATATTAGTACATGTTCTAATCATAAGATGAGTCGAGAATATGATCATAGAAGAATGAGATGAACAGAAACAAAGTGATTTAAAAACTTGAGATAGTTCTTAGACTAAAAAAAATATTAATCCAGCTCTTTTGAATCATTGTGATTGATTATTTAGAGCTAACGACTCTGATACCAATTGTTGGTCCCAAAATTCTAAAGATGGATAGCTATCGTCCTAAATAGCTAAAGAAAGAGTGAAGTGTGCAAGCTTTTAGTAAGTCATGACTAGTAGGTACAAGTACTCTTAGGAGTCATCTTAAGTCTGTTTGTAAAAATTTTGGGGATAGATTGAATCTAGAGCAGGGAGGACAACAGGCCTTAACTAGTGACTGTATTATGGTGGGTGTTGTGAGAACATTGAAAACATCTGATTGGTCGAAGGAGAGTTGCTGCAACCAGGATGATTGTTATCGATGAGTTGTCGTTTAGCTTTATTAAAAATAGTGGATTCAGGCATTTTGTGGAAGTTCCAGTTCCGAGATGGTTGCCTACTTGTAGGAAGACTATTTTTCAGAATTTGTAGAGGATGTATGATGCTAAGAAGGCGGAATTAACGGTTGAGTTACAATCCCACCCACTCTGTTTGACAACGGGCACCTGGGCCAGTTGTAAAACTCTGAACTATATGGTCATCACAACATATTTTATCGATCATGGTTTTACACTTCATAGAAAAACCTTGAACTTTAAATTGATTCCTAATCATAATGGAAAGACTATAGGAAAAATCTTAGAGGATTGTTTGATAAATGGGGGATTGAGATTGTGTTCACAATCAGTGTGGGTTGACAATCAGTGTGGACAATGCAGCAGCAAAAAAAGTTGCTATTAACTATCTAAAGACATAAATGAATGATTGGGAGAAGAGGCCACCAAGGGGGGTGATGCATGTGAGCTGCCTCGCACATATTGTTAACCTGATTGCGAGATCTGGGTTGCATATTATGGATAAATCGGTTGCATCAATTAGGAAAGCCTGCAAGTATGTGAAAAGTTCTCCAGAAAGAGCAGACACATTCAAGACAATCAATTATGAATCGAGAAACCGCGAAAACCGGTGGTTTGCGGCGTTCGGTTCACTGCGATTTCTAGTTTTCAAAGTGACAAAACCGAATCGCAAAATATGCTTTTGCAAATAGCGAGCCAGAAATATAATGTTATGAAGGTAATCAAAGGGAAAGATACCTCATGAATTAAAATTGTTATAAGGTAATAGATATCACTTTTTGCTTCTCACATGTGTTTACAACACAAATACGTAACCATCACACCAAGAACATATTTAGGTTTCATATACAAACAAAATCATAAAAAAACATTATCATAAACCTCTTATAATTATACGTTCTACATAATAAATTGTTCTTAGAGTTATTACAAGGTGAATAGACCATGGTTGGTACATCGACCAGTCGATCCGAGTCGACGGAGGGTCCGACAAGTCGAGTCGTAGACTAGCCGTGACTTGTCGTAGACTAGTCGACACTAGTCGACAAGGTATCATAGTTATTAATAGTATGTAGAAAACACTAAATGCCGCGATAAATCGGGCAATCCATATGTTAAGAGAAAAGCGACCTTGCGGCGCTAGACGTGCTCCCAAACATTATCGAGGGCGCATTATTAAACTTGAGAAGCACAAAGATCGGGAAAGGGAGCACGCGGTAGTGAGACTCAAATTCAGCGCTCGATTTGAATTTTGAGATTAAAACCCGTTTAAATTAAAACCGGATCCTCAAGCTCTTGACAAAGATCCGAGGGACACTTAGGCGAGCGGCGCAAGATTAGTCTTGTTTTGGATTTTAAGGTTTTAATTTGTTTGAGTTTTAAATAATAAGAAAACAAGAGTCGCCCGAAAAATGAACCCAACAATAGCGCTCCATAGCGACAAGGTCCCTTACGGCTATAGCGATAGCTATAACGAATAGCGAGGGCTATTTGGAAGTGAAGCGCCACAAGTACATAAATATATAATATATATTATATACTAAATCCAATTCAAGTGTTCATGCATAAACTGAAAAATAACATGGATATAAGTTCAAATAACACAAAACATCAATTCCAATACTAGAAAAACATAATATAAATGTCATCTTACCTAAAAATATATTGATTTTGGGCTTTTATATTTTTTCAGTTTATGTTACCTGAAAACACATTTTTTATTGGAATTGAAAAGGGCAACCTACAAAATTGTTACAGAAAAAAACACAGAATATGAAATAGCGCCGCTATTGGGTGCTATCGCGATCGGGGCTATAGCGAGAATAGCGAGGATAGCGCTCGCTATCCAAAACTGCGTAGCTCATAGCGCCCTATAGCGATGAAGCCTCACTACGCTTCGCTACTCGCTATAGCGAGCGCTACGGGCGCTATTGATAACTATGCAAGGTATAAATAATAAATAGTAATTATACATGTAGAATATTATATGTTTCTAACATACCTAATACAACAGCAGGCAGCCAAATTATAGCATTCAACATATATAACAATCAACTAGTCTGTATTGTATATGTAATTATATAATATATATATATATATATATATATTAATATATATATATATTATAAACAGATAAACAGAGTATATATATATATATATATATATATAGTATATTTACAGACGATGGAGGCGACGACGATGGAGGCGACGACGATGGAGTCGACTTGGTCACGAAGCGATGAATCTGGAATTCCAAAGAAATATCACGAACTAGAGAACATCATCTTCGGAAAATCAATCACCACATAAGCATTCAAAATAGAATTGTCATCATACCTATAGGTTTTGTCTATGACTGTTGTTGCATTCTCTTCACCAAGTAGGGGTTGTCCAGTTTTTAAGCATCATCCTGGACAAAAACACGAGAAAATTGAGGATGGAGAAACTCAATACATGAAAAAATTCATCTCCTCCGTTGAAGTCAGCGTAGAGGAAAGTTTACTACTAAGAAATATTAACATCAACCATACAAGAATCACCCAAATCCAAATATCATACAACTCTATAGACAGAATAATTAAGTAGCACAAATCGAACTAATTAAAAAATATCATACAACTCTATTGACGTAAATTAAAAAAAAATTGAACAAATCGAGCATGAGGCTTACGCTGCGTTCGGCCGGAAGAGAAGCAGAGGTCGCTGGAAGAGAAGCAGATGTGGCGTCGTGTGAGAAAGAAAGCAGATTTCTGAATCAGATTGGGAAGGTCGCGAACGCAAGAGGTGAGAGAGAAGGGGCGGCGTACGTAGGGATAGAAACTAGGTTTTTTGGGACGGTTTTTATTTTCTGTAAATGTATTTTAAGCGGTGGTCAGACTTATCAATAGAAAGTTCCCGATAAAAAAATTGGGCGGCAGAGAATTAGGCTAAGGCGCCAATACTTGTGTCATGGCCCACCTACAATTTATGACATTTAACAAATGTCATTGAAAGAATATTCAATGATACTTAGAAACTGTCGTCAATAGATCTACTATGACGTTCGTAATTCATCATGGAAAACTAGTATATGACGTTTATAAAACGTCATAAATTTTATGACGGTTTGTAAACATCATTAAATTCATTATTCACGATGACTGTTACTAAACGTCATAAAACTAAACTCCAATCCAAATTTATGACGTTTGCTGCTGGAAACGTCATGAAAAGACATTACAATGACGTTTTTGGCAAAACGTCATAAAATTTCTGTCATTAAAGGTCATATTTGTAGTAGTGTCACTATATGCATTTTAAAGATGTTTCATATAATAAGCTGCTTAAAGTGATGTAGTTTAAATGTCTACAACAACAGTACAAAGTTTGTCAAACTAATGTTTTTATACGAGTTTTCTTTAGAGCATTGTTGTAATATATAAGTGGATATGCGAGAGATATTAAATGAAGCAAGACAATATTTATAGTGGTTCGAAGGTGGGATAATCCTTCTACATCCACTCTACTTCATACAGGAGGAAATTCACTAGAATCAAAGCGTATACAACTATATGAAACTAGGAATACATGCAATCTATATCGTTCATACATATTGATATATGATTGTATACACAGCAACAATGTTCTCACAAATTGGTGTTCAAATGGACTTGAGTCAACACTCTCCCACACAAGTTAGTGTACAACTCCCAACAGGTTGGTTATTAGTTGGCTTCACGACCTACACAAGATCGGACTCCGATCAACACTCGAGAATACAAGTTTTATTGTCACCGAATATCTCTCTGAACATTTAAGCTGTATCTCGGGAGTGTGCCTGTTCTAAGCTCGAGATATGGCATTTGAAATCATCTTGTCTTTCTTGTTATTTGGACATATGATGGACTTGTACACTGATTTTGTCCCTATAGACTTTAGTCGTTTCCATTTCATGACTTATGCACGATTATTTTTATGGTAGGGTACTTCATGTTTATATAGCTGGTCGAAGGTAGCCGTTCACCAATATGGCCGTTGAGGTTTGATCACGCAGCCCTCTAGCACCTAGCTCCAGTATACTAGATGATCAACCGGTCCTCCAGCACTCGATTATAGCATTCCAGTTCAATCATCCTGTGAATGTCGATCACTTTCTCTCTTTTGTTCATATGCACACTTCTACAGTAATTACTCCTTGTTCATTAATTGGGGCTTTCATCCCTTCAAGTGTAAACTCATCAATCAAAAATATTAGTACATGTTCTAATTATTAGATGAGTCAAGAATATGATCATATAAGAATGAAATGAATAAAAAGAAAATGATTTTAAAAGCTTGAGCTAGTTTTTGGACAAAAAAAATATAGATCTAGCTCATTTGAATCATTGCGGTTAATTCTTTAGAGCCAACGGCCCTAATACCAATTGTAGGTCCCAAAATTTTAAGGATGGATATTTATTGTCCTAGATAGATCAATAAAGAGTAAAGTGTGTAAGCTTTTAGTGATACCCGAGCCTGACACTACTCATTTGGTCAATATGATTGATGCATTACACTTACCATTCACATGCTAGCTATATTTACTTTGACATTTCAATGTTTATTTTAGGCTAAAATGCTCCTGGCGTCCCTTAACTTAATTTCAGATAATGATTTAGTCCTTTATCTTTTTTGGTCCCAACTAAGCCCTTTATATTTCAAATTTTAAGCAAAATTAGCCTTTTACGTTGGTCTCCGTTACAATAATTAACCAGATGCTGATTTTGTACCTACGTGGCTATAAATATTCCTACGTATCAAATCCCTAACCTACGTGTCTATTTCCTAACCTACGTGGATTAGGGTAACCACTAACTGAATCAAATAAATGACTTCGATCCAGTCAGTTTACCATAACTCACGACCCAATCGTGGTTTCCCTTCGCTCCCACCATCTTTCTTTGAAGGCTTCAATCTCCGGCAATGCAAGGGCTACCCAGACTATACATGTTTGATGATATTTAGGAGTGATGAGCTGACCCCTTCGATTCTGGATCCCCTTAGGCCACCAACCATCTCCGCTTCCACCGTGCACGATATCTCTTGATCGGACTCTTCCGATCTTTGCCAAGGAAATCAGCTTCTCCAGCGTCTCGACAGCCACATTGTTCATGAAAGCACCAGATGAGATGTACGATGGTTTGATCCACTGTTGATGGCGAACCGAGCTCGTCTAAGTCATCATTTTTACCTTGCATGCGGCGACGCTAAATGACTCAACCCACGCGGCTTCGGTCGATCGGATATAATAGGTCTGAGATCCAATTTCACTTCCCAACATAGCCCAAAAACGACCAACGAATTTTATAGAGAAAACTTCGTTAGTTTCAAAAATTAATTTTTTTCAGAATTAGAACAGCAAAGTTCAAATACTTGAACAGATTTGAATTTTTCACAAGATATATCCAGAATATTCTTTTTTCCAATAATTGGAAATTTCAAGACAGGTTTGAATAATTTGTGATTTTTGAAATAATTTTAGGACATGAGGTTAGATCTCAAAATTTCCAGCACCAACAATGGTGTTGAGATCTAGGGTTTAAATGAAGAAGATGGTAGTCAGCATCTGATTTGGCATCAATGTGAGCAACTTAACAGCCACCTAGACAACAGTTAATAACGTTACCAAAAAAGCATAACCAAGGCTAACTTTACTTAAAATTCGAAATATAAAGGCTTAGTTGGGATAAAAAAGATAAAGATATCTAAAATTTAGTTAAGGGACCCCAGAAGCATTTTAGCCTTCATTTTATCTCAAAAATGCATTGAAGCGCATTTAATGATATGAAACCTGTATATTTAACTCTGAAAACTTTAAAATATTTAGAATATTAACCTCATACAATGATGAGATACATGTTAATACTATTATAACTCTAAATTCATCTGGTAAACCTAAAAGTACTAATTATGCTCCTGAGGCGTCTATATGGTGTTAACCGATTAATCTAGGGGTCTTAGTCAGCATATATGCTAGGTATATAGATTATAGTCAAAGCAAATAAACCTAATCTATTATAATAATACATGTCAAATATCATTATCCTTATCAACACCATATAGGACACAACTAATGGTGTCACCCTATAACCTTGTTAAATAGTTCGATTTTTCGATGCCTGATTCGTCCCAATTGAGGTCGAATACTCTTAAACTTATCCTTAAGCTTATAGTACAAACCATATCACATCGATAAATGAGTCCTTATATTATTTGGTAGAATATCATATGTACGAGGCACTTGAAGATTTGACAAGAAACTCGTCTGCTGGCATTTTTACCTTTGCCCGCGCGAGTAACCGACTTTGAATAGTTGAAACACATATTATACCTTTAGAAAAACCTTACAAAGGTCCATAATATCGTAACTATGATCCTTATAAGCTAATAACCGGTCCAACTTCTCCAAACACTAGACCTAAGATGCCCAGACAGGCCTACACCATAGAAGATGGTTTTCTAGAGGTTGCTAAGGGTATTTTTGTAATTTCCTATTTATAATAGAATTTCTCTCTTATATAAATGCTAAAAACAACCCTACACCCCCATATAGTGTCTTAACTTGATTCATAAGAATCACCCTTCGAAAATATCCCAAAAATTCAAGCAACACCACCTCAATTTCTTTGACAATCAAGGTGAGTTTTATTTGTTCTCTTGTTGTCTTTGTTATGTTTCTTGGTTGTTTTGAAGTTAGTAAAGCGCTTTAAGTTCCATAGACATGTTATAAAGATGTTAAGAATTCGTTAATGGCCTAATCAAGGGTTTATGATGGATCAATAGAGCTTAAAACTCACTCGGACAATAAAGGATTCAAATCTTCTACCTTTTTGAAACATCCATATATTGTATTTAATTCGTTTGGTTCAGGGGCTAAAATCTAAGAACTTTTGTTGTGGTGTCTCAAAAGGAATTAAAACCAGATATTTTAACACACTAAAAGGTCATAGATGCTCGGTTAGAAGGCTGGTATACATAGAAACATGGACATAAAACCGTAAAACATCAACTAAGCATCCTGATGGAAATAGGTAAAACCCTTCGTATAGGAAGTGTGCTGAACATTATGAATACCATTGCTCCTATTTAAGAACACCTCTTGAAATAGGTTATCAAGTTTTGTCCTCACAACCATCTCATAGTGATGTAAGAGTAAGGTTATCACCCGAACAAGGTAAGTAGAAATCCATCTGCAACTACAATGCATAAACATAGTATTTTTTGTATAACTATTTGTTGAACTTGATTAGATCTTAAGAGCGTTCCATTGTATTTTATGCTTGATCGGAATGATCGATAAATTGTCTGGTTGCACATTACATGAATATTGCATCCATTAGCTTTTACACATGCATGCATAACATGAGACTCACTACTGTTTGCATGCATAAAATGATCACGGAAAGGAAAATAATTTGTTGGCCACTGCTATAGCACCAAGACATGGTAGATGCATGCTTTTACGATATTTTTATCACAGTAGATGCATGCTTATATGATGTGTGAGACATGATAGATGCATGTTCTCATGGTATAATTGGTATGGTAGATGTATACGTGATATATATGGCGGGGTAGATGCATGCCTTATGATATGATATAATATTGAGCTCTTTCGGTGCCTGGTATGTAGGTAAACGGGCCCAAAGAAAAGAAAATGATTTTTGAGAGAGATTCTCATTAATGATCATATTTTATATGTAGCGTCAGACGTGATACATGTATGATTTCTACTTATTGGGCTTTAGTTCACGTAGTTTATGCATTGTAGGTAACCTTGATGCGTAAGATATTTCCATTGTTGGAGGGGTTGGAGTTCCAATGCTGCTAAGAGACAATATACATGGATGACGATCAGTTGGGCTAAACCGTGGAGTTATCGTGTTATCGTTACTTTCCCTAAACTTTGTTTTATAAATATATGTTATATCATCGAGTTAGAAAATTATATATGCTTGAGTGTGGGGTGGTGTATGGGTTTATGTTTTATATACTTTTGGTATGGTTATGTAAAAGTTTCTTTAAGTAGTGAACTAGTGAAATACATAAATAAATATGTGGGACAATTAGAGACTTGGTGTTTATTGGTGTTTTGATTTTGGGTATATGAGGCCATATGGATGACATGAGTTTGATTTTGGATGAGACATGATGTGTCTATGTAGTGGTGATATTGATTGTGTATTGCTATTACCACAGGATGGCGATATATGCACTATTTTAGGGGAAATTCTGCTAAAATTTCTCCGTAATTTTTAAGAATTAATATGATATAGGATAGTTTAGATTAGGTAGTTAGTGTGGGTAATTTTAGGTGGTATCGGAGCCCGGTTTGTGCCCTGTAGACTGCCCATGTACACGAGCTCAGAGCATGTGGAGCACAACAATTCTAGTAAGTGTTATTTCATTGTGTTTACTCATATTTCATGAATTATACTGGCCATATGATATATGGCTCAGTCATAACTATAAAATAATGCCGAGAAGAAGAACTGAAAGCAGTGAAAGGGGTAGAACACAAGAACCAGAAATGACGTTCACAAGTTCTGATCATGATCTGGTCATTAATCGATTAACTGAACTGGTAGAAATGCAATCTCAACAAATCCAAAAACTCATTCAACCAAGACATGGGAAGATAGCATAGAGATGATATGAATCGACCTCCACCTTGAGTAGAACAAGTTGAATTGGATGGAGGAAGGTTCAGGAAGTTGAAACCCCCAACATTTGAGAATGCAGTAGATCATATAGAAGCAGAGGACTGGCTAAGGACTATAGAGAATATGTTCTAATATCGTAAGGTTTTTGAAGAGAATAAGGTACTTTGTGCATCTTTCATGTTATGGGGCAGTGCAGGTCATTGGTGGGATACAATAAGCGTTATTGAGAATGTTTCAACAATGACTTGGGCTATGTTCAAGGAACTCTTTAGAAATAAGTACTTTACAACTCCCGTTCGTGCAATGAAGATGAACGAATTTATACAGTTGAAACAGGGAAGTATAAAGGTTTCAGACTATATCTGCAAGTTCGAACTGCTGTCTAGGTTTGCTGAGCATATGGTTACCATGAAAGCACTGAAAGTGGAGAGGTTCCTTGAAGGCTTGAGACCAGAACTATACAGAAATATTAGCATGGCAGGAATTGAAGGGACAACTTATTCAATAGTTGCTGAGAGAGCATTGGTGGCAGAGCAGGCAAAACTGAGAATTCCACAGGCACAAGAGGTTCGGCGGCAATTTGCTCAACGATAAGGCCAATGCTGGTTTAGGAATGAAAAGAAGAGGCCACCTCAATCTTAGAACTGTAACACCCCGATATATTCGAAATAATTACAGCGCCGTAAATCCTTTGTATAAGGATTTACAAGGCTAATTTGAAGACTACGGAAATAGTACAAAAGTGACATTAATAAAAGGAAATTCAAACCCGTTCGACAATTCAAATAAGTTCATTATTACAAAATGTTCCCAAGACAACAACAACATAAACGTACTCGAGTACTGAAATAACCGGAAAACAAGACAACATAATCCACATCACTGAGCCACTTCATCGTCATGTCGGTACTGTGGCTGCTTCCCCGCTCCTCGGCTACCTGAACATCAAAACAAATGTCCACCCCCGAAGGGGTTAGCAAAACAATGCTAGTACAAGTATCGCAATACATAAATCATCAATGCACCATAAAACATACAAAACAGACTTCCGTCATCGGAATCCAACGATGTGAATCCTCACAATTCCATCAACACCATACAGGGTAATCCAACGATCCAGCGCCCTCGGCATAGATCCCCATGATGATCCCGTCGGACCAACGCATGGTGGAAAACCCGTCCAATGATCCAGCGCCCTCAGCATAGATCCCCATGATGATGCCGTCGGACCAACGCATGGTGGACGTTCGATCCAGCGCCCTCAGCATAGATCCTCATGATCCCCTCGGATCATTTACAACACAAACCTTACCATTATACATACACATATGCAAATCAACACGTTCATCGACGTAAATATCATGACAACTCAAAGAATATAATCTCATATTCAACAACACGAATAAATCGTACACATGATCAATAATGCAATATCAATAAGCTTAAAATACGATACTTGCCTCAAAGATGGCAAGAACAAATCACTCCAACGATCTCAACACACTCGAAGGCCGTCTCCTTCGATCAACATAGCAAGCTCGAACCTTAACAAAAGAAATAATATAGAATTTATCTTATGTCGTACGAATGTCTAACAACCCGGTCTACGGCCGAAAGCTCTAAAAATTCAATTTGCCTAAACTACTTAGCGTACGCTACGTACTCTACGTAACGTGCGCTAAGCCTACCCGTTAGCGTACGTAAACGACGAAGTTTAGCGTACGCTAACTTATGTACCGACAGTCCTCTCTGATCAGCCGACTGACTCGCCTGATGACATAACGTACGTTACGTACCAAACGTAGCGTACGTTACTCATTACCGATAGCGCACGTTAATATACATATCTTAGCGTGCGCTAACCGTGCATGGCAGTTTACTACTGGGCAGAAAACTTGAGCTAGTGGTGATGAAACTCAAGAAATCTTCAGTGTTAAAGCATGTCATCTCCGTGCATATCATGCTCATGGTTTGTGAAATATCTTTACGGATTAAACGACTTCGAGATACAAGGATACGTATAATCATCACAACACCATAATTCATTTTGATCTTCAAGAAAATATCCTAAGTTCAATCAATTCCATGTCCCAAAACATATGATTCCTTTATGTAAAGACATAAGAACGTGATAATCTCCATAAACTTGTCGTAATCGGTTTTGAAGCTACATGAATATGCTTAGGAGTTCAAACACTAAAAGGTTCAATGGTTTATACGATGAATAAGTACCGAAACATCGAAAATATCCTTCTAACACATGATGTTCGACTACTTACGAATTTAAATGACTAGATAATCCCAAATCATGATCAAAACGTCCTTCAGAACATTACTTAATATTGGTGAAGAATCACCTACCTCAAAGTAGTGAAGAACAAGGAGGAACTTGAAGAAATTCCACACCGAGAGCTTGAACACCAATCTCCAATGATCTACAATCTGCAACTCGAGCTAGGATGATGATATGAAGGGTTTAGGATGGAGAGAGTGACTCTCTATGTCTCAGAATTCGGGTTTGGGAAATGAAAAGATCTGAAAAAATGAAAAAGTGTGATGTCCTATATATAGAAAAGGGTTATTAGCGCACGCTAGTCCATAAACATAGCGTGCGCTAACGGTCATACGAAGCTTACTGACTTCACTGTACTCAGCGTTTAGTGTGCGCTATCCTCATATCATTGGCGTGCGCTACCGTGTTGACTTAGCTTTTCCCGAAAGCCGTCCAGGTTCATCCCGACATAATTCGACCAAGATCCGCGGCTGATCTCACCTACCACCCTGTCTCAATCATGTTGACTACGTATAGCATGCGCTAAGGTTCATGCACAGCGTGCGCTACGGATCCAAATTAGCGTACGCTACACTTAGTCGATAGCGTGCGCTACATGCGCAGAATCACAATTTAGATTACATTCATGAAATCACACGTTCAACAACAATGGATCATGAAATACGGAGAATAATACTCATATCAAAATGCAACAATTACAATATCACAAGGTTCAAATGCATATCAGAAATGTCGGGTATGACATCCTTTCTCCCTAAAAAGAAGTTTCGTCCCGAAACTTAAGATGAAAACAACTCTGGATATCTAGTCTTTATACTGTCCTCCGTTTCCCAAGTGGCCTCTTCAGCTCCATGTCGTGACCATTTTACTTTAACCAGGTGTATTGGTTTATTCCTCAATTGTTTGATCCGACTCTCAAGTATCTTGATTGGTCTCTCTTCGAAGGTGCTGTCATTAGCTATCTCGATCTCATCGAACTTAATCATATGATTGGGATCCGGTACATACTTCCGCAATTGGGATACATGAAACACATTATGAACGTGACTCAGTGATGTCGGTAATGCCAACCTGTATGCTAAATCCCCAACTCTCTCGAGGATCTCAAATGGTCCGATATATCTCGGACTTAGCTTACCTTTCCTTCCAAAACGGAAAATTCCTCGTGTAGGAGACACCTTCAATAGTACGTGGTCCCCAATGTCGAACTCTAGAGGGCGACGACGTACATCTGCATAAGACTTCTGTCGACTATGGGCAGTCAACAGTCTTTCCAGAATCAAAGCTATCTTCTCTTGAGTCTAAACTATCAATTCCGGCTCCGTCCCGATCAAGTCCGAAGAATCATCCCAGCACAGGGGTGATCGACATCTTCTCCCGTACAAAGCTTCAAACGGTGCCATCTTAATAGAAGCATGCCAAGTACTGTTGTAGGTCAATTCAATCAATGGCAAGTGAACTTCCCAATCAGTTGACCAATCCAAAGCACAAGCTCTAAGCATGTCTTCTAATGTCTGTATAGTCCTTTCAGACTGACCGTCCATCTGGGGATGATAAGCCGTTCTAAAGTTCAGCTCGGTCCCCAAAGCCCTGTGAACTGCCTTTCAGAAATGCGACACGAAGCAACCATCTCGATCTGAAATAATGGTCTTCGGCGTCCCATGTAATCTGACTATCTCTGCAATAAATACTCGCGCCAATCTCTCGGGTCCTCAAGTATCTTAAATTCCTAGGAAATGAGCCGACTTGGTTAGTCGATCAACTACAACCCAAATCATGTTCATTCCCGTCTTGGTCCTTGGCATACTGGTGATGAAATCCATCGAGATATCCTCCCACTTCCACTCAGGGATCGGAAGTGGCTTTAACATTCCGACAGGTCGTTGATGTTCAATCTTAACCTGCTGACAAGTCAAACACTTCAAAACTTACTCTGCTACGTCCTTCTTCATATTTCCCCACCAGAAGTTTTGTTTTAGATCCTTATACATCTTACTGCTGCCCGGATGAATAGAGTAGGATGCGATGTGAGCTTCCTTCAGAATTGTCCGTCTCAAATCATCAGCATCGGGAACGCAAAGTCAACTCTGAAATCTCAAAACTCCATCATCTTGTATCACGGATCATGGGGCCTTTCCTTTCTTTACTTCGTCACATAACCGAATGATCAGAGAATCGTTCAACTGCTTAGACTTGATTTCCTCGACTAGTGATGAAGTCAGTTCCATCACATATAGTTGCCCTTGGATTCCTGGTGCCCATACTTCAATCCCTTCGCGGATCAGTTCTCGTTGAATGCTGGTTTGGGACGTAAGTGCTTCCAACATTCGAAGAGAAACAGGTTTACGGCTCAATGCATCAGCTACTATATTTGCTTTACCCGGATGATAGAGAATTTCCAAGTCGTAATCCTTGATCAATTCCAGCCACCTTCTCTGCCTCATGTTTAATTATTTCTGACTGAAAATGTACTTGAGGCTTTTATGATCTGTAAAGATCTGACAATGAGTGCCATATAAATAATGTCGCCAAATTTTCAAGGCAAAGACCACAACGGCTAACTCCAGATCATGAGTCAGGTAATTAACTTCATACGGTTTCAACTGTCGAGAGGCATAGGCAATCACTTTATCCTTTTGCATCAATACACATCTCAGACCCTGATTTGAAGCATCGCTGTATACCATGAATCCATCAGTTCCATCTGGTAACGCTAATATAGGTGCTTTCGTCAGTCTCCTCTTAAGTTCATCAAAACCAACCTGGCATTTCTCATCCCATGTGAACTTTTGAGTTTTTTGTAATAGCTGAGTGAGCGGAGGAGCAATTTTGGAAAATCCCTCTACAAAACGGCGATAATATCCAGCATGTCCCAAGAAACTCCGGACTTCTTTCACATTATTAGGTGATCCCCATTCCAAGATTGCCTCGACTTTCTTCGGGTCCACTTGAACTCCGTCAGCTGATATCACATGCCCAAGTAAGGTCACCTCTTTGAGCCAGAATTCGCATTTTGAAAGTTTCGCATAGAGATGTTCCTTTCTCAAAGTGCTCAAAACGATACGCAAATACTCATGCTCCTCTGTGTCCTTTGAATAGATCAAGATGTCATCGATGAAGACTACCACAAATTTATCCAAGTATTCTAAGAATACCCAATTCATCAATTGCATAAATACCGCAGGAGCATTGGTAAGTCCAAATGGCATCACTACAAATTCATAATGCCCGTACCGAGATCTGAAAGCAGATTTCTGTATATCTGATTCCTTAATTCTCAACTGATGGTATCCTGATCATAAGTCAATCTTTGAGAATACCCTTGCCCCTTGCAGTTGATCAAACAAATCATCGTTCCGAGGTATAGGATACTTGTTCTTGATCGTCACCTTGTTTAGCTCCCTGTAATCAATACATAATCGGAGGGATCCGTCTTTCTTCCAGACAAAGAGAACGGGCGCTCCCCAAGGAGAAACGCTAGGTTGAATATAACCCTTTTGTAATAATTCCTCCAGTTGCTTCTTTAGTTCATACATCTCGGTTGGCGCCATGCAGTATGGTGCTCTGGAAATAGCAGCGGCTCCAGGCTCTAATTCGATAGTGAACTCCACTTCTCTCTGTGGAGGTAACCCAGGTAGTTCGTCAAGAAATACATCTGAGAATTCATTCACAACTAGAATAGATGAGAGCTCTACTCCTTCCTCATTCCTCATGGCATAGCACCAAAGTCCATGACATCCCTACTTCAGTAATTTCACAGCTTTCATTGCTTTAATCAATTTTCCCGAGCTTCCCGGTCTCCATCCTCTGAATAAGTGTTCAGATCCATCATCACCAATGATAGAAATGACTCTCTTTCGGTAATTCAGAATAGCTCCATAACGGTTGAGCCAATCGTCTCCGAGAATTAAGTCGTCACCATGTATGTCAACTACAATAAGATTCGATGGCCAATCTCTCCCTCCTATAGACACTGGAAAATCTCTAGTTTTTAGGGTTCCCATAATTTTCTCTCCACTCGGTAATCCTACAACAAAAGGTTCACAATCATACAAGCACGAGATTTTCAAACGATTAACACAGTTCAAAGATATGAAAGAATGCGTAGCTCCTGAATCGAATAAGACACTAACTGGTTGCAAAAGGATCTGAATCGTATTTGATGCAACAGCCGTGTTCTGATCGTCTGACTTCTTCATCTCGTAAATACGCGGAGGAACGGACCCAGCGCTGGATGCTTCTCTTTTCCCAGCATTCTGCTGCTGGAAACCACTTTGCTGCGTCTGGTTTACGCTAGTGTCCTTCGGAACCGGTGCAGGAGTGCGAGTACCAAAAGATTGAGTCGCATTTCCACAAAATGTTACGCGATGTCCTTCCTATCCACACTCGAAACAGGTCACAGCAGGTGCGAAACAGTCACGTCGTACATGCCCCGCTTTGCCACAGTTATAACATTTCTTCCCTGCGTCTGAAACGGTTGGTGCTGCCCGAAACTTCTTTCCACCTCGAGAAGGATGCGGAGGCTTCCTAGATGAATGAAATGAGGACTGGCCCCTGTGGGGCCCACTACTCTTATTCTCCGTGAAGTTGCCAGACACTTTCTGCTTCTTTGCTTCCGTTAACTTTTCTACTACCGCCTCTTTCATATCATAGGCCAGTGCTTAGTCCTGATACTGTCGCAAGGTGGTACATTCAAATCCAGACATATACTGCTGGATTTCCGGCTTCATCCGCATGTCGAAATGGAAGATCCTCTCCGCCTCGGTTCTGACCAAGTGGCGCACATATGTCAGCTGGTGATTAAAAGTCTTAATCACGTCTGTCACAGATGCCTCTAAATTCTGTGGGGAGAAAAACTCCCGGACTCGGGCCTCTCTAACTGGGCGAGGATAATACTGCGCTTCCATCATTAATTTGAACTCCGTCCAGTCAGCATTATGCTCCTCAGGTCGAATGGCCTCCCACTAGTCGAAACCCTCCCCCGTCAGAAGATACTGGGCGACCGGAACCTTTCTGTCGTTGGGACAGTTAATCCCTGCAAAGATCTTCTCTAACTCCTTCAGCCAATGATCCCAAGAAAGCGTCTCAGCAGAACCGTCAAATTTCGGAGGGTGTAATTTGACCATCTCAGTAAGCCATTTGTCTCCCTGATTATCCTCGTTATGCTGCTGTCCCATCACCGTCTGCATGCGATCAACAACCTGAGCAAACTAGTTTATCTGAGCAACCACCTATTGAAGCACTCCCGACACGTTAGGATCTGCATTATTATTAGCTGATCCCTGCTGCCATCCCGAATGGGAATCGGTTCGACTGGCGGATAATTCTGGGGTAGATGCCGAATCCTCCTTTCTCGCATTTCCACGTCCGCATCCACGACCACGTCCGCGTCCACGACCACCCCTCAACATACTGTAAACACAAATACTCAATATCCAGGGCAAACTTTTCTAAAAGAAAGTCCGTCAATATTCATAAAACAAGAATTAAATAAAACGGTAGTATTTGGGATTAGGAGACTTACAACCACGGTCCACACGACGATGCTGGCTCAGCAGTGATGTTACAAATGACCAATAATCAAATAACGTAAATAGACCTAACTAACCCGACTGCCAAGATATCCATAAATCTTAGCTCTGATACCATATTTCTAGGATCCCAGCGAGCAGCTTCCCAGGAGGTCACCCATCCTGAGATTGCTCTCGCCTCGAGCACGCTTAACTTCGGATTTCTCATCACCCAAAGCCACTGGTCTCCCAAAAGGCCTCATGCTAGAAGGAGTTCAGTACGCACATATAAGGCACTTCGCCCGCTCTCTGCTAGTCGGTGTGGGATATCACAATCCGCCCCTCCTCAAAGGACCCGACACCCTCGTCGGCACACTCGCACGACACGGCAGAGTGGCTCCGATACCAAATTCTGTAACACCCTGAGATATTCGGAATAATTACAGCGCCGTTAATCCTTTGTGTAAGGATTTACAAGGCTAATTTGAAGACTACGGAAATAGTACAAAAGTGACATTAATAAAAGGAAATTCAAACTCGTTCGACAATTCAAATAAGTTCATTATTACAAAATGTTCCCAAGACAACAACAACATAAACGTACTCGAGTACTGAAATAACTGGAAAATAAGACAATATAATCCACATCACTGAGCCACTTCATCGTCATGTCGGTACTGTGGCTGCTTCCCCGCTCCTCGACTACCTGAACATCAAAACAAATGTCCACCCCCGAAGGGGTTAGAAAAACAATGCTAGTACAAGTATCGCAATACATAAATCATTAATGCACCATAAAACATACAAAACGGACTTCCGTCATCGGAATCCAACTATGTGAATCCTCACGATTCCATCAACACCATACATGGTGATCCAACGATCCAGCGCCCTCGGTATAGATCCCCATGATGATCCCGTCGGACCAACGCATGGTGGAAAACCCATCCAACGATCCAGCGCCCTCAGCATAGATCCCCATGATGATCCCGTCGGACCAACGCATGGTGGACGTTCGATCTAGCGCCCTCAGCATAGATCCTCATGATCCCCGCGGATCATTTACAACACAAACATTACCATTATGCATACACATATGCAAATCAACACGTTCATCGACGTAAATATCATGACAACTCAAAGAATATAATCTCATATTCAACAACACGAATAAATCGTACACATGATCAACAATGCAATATCAATAAGCCTAAAATACGATACTTGCCTCAAAGATGGCAAGAACAAATCACTCCAACGATATCAACACACTCGAAGGCCGTCTCCTTCGATCAACATAGCAAGCTCGAACCTTAACAAAAGAAATAATATAGAATTTATCTTATGTCGTACGAATGTCTAACAACCCGGTCTATGGCCGAAAGCTCTAAAAATGTAATCTGCCTGAACTACTTAGCGTACGCTACGTACTCTACGTAACGTGCGCTAAGCCTGCCCGTAAGCGTACGTAAATGACGAAGTCTAGTGTACGCTAACTTATGTACCGACAATCCTCTCTGATCAGCCGACTGACTCGCCTGATGACATAACATACGTTACGTACCAAACGTAGCGTACATTACTCATTACCGATAGCGCACGTTAATATACATATCCTAGCGTGCGCTAACCGTGCATGGCAGTTTACTACTGGGCAGAAAAATTGAGCTAGTGGTGATGAAACTCAAGAAATCTTCTGTGTTAAAGCATGTCATCTCCGTGCATATCATGATCATACGGTTTGTGAAAGATCTTTATGGATTAAACGACTTCGAGATACAAGGATACGTATAATCATCAGAACACCATAATTCATCTTGATCTTCAACAAAATATCCACAGTTCAATCCATTCCATGTCCCAAAACGTATGATTCCTTTATGTAAAGACATAAGAACTTGATAATCTCCATAAACTTGTCATAATCGGTTTTGAAGCTACATGATATGCTTAGGAGTTCAAACACTAAAAGGTTCAATGGTTTATACGATGAATAACTACCGAAACATCGAAAAGATCCTTCTAACACATGATGTTCGACTACTTACGAAATTAACTGACTAGATAATCCCGAATCATGATCAAAACGTCCTTCAGAACATTACTTAATATTGGTGAAGAATCACCTACCTCAAAGTAGTAAAGAACAAGGAGGAACTTGAAGAAATCCCACACCGAGAGCTTGAACACCAATCTCCAATGATCTACAATCTTCAACTCGAGCTAGGATGATGATATGAAGGGTTTAGGATGGACACAGTGACTCTATATGTCTCAGAATACGGGTTTGGGAAATGAAAAAATCTGAAAAAATGAAAAAGTGTGCTGTCCTATATGTAGAAAAGGGTTATTAGCGCGCGCTAGTCCATAAACATTGCGTGCGCTAACGGTCATACGAAGATTACTGACTTCGCTGTACTCAGCGTTTAGCATGCGCTATCATCATATCATTAGCGTGCGCTACCGCGTTGACTTGGCTTTTCCCGAAAGCTATCCAGGTTCATCCCGACATAATCCGACCAAGATCCGCGGCTGATCTCACCTACCACCCTGTCTCAATCATGTTGACTACGTATAGCGTGCGCTAAGGTTCATGCACAGCGTGCGCTACAAATCTAAATTAGCGTACGCTACACTTAGTCGATAGCGTGCGCTACATGCGCAGAATCACAATTTAGAGTACATTCATGAAATCACACGTTCAAAAACAACGGATCATGAAATACGGAGAATAATACTCAGATCAAAATACAACAATTACAATATCACAAGGTTCAAATACATATCAGAAATCTCGGGTATTACAAGAACCCAAGGACCAGTTTTCCTTCTAAAAAGGGGAAAGAACAAGGAGATCTAAGTAAGCGTATGAAGTCTGAAGAGGGCAGACCCTTCGTACCATAACGGACATGCTCTAACTGTGGAATAAAAACATAATGGAGTTTGCTTATTGGGTTCTAAGGTATGTTTTTCTTGTGGACAACCTGGGCATATGGAGAACGTTTGTCCAAACAAGACAAAAGCCATATGTAACCTTTATAACTTAGTGTTTGTAAGTGGGAGTATTACGTGATTATATATTACACTTTGCACGTTAATCCGTTTATAAATGTGGTTTGTCGGTTTGTTTGTCATACAATATGAAAACATCCACAACCTAGTATCTATCAACATACAGTTCATGGATCGTTCCTAAGTACCGAGTGATTATAGACCCAGTAAAAATACATGTAATAAAAATTACATGTCTTGAATCATCGTCTTCCTTGTGGTTCATCATTGGCTCTTCGTCATAGCTAATTTATTACATCAATAAAAATTGCATCATATACAAATTTTTCTAATAAAACAAAATGGTTCAAAATGATCTTTACAACCCCATCAAATTGAGATTCAAAACTAAGTCAATGAGCTACATCATCATCATCACATAAAAATACAATGAATACATTAATGGCATAAATACTCACTTTAATATATTGATCCAATCAATATAAAATTAATCAAACTATTAGAATTAATCCAATTAATTCAGATAACCGATAATTTTAAATTGTTCTAGACGAAAATATATATTTCATTAAATTAATTGCCTTAAAATAAAATAGCACATTATTATTTAGTCAAATTAAATTCAATTTGCATTTCGGGAAATTAATTTACCAAATATTGAATTTAGAAGCAGAGGTAGGAAACACAAGGCTCGGATCCCATAGCCCGGCAATTCCAGAAGTTCAGCCACTTTTTTAGCTCGTCTTTTTGTCCTGTATTCAAAAATAATATTTTTCCAATTTTTAAAATTAATATAAATAAGTTTTCAAAATAAAAATAGATTTATATTGTAACATAGAATCATGAAAAATAAATTATTTGACGAACAACTAAAAAAATCATAAAAACATTCAATGCATTCCAAATATGAATTTCATTTATACGATCGCATAGATCTCACTCCGATGCCACTGTTGGGATTCAGGGCCTAAAAATCGAATGCGCAGCGGAATAATCGAATTGATCCAACCAATACAGAACCCATGTACAAGATCGATCAAGCATCGTATATATGAACATAATAATTTAAAGTAATGAATTTAGAAATCATACCCTTGATGGCAGTTGATTAAATTTTGATGAAAGCAGTAGAAGCTTTCGTAAAATTCAGAGCACCAAAATCGTCGTGCATCTACGTATCACGCATTAGAAAGATGACCGAAATAAATTTTTATCTTATTATTCTTGAAGAATACGGCTAGAAGTAAATTGAATTAGCTTATATGATATATATATATATGAACACTTTAAGTGTATATATCTATTTTTCTCACAAGTACACACTTTGAAGACCAGTGTACTAAAACTTGGAAAAAAAGTCTCCCCCTCTTCAATGGTGGTTCGGCCGAATGGTGTTGTGTAGGGTAGACTTGGCAAATGGGTGAACCCGGCCAAACTGGGCCTGGCAAAAAGCAGGCGGGCATTTTCTGGGCCCGGCCGAAAAGGCCCATTTCTTTTGGGCCTAAAACTGAGGCTCGTGGCCCGCCCCGGGCAGGCTTGGTCCAGCCCGCCGGACTTTTCTTTATTTTTAAAAGTCTAAAATATAATATAAAAATACTGAATAAATGTACAAATATTTTAAATTTATCATTATATTATTTATTACACTACCACAATTAAAAAAATAAATATACCAATATTTGTATTTGATCATCATATCATATATTACATAACCACTATAAAAAATAAATAAAAAAATATTTTTATTTGATTATTAGATCATATATCAATGCCACTATCTAAAAAAAATATGAAATATTATTATATATTCATATGAGATCATACAAAGTAACCACAAATTCCCATAACAATATAAATTTACATCAATAATGAACTTATAGATGTAATATAATATAATAAAATATATAAAGATAAATATTTAAATATTTAAAAAACAAAAATAAAAATTGGGTCGGGCGGGCAGCCCACGGGCTGGGCCTCCAAGGGCGGGCAAATATTGGGTCGGGCCAAAAAGGTCTATTTTTGGGCAACAAAACTGGAGCCCAATGCCCATCCAAAAATGGGCGGGCCGGCCCGGCCCGTGGGCCTGGACATGTTTTTTCAGGTCTAGTGTAGGATAATAATGATTTATAAATCAATCATCCTTCACTACTGTAATATTCGCAATTCTCTATTTTTAGTAATTTACGCTTTTAGTATTTTTTCCATTTTTAGAGACTCACTTGTAATTGTTTTGATATTTTGAAATTATTTTATGCTGCACTTTTTGGCGTTCGAACTATATTTGAGGCTATTTTATTAAGAAAACTTGTACTGTGGAAACTTTTTTCATATTTAGACTCGAATTCTGCAGCTTTGCTCGGAATTGTTGTTTCGTCGTTTTTGTAAGTTCATTACACACACACGCACATACACACACACACACACACACACACACACACACACACACACACACATACACACACACACACACACACATATATATATATATATATATATATATATATATATATATATATATATAGTTAGTTAGTTAAACGTTTTATGAGCTTGAGTATGATTGTACGATCTCAAATCGTGGTTTCCGAATGTTTGGGTCATTTTGTAATTTTTCAAAGTTTTGGGCATTTATTTTGATGCTTGTTTTCCTTACTTTCGGGTGGTCGAAGTCATGTGTTGGTATCTTCTGTTCTTTATATGGCCTTTGTCTTTAGCCGTTATGGCCGTAACATCAGCTTCATTACGGTAGTGGATTTCCTTTCTTACGGCCGTAATTAGGGTGTGTTTGTAATTGGGCAGTCTAGTGAGCTACTTACGGCCATAGAAATAGCTACTTACAGCCTGAGATATACTGGATAGAATGGTATCTATACAGTATGGATAAAATAAATTGAGAACTAAGACAGTTGTATTAGTACAATTGACTTAATTGGTCGACAGTTATATTTGAGGATATCGTGTATCAGGTTGTTTTAATTTTGATATCGGGTATATCGTATGAGAATGTTATTGGGACTAGTATATGTATGTATACGTATTCAGTATGTTGAGACGATAGGCAGGAGCAGTTATAAATGGCTAAGTATAGAATCCACTACGTACGTTAAGCATAGGATCTTACGTACGTAAAGATGCACGCGTAACGTACGTTACGTAGGGTATATAACGTACATTATGAGGAGAATCGAACAAGGTCTAAGTTATGATCGATGAGTGGGCCCGGTGTCGGCAACTTTCGGTGTGGATGTGGATAGTAGAGTCAACGAAGGATTTAACGTACGTTATGTTGATGGCATTATGTACGTTAATAGCGTCTGATGGTTACGTACGTTATATGTATTATGTTACGTATGTAAAAGTATCAGACCCGTAGCTTCTGGATTATGGAGTATGTACGTTATTGATATGAGGTTACGTACGTTAAGGGTGTGTCCTGTAGCAAGTCAATGTAATATCTTGAATTTCTACTATAGTTGTTTAATGCTATTTTATCTGAGTTATATTGAATAGTATGGAATCTGTACAGTATAGATAAAATATTTGAAGGACTGAGACATCTGTATTGATATAATTGTCGTACTTGGTCAAAAATTGCATCTGAAGATATTGTGTGTCAGGTATGTTGTACGAGAATATTATTGAAATGAGTATATGTATCCAGTATGTCATGTATACGTATTCCGTATGTCGAGACGATGGACAAGAACAGTTGGAATTGGCTGAGTATAGCCCGATTAACGCACGCTAAAGTAAGGACTTAGCGTACGCTAATACACAAGGCTTACGTACGTTAAGAGTGATAGTTAGCGTACGTAAGGTGCACATGTTTATGCACGTTAAGTGGATTAGTTAACGTACGTAAAGTTCATATCAGGCAGGATCCGAGCTATAATCGACGAGTGGGCCCGGTGTCGGCAACTTTTGGCACAACCGTGGACAATAGAAGTCAACTCCTGGTTTACGTACATTATAAGTGGTACATTATGTACGTTAAATGGATATAGTACTGTAGCAAGTCAACTAAGAGTTACGTACGCTATGGCATGGGCCTTATGTACGTAACACATCGAACGAATTGAGACAGAAGGTTCTGGACTGTCATTACGTACGCTATCGAGGACGGATAACATACGTAATGATTGTTACGTACGGTAAGCAGTTTATATAGCATATGTAAGGTATGTGTTTATATATATATGAGACCCATCATTTCATCATTTTGGAGAAGTTTCACTTTGTTTTTCATCCTTCAACCCTCCAAGACTGATTCTTGGACCTTGTAACTTGGTTATGAGCTTGGGAACATGAATTTGGAACTTGAGTTATGGAGATATTATTGATCCTTGATATGTTTGATGGTGTTGTTCGTGTTCTTGAGGTATGGTGATGAACTCTACACCTTGATTTCGGATTCTTTGTATTGTTATTCTTATTTGCTTCGAATGATGATGGTGATAGTGGTGTTGTTATGATTCTAAATGTTATGTGAACTATATGTTGAAGAACATGATGATATATGTCTTGAGTTATGAATTAGGTGATTGTATAGATGTTAGAACACATCAGATTATGCCGTTTTGTTGGCTATGAACGTGATTACGGATTAATTCATGTTCTTGAGGAACTCATGAATTATATGTCATAATATGATGAATAAGTGAAAGGTGTTGGTGTTTTGGATATGAATATGGAATATTCATACCTAGAACCAAATTATGTGATTATTGGTGTAATAATCGTATAGGAATACGGTTATGATTATGAGTTTGACGAGATTAGTATGATAAGAATCAGTAATTGGTGTTAACTATAATTTACAAGGAGGAATCTTGTTAATCCGTATATGAGATTGAATTCGGAATAGAGCATGTTATGTAATCCTTGTTATCGGGATAAGTTGATATGATTATCGAATTGTAGAATCGTATTACGGATATGGATTCATGATTGATTGATTTGGGTTGTTCGGATTTATGTATTATCGAGATATCGTTGAACCGATGAGTTTGATTGGTTGTTTATGTCGGTTGTTGATTGTTATCGAACTTGTTGTTAATTGATTACTTCAATATGTTGTGATAATCGATCGATGACTAGAATAATATGTTGCGGTCGGGTTCGAATATGTTCAGGAATTGCTTTGGTCAGGGCCGAGGAACTTGTAGACAACGACAAGGACTTGGTAACGGCTTCATCATCGTCATGTCAGTCGAGGTAAGTTATTACTTGCTCAGTTTATAATATTTAATGAATGGTTTCAATTTCATTTCGTTCATGATGCATATAGCAATGATTATTGTTACGAACTCTCGATATTTGGATTGTATGTTGTTTTCCGATTTTTGGGAATTAAATCATAATGTATATGATTTACATTTGTTATTGGTATACTTGGGTATCGAGGGTACGTTATGATAAAGACGAGGATATGAGTTATCTATGGTCGTGGTATTTTGGATCGTCAAACATTAAGGATAATCGTCGGTGATGATTTGACATCGAGATTGCTCCCGAAGGACTCAGGGCAAGTATCTTAATTTGATTTTGGTTTAGTGTTGATGATTTTGATCATGCATATTGTCATTCATGTTGTTGAACATGAGGTCGTCCAAGTTGATTTGTCATAGTGTCGTTCATGTTATTGATTCATATGTTGTTCATGTTGATGAACATATTAAATTGCATATGTGTATGCATAGTTGTATTGTGTATGTTGTATTGATCCGATGGGATCGTGTGATCTATGCTTAGGGCGCTGGATCAGTTTTCCACCTTGTGTTGGTCCGATGGGATCATCTTGGGATCTATGCTGAGGGCGCTGGATCATTGGATTACCCTGTGTGTGTTGATGGATTCATGTGGATTCGCATCGTTGGATTTACCATGCGTTGTTGTTATGCGTATGTATATTGTTGGTTATCCACCTCGTGTTGATCTAGTGGGATCATCTTGGGATCTATGCTGTGTGCGCTGGGTCATCGGATTTCCATTGAGTACACGTTGTTGTTATTGTTGTCATATGAGTATGCACTTGTAGGTCTTATGTTAGGACCATGTACGTATGTTGTATTGATCTGATCTCGGATTAAACTGACATGATTGTCATGGCATTGTGTATCTTGATGTATGTTCCGTATTTCCCTTGGTAATTGTCCTTGGATAGACAATCGATCATCATGTTGATATTGTTGATGTTATCTGATGGATTGAATTGGCCAGAGTTGGTGCCTTTCCGTAGTGGTGAGATATGACGATGTTTCGAGAACTTGAGTATTGTTTGTAGTACAGTGTAAACATTGTGTATAAATAAATTGTTTAATGAAGATTACGAGATGTGGAATACGGTAAGGATCATTTTGATGAGGATTATCATCAAGTCGGTAAGGTTATGACGATAAGATTTCTTTGGTCGTATTCTTATTCTGTGATGTCATTGACATGTAATTATTGATGTGATGTGACCGTTATCTTTGTTAAGTATTATGGCTGACCCCGTCGTGGGATTTCCTTTTAGGTTCTTGGGATATCAATCTTGTAGCAGTCATGAAGAGATGAGCTTCCTAGATGATACTGGCTATGTCATGTGTTTGTGAATCGAGTTCTTTGACTAGTTGTTTTATTCCGCCGTTAGAGTATTTTTAACTATTTGACTTTTCCGCTGCGTGAATATTTTCAAATGGCCTTTTAGTTTTCGGCAACTTAAGTCGATTTGGAGAGTCGTTTTTCTAAACCATTTTGTCGGTACGTGTAAGCGGTGGCTTAAAGTGCACTTTTGAAACTATTGAGTTTTGGCGGTTTGGCCTTGTACTTTCAAATGAGAGTTTTCTGATGGTATTGTTAAACGGATTTTATAAAGTCTTCGAATATTTAAAGGATATTACCGTCATCATCTCTTAGGCGTATTTAAAATATTTGTAAATCTTTCATTCAGCCTTGTGGGTTTCGTTTCGGGCCCACGACACTGTAATATTCCCGGTTGGCTCTGAGGGTGTTACAGTCAACACCTGTATTACGTACGCTATGGCATGGGCCTTACGTACGTAATCATGGAATGGACATGAGGCAGTGACCTCTTGTAACACCCCCAGATCAAACCGGGAATATTACACGCCGCAGACCCTCTCCGTGAGGATCCACCAGGCTAGACATCAACACAACACATTACATTACATACTGACGAATCAAATAATTTTCAAAGTATACACGGAGCCGCCGATTAATCGCACTTGCACAAACTTATGAAAGTTTTAGAAAAGCGTGTTCGAACACACTCGCAGCAGACATAATTTATCAATTCATCAAACACAATCAAATATCACATAGCAATACGAAAAGTCTTAACACACATTCACGCACAACAGTTGTTATCACTAGACACCACGTAGAGAATACAACTACAGGTGATTGGCCGCAAAAGTTAGACCTAACGGCTATAATGCGGTTCCATAGCCTCTGCCCAGACTGACTAACGCTCTCTACAACACATATTTAGCGTGCGCTACCCATGCTGCATTGGCGCGCGCTAGCCTTACACTTAGCGTGCGCTAACGGTTCTATTTTAGCAACATGATTGCGAACATATATACGACATTACTGGAATCGAAGGTCACAATTAAACAACAACAATATTCGAATCTCAAAGCCATCGATTCACATAATTACAACACATCATGAGCAACCATCAAAAGGCAATTGTCATTCAAAACCAAAAAGTTAAAAGCAAGGGTCACGTCTTGAGTATATTTTGTAGAACTCATTTGAGTTCAAAACTCGTGTTTTGAAAACTTATAGTACAATGGAAAAGAATTATCAATAATTCGAGTTTTGAACTTACGCCTTGTGGTCAACATACGAAAATCAACTTTTTCCTCCTTGGAGGGCATTTTAAAATTTTACGTGACTCGAAAGGATTCAAAACTTAAAATTCCAAGGTTTATACTCTTGCAAGAAAAATGATTTATACAAAGATACATTCAAGAATATCATTCTACATTTTAGCGCAAGACGGAATCAACAAATATATGTCACTTACTCACGATGCACCTTCAAATATTAACTACATAACACAAAATCACACAGGCTCGTATAGCTCGTGGTACAACCTGTAGTAGGGAGACTTACATCCACAGATCGCACGAAGATGATGGCTGCACCCTGATACTAATCACGGCCGACATTCCAAACGACGCGTCGCGACACGACATCAGTCAGACTCAATCTGACAAGACAAGACCCAACAATACACGACTGGACCCGACAGCCTAGGTTTCCGCAACCAAAGCTCTGATACCATAAATGTAACACCCCCAGATCAAACCGGGAATATTACACGCCGCAGACCCTCTCCGTGAGGATCCACCAGGCTAGACATCAACACAACACATTACATTACATACTGACGAATCAAAAATAACGAATCAATAGACCGATTTGGTCTTCCGTCACTGACTTACAAATCAAAATACATAAACTCATCCCGACTCATACACATGCAAGGGTAAAATACTTGAAACGACGAACAATAAGACAGCGGAAAAGACAATACAATGGACTCCGACTAACTGAAGTCAAAACTGGCCTTCGTGTGATTAGTATCATTCGTCTTTCATCATCCCTCGCACCGATCCTGTGTCTTGCTCCCAAAACCTGCATGTACCGGACACAATACAGATATCCACCCCGACACTGGGGTTAGCAAAACTCCACTGTTTCGCTAGTGCAAGTATAAAGTGCAAATACGAGCCATACACAACACATTCCGAGAATACAACGAAAGGCTTCCCGAGATATATTTAGTTAAAAATAGTTCAAGTCTTGAAAGTAGAAGCGAAGCAAGTAAGCACTTTGAAAACAATTCCAAATCTCGGGAGTTTTGAAAACATTAGAAATTGAAAAGTTCTTAATTCCACAAAAGTCATTTAGGGTCACAATTTCCAAAGTTCATTTTCCAAAATGCAAGTTCGTTAACAAGACACGGAGTCCACGACCCAACCATTCCGGTCACAAAACACAGGGCCTACGACCCGATCATCCACTGCAATTCACTTACAAGGACACATTACACATAACACATCATTCTTATGCCATTCTAGCCAAGCACCAAGACTCGATATATAATGTCTCTCGACCCCGAGCACAAAGCATTGTGATACTCCTGACAATATCACAATTAACGAAAACATCAACGTCATCCTCGAGATGAAAACCACAATCGTAACCCGCGGCCGCACTCTTAGTATCGACCCCGCACATCCCGTCGGACACTCCGGTGGGAAACCACTTCCGCGGCCGTACCCTTAAGATCGACCCCGGACATCCCGTCGGACACTCCGGTGGAAGTTCATCCACACACGCACCCAAGTCCACTTCGTGGCCGTACCCCTTAGTATCGACTCTCGGACATCCCGCGGACACTCCGGTGGAAGGAACAACACACACACACGTTCCAAAATCACAGCTTGCAAACCACAAGCCTCGAAGGTTAATCACAAGATATATAGTCGAGGTACCTTGCTAGAATGGCCACCATACAACATATACTCACAACCAAGTAATGATACGATTCATGCTAGAATTTCAACGATGCACTAGTACAAATAACATAGCAACGAGGGAAAATACCTATCCAACCACGCCGAACGACACAATGAGACAGGATCATCAATATGCATACGTTCCATATATATCTCAAGGAAAGGTTAAGCTATAAATCCTCAACGTCATAATCACACAAAACAATACCCCACACATACTTAGACAAGCATATTTAACAACGAAATCATACGAGTCATCTTTAAAGGAAGTATTGGAAAGCATATCAATTCCTTTGAAAGTTAATTATAGACATTCATAAATCACGTATCGAAAATTACTAACTAATATATCCACAAAACACGTAATGTATGGGCAAGATACTTGCCTCGAATAAGAACAACGCGGAGAATCGACCGAAGTAGGTTGGCCCGAACCGACTACGCACTCCGCCGAATCCACCGAACGCCAACTCACGTTCATAAACTACGAAGGACAAATAATAACAATGAAATGAATTCCATAACACGACTCAAAGCCGTTGAATTCAAAGAACGAATGACGAAAGTTCACGATTTCCCCAAAATGGCCAAGAACACGATTCGTTCCACAAAACCCGAAAACGGAATTCCAAGTTGAAATATGGATATACAATCCATAGAATATGTTTAACAACATCATTTAACCATAATCGATCCATCGAAAACGGATGAAAAAGCGAGTTCGGGACAAATCCCCCAAAAAGTCAATTCGAAGGAAATCAAGAAATATACTTCGATTCGACGAAGAACAATGGATTAAATGATGTTAAACACAAGAATACTATCAAGATTAATCATACCCATCATGAATTAATCAACAATATGGAACGAATCGGACGAAAATGCAAAAATCCCCAAATTCACGAAATTAGGGTTCTAAGGAAGATTACCTTGATTCATTGAATCAAAGGTTGATAACAGACGATCGATTGATGTTATGAACTCAAGGACTTCATGGATTTGTTGTTAAACAACATGGCTTCGCCGCCATGAATCGCCACTCGCGGATGGAGAAGGAAGGAAATGAAAACGGTGAAATGTGACTCGACCATATTTATATCGGGCACTTAGCGTGCGCTAGCCTTCCCGGACTAGCGTGCGCTTATCGGCCAGACGCCGAGTACCCTCGCCAGGCCCACACGACCCGGCATCACCGACCGAACCTGTCGACCCAACTCCCGCTAGCGTGCGCTACGGCCGGATGCTCGCGCGCTTAGACGGCCCAAAGAGCCACCGGATCGAATCGCCCGGCTGTAACGACGCTAGCCGGCCGACAGCGGCGCTACGCCGCCGACTAGCGCGCGCTACGCCGCGTAGCGTGCGCTACTCGCCGATCCCGACCGAGTCCGTAACCTCGAAACCCCATCGCCCGGGCCCGATGGCGTCGTTAGCCACCGGCAGGCGCTACACTGCCGGTTAGCGCGCAGCCTTTCCGATCAGAAGCGTGCGCTACGCCGGTTCCTGCCGCACCCGTCCGGCCGGTGCCCGCAATCGTCCGGCCAGTCCCGCAACCGTCCGGCCAGTCCCGCAACCGCCAGGGCTCGACGACCCGATTACCGAAAACGCACGGAACGAACACGACGAAAAGTTCGCGGACAACATAAACGACTCGAAATGAAAGCGTAATACCATAATTAGTCATACGCGACCAAGAAACGGGTCGAGACAACAATTACAGATACGGATACCCGTAACTTTCAAGAAATTACAAAATGGCCCAAAACGCCCGGAAATCACGATACGTGATCGAATAACCAAACCGAAGTTCACAACACGTCTAACAAAGTTAAACGGACTTATGGAAACTCAAACAAATAGCTTTGGTCGAGATTCGCAAGAATCGAACTCAAGTGCGGAAAAGTCGCTAAAAAGCACAGAACTCAACAAAACAACACCGAAAAGAACTCGGATGACAAAAAGTGTAGAATTAATCATTCTCAGAATGACGAAACGGTCATGAGCGAGTCGTCAAAACGGACTCCGACCGAAAAAAGAAATTTACCGAAAATCGAAAATTGCGGATATTACATTCTACCCTCCTTAAAAGAAGTTTCGTCCCGAAACTTAAAACAAGTAGGGAGAAGAAATATTCCGCCAGGAAAAACTCAATGAGATACACAAGAGTGCGCAACTAACGCCCAACGGCGAAATGTTACAAACAACGCGAAGGAATATACGGCGTGTAAACACGCTCCACGGCGACCAACACGACGTCGCCGTTAGGGATATAATAGAACCAACAAACAACAAGCGTCATCAAATAGATAATATAGCCAAGTCAATTATCCGACAATCACAAAACACAACGAACGAAAATCGATACGATTGACCAACCTAACGGTACATTGATCAAAACGCGAGCCAATCGTTGAACAAATACAAAATTCCACCGCCCAAGGGTTGGAAGATCGAAAACGAGACTAATTTTCCGAACTTGGAAAGGTCACAACGATATATAGGTCAATTTGAGACAATATCAGAACTCGCTCGAATGACAAAGGTGAGAAACAACACTGTGTCAAGCATCAACGAACACAATGAGTCGATACGGTTGGACGAAACAAGAGAAAGAGAGAAAATGCGGTATTACATCATATCACCTTTAAAAGAGGTTTCGTCCCGAAACCTAAACAACGAGAACGAAGTGCTGGAATAGCAACCTTCCCGACCATATCCTATTGGTCCCATATCTGATCTCCACGACAATCTATACCGCGGTCACGACCGTATCCCCTGTCCCTAGACATACTAAGCGGATTCTCACTCGATACGATGGCGCAACTTCGCAAAAATAATATACTAAAGTACCAACCCAGCACGACATAACACATAAGGTAATCAATAACAACTCGAAAAGAATATCCACGAGGTATCCTTTTAAAGGAAATCTTTTAAAAATCCTTGGATTTGTATGGTATTTAAAATAAACTTTAAAAGTGCTTTTGGTACCTCGGGTTGTTTCGTCAAAACTTGTAAACAACATACTTAAACCGTCTCATTTGAAATCATTTGAAGTCATCATGCCCCTACGTATCATCACCGTTAACAACTAACAAGTTAACCATGCAAGATCATCAAATCATTCTTACATACTCTAACATTTCCAAATCCGAGTTTGAATTTTACATCGAGTGAGATTTTTCATCTTTCACTATATATTTTTGAAAATAAAAATCGCATTGGTTTTTGAAATAAAATATTTTTATGGTGTGAAAGATTTTTGAAAATCATTTACTCCAATTATTTGAAAATACAACAATACGTTAAAAATCATTTTCGAAAATTCTCCCAACACTTCACAAACATCAACGACGGTAATACTTTACAAAATGTCTACATGTACTTTAAAACAACTCTTTCAAATACCATCGAGGTTTTATTTGAGAATCCAAGGCCGGCTTGCCAATTCCAAATAATTTTCAAAGTATACACGGAGCCGCCGATTAATCGCACTTGCACAAACTTATGAAAGTTTTAGAAAAGCGTGTTCGAACACACTCGCAGCAGACATAATTTATCAATTCATCAAACACAATCAAATATCACATAGCAATACGAAAAGTCTTAACACACATTCACGCACAACAGTTGTTATCACTAGACACCACGTAGAGAATACAACTACAGGTGATTGGCCGCAAAAGTTAGACCTAACGGCTATAATGCGGTTCCATAGCCTCTGCCCAGACTGACTAACGCTCTCTACAACACATATTTAGCGTGCGCTACCCATGCTGCATTGGCGCGCGCTAGCCTTACACTTAGCGTGCGCTAACGGTTCTATTTTAGCAACATGATTGCGAACATATATACGACATTACTGGAATCGAAGGTCACAATTAAACAACAACAATATTCGAATCTCAAAGCCATCGATTCACATAATTACAACACATCATGAGCAACCATCAAAAGGCAATTGTCATTCAAAACCAAAAAGTTAAAAGCAAGGGTCACGTCTTGAGTATATTTTGTAGAACTCATTTGAGTTCAAAACTCGTGTTTTGAAAACTTATAGTACACAGTGGAAAAGAATTATCAATAATTCGAGTTTTCAGAACTTACAGCCTTGTGGTCAACATACGAAAATCAACTTTTTCCTCCCTTGGAGGGCATTTTAAAAATTTTACGTGACTCCCCGAAAGGATTCGAAAACTTAAAATTCCAAGGTTTATACTCTTGCAAGAAAAATGATTTATACAAAGATACATTCAGTAATATCATTCTACATTTTAGCGCAAGACGGGAATCAACAAATATATGTCACTTACTCACGATGCACCTTCAAATATTAACTACATAACACAAAATCACACAGGCTCGTATAGCTCGTGGTACAACCTGTAGTAGGGAGACTTACATCCACAGATCGCACGAAGATGATGGCCGCACTCGATACTAATCACGGCCGACATTCCAAACGACGCGTCGCGACACGACATCGCCGACTCAATCGACAAGACAAGACCCAACAATACACGACTGGACCCGACAGCCTAGGTTTCCGCAACCAAAGCTCTGATACCATAAATGTAACACCCCCAGATCAAACCGGGAATATTACACGCCGCAGACCCTCTCCGTGAGGATCCACCAGGCTAGACATCAACACAACACATTACATTACATACTGACGAATCAAAAATAACGAATCAATAGACCGATTTGGTCTTCCGTCACTGACATACAAATCAAAATACATAAACTCATCCCGACTCATACACATGCAAGGGTAAAATACTTGAAACGACGAACAATAAGACAGCGGAAAAGACAATACAATGGACTCCGACTAACTGAAGTCAAAACTGGCCTTCGTGTGATTAGTATCATTCGTCTTTCATCATCCCTCGCACCGATCCTGTGTCTTGCTCCCAAAAACCTGCATGTACCTGGACACAATACAGATATCCACCCTCCGATTACTCGGGGGTTAGCAAAACTCCACTGTTTCGCTAGTGCAAGTATAAAGTGCAAATACGAGCCATACACAACACATTCCGAGAATACAACGAAAGACTTCCCGAGATATATTTAGTTAAAAATAGTTCAAGTCTTGAAAGTAGAAGCGAAGCAAGTAAGCACTTTGAAAACAATTCCAAATCTCGGGAGTTTTGAAAACATTAGAAATTGAAAAGTTCTTAATTCCACAAAAGTCATTTAGGGTCACACCCCAAAGTTCATTTTCCAAAATGCAAGTTCGTTAACAAGACACGGTCCACGACCCAACCATTCCAGTCACAAAACACAGGGCCTACGACCCGATCATCCACCGCAATTCACTTACAAGGACACATTACACATAACACATCATTCTTATGCCATTCTAGCCAAGCACCAAGACTCGATATATAATGTCTCTCGACCCGAGCACAAAGCATTGTGATACTCCTGACAATATCACAATTAACGAAAACATCAACGTCATCCTCGAGATGAAAACCACAATCGTAACCCGCGGCCGTACCCTTAGTATCGACCCCGGACATCCCGTCGGACACTCCGGTGGGAAACCACTCGCGGCCGTACTTCTTAGTATCGACCCCGGACATCCCGTCGGACACTCCGGTGGAAGTTCATCCACACACGCACCCAAGTCCACTTCCGTGGCCATACCCCTAGTATCGACCCGTACATCCCGTCGGACACTCCGGGTGGAAGGAACAACACACACACACGTTCCAAAATCACAGTTACAAACCACAAGCCTCGAAGGTTAATCACAGTATATATAGTCGAGGTACCTTGCTAGAATGGCCAGTTCATACAACATATACTCACAACCAAGTAATGATACGATTCATGCTAGAATTTCAACGATGCAGCTAGTACAAATAACATAGCAACGAGGGAAAATACCTATCCAACCACGCCGAATGACACAATGAGACAGGATCATCAATATGCATACGTTCCATATATATCTCAAGGAAAGGTTAAGCTATAAATCCTCAACGTCATAATCACACAAAACAATACCCCACACATACTTAGACAAGCATATTTAACAACGAAATCATACGAGTCATCTTTAAAGGAAGTATTGAAAAGCAAATCAATTCCTTTGAAAGTTAATTATAGACATTCATAAATCACGTATCGAAAATTACTAACTAATATATCCACAAAACACGTAATGTATGGGCAAGATACTTGCCTCGAATAAGAACAACGCGGAGAATCGACCGAAGTAGGTTGGCCCGAACCGACTACGTACCCGCCGACTCCACCGAACGCCAACTCACGTTCATAAACTACGAAGGACAAATAATAACAATGAAATGAATTCCATAACACGACTCAAAGCCGTTGAATTCAAAGAACGAATGACGAAAGTTCACGATTTCCCCAAAATGGCCAAGAACACGATTCGCTCCACAAAACCCGAAAACGGAATTCCAAGTTGAAATATGGATATACAATCCATAGAATATGTTTAACAACATCATTTAACCATAATCGATCCATCGAAAACGGATGAAAACGAGTTCGGGACAAATCCCCAAAAAGTCAATTCAAGGAAATCAAGAAATATACTTCGATTCGACGAAGAACAATGGATTAAATGATGTTAAACACAAGAATACTATCAAGATTAATCATACCCATCATGAATTAATCAACAACATGGAACGAATCGATTTAAATGCAAAAATCCCCAAATTCACGAAATTAGGGTTCTAAGGAAGATTACCTTGATTCATTGAATCAAAGGTTGATAACGACGATCGATTGATGTTATGAACTCAAGGACTTCATGGATTTGTTGTTAAACAACATGGCTTCACGCCCATGAATCGCCACTCGCGGATGGAGAAGGAAGGAAATGAAAACGGCGAAATGTGATCGCCACCATATTTATATCGGCCTAGCGTGCGCTAGCCTTCCCGGACTAGCGTGCGCTATCGGCCAGATCGGCCGAGTACCCTCGGCCAGGGCCCACACGACCCGACATCACCGACCAACCCCGCCGATCGAACCTGTCGACCCAACTCCCGCTAGCGTGCGCTACGGCCGGATGCCTGCGCGCGCTAGCCGACTGGCCCAAAGAGCCACCGGATCGAATCGCCCGGCCAGTAACGACGCTAGCCGGCCGACGCTGCGGCGCTACGCCGCCGACTAGCGCTTACGCCGGCGTAGCGTGCGCTACCGCCGATCTCGACCGAGTCCGTAACCTCGAAACCCCACCGCTGCCCGATAGCGACGCTAGGCCACCCGGCAGCGGCGCTACACTGCGAAGCGCGCGCAGCCTTCCGATCAGAAGGCGTGCGCTTACGCGGTTCTCGCACCTGGCCGTCGGCCGGTGCCCGCAATCGTCCGGCCAGTCCCGCAACCGTCCGGCCAGTCCCGCAACCGCCAGGGCTCGACGACCCGATTACCGAAAACGCACGGAACGAACATGACGAAAAGTTCGCGGACAACATAAACGACTCAAAATGAAAGCGTAATACCATAATTAGTCATACGCGACCAAGAAACGGGTCGAGACAACAATTACAGATACGGATACCCGTAACTTTCAAGAAATTACAAAATGGCCCAAAACGCCCGGAAATCACGATACGTGATCGAATAACCAAACCGAAGTTCACAACACGTCTAACAAAGTTAAACGGACTTGCGGAAACTCAAACAATAGTTTCGGTCGAGATTCGCAAGAATCGAACTCAAGTGCGGAAAAGTCGCTAAAAAGCACAGAACTCAACAAAACAACACCGAAACGAACTCGGATGACAAAAAGTGTAGAATTAATCATTCTCAGAATGACGAAACGGTCATGAGAGAGTCGTCAAAACGGACTCCGACCGAAAAAAGAAATTTACCGAAAATCGAAAATTGTGGATATTACACCTCTGGCTCAGTATTACGAACGCTATCAAGGAGGGGTAACGTACATAAAGTATGTTGCGTACAATAAGTCCGTTGTCAAATGTACGTAATAATTGGAAGTCTATATATGTGATATGTCCGTCATTTCGATATTTTCACAACTTCACTTCGTTTCTTTGTTCTTCGACCCTCTAAGATGGATTCTTGGCTCTTCTAACTTGATTATGAGCATTATGGCCTGGATTGGAGCTTGAGATATGAAGATGTTGTTGATACTTGAGGTGTCTTATGGTGTTGTTAATGTCCTTGAGGTATGTTGATCAACTCTACACCTTGATTTCGGATTCTTGGTATTGTTATCCTTGTTTGCTTCGTATGATGATGGATATGGTAGTATTGTTGTGATTCTTGATGTTATGTGAGGAGTGTGTTGAAGAAGATGATTATATGTATGTATTAATTAGATTATAAGTGAAAGATTATAGTTTAGAGGTTAGATAACATATTGGATTATGTTATCTTGATGATTATATGTTGAAGTGTCTAGGGGAATAAGATTTGGGCATTTTTTGGAAAGTGTCGTGTAAAAGGCTCGACTTTGGGAAATTACCACCAATTCTTGAAAACTTCAAAAATTCTGAAACATAACAGTATGATATAGCATAGAGTTAGCTTTCTAATGGTTCAAACGGTGAGTTAATCGGATTCCGGATAAGTGAGTTATGACAAGAATGGTAAAAACTATACTGCCTCTATTCACAGCATGCATTACGTACGTTATGATAGTCTTTCGTACGTTAACATGCCTGGGAGTATAAATACAGTCAAAAAACGGGGAATTTCACTTCCCAACCATTCCTACTCGAACCCCTTTCACCCCAAGGCACCCAAACTCGATTTTTAACCCATAAATCTCAGATTTTAAGTTGGTTTATCAAGTGTTAACATCTAGAAGAATTTGGAACAAGGATTCTAACACCGTTCTTGATTCTTTTGCTGGATTGAGGTAATTGGTTTGAATCTCCATATTTTTGAATGTTTGAAGGATCTTGGTATATTGAGGTTGTTTAGTTTGTATCGATAGCTAGAATCGTATTACGCTGAAGGATATATGTGGTTGTGATGGTGTTCTTCGTGTTCTTGATGTGGTTGATGTTTACCAATTAATGATTAAAGTATACCTTTGAATTAAGACTTCAAGGTATTTGATTAAAGATTTCAGAGAGATATTGATCGGAATATTTTGGTTAAATTTGTATATTCGGCTTATTGAATTGATATATGGGTTTTGCGGAATTGTTGAAAAACTGAAAAGAAGTGTAAGTTGAATTCGGAATAGAGTATGTTGTGTAATCCTAGTTATCGGGATGAGTTGATAGTTGATATGATTATCGGATTATGGAACCGTTGGGTTTGTTGATCGTTTATATTGATTGTTAATTATGATCATCGAGTTGCGATTTATATTGTGGATATGAGTTCGTAATTGTTTGGGTTGTATTGTTCGGTTTTGTATATGATTGAGGTATTGTTGAACCTTTGAGTTTGTTGGTTGGGTATATCGATTGTTGATCGTTATCAAACTTGTTGTTAATCGATTATTGCAATAAGTTGTGATAATTGATCGTTGACTGTGACCGTTGTGTTGCGGTTGAGGCTGAAGAGTTCGTAGATTGCTTTTGGGTCGGGGCTGAGGAGCTCGTAGATGAACACAATGGGATTGGTAACGGTTTCATGGTATCGGTATCGAGGCAGGTTTATACTTGTTCAGTTTGTGATAATTAATGAATGGTTTCAGTTTCATTTCATTTATAATTCATATAGCAATGATATTATAAATGTAAATTGTCCGGATAATGATTTGTAAATTGTGTTCTGGTTTGGATTAAATCATGATGTATGTGATTTAATTGTGTTTGATGAATACGAAGATATGGGATATCTTTCGTTTGTGTTATGGAATGTCGGATATCGAGGATAGTTATCGTAGTGACATTGATGTTGGGATGATGGTTTAATGATATTAATGGACTGTACCTCATTCGAGATTATTCTAATAACGGTATATTCGTTCAGGGATGTTTGTTCATGGAAAGGATATTTTCTTCGGATGTGAGGTAAATTAAGTATTCTTCAGTTCTAAGGATAATTATTCTGTTAGAGGTTTCGTATAATGAGATTCGTATTGGCGGTTCGTTGAGGGATGTTGATTCCAGGACTGTTGTGTTGAGAATGTTGATCGTGTTGATCATTCTTTGGGGACTGTGATCCCAGGATGGTTGTTTTGGATATTGTCGGTGGTGTCGATCTTTCATTATCCGTATGTCTTTGTTCACTTCGGTGAGTGTTTTGATCCTTATTGGATATGTGATTCCTTGAGTTTCATTGTCATGTTGCATCGTGACATATCTGGAGTCATATCTGCAGGCCGATTGGTTATGTGTAGGATTTTTAGGGCGGGCACGTATAGTCATGTGATGGGTTTATGTCCTCGCATTGAGCTGTGCACACGAGACGTACTACATGAGACTGATTAGGTACAAGACCACGTGTGTATTTGATCAATACCTGGGGTGGCTTGTGCACGGATATATTTACGGATCGGGCGTACTGTGACGTCCATATTTGAGCCGTATTGATTGGTCGTTCATCCTCCATTTATGGTTGGGTATGTTCGACGGTTTGCGACTGGTTGTTCATACGCCCGAGGGTTATGTTCGACAGTCGGGGTTATTTCTTTGAGATCCATTATAGTTGATCTTGTTGGAGTTTACCATGTTGATGGTATTCTCGATCATTGTTGATCCTTTGTTTATCATGTTGGAGTTTATCATGTTGATGGTATTCTCGGTCGTTTTTTATCCTTTGTTGATCATGTTAGAGTTTATCATGTTGATGGTATTCTCGGTCGTTGTTGATCCTTTGTTGATCGTGTTGGAGTTTATCATGTTGATGGTATTCTCGGTTATTGTTGATTCTTCATTGGTAGTATTGGGGTTTATTATGTTGATGATATTCTTGGTTGTGGTTGGCCTTTGGTTGGTCGTATTGGAGCTTATCATGTCGATGATATTCTCGATTGATTTATTGGTTGATCTGGTTATTGATCGTATGAGCATTCGGACTGTACATCGATGTTTCGGGACTTGTTGATCTACAGATATGTTGTGTGTTATTGGTTTTTATCCAGGTTGAGATTTGATTATGTGATCCGACGGACATGATTTGGCACGGATGAATTATTTCACGCTTATGAGTTATGATGATGTTTTGAGGATTCTTGGTATTGTTTGAAAACAATACAGATGGTTGTAGTTGATTTCATTTCGTCATTTGAGGATACGAAATGTGGATTATGGTAAGGATCGATTTGTTATGGATTGCTATGGATTGGTAAGGTTATGACGGAAAGATTAAATCGGTAGTATTCTCACTTGTAATTACATTGGTATGTAATTATTTATGTGATGTGATCGTTATCATTATTGAGTATTGTGGCTGACCCCGTCGTGGGCTTTATTTTTAGGTACTCAGAGATTGATCTAGTAGCGGTCGTGAAGAGATGAGCTTCCCGGGTGATACTGGCTTTGGCATGGGTATTTGGGAACCGAGTATTCTTTTCTGGCTGTTATTTATCCGCTGCAAATGTATTTTCTACTGTGATTATTATCTGTTTTGTGTGTATCCCAAAATGGCCTTTAGGCATTTTGCGAACTTGGGTTTGTTTCGTAACACCGATTCCCTAAACTATTTTATCTGTACGCATAAGTGGTGGCTTAATGTACATTTTGAAATTGTTGAGTTTTGGCGTTTTGGCCTTGAACTTTTAAATGATTTTATTTTTTGACGGTGTTTGGAAAATGGATTTTTGGAAATTATTTAAAATACATTACCCTCTTTCGCCTGTTGGCGTATTTGAAATGTTTGCGAAAATAAGTTTTATCCTGGTGGGTTCCGGCATGGGGCCCACGACACTGTAATATTCCAGGATGATATTGGGGGTGTTACAGAAGATGGTATCGGAGATTGGGTTTTGTGAAATCCGGACATGTGTGTTATGTGGCTCTACGAGTACGGTAGTGGCATGACTTTTGAAAAATTATTTTCTGACTTTTGAGTCAAACCGATTTTTGGAGGTTCCAAATTTTTTGAGATATTTTAAAAATTGTTATAACTGCGATATTGGTGTATGTTGGTATTATGTTGAGACTTCGCACGAGAGTCGTATGCTAGTATAACGGGAGATTATCGGCTTCACACACCTGTAAGTATACTGTTTTGGTTATTCGCTTGTCGCGACGATTGATTGCTCTTGTGATGCGTTGGAAATTTTGTTTGGTTTGTTGGTTGTGACAGGATTGCAAGTTTTGAGGACGAAACTTATTTTAAGGGGGTAATATTTAATATACTGGATTTTCGGTATAAATTTTTCGCGTAATTGTATCCGAGATATACTGGATAGAATGGTATCTATACAGTATGGATAAAATAAATTGAGAACTGAGATAGTTGTATTGGTGCAATTGACGTAATTGGTCGACAGTTATATTTGAGGATATCGTGTATCAGGTTGTTTTAATTTTTATATCGGGTATATCGTATGAGAATGTTGTTGGGACGAGTATATGTATTCAGTATGTCGTGTATACGTATTCAGTATGTTGAGACGATATGCAGAAGCAGTTGTAAATGGCTAAGTATAGAGCCATTATGTGCGTTAAGCGTAGGAGCTTACGTACGTAAAGATGCACGTGTAACGTACGTTACGTAGGGTATATAACATACGTTATGAGTAGAATCGGACAAGGTCTAAGCTATGATCGACCAGTGGGCCCGGTGTTGTAACACCCCGAGATATTCGGAATATGTTACAGCGCCGTAGACCCCTACATGGGGCCTACCAGGCTACAATAGAAAAACTCTACTCGACTAACCATCTCGGTTAGCGAGGATACACAATTAAATAATATGACATATAAAGATACGCCCGGAGCAACCGGCAAAATAAGCATCAACCAACAACGTGACAGTTTAAAAACAATACAATACGGAGTTTGAAACAAAAAAAAAAAGCCTAAGTACTCGCGAGTACAATCTATAAGTTTAAAACTGTGGGAACAACCATATCGAAATGGACAAGGGAAATAAGTAGACCCAAATGCACATGTCAACGACCCTGGCCAACATCCTCGTACTGTCCTGGTGCTCGCTCGTCCGGATAATCATAACCTGAAATCCATAACAAGAATTTCCCCGACAACGGGTCCCCCAAGGGGTTAGCAATTACGCTAGTACAAGTATTCAAGGCAAACCAATCGCTTACACATTTCATAGTACATGCACCAAAATCATTTCAAAACCAAAACAAGACATGTCTTTTCCTAAATAAACAGTCAAACAATTTGCCTTGGGGAATGAGTAATATCATGGATTCCCGCACGAGGCCTCTAAGGACCCTCCCGCACCGGCTACATTACAAAATAAAACACGCACATGCATCGCCTTGGGAACAGAGTAATATCATAGATTCCCGCACGAGGCCTCTAAGGACCCTCCCGCATCAAGCTAGCTAAACAAACTCGTGAAATCCAGGCGGCGGATAGATTTCCCTCCTTGACCCCGTCAGCCAACACGAGGTGAGTTACACACAAGTAATATACATCACCATTTCATGTAAAGCTTAAAGGTTTCCAAAAATACTTGCCTCGAATTATTGACGACTTGAATAACGGAAAGGAAAGTCACCGACAACCGCTAGGAACCAACGAAACCGAACCTAACGATTCGAAGAACACAATCACAACCGTTTCTAAATGAATACGGAATTGGAATACACCCGAAAACCCGCCTACGATTCATGTATATTAGTATAAAAACAACAACGAGGGCGGACCACAACCAAACCCTCTCGATTCCGTAAAAATCACGAAATATACCATGAATCCGTAGGGAAACTAAGAATACCAACAAGATTAATCATATTCATCATGAATCCATCAGCAAAACGGAACGGATCGGAAGAAAATCCCAAAACCCCCAAATTATCCAAAAGTAGGGTTCTAAGAGATTACCTTGGATTTAGGATGAAAAACACAAGTGGATGATGTTAGTCTACACCAAGAACTCAAGCAAAAGAATCTCTGAAGTGATTGGAAGGAGAAAATCGCCTCAAATCGCCTCTGGGGTCGCTCGGCCGCGGAAGAAGGAAAGAAATGAGAAATGGTGTTCATCTCGGTCAACTCCCTGGTTTATATAGACAGGGAGTGTTAGCGCACGCTAAAGCCTCAAGATTAGCGTGCGCTAACGGGATAAGATTACAAATCTTATCGTTAGCGTCCCAGTCCAGTAACCAGGTTTTTGGCCATTAGCGTGCGCTACCATACATGAGTAGCGTGCGCTAATAACCTCTCGGTAGCGCGCGCTATCGACTAATAGCGTGCGCTACCTGAACATCAGCCGAGTCCAGTGGCAAACTGCCCAGAACCCACCTGATACGTTAGCGTGCGCTACCATACAAGCGTAGCGTGCGCTATCTGATCCGTTAGCGTGCACTACCATACAAGCGTAGCGTGCGCTAACTGGCACCTGAACGGGTTCAGTAGTGAACTGTCCAGTACTGGACACTCACGCTAGCGCACGCTACCGGGCATCATCAGCGTGCGCTAGCCCCTCGACGTTAGCGTGCGCTAGCATATGTAGCGTACGCTAATACGCTAGTCCGTATACCGGAAAACAACACCGCCACTCCCGGTGGCTACTCGACAGCGCGCCATTTAACAAACGTAGCGTGCGCTACTAAGGAACCCCTAGCGCGCTATGCGTAAAAATAGCGTGCGCTAGGTATGAAATATGAACAGCCCAAAACACCTAAGGTGAACGAAACATCCAACGGAACATCTCAACGGTTAACATATCATATAATGGACCCATGGCATCACCTAAACGGCGTTTCCGCTCAACATTAACTTGGATAAACCCCATAGATAATAGAAAAGATACACCGAAAGATACACAAGGGTCACTACTATCGGGAAATACGCCGAAAAAGAAAAATACAAGGGGAATAAAAATGCGGATATTACATTCTACCCTCTAAAAACAAGTTTCGTCCGAAACTAAGAAACAAACAACTCGGGGTACCTAGCACGCATACTATCCTCGGTCTCCCACGTTGCCTCCTCGACACGTGTCTCGACCACCGCACCTTGACCAAAGGGATGGTCTTATGCCTCACCGCTTCTCCCGATGTTCTAAAATCTTCAAAGGACGTTCCTCAAAAGTAATGTCTCGGCAACGTCAATCTCCCCATAGTCGATGATGTGACTAGGATCCGGACATATTTCCTCACCGGGAAACATGAAAACGTTATGAACATGACTCGGGTCGGGGTAACGCCAACCGGTATGCTAACCCACCGACTTGCTCAAGGATCTCGAAGGGTCCAATAAATCTCGGACTCAACTTCCCCTTCTTCCCGAAACGGAAAACTCCTCTCGTCGGTGAAACCTTCAGCAAAACGTGGTCTCCCACCTCGAATTCTAAAGGTCGACGACGGACATCGGCATATGACTTCTGTCGACTCTGGGCGGTCAACATCCGTTCTCAAATTAATTCTATCTTCCGCCTCGTCTCTAAAACGACATCCGGTTCGGTCCCGCCCAAATCGGACGCCCCATCCCAACAATTCGGGTATCTACATCGCCGCCATAAAGTGCCTCATACGGTGCCATCTGAATCGACGCGTGCCAACTATTGTTGTACGTGAATTCGATCAGTGGCAAGTGCTCCTCCCAGTCGCTACTCCAATCGAGGGCACAAGCACGCAACATGTCCTCGAATGTTTGGATAGTGCGCTCCGACTGTCCATCTGACTGGGGATGAAAAGAGGTACTCAAATGCAAACGGGTACCTAACGCCTTATGCACCGCCAAAAGTGCGAAACAAAACGGCCATCACGATCCGAAACAATAGACTTCGGAGTACCGTGAAGTCTCACAATCTGCGCGATAAACACACGAGCCAATTTCTCCGGGCCCCAAGTGTCCTTGATGCCCAGAAAATGTGCCGACTTGGTCAGACGGTCAACAACCACCCATACCATATTCATGCCCGACCTCGATCTCGGCAAACTCGTAACAAAATCCATCGATATATCTTCCCATTTCCATTCTGGAATGGGAAGTGACTGCAATAATCCAGCCGGTCGCTGATGTTCGATTTTGACCTGCTGGCAAGTCAAGAATCTCGCCACAAACCGTGCGACCTCCTTCTTCATATCATTCCACCAGAAGTTCCTCCTCAGGTCCTTGTACATCTTACTCGAACCAGGATGAACGGAATAGGGTGTGGAATGGGCCTCATGCAAAATACTCTGTCGCAACTCTGGATCGTTCGGCACACAAAGCCGACTCTGGAATCTCAAAACGCCATCCTCGTGAATCACAAACCCAGGAGACTTTCCCTTAAGAACATTCTCTCGGATTTGAGCAATCATCGGATCCTCTAATTGCTTGACTTAATTTCATCGATCAAAGACGATGAAATCTCTAGAGCACAAAGTTGCCCGACACCTGTGCAACAAAACTTCAACATCTAACTCGATCGAGCCCGCCGAGCTCGACCGAGGCGTAAGGACCTCAAGCATTCGCAACGCAATCGGTTTCCGACTCAAGGCGCCGGCCACGACGTCGCTTTGCTCGGATGATAAAGGATTTCAAGGTCATAATCCTTAATCAGCTCTAACCACCTCCTCTCGCCTCATATTCAACTCCCGCCGAGTAAATATGTATTTCGACTTTTATGATCGGTAAAAATCGACATGTAGAGCCGAAAAGATAGTGACGCCAAATCTTGAGTGCAAAGACTACCGCCGCTAATTCCAAATCGTGAGTAGGGTAGTTAAGTTCATACGGCCTTAATCGTCTCGACGCATAGGCAATGGTCTTGCCGTGCCGCATCAATACGCACCCAAGACCCCGACCAAGCATCGCTATAAACGGCGAATCCTCGTTGCCACATGGCAACGCCAAGACCGGGCTGAAGTCAAACGCTTATTCAGCTCCTCGAAACTCGATCGCCTCTCATCGGTCCGCATTTAACTTCTGGATTTATGGAGCAATCGAGTAAGTGGCCGAGCTAGTTTTGAGAAACCCTCGGCGAACCTACGGTAGTAGCCACCAAACCCAAGAAACTACGGACCTCCTTCACATTTGTGGGCGACGCCCAATCCAATACCGCCTCAATTTTCTGCGGATCCACACGAACCCCTTCTACTGAAATCACGTGACCCAAAACATCACTTCCTTCACCAGAACTAACATTTCGAGAACTTCGCATAGAGTTGCTCGGTCCTCAAAATGTCTAACACTATCCGAAAATGATGGGCATGCTGTTCCTCATTCCTCGAATAGATAAGAATATCGTCAATGAAGACGACGACACACTTATCCAAATACTCGATAAAGACTTTGTTCATCAACTGCATGAACACCGCCGGCGCATTAGTTAACCCGAAAGGCATAACTACGAATTCATAATGTCCGTATCTCGTCCGAAAAGTCAAGTTTCGAGACGTCGGACTCTCTCACCCGAAGCTGATAGTACCCCGATTTCAAATCAATCTTCGACAATACCGCAGCTCCCTGCAACTGGTCAAACAAGTCATCGATTCTCGGCAAAGGATACTTGTTCTTGATGGTCACCTTGTTTAGTTCGCGATAGTCGATACACAAACGTAGTGAACCATCCTTCTTCCGCACAAACAGGACCGGTGCGCCCCAAGGCGAGGCACTTGGTCGAACATACCCCGACTCAAGAAGCTCACTCAACTGCTTCTTCAACTCGGACATCTCTGAAGGTGCCATGCGATAGGGCGCCTTTGAAATAGGAGCCGCGCCCTGCTCTAACTCTATAGCAAACTCAACCTCACGATCCGGTGGCAATCCCGGTAATTCGTCAGGAAATACATCAGGAAACTCATTAACGACTGGAATCGACGAAAGCTCGACTCCACCATCCTCCGCCTTCAAGGCGTAACACCAATATCCAAGACACCCTTTCGCAGAGACTCATCGCCTTCAAGGCATTAATGACGACTGTTTCTCTTTCGCCCCGCGAAAGAGTGCTCGGTGCCGTCCTCGGCTAACATAGTGATGATTCTAGTGCGGTAGTTCATGATTGCGCCATGCCGCTCGAGCCAATCATCCCCGAGAATCAAATCCTCACCCTCGATATTAACGACAATAAGATTAGAGAGCCAAGCTCTCTCACAAATAAACACAGAGCAGTCTCGGACCTCTCGATCACCGACAATTCTATCACCGCTAGGAAGTTTAACGATGAAAGGCTCGCAAGGTGACAAACAGTCGAGACTTAAACGGCGTACACACTCTAGAGAAATGAATGAATGCGTAGCACCCGAATCGAAAAGCACACCGACAGATGGAAATGAATGTGAACGGTACTGCCGCCACAAGAGTCGCTGGATCATCGGCCCTCCTCATCTCATAGATACGTGGCCGAGCAGAGCCGACATCGAAGCTCCACCCCTAGCGGCTGACCCCGACCCTTACCTCGGCCGGCACTCGGTGGAGGCGGCGGAGCAAATGAGCCCCGGTTCACACTCGGCTCTAACGCACCGATTGGGAAGAACGGCGCCACGAAGCCGCTTGATCTGCTCACAAAAAGGGCCTTGTGGCCCACTGGCCCACAAGTGTGACAAGTAAACTTCGGACGAGAACACCGCCGGTTCCTATGGCCCCGCACACCACGCTTAAAACATGTGGGTTCACGAGCGGAGGTTCCGCGGCACCCGAAAACTCCTGCAGAAACGAGCCGAACCGCCCGTTGAAATATTTGCAGCTAGAGATTTCTCGGCCTCCACTCTTAGGACTGAAAAATTTCCGACCGACTTCGCTTCTTGCTCTCACGAGCCAAATCGCTAGCCGTCACCGACATATCATAAGCAAGGGCTCGACTCTCATAATCCTTCAAGGTAGTACGAGCCTGCACATATAGTCCCGAATGGGCGCCTTCATCCTCCTGGAAAAATGGAAAATTTTGTCGCTCTGCGACAACTTGGGTCTTCACATAACCCAACTCTTTGTTGAAATCAGCAATAGCTTGGGATACGGGAATATCCCGAGGTTGAGCATCGTAGAAAGCATGCACTCGAGCCTGTCTGACCGGCCACGGACAATACTCGGTCTCCATCAATTCTTGGAATTCGGCCCATGAAGCAACGTGATCTTTGGGACCAACGGCCTCCCACCAATCTGTAGCATCTCCCGTGAGAAAGTATTGAGCAATAGGGACCCTACGGTCCTCGGGGCAATTAGTAGCGGTGAAGACTTTGGATATCTCCTTGATCCACCCTTCCCACCCGATCGGGTCCGAAGCTCCCGAAACCGAGGAGGGTGCATCTTGATGACATCCTCGGCTGCCGATCCGCTCCGCCCGATTAGCATGGGCCTGATCGGGGTTCTCGAACCACTGTGCTATAGCCGCCATCTCAGTTAACCATTTGCCGCATGACAAAGAAGAATACCAAGATCGGCGCGCTCCCGAGAAGAAGCATGATCGTGACGGCCGCCGCATCGCTGCCTGAAGAGTGCGACGTGGCTGCCCCACCGGCTGCCCCACGTCCTCGGCCGCGTCCACGGCCACGACCACGACCACGGTTTCCTCCGGCATCCATACTGGTGTTAAAAGATAACAGGAGCATATCGAGGATGAGTAAGGGAAACTACGATGATAAGCAAAAGAGGGAGAATAACCACGGTTCAAGAAACGAAATACAGTATGTGAAAGCAAACAATCGGGTAAGGAAACTTACGAGCACTGGAAGTACTGAGATGCCGGCAGCGGTGTGACAATGTGCAAAACAAAACACGACTAGACCCAAGTAACCGACAAGCCTAGGTATCCATAAACCTAGAGCTCCGATACCATTTTCTGTAACACCCCGAGATATTCGGAATATGTTACAGCGTCGTAGACCCCTACATGGGGCCTACCAGGCTACAATAGAAAAACTCTACTCGACTAACCATCTCGGTTAGCGAGGATACACAATTAAATAATATGACATATAAAGATACGCCCGGAGCAACCGGCAAAATAAGCATCAACCAACAACGTGATGTTTAAAAACAATACAATACGGAGTTTGAAACAAAAAGCCTAAGTACTCGCGAGTACAATCTATAAGTTTAAAATCATGGGAACAACCATATCGAAATGGACAAGGGAAATAAGTAGACCCAAATGCACATGTCAACGACCCTCGCCAACATCCTCGTCTCGTCCCCGGGTGCTCGCTCGTCCGGATAATCATAACTCAAATCCATAACAAGAATTTCCCCGACAACGGGTCCCCCAAGGGGTTAGCAATTACGCTAGTACAAGTATTCAAGGCAAACCAATCGCTTACACATTTCATAGTACATGCACCAAAATCATTTCGAAAACCAAAACAAGACATGTCTTTTCAGAAAAAAAACAGTCAAACAATTTGCCTTGGGAACAGAGTAATATCATGGATTCCCGCACGAGGCCTCTAAGGACCCTCCCGCACTGGCTACATTACAAAATAAAACACGCACATGCATCGCCTTGGGAACAGAGTAATATCATAGATTCCCGCACGAGGCCTCTAAGGACCCTCCCGCACTGGCTAGCTAAACAAACTCGTGAAATCCAGGGCAAAGATAGATTTCTCCTTGACCCCGTCGGGCCAACACGAGGTGAGTTACACACAAATAATATACATCAACATTTCATGTTAAGCTTAAAGGTTTCCAAAAAATACTTGCCTCGAATTATTGACGACGTGAAGAACGGAAAGGAAAGTCACCGACAACCGCTAGGAACCAACGAAACCGAACCTAACGATTCGAAGAACACAATCACAACCGTTTCTAAATGAATACGGAATTGGAATACACCCGAAAACCCGCCTACGATTCATGTATATTAGTATAAAAACAACAACAAGGGCGGACCACAACCAAACCCTCTCGATTCCGTAAAAATCACGAAATATACCATGAATCCGTAGGGAAACTAAGAATACCAACAAGATTAATCATATTCATCATGAATCCATCAGCAAAACGGAACGGATCGGAAGAAAATCCCAAAACCCCCAAATTATCCAAAAGTAGGGTTCTAAGAGATTACCTTGGATTTAGGATGAAAAACACAAGTGGATGATGTTAGTCTACACCAAGAACTCAAGCAAAAGAATCTCTGAAGTGATTGGAAGGAGAAAATCGCCTCAAATCGCTCTGCGGTCGCTCGCGCGGAAGAAGGAAAGAAATGAGAAATGGTGTTCATCTCGGTCAACTCCCTGGTTTATATAGCCAGGAGTGTTAGCGCACGCTAAAGCCTCAAGATTAGAGTGCGCTAACGGATAAGATTACAAATCTTATCGTTAGCGTCCCGATCCGGAACTGTGTTTTTGGCCGTTAGCGTGCGCTACCATACATGAGTAGCGTGCGCTAATAACCTCTCGGTAGCGCGCGCTATCGACCAATAGCGTGCGCTACCTGAACATCAGCCGAGTCCAGTGGCAAACTGCCCAGAACCCACCTGATACGTTAGCGTGCGCTACCATACAAGCGTAGCGTGCGCTATCTGATCCGTTAGCGTGCACTACCATACAAGCGTAGCGTGCACTAACTGGCACCTGAACGGGTTCAGTAGTGAACTGGCCCAAGATCGACACTCACGCTAGCCCACGCTACGGGCATCATCGTGCGCTAGCCCTCGACGTTAGCGTGCGCTAGCATATGTAGCGACGCTAATACGCTAGTCCGTAAGGCCGGAAAACAACACCGCCACTCCTGTGGCTACTCGATAGCGCGCCACGGAACAAACGTAGCGTGCGCTACTAAGGAACCCTAGCGCGCTATGCAGAAAAATAGCGTGCGCTAGGTATGAAATATGAACGGTTCCAAAACACCGGAAGGTGAACGAAACATCCAACGGAACATCTCAACGGTTAACATAACATAGAATGGACCCACGGCAACCCCGAAACGGCGGTTCCGCTCAACAATAACGGGGATAAAACCCATAGATAATAGAAAAGATACACTGAAAGATACACAAGGGTCACTACTATTGGAAAATACGCCGAAAAAGAAAAATACAAGGGGAAGAAAAATGCGGATATTACAGGTGTTGGCAACTTTTGGCGCGGATGTGGACAGTAGAGTAAACGAAGGATTTAATGTACGTTATGTTGATGGGGTTACGTACGTTAATAGAGTATGATGGTTACGTACGTTATACGTATTATGTTACGTACGTAAGAGTATCATAACCATAGCTTCTGGATTATGGAGTACGTACATTATTGATATGAGGTTACGTACGTTAAGGGTGTGTCCTGTAGCAAGTCAACACCTGTAGTACGTACGCTATGGCATGGGTCTTACGTACGTAATCATGGAAGGGACATGAGGCAGTTACCTCTGGATCAGTATTACGTACGCTATCAAGGAGGGGTAACGTACATAAAGTATGTTACGTACGTTAAGGCCGTTGTCAAACATACCTAATAATTGGAAGTCTATATATGTGAGATGTCCGTCATTTCGATATTTTCACAACTTCACTTCATTTCTTCATTCTTCGACCCTCTGAGATGGATTTTTGGCTCTTCTAACTTGATTATGATCCTGATGGCATGGATTCGAGCTTGAGATATGAAGATGTTGTTGATACTTGAGGTGTTTGATGGTGTTGTTAATGTCCTTGAGGTATGTTGATCAACTCTACACCTTGATTACAGATTCTTGTTATTGTTATCATTGTTTGCTTCGTATGATGATGGATATGGTAATATTGTTGTGATTCTTGATTTTATGTGAAGAGTGTGTTGAAGAAGATGATGATATGTATGAATTAATCAGATTATAAGTGAAAGATAATAGTTTAGAGGTTAGATAACATATTGGATTATGTTGTCTTGATGATTATATGTTGAAGTGTTTGAGGGAATAAGATTTGGGCATTTTTTGGGAAATGTCATGTAAAAGGCTCGATTTTGGAAAATTACCACCAATTCTTGAAAACTTCAAAAATTCTGAAACTTAACAGCATGATAGAGCATAAAGTTAGCTTTCTAATGGTTCAAACGGTGAGTTAATCGGAATCCGGATGAGTGAGTTATAACCAAAATGGTAAAAACTATACTGCCTGTATTCAGAGCATGCATTACGTACGTTATGATATAGTTACGTACGTTAACATGCCTGGGAGTATAAATACGATCAAAAAATCGGGAATTTCACTTTCCAACCCTTCCTACTCGAATCCCTTTCACCCCAAGGCACCCAAACTCTATTTTTAACCCCTAAATCTCAGATTTTGAGCTGGTTTATCAAGTGTTAACATCTAGAAGAGTTTGGAACAAGGATTCTAATATCGTTCTTGATTATTTTACCGGATTGAGGTAATTGGTTTGAATCTCCATATTTTTTAATGTTTGAAGAATCTTGGTATATTGGGGTTGTTTAGTTCATATCGATAGCTAGAATCGTATTACGTTGAAGGATATATATGGATGTGATGGTGTTCTTCGTGTTCTTGATGTGGTTGATGTTTACTAATTAATGATTCAAATATACCTTTGAATTAAGCCTTCAAGGTGTTTGATTAAAGATTTGAGAGAGATATTGATTGGAATATTTTGGTTAAGTTTGTATATTCGGCTTATTGAATTGATATATGGGTTTTGCGGAATTGTCGAAAAATTGAAAAGAAGTGTAAGTTGAATTTGGAATAGAGTATGTTGTGTAATCATAGTTATCGGGAGAGTTGATAGTTGATATGATTATCGGATTATGGAACCATTGGGTTTGTTGATCGGTTATATTGAATGTTAATTATGATCATCGAGTTGCGATTTATATAGTGGATATGAGTTCGTAATTGTTTGGGTTGTATTGTTCAGTTTTGCATATGATTGAGGTATTGTTGAACTGTTGAGTTTGTTGGTTGGGTATATCGATTGTTGATCGTTATCAAACTTGTTGTTAATCGATTATTGCAATAGGTTGTGATAATTGATCGTTGATTGTGACCATTGTGTTGCGGTTGAGGCTGAAGAGTTCGTAGATTGCTTTTGGGTCGGGGCTGAGGAGCTCGTAGATGAACACAATGGGATTGGTAACGGTTTCATCGTATCGGTATCGAGGCAGGTTTATACTTGTTCAGTTTGTGATAATTAATGAATGGTTTCGGTTTCATTTCATTTATAATTCATATAGCAATGATATTATAAATGTAAATTGTCCGGATAATGATTTGTATATTGTGTTCTGGTTTAGATTAAATCATGATGTATGTGATTTAATTGTGTTTGATGAATACGAAGATATGGGATATCTTTGGTTTGTGTCATGGAATGTCGGATATCGAGGATAGTTATTGTACTAACATTGATGTCGGGATGATGGTTTAATGATATTAATGGACTGTACCTCATTCGAGATTATTCGAATAACTGTGTATTCGTTCAAGGATGTTGGTTCGTGGAGAGGATATTGTCTTCGGCTTTGAGGTAAATTAAGTATTCTTCAGTTATGAGGAAAATTATTCTGTTGAATTGTTGTATATGTTGTATGTTGAGGTTTCGTATAATGAGATTCATATTGGCTGTTCGTTGAGGGATGTTGATCCCAAGACCATTGTTTGGTATTGATGGTTGTGTTGATTGTTTCGTTGAGGGATGTTGCTTCTAGGACTGTTGTGTTGAGATTGTTGATCGTGTTGATCATTCTTTGGGGATTGTGATCCCAAGATAGTTGTTTTGGATATTGTCGGTCATGTCGATCTTTCCTTATTCGTGTGTCATTGTTCACTTCGGTGAGTCTTTTGATCCTTATTGGATATGTGATTCCTTGAGTTTCATTGTCATGTTGCATCGTGACATATTTAGAGTCATATCTGCAGGCCGATTGGTTATGTGTAGGATTTTCAGGGCGGGCACGTATAGTCATGTGATGGGTTCATGTCCTCACATTGAGTTGTTCACACGAGACGTACTTCGTGAGACTGATTAGGTACAAGACCACATGTGTATTTGATCGATACCCTGGGTGGCTTGTACAGGGACACATTTCCGGATCGGGCGTACTGCGATGTCCATCTTTGAGCCATATTGATTGGTCGTTCATCCTCCATTTATGGTTGGGTATGTTCGACGGTTTGCGACTGGTTGTTCATACGCCCAAGGGGTATGTTCGACAGTCGAGGTTATTTCTTTGAGATCCATTATAGTTGATCTTGTTGGAGTTTACTATGTTGATGGTATTCTCGGTCGTTGTTGATCCTTTGTTTATCGTGTTGGAGTTTATCATGTTGATGGTATTCTTAGTCGTTGTTGATCCTTTGTTGATCGTGTTGGAGTTTATCATGTTGATGGTATTCTCGGTCGTTGTTGATCCTTTGTTGATCGTGTCGGAGTTTATCATGTTGATGGTATTCTCGGTTATTGTTGATTCTTCATTGGTAGTATTGGGGTTTATTATGTTGATGATATTTTGGTTATGCTTGGCCTTTGGTTTGTCGCATTGGAGCTTATCATGTCGATGATATTCTCGGTTGATTTATTGTTTGATCTGGTTATTGATCGTATAAGCATTCGGACTGTACGTCGATGTTTCGGGACTTGTTATCATTGTTTTGTGGTAGTTGATCTACAGATATGTTGTGTGTTATTGGTTTTTATCCAGGTTGAGATTTGATTATGTGATCCGACGGACATGATTTGGCACGGATGACTTATTTCACGCTTATGAGTTATGATGATGTTTTGAGGATTCTTGGTATTGTTTGAATACAGTACAGATGGTTGTAGTTGAGTTTATTTCGTCATTTGAGGATGCGAAATGTCGATTATGATAAGGATAGATTGGTAAGGTTATGACGGTAAGATTAAATCGGTAGTATTCTGTAACACCCCCAAAATCTCCCGAGGTATTACAGTGTCGTGAATCCCGTGTGGGACCCACAAGTCTAGTTTAGGAAATAGACATTTTAAAGAAATTGCAATAAAATGATAAGTCCACGGTTACATATCATGAGACGAAAGGTTTTAAGAAGAAACACAATTCAAAGTTCGATTATTACATAACGGAAATTTTAAGAATCAAATGTAAATTAAGCAGCGGCAAGAGTTTATTCCAACACCATTCAAGTCTGACTGGACCCCTCGGGAATGTCCTGCAAATGATCAACAAATTTACTTGGCACGACAAATCATACCAGGTTACCAGGGTCAGAGAATGCATACTAATAACAATTAGTAGCAACGATATACACAAATTTTACCAAACACAGTGCCACATAACCAACAGAAAATATTTTACCACACGACCGACGTTGTCTTTCTCTTTTTATCACATAAACCGCAAGGTCTCACCTAAGGGTCATGAAAAGTATCCACACGGGAATACCCCAGAACGAATGTGCCCAATTTGGGTCTTATCCCCTAACACATTTCCATACGGGTACCATACAGGTTTTATCCCCAACACATCAGCCCATTTATAACACATTCTTAGAGAAAGACAACCGTCGGCATTTATCAACAATGGCACATTCATGAATACGAACATTTCAATAATATTAACATTTCTCAAGCAAGATTTCACTTGCCTTTGATCCGACGGTAGGTGCCTTATAATAAATAGAATCTACACGCCCGATCAAGCTTAACCTAGTCATGTAATATCCAATTAACATCTCGAACGAATCATGATGAATAGAACGAGTCTCCCTTCCCTTCCATAACCGGGTTCCTAACATAGTCTTAATTGCCAACACTAGTATCGTGCTTCTTTGTTCACAAGCAATACGTACCACTATGTCGTTCAATTCTAAGGTTAGCATTAGCTATATCGATTTGTTCTACAAGATTATCTCAATTATTATTCAGTTAGCAACAAACGACTATAGCATAATCGAATCCCATAACATCTAATTCAATTCTCTATTCCGAGTACTTCAATCGGCGGATTACCATTTTACACAATGATTTTGCGTTTGATTCTCAATGACACTAATACTATTGAACTAATTCCCCTAGTTAATTTAACGTTGATAATCATATTGCAAGAGTAGGTTACGACTAGTTTATCAAATGGTGATGGATTCCTACGAAATTCTCCTACAATTGATTCGTCAAGTTTATATAATCCAAATGTAAATTGAGATGGAAGTTCTTGCATGCGATTGTTACAACGAGTTGTATGAAAACGAAATATACGAACAATGATAACCCCGATTACTACAAGTTTGTCCGTTTAGATTGTCCACGAGATTAAGCAAAATCTACCCAAGTACCCGTAATCTAACAAGTAATAATCAACAACATTGAAGGGATTACCCCTAGGATTGATAGGCTTACCTTAATAGATGAATAACAATGAGGATAGATGATAAATCAACAAGAGCCACAAGGAGAAACGAGGAATGGGTCAAATGACTTGGATAATCTTCACCAGAGCTCATGAAATCACCTCCTCTATGTTAATTCGAGTGTATGGGAGGCCAAGAATCGAGTATAAGGCTGTGGAAAAGCTTCGAGAGTGCTTCAATTCAAGTTGTGGGTTGGGAGAAATGAAGGTGGGAGTGTTATTTTATAACACTCGATTTCGTTAACGTAGGTTAACTTTCCAGGATTTACATACGTAAAGAGTATTACGTACGCTATGTGCGATTGTTAACGTATGTAAAGTACGTCTAGAGGCCACTGACTGAAATGTGCCTATCTTTTACGTGCGTAAGTCGCTCTTATGTACGTAAGGCTCTAGACTGTATCGTACGCTAAGGTTGGAGGATAGCATACGTTATGAGGAGTTGACTCGTTTGTCTTCTATCCCGCCGAAAGTAGCTCAATCCGCGTCAAAAAGAAGATTCTGGTCGGGAGACCAACTCAACCGTTACGTACGTAACAGAGCTACGTTAACGTACGTAATACATCAAATTTAGCGTACGTTATGAATATACTATAACGTGCATTAGACATTCAATCCCTTAGCCACATATCACATTTTAACCATCTCGGAGTGACCATTCTTCCCACTCTTCAACAATTATCGGGGAACAAGACGTTGGCCACCATTATATTCGCACCGACGATTTTCCAACGGCGTCAAAGGCATGTCACCTCCATTTCATCCACTTCGCACAATTGTATAGCATTTAGTGAAATAAATAAAGAAAGAAAAACAACATCACATTATAAGAAGTCACATAGTACAAGGTAATTAAGCATGAAATACCGGTGGTATTACATATCACCCCGTTAAAAATAGTTTCGTCCCGAAACTAAGAAAATAACTCGGGATGACTCTCCTTCATGCTTGAATCGGTTTCTTAAGTCGCTTCCTCCATGCCGTGGTGCGACCACTGAACCATCACGAGGAGTATGGCTTTATTTCGCAATATCTTCATACGCCGATCCAAGATGGCGATCGGTACCTCTCCAAAGGTAGCATCATCGGAAATTTCCACTTCTTCGAAATTGAGTTTGTGACTCGGATCATAGACATACTTCCTTAACTTAGAGATGTGGAAGACGTTATGCACTCCATCCAGGTGCGGCAGCAGAGCTAATCGATACGCAAGCTTCCCCACCCGGTCCAATATCTCGAACGGGCCTATGAACCTCAGGCTTAACTTGCCCTTATGTCCGAAACGCGGGATACCCCGCATAGGTGATACTTTGACCCAAACATGATCCCCGACTGCAAATTCTAACGGCCACTGTCGGTTTTCGGCATAAGATTTCTGTCGGCTCTGTGCTTCTAGCATGTGCTTTCGAACGATAGAGATCTTCTTAATGGACTCCTGGATCAGGTCTAACTCGGTAACCGCGGTGTCAGAAGCATCATCCCAGCATAACGGCCACTTGCATCTTCGCCCATATTGGGCCTCAAATGGTGCCATGCCTATGCTTGCATGCCAGCTGTTGTTGTACAAAAACTCCACCAATCCCAGATGCCTAGCCCAATCCTTACCCCAATCAAGCACACATGCCCTCAAAATATCTTCCAAGGTTTAAATCGTACATTCGGTCTCTCCATTTGTCTGAGGGTGATAAGCCGTGCTAAAATGTATTTGGGTCCCCATAGCTTTATGGACGGCTTTCCAAAAACGAGACACGTATCTGGTGTCCCTATCCAAAATTATGGATAAGGGAACACCATGCAGCCTCACGATCTCTCTGATAAAGATGGCGGCCAATTGCTCTGTATCGGTTGTTTCTTGAATAGGAATGAAATGTGTCGATTTCATTAATCGATCAACAATGACCCAAATTGTATCCTTTCCTCCCACCGCTGTTGGTTGCTTAGTGACAAAATCCATCGATATGCTCTCCCATTTCCACTCCGGGATGGGTAGGGGTTGCATGATTCCAGCTGGTCTGCGGTGTTCAATTTTCACTTGTTGGCACGTCATACATCGGGCGACGATCCTAGCAACTTCCCATTTCATATTTTTCCACCAAAAGCTCTGTTGGAGATCTTTGTACATTTTTCTTGCTCCTGGGTGAATAGAATAGGGAGTGGAGTGTGCCTCCTTCAGTATAGTTTGCTTCAGCCCGTCATTCGGTAGAATACAGATCCTATTCTTGAACCTCACCAAGTCACCCTGATCTTATAGTCGGAAACATATCCTCCCTAGATTCTTGCACCAATCGCATGCAATTCGGGGTCCTCCATCTGTGCTAGATGTATCTCGTCTAGTAAGGACGAATGTATATTGATTGAGCACAATTGTCCTTACCTACGTTTCATCCATACTTCGGTACTACTCCTCCTGATGTCTTGCTGCAGTTCGGGATGAACTGTTATGCTGGATACCATCACCTCTTGTGTAGTTTTCCGACTAAGAGCATCATCCACCACATTAGCTTTCCTGGGGTGATAGGAGATTTCCACATCGTAGTCCTTGATTATTTCCAACCAGCGCCTCTGCCTCATGTTTAATTCTCTCCGAGTGAAGATATACTGCAAACTCTTATGATCCGTGAAAATCTTGCAAGTAACTCCGTAAAGATAGTGTCTCCAAATCTTGAGGGCATGCACCACTACGGCTAGCTCCAAGTCATGCGTCGGGTAATTCACTTCGTACGGCTTCATATGTTGGGATGCGTACGCAATGACTCTGTCATTCTGCATGAAGACACACCCCAGCCCATGCTTAGATGCATCCGTGTATATAATGAATCCTTCCGTCCCCTGTGGTAGCACTAGCACTGGAGCAGTAGTCAGTCTACTCTTGAGCTCATCAAAGCTCTTCTGACAGTCTATAGTCCATACAAATTTCGTGCTCTTCCTCAGTAGGTTCGTTAATGGTCGAGCGATACACGAAAAATCCTCGACAAATCTTCGATAGTAACCCGCCAATCCTAGGAAACACCTTACCTCCTTGACATTTTTCGTCGGTTCCCAACTCATTATTGTCTCGATCTTTCGTGGATCGACCTTGACGCCTTCTGCCGAGAAAACATATCCGAGAAAAATTATCTCCGGCATCCAGAATTCGCACTTGGAAAGTTTCGCATAAAGTTGGTGTTGACTCAACACGCTCAACACTTGCCTCAAATGTTCCTCGTGTTCCTTTCGGCTTCTAGAATAGATCAGGATGTCGTCAATAAAAACCACCACACACTTATCGAGGGAATCAATCAAAACTCTGTTCATCAGTTCCATGAAAACACCTAGGGCATTAGTCAACCCGAATGACACCACGATATACTCGTAATGTCCATACCTTGATCGAAATGTAGTTTTGGGTATATCTTCCTCCTGAAGCCTCAATTGGTGATATCTGGACCGTAGATCGATCTTTGAAAACAAAACTGCCCCTTGTAATTGATCCCAAGAGGTCATCGATTCTTGGAAGTGGATAACGGTTCTTGATAGTAACCTTATTTAGTTCCCTATAGTCAATGCACAAGCATAGAGAGTTGTCTTTTTTCTTAACAAAAAGTACTGGCGCGCCCCATGGCGAGGTGCTCGGGCGGATCAGTCCTTTCTCCAGCAGATCTTCGAGTTGTATCTTTAATTCTTTCATCTCAGCTGGTGCCATCCTGTAAGGAGCTTTGGAAATAGGTCTCGTCCCCGGCTCGAGTTCAATGGAGAGGTCAACTTCTCGGTGCAGTGGTAGCCCTGGTAGTTCATCAGGAACGACGTCTCGAAATTCATTCACCACTAGAATGTTTGAGATCGTAAGTTGTGAAGTGTCCTCCTGAAGAACATAACACCAATAGTACTTCCTTCGAGAGTTGCAGGAGACTTCCGATCCGAGAAGGCTGAGGGACCCTTTCGTACTGAAGTGTTCCCGTCCTCTGATGACATGTGTGGTACTGTCATGAGCCGTGATGGAAATAGTCAAGTGGTAAGTATCCAAGATCGTCTTCTACAATGGCATCCAGTCCATACCTAATATGATATCTTCATTCTGAAGCGGGAAGACCATAAGATCAGCGGTCCAGCTATGATCGTTGATGCAGATCTGACGGCCTCAAACCTTTAGATTGCCACCTATTCTACTACCCTCGGGTAGTTTAACGGTAAAGGATTCACAAGGAACACAAGCAAGATTTAAACGTTCAACACATTTCACAGATATAAACGAATATGTGGCTCCGGTATCAAATAGTACATGCTCTAGCTGAGAGTTAACAAGAAGAGTACCTGAGATAGCCGGTGCGGACTGACCATCCGTAGCCCTTATCTCAAATACACGGTACGACACTGACTCCGAAAAGGATGAAGTACCACCGCTGATCCCACGGCCTCGTCCGGAATCGTGTGGCGGTGGTTGAGTCTGATGGGATGGAGCTCGGTAGTTGGAAACGGCAGGCATCCTGGGGGATTGCACAGAGCCTTGTTGACTCGGTTGAGAAGCTGAGTTCTGAGTGGGATTGGCCCGCCAGCAGTAACGATACACGTGTCCACTCTTCCCACAAGTGAAACATTTGGTAGCCGTCTTCTGGCACCAATCCTTAGTATGTCCGGACACGCAACAATTGAAGCAGTCCCTACGGTAAGGCCAATCAGATGCACCCTTCTGTTGGTACGAAACTGCTGACTTAAAAGAAGATGCGGTCCCCGAGTTCGTTTTGTTGCTACTCCCTGATTGAGCCGATGTCTTTTGCTTCTTTGAGTTATGTCCGGTGTCGGTATTAACAACAGTATCGGCATATGCTGTGACCACGTCTTCGTACGCCTTTAGAGTCGTGCAGTGCAATCCGGCGGCATAGTGTCGTACATCCTCCGGCAACCTCTGTGCAAGGTGGCATATTCGTTGATCTTCTGATGGAACCATATACGAGATGTAACTTAGCTCGGTTCGGTAGGCTCGAATGATCTCTGGTACTGGCATATCCTATGGTCCAGCACTGAAAAAGTCCCGCGCACGAGCGGTTCGAGCTGATCTGGAACAGTACTCGCTCCGCAGTAGTCGGGCAAATTCGGTCCACCCGACCACTCGGTCCTCTGGCCTGTAAGTACTCCACCAGCGGGCAGCAGTGTCACGGAGTTGATTAATACCCAGTGGTACCTTCCGGTTCTCTGGGCCGATCACCTCGAAAGCAGTCTCCATTTCAGAAATCCAGTCGTCCACGTGTTTCTTCCCCGCCCCGTCAAACAATGGAGGCCTAGCCTTCAGCATCTCCCCCAACCATCGGTCTCTTCCTGCGTTTTCCTCCACATTGATGACCGATATCCGTTACACCTGGTTAACCTGAGCAATTCCCATGGCAATAGCTTGGGCAAGGGCCTGAACGAAAGTCGGGTCCATGCCTCCCGGGTTGTTATTCTGGCGTTTCGCCTCCTGATCGTTTTGATTAATTGGTGGCGGCTGTTCCCTAGCAGGATAGGTCTCGGCAGTGTTCCTGTCCCCATCGTGGTTTGCGTCGGAACCCTGAGCATCATTCACCACCCTCCTAGCTCCTCGGCGTGCCATTATTGACAGTATTAATCTAAAGCCAGTTCCACACACAGTTTACAATTAAACGTAGTATCTAGACAGAAAACACACATATCACTTACTTTGCATTCCCACGAGGAGTTACGGTCGCTTGGGGTGTTGTACTGGAATAACTTTGAAAATTAGGAGAAATTTTATTTAAATCAGGAGCCGTCTCTCTGATACCATTTTCTGTAACACCCCCAAAATCTCCAGATGTATTACAGTGCTGTGAATCCCGTATGGGAGCCACAAGCCTAGTTTAGGAAATAGACATTTTAAAGAAATTGCAATAAAATGATAATTCCACGGTTACATATTATGAGCCGAAATTTTTTAAGAAGAAACACAATTCAAAGTTCGATTATTACATAACAAAGGTTTTAAGAAACAAATTTAAATTAAGCAGCGGAAGCCACGAACCTCAGATGCTCCCGTAGAACATACCCGAGTGAATAACCCAATAGGAAACCATACCAAATCACATGTCCTCGTGACAACAGTCACAGAACCATTCCAAACCACAACCATAAGTTATCCCGGCATCGGGCTAACAAGCCACAAACCTCGGAGTCCCCGCAAGACATACCCGATGATAACCCCCACAAGTTATCCCGGCATCGGGCTAGCAAGCCCCGAACCTTGGAGTCCCCACAAGACATACCCGGATTGGATAACCCTATGGTCACGCCTGACCCATACTAGCAAGTATGGATCCCGGAGATTCAACAATCCTACCCGGAGGCACATCACTTTCAACGATCACATAAAATGAGCAGAACATCAAGCCAAGCAACACTTAAACATCACAACCTCCTTTCAGAGGAGTAACAACTAATATCACACTCAATACGTTCTTACCGAACAAGTACACATAGCATTACGTAATCCCCAGTAAAGGATTACGGTCTATTAAACTCACTCAAAGTGATCATAACATCTTTCCAACATACAAAACCAACACACATATTCCGAGAACACATATATTCACAAAGTACACGAATTATCGTTGAAAGACAACATTTTTCGAGAACATACCGATCCCTTTTTACGTTCATTAAACATTGGGTTTCACATAAAATCCTTTATCATTAATTACGCCTACAAAATATGAAACATATGGACAAGATACTTGCCTCGATATCACGAGCGACGAAACGACGAACGGGCACGATCGGGCAGCCTTCGAACTTCCAAAAACGATCAAGACTTCGACAGCCCACGAATACTATGAAAATAGCATCACCACGAATCAATAACACTAATCGAAAACGGAAACGATCCTAAAAATGACAAGGATCTAAGTGTTCTCAAAGAAATCAAGAATCGTTGATCCGGGCAATAAAAATCGATGAACGGTTAACAAAATCTGAAGATTACGGTTAAGACAAACAAAAATACACAACTGATCGGATGAGATCGGTTAAGAATCACAAATCCAAGGAAAAACCCTAAATTCAAGAAACTAGGGTTCTAAGAAGAGATTACCTTGATTTGGACCAAGAAGACGATTAGATGTTGTTAAACATCTACCAATCCGTTCCAAAATGGAGCTTGATGAAGAAGATTGCTCCAAATCGCCTCTGGAGCTCACTCCCGTCGGAAAGGATGAAGAAAAGTGGGAAATGACGACTTAATGCTGCTCTCCAGTATTTATACTGGACAGTTATTAGCGCGCGCTAAACACCCTACATTAGCGTGCCCTCAACGCTCCAGAGAATCCGCCCATAACACAGTTAGCGCGCACTAGCCAAAAGCCGTAGCGTGCGCTAACGGGTCACAAAACCAGTCCAGTAGCCCCTGGACAGAACTGCACCTACCGGGTAGCGTGCGCTAGAAAGAAGAAAGAGCGTGCGCTAAGCAGTTGATAGCGTGCGCTAGCTATCGACCTTAGCGTGCGCTAACAAGGCCCCAGTCCCAGTCCAGTAGCTCTTGGACTGCCTCTGGACTGCTAGTTAGTGTGCGCTACACATTCAGTAACGTGCGCTAAACACCACGCAGTAGCGTGCGCTATGACTCAAGCATTAGCGTGCGCTACACCACAAAAACTCAAAAACTCACATAGTGATCTGAAACGCCTCCGAACACGTGTCCCAACGAGGCACACCCAAAGATGGCACAAAATTCCAACGATGAGGACAATAACAATCTGATAAAACCCCAAAAATTCAACGATTCCGGAACAAAAATCTCAGGTATTACATTCTACCCCTCTTAAAAGAAGTTTCGTCCCCGAAACTTGAAACATAGAACGAACGACGCAAAACAAACTCAGATAACACACGATATCCGTTGCTGAAATAACAAAACACAACGAACGAAAATCAATACGGTTGAACAATTCAACAGTACATCAATCAAAACATGAGCTATTCGCTAAACCAATACGAAATTCCACAGCCCAAGGGTTGGAAGATCGAACACAAAACTAATTTCCCGAACTTAAGGAAATTACGAAAGAATCCAAACGTTCAAAATTACGATACAAGACTAACAAGACTTGACAACAAGCGAGTGAACCACAAAGATCGAGACACATCGGTCGAACGATCATATTCGAATCACGACGAACAATAATACTCGAACAACAACCCCAAAGTTCACATCTCGACTCGAGACAATATACGATCTGGTGAAGACAACAAGATGTGCATTCACATAAGATCCACAGGAAAGGGAATAGCAATTGGAAAGTCATAACGACAAACAGTTATTCTAAAACAATACCACAACTCGTTCGATCAATGAAAGCACAAGACATGACAAGTCCAGAAAATGTCAACGAACATAAACGGGTCGACAGAGTCGAAAGTACAGAGTTCAAAATCCGATCCACTTCAAATAAAAGAATTGCTGCCGGCCTTGCTATGGTTACTATTAAAGACTTGGCGACTGGCTTCGGTTTATGGCTGAATGGGTCTTCAATCGCCTCCTCGATTATTGAAAATTCATGAAGATATGTGTTACACGAGAATCTTACCCTGCGTATGGGGGCGCTGGGTTGGTGCATCTGTGCTCATTGCAGTAGTGATGTAGTAGGTGTTGGTGGTTGTGTCTTTTAGATCTCCATTTGGCTCTCGGCTTGAGCTTGTTGTTTCCAAGACGTTTTCTCCTGTCATATCCAAAATGGCACTGGTTCTTGTTAGTGTCTGAATCGGGTCCAGAAATTCTTCTCAGTGATATCAAAGGCCACGAGGCAGATGACGGAATGGCCCTTCCCAGTGTACGGCCGTCATTGGGTTGGAGAGGGCCCCGAATTTGAGAAGTGTCTTAGTAGGTGCTTAGATTTTGTTTTAGGACTGGTTTTCAGCCTACTCTATAACTGCTCGTAAGGTTATGCGATGGTTGGCTTTCTGTAAATGGTTGGATTGGGTTCCTCGAAAGAAACCTTGAATATCGAAGAATCACGAAGATGTGGTGCATATTTGTTCTACCATGTGTATGAGGGGCGCTAGGGTGGTTCACATTTGCTCATTGAAGTAGTGAAGAAGTAGGTGTTTATGGCCGATTTCGTGTGTCCTGTATCTGGCTCTTGAAGGAGTCCTGTCGTATCTGCATTCTACATGCACATGCTTTCGCTCCGGATCAAAGACGGATGGGTCATGTTTAATTGCTGGATTTGGAATTTTGAATGAAACCTTGAATATCGAAGAATCATGGAGAAATGCGGTGATTGGTTATACTCTACGTTGGGGAGCGTTGAGTTGGTTTGTATATACGCATTGCAGTAATGAGGAAGTAGGTATTTGTGGCGGATTTTATTAGACCTGATTATGCTTTTGATATTGTCCTTTCGTATCTGCATATTCCAAGATGCTCAAAATCTCGCTAAGGATCATGACGGATGGCTCCTTTTCAATAGTTGGATTGGGAATTTTGAATGAACCCTGAGAAATCGAAGAATCATGAAGAAATGCGGTCATTAGTTATCTCTACGTATGGGGCGTGGAGTCGGTTTACCTATACGCATTGCAGTAATGAGGAATTAGGTCTTGATGGGGGATTTTGTTAGACCTTTATTCAGCTTTTGTTATGGTCCGTTCGTATCTGCATATTCCAAGATGCTCTAGCTGGCACTTCAGACTCGTTGATGATGGCTCCTGGTGATTTGCCGGATTCAGTTTTGGCTCTGAACCAAGGCCTGATACTCAGTTGGCGCTCAAACTTGACCTAGGTATGTCGTCAAAGTACCTAATTCTAACACGGCTCATGGTGCAGTTCAACAAATATTCAAGATCAAACCAGACACTCAGCTGAAGATATTTGTTTGTGTCGTTTGTCGTGTGGCTATGTTAGGGATTTGGCCTCCCTATAATTTACTTGCTTTCTAGTTCTTAGTTAGCTTGTTTAATTTTCTTTCGGGCTATGTTTAGGATCTGCCCCCCCAGAAAAATATCGGCTTTGTAAGGGAATAGGCCCCCCTATCATCTTTGTGCTATAATATATCACTTTTTTTTTTTTAAAAAAAAAAGTCTGATCGGACCCCTCGGGAATGTCCTGCACATGATCAACAAATTTACCTGGCATGACAAATCATGCCAGGTAACCAGGGTCAGAGAATGCATACTAATAACAATTACTAGCAACGATATACACAAATTTTACCAAACACAGTGCCACATAACCAACAGAAAATATTTCACCACACGACCGACGTTGTCGTTCTCTTTTTATCACATAAACCCCAAGGTCGCAACCAAGGGTCACGAAAGTATCCACACGGGAATACCCCGGAATGAAGGTGCCCAATTTGGGTCTTATCCCCTAACACATTTCCATACGGGTACCATACTGGTTTTATCCCCAAGACATCGGCCCATTTATAACACATTCTTAGAAAAAGACAACTGTCGGTATTTATCAGCAATGGCACATTCATGAATACGAACATTTCATTAATATTAGCATTTCTCGAGTAAGATTTCACTCGCCTTTGATCCGAAGGAAGGTGCCTTATAATAAATGGAATCTCCACGCCCGATCTAGATTAACCTAGTCACGTAATATCCGATTAACATCTCATACGAATCATGATGAATGGAACCAGTCTCCCTTCCCTTCCCTAACCGGGTTCCTAACGTAGTCTTAATTGCCAACACTAGTATCGTGCTTCTATGTTCACAAGCAATACTTACCACTACGTCGTTCAATTCTACAGTTAACGTTAGCTATATCGATTTGTTCTAGAAGATTATCTCAATCATTATTCGGTTAGCAACAAACGACTATAGCATAATCGAATCCCATAACTTCTAATTCAGTTCTTTATTCCGAGTACTTCAATTGGCGGATTACCATTTTACACAATGATTTCGGCGTTTGATTCTCAATGACACTAATACTATCGAACTAATTCCCCTAGTTAATTTAACGTTGATAATCATATTGCAAGAGTAGGTTACGACTAGTTTATCAAACGGTGATGGATTCCTACGAAATTCTCCTACAATTGATTCGTCAAGTTTATATAATCCAAATGTAAATTAAGATGGAAGTTCTTGCATGCGATTGTTACAACGAGTTGTATGAAAACGAAATATACGAACAATGATAACCCCAATTACTACAAGTTCGTCCGTTTAGATTATCCATGAGATAAAGAAAAATCTAACCAAGTGCCCGTAATCTAACAAGTAATAATCAACAACATTGAAGGGATTACCCCTAGGATTGATAGGCTTACCTTAATAGATGAATAACAATGAGGAGAGATGATAAATCAACAATTGCCACAAGGAGAAATGAGGAATGGGTCGAATGACTTGGATAATCTTCACTAGAGCTCATGTAATCACCTCCTCTATGTTAATTAGAGTGTATGGGAGGCCAAGAATCGAGTATAAGGCTGTGGAAAAGCTTCAAGAGTGCTTCACTTCAAGTTTTGGGTCGGGGGAAATGAAGGTGGGAGTGTTATTTTATAACACTCGATTTCGTTAACGTAGGTTAACTTTCCAGGATTTACATACGTAAAGAGTATTACGTACGCTATATGCGATTGTTAACGTATGTAAAGTCTGTCTAGAGGCCACTGACTGAAATGTGCCCATGTTTTACGTACGTAAGTCGCTCTTACGTACGTAAGGCTCCAGACTGTATCATACGTTAAGGTTGGAGGATAGCGTACGTTATGAGGAGTTGACTCGTTTGTCTTCTATCCCGCCGAAAGTAGCTCAATCCGCGTCAAAAGGAAGATTCTAGTCGGGAGACCAACTCAACCATTACGTACGTAATAGAGCTACGTTAACGTACGTAATACATCAAATTTAGCGTACGCTATGAATATACCATAACGTGCGTTAGACATTCAATCCCTTAGCCACATATCACATTTTAACCATCTCGGAGTGACCATCCTTCCCACTCGTCAACAATTATCAGGGAACAAGATGTTGGCCACCATCATATTCACTCCGACGATTGTCCAACGGCGTCAAGGCGTGTCACCTCCATTTCATCCACATCGCACAATTGTATAGCATTTAGTGAAATAAATAAATAAAGAAAAACAACATCACATTACAAGAAGTCACATAGTACAAGGTAATTAAGCATGAAATACTGGTGGTATTACATATCACCCCTGTAAAAATAGTTTCGTCCCGAAACTAAGAAAATAACTCGGGATGACTCTCCTTTATGCTTGAATCGGTTTCCCAAGTCGCTTCTTCCATGCCGTGGTGCAACCACTGAACCTTCACGAGGGTATGGCTTTATTTCGCAATATCTTCATACGCCGATCCAAGATGGCGATCAGTACCTCTCCAAAGGTAGCATCATCGGAAATTTCCACTTCTTCGAAATTGAGTTTGTGACTCGGATCATAGACATACTTCCTTAACTTAGAGACGTGGAAGATGTTATGCACTCCATCCAGGTGCGGCGGCAGAGCTAATCGATACGCAAGCTTCCCTACCCGGTCCAATATCTCGAACGGGCCTATAAACCTCGGGCTTAACTTGCCCTTATGGCCGAAATGCCGGATAACCCGCATAGGTGATACTTTGACCCAAACATGATCCCCGACTGCAATTTCTAACGGCCTCTGTCGGTCTTTGGCATAATATTTCTATCGGCTCTGTGCTTCTAGCATGTGCTTTCGAACGATAGAGATCTTCTTAATGGACTCCTGGATCAGGTCTAACTCGGTAACCGCGGTGTTAGAAGCATCATCCCAGCATAACGGCGACTTGCATCTTTACCCATACAGGGCCTCAAATGGTGCCATGCCTATGCTTGCATGGTAGCTGTTGTTGTACGAAAACTCCACCAATCCCAGATGCCTAGCCCAATCCTTACCCCAATCGAGCACACATGCCCTCAAAATATCTTCCAAGGTTTGAATCGTATGTTCGGTCTCTCCATCCATCTGAGGGTGATAAGCCGTGCTAAAATGTATTTGGGTCCCCATAGCTTTATGGACGGCTTTCCAAAAACGAGACACGTATCTGGTGTCCCTATCCGAAATGATGGAAAAGGGAACGCCATGCAGCCTCACGATCTCCCTGATAAAGATGGCGGCCAATTGCTCTGTACCGGTTGTTTCTTGAATAGGAATGAAATGTGTCTATTTCGTCAATCAATCAACAATGACCCAAATTGTATCCTTTCCTCCCACCGCCGTTGGTAGCTTAGTGACAAAATCCATCGATATGCTCTCCCAATTCCACTCCGGGATGGGTAGGGGTTGCATGATTTCGGCTGTTCTGTGGTGTTTAATTTTCACTTGTTGGCACGTCATACATCGGGCGACGATCCTAGGAACTTTCCATTTCATATTTTTCCACCAAAAGCTCTGTCGGAGATCTTTGTACATTTTGCTTGCTCCTGGGTGAATAGAATAGGGAGTTGAGTGTGCCTCTTTCAGTATAGTTTGCTTCAGCCCGTCATTCGGCGGAATACAGATCCTATTCTTAAACCTCACCAAGTCACCCTGATCTTATAGTCGAAAACATCTCCTCCCTCGATTCTTGCACCAATCGCATGCAATTCGGGATCCTCTATCTGTGCTAGACGTATCTCATCTAGTAAGGATGAATGTATATTGATTGAGCACAATTGTCCTTACCTACATTGTATCCATACTTCGGTACTGCTCCTCCTGATGTCTTGCTGCAGTTCGGGCTATGCTGGATACCATCACCTCTTGTGTAGTTTTCCGACTAAGAGCATCAGCCACCACATTGGCTTTCCCGGGGTGATAGGAGATTTCCACATCGTAGTCCTTGATTATTTCCAACCAGCGCCTCTGCCTCATGTTTAATTCTCTCTGAGTGAAGATATACTTCAAACTCTTATGATCCGTGAAAATCTTGCAAGTAACTCTGTAAAGATAGTGTCTCCAAATCTTGAGAGCATGCACCACCACGGCTAGCTCCAAGTTATGTGTCGGGTAATTCACTTCGTACGGATTCATATGTCGGGATGCGTACACAATGACTCTGTCATTCTGCATGAAGACACACCCCAACCCATGCTTAGATGCATCCGTGTATATAATGAATCCTTCTGTCCCCTGTGGTAGCACTAGAGTAGTAGTCAGTCTACTCTTGAGCTCATCAAAGCTCTTCTGACAGTCTGTAGTCCATACAAATTTCGTGCTCTTCCTCAGTAGGTTCGTTAATGGTCGAGCAATAAAGGTAAAATCCTCGACAAATCTTCGATAGTAACCCGCCAATCCTAGGAAACTCCTTACCTCCTTGACATTTTTCATCGGTTCCCAACTCATTATTGTCTCGATCTTTTGTGGATCGACCTTGATGCCTTCTGCCGAGACAACATGTCCGAGAAAAATTATCTCCGGCATCCAGAATTCGCACTTGGAAAGTTTCGCATAAAGTTGGTATTGCCTCAACACGCTCAGCACTTGCCTCAAATGTTCCTCGTGTTCCTTTCGGCTTCTAGAATTGATCAGGATGTCATCAATAAAAACCACCACACACTTATCGAGGAAATCAATCAAAACTCTGTTCATCAGTTCCATGAAAACAGCTGGGGCATTAGTCAACCCGAATGACACCACAATATACTCGTAATGTCCATACCTCGATCGAAATGTAGTTTTGGGTATATCTTCCTCCAGAATCCTCAATTAGTGATATCCGGACCGTAGATCGATCTTTGAAAACACAACTTCCCCTTGTAATTGATCCCAAGAGGTCATCGATTCTTGGAAGTGGATAACGGTTCTTGATAGTAACCTTATTTAGTTCCCTATAGTCAATGCACAAGCATAGAGAGTTGTCTTTTTGCTTAACAAAAAGTACCGGCGTGCCCCACGGCGAGGTGCTCGGGCGGATCAATCCTTTCTCCAGCAGATCTTCGAGCTGTATCTTTAATTCTTTCATCTCGGTTGGTGCAATCCTGTAAGGAGCTTTGGAAATATGTCTCATCCCCAGCTCAAGTTCAATGGAGAGGTCAACTTCTCGGTGCGGTGGTAGCCCTGGTAGTTCATCAGGAAAGACGTCTGGAAATTAATTCACCACTAGAATATTTGTGATCGTAAGTTGTGAAGTGTCCTCCTGAAGAACATAACACCAATAGTACTTCCTTCGAGAGTTGCAGGAGACTTCCGATGCGAGAAGGCTGAGGGACCCTTTCGTACTGAAGTGTTCCCGTCCTCTGATGACATGTGTGGTACTGTCATGAGCCGTGATGGAAATAGTCAAGTGGTAAGTATCCGAGATCATCTTGTGCAATGGCATCCAGTCCATACCTAATATGATATCTTTGTTCTGAAGCGGGAAGACCATAAGATCAGCGGTCCAGCTATGATCGTTGATCCAGATCTGAAGGCCTCGAACCTTTAGATCGCCACCTATTCTACTACCCTCAGGTAGTTTAACAGTAAAGGATTCACAAGGCACACAAGCAAGATTTAAACGTTCAACACATTTCACAGATATAAACGAATATGTGGCTTCGGTATCAAATAGTACATGCATTGGCTGAGAGTTAACAAGAAGAGTACCTGAGATAGCCGGTGCGGACGCCGAGCCCACGGCCTCGTCCGGCACCGTGTGGCGGCAGTTGAGTCTTATGGGATGGAGCTCGGTAGTTGGAAACAACAGGCATCCTGTGGTATTGCACAGAGCCTTGTTGACTCGGTTGAGAAGCTGAGTTCTGAGTGGGATTAGCCCGCCAGCAGTAACGAGACATGTGTCCACTCTTCCCTCAAGTGAAACATTTGGTAGCCGTCTTCTGGCACTGATCCTTAGTATATCCGGACACGCCATAATTGAAGCAGTCCCTACGGTAAGGCCGATCAGATGCACCCTTCTGTTGGTACGAAACTGCTGACTTAAAAGAAGATGTGGTCCCCGAGTTCGTTTTGTTGCTACTCCCTGATTGAGCCGATGTCTTTTGCTTCTTTGAGTTATGTCTGGTGTCGGTATTAACAACAGTACCGGCATATGCTGTGACCACGTCTTCGTACGCCCTTAGAGTCGTGCAGTGCAATCCGGCGGCATAGTGTCGTACATCCTCCGGCAACCTCTGTGCAAGGTGGCATATTCGTTGATCTTCTGATGGAACCATATACGAGATGTAACTTAGCTCGGTTCGGTAGGCTCGAATGATCTCTGGTACTGGCATATTCTATGGTCCAGCACTGAAAAAGTCTCGCGCATGAGCGGTTCGGGCTTATCTGGAATAGTACTCGCTCCGCAGTAGTCGGGCAAATTCGGTCCACCCGACCACTCGGTCCTCTGGCCTGTAAGTACTCCACCAGCGGGCAGCAGTGTCACGGAGTTGATTAATCCCCAGCGGCACCTTCTGGTTCTCTAGGCCAATCACCTCGAAAGCAGTCTCCATTTCAGAAATCCAGTCGTCCACGTGTTTCTCCCCCGCCCCGTCAAACAATGGAGGCCTAGCTTTCAGCATCTCCCCCAACCATCGGTCTCTTCCTGCGTTTTCCTCCACATTGATGACCGGTATCCGTTCCACCTGGTTGACCAGAGCAATTCCCATGGCGATAGCTTGGGCAAGGGCCTGAACGAAAGTCGGGTCCATGCCTCCCGGGTTGTTATTCTGGCATTCTGCCTCCTGATCGTTTTGATTAATTGGTGGCGGCTGGTCCCCAGCAGGATGGGTCTCGGCAGTGTTCCTGTCCCCATCGTGGTTTGCGTCGGAACCTTGAGCATCATTCACCACCCTCCAAGCTCCTTGGCGTGCCATTATTGACAGTATTAATCTAAAGCCAGTTCCACACACAGTTTCCAATTAAACGTAGTATCTAGACAGAAAACACACATATCACTTACTTTGCATTCCCACGAGTAGTTACGGTCGCTTGGGGTGTTGGACTGGAATAACTTTGAAAATTAAGAGAAATTTTATTTAAACCAGGAGCCGCCTCCCTGATACCATTTTCTGTAACACCCCCAAAAGTTTTTAAGAAAAAACACAATTCAAAGTTCGATTATTACATAACAGATGTTTTAAGAATCAAATTTAAATTAAGCAGCGGCAAGAGTTTATTCCAACACCGTTCTAGTCTGACCGGACCCCTCGGGAATGTCCTGCACATGATCAACAAATTTACCTGGCACGACAAATCATGCCAGGTAACCAGGGTCAGAGAATGCATACTAATAACAATTATTAGCAACGATATACACAAATTTTACCAAACACAGTGCCACATAACCAACAGAAAATATTTCACCACACGACCGACGTTGTCGTTCTCTTTTTATCACATAAACCCCATGATCGCAACCAAGGGTCACGAAAGTATCCACACGGGAATACCCCGGAATGAAGGTGCCCAATTTGGGTTTTATCCCCTAACACATTTCCATACGGGTACCATACAGGTTTTATCCCCAACACATCGGCCCATTTATAATACATTCTTAGAGAAAGACAACTGTCGGTATTTATCAGCAATGGCACATTCATGAAAACGAACATTTCATTAATATTAGCATTTCTCGAGCAAGATTTCACTTGCCTTTGATCCGAAGGAAGGTGCTTTATAATAAATGGAATCTCCACGCCCGATCAAGCTTAACCTAGTCACGTAATATCCGATTAACATCTCATACGAATCATGATGAATGGAACTAGTCTCCCTTCCCTTCCCTAACCGGGTTCCTAACGTAGTCTTAATTGCCAACACTAGTATCGTGCTTCTATGTTCACAAGCAATACTTACCACTACGTCGTTCAATTCTACAGTTAACATTAGCTATATCGATTTGTTCTACAAGATTATCTCAATCATTATTCGGTTAGCAACAAACGACTATAGCATAATCGAATCCCATAACTTCTAATTTAGTTCTCTATTCTGAGTACTTCAATTGGCGGATTACCATTTTACACAATGATTTTGGCGTTTGATTCTCAATGACACTAATACTATCGAACTAATTCCCCTAGTTAATTTAACGTTGATAATCATATTGCAAGAGTAGGTTACGACTAGTTTATCAAACGGTGATGGATTCCTACGAAATTCTCCTACAATTGATTCGTCAAGTTTATATAATCTAAATGTAAATTGATATGGAAGTTCTTGCATGCGATTGTTACAACGAGTTGTATGAAAACGAAATATACGATCAATGATAACCCCGATTACTACAAGTTTGTCCGTTTAGTTTGTCCACGAGATTAAGCAAAATCTACCCAAGTACCCGTAATCTAACAAGTAATAATCAACAACATTGAAGGGATTACCCCTAGGATTGATAGGCTTACCTTAATAGATGAAGAACAATGAGGAGAGATGATAAATCAACAAGAGCCACGAGGAGAAACGAGGAATGGGTCGAATGACTTGGATAATCTTCACCGGAGCTTATGAAATCACCTCCTCTATGTTAACTAGAGTGTATGGGAGGCCAAGAATCGAGTATAAGGCTTTGAAAAAGCTTCAAGAGTGATTCACTTCAAGTTTTGGGTTGGGAGAAATGAAGGTGGGAGTGTTATTTTATAACACTCGATTTCATTAACGTACGTTAACTTTCCAGGATTTACGTACGTAAAGAGTATTACGTACGCTGTGTGCGATTGTTAACGTACGTAAAGTTCGTCCAGAGGCCACTGACTGAAATGTGCCCATCTTTTACGTACATAAGTCGCTCTTACGTACGTAAGACTACAAACTGTAGCGTACGCTAAGGTTAGAGGATAGCGTACGCTATGAGGAGTTGACTTGTTTGTCTTTTAGCCCGACGAAGTAGCTCAATCCGCGTCAAAAGGAAGATTCTGGTAGGGAGACCAACTCAACCGTTACGTACGTAACAGAGCTACGTTAACATACGTAATACATCAAATTTAGCTTACGTTATGAATATACTATAACGTGCGTTAGACATTCAATCCCTTAGCCACATATCACATTTTAACCATCTCGGAGTGACCATCCTTCCCACTCGTCAACAATTATCGGGGAACAAGATGTTGGCCACCGTCATATTCGCACCGATGATTGTCCAACGGCGTCAAGGCGTATCACCTCCGTTTCATCCACATCGCACAATTGTATAGCATTTAATGAAATATATAAATAAAGAAAAACAACATCACATTACAAGAAGTCACACAGTACAAGGTAATTAAGCATGAAATACCGGCGGCATTACATATTCTTACTTGTAATTACATTGGTATGTAATTATTTATGTGTTGTGATCGTTATCATTATTGAGTATTGTGGCTGACCCCATCGTAAGCATTATTTTTAGGTACTCGGAGATCGAGCTAGTAGCGGTCGTGAAGAGATGAGCTTCCCGGGTGATAATGGCTATGGCAAGGGTATTTGGGAACTGAGTATTCTTTTCTGGTTGTTATTTATTCGCTGCAAATGTATGTCATACTATGATTTTTATCTTTTGCGTGTGTATTTCAAAATGGCCTTTTGGCGTTTTGCGAACTTGGGTTTTATTTCGTAACACCGATTTCCTAAACTATTTTTCGGTACGCATAAGTGGTGGCTTAACATACATTTTGAAACTGTTGAGTTTTAGTGTTTTGGCCTTGAACTTTTAAATGATTTTATTTTGTGACGGTATTTGGAAAATGGATTTTTGAGAATTATTTAAAATACATTACCGTCTTTCGCCTGTTGGCATATTTGAAATGTTTGTGAAAATGAATTTTATCCTGGTGGGTTCCGGCATGGGGCCCATGGCACTTTAATATTCCCGGATGATTTTGGGGGTGTTACAAAACCTGAGTTCATAGTTGTCCAACTTGCGGACCAGTCATTGTAAAGGTCGGTTCACCCACTTTTAGACCAAGTCTTAGTGAAATTTTAACGAGTACTTCCTAACATCCAAGGCAACTTTCTCACAAATTTGGTGCCATTTGGAGACCTGGAAGGAGGTGAACCACTTAAATGAAGTTCTTGCATACTATCAGCCACTCGAATGGCCAGTTCGATGTATTTTCGATCGTTTTCGACCACGAGGTTGATGTACATACCATCAGCCACTCGAACGGCCAGTTTGATGTCGTTTCGATCGGTTTTCGACCACGAGGTTAATGGTTTTGGAATCATAACACCTGTCTATACATGCTCACAAAATTCTTTGGTGTTTGGGGCTGGTGAAGGGAGTGAACTCTTCAAGAAAGCACTAGAGGTTCGATAAAACCAAAGGCCTATCATTGGTTCAATCATTTCTTTATGTTCGATCCTGGTGGTGCACGGTGGCGGTTTTGCTATATTCTCAAGACCCGTAGCTTTAGTTATGTAGTATAGGTCAACATCTCATATTCACCTATACCTATTATCATTTAAATGCTTAGTTACAAGTGTAATAGTATGCATTTTGTTAACTGGATTGTGTTAACAATGAAAAACCTTTACTGTCCACATGTTCATGTGCCAAAGTGTGTCACCACAATGCATCATGATGGGTTATAAATGATGAATATGACATGTGCTTTCACTCATAGTCTGTTTAAAATATACCTTGGCATACGATCTGGTAAGTCCCTTTGATGAGCCAGTCTTCCTGTCGTTAGGTGGAGATGTGAATGATTACGTTCGAGTAATACGACTTGGAATTGTTGTAGTTTGTCCCTACTATGCCTCACCAAGTTCCTTAAAGTGACGATATTAAATACATGCTGCAAACATGTCTGTAAGGATTGTGTCCGGTCATGGACGTTCGTCACCTATAAATGGTGATATGGTAACACCACAAATTGTGGTAGACAGTGTTACTAGGCTGTGGATATCATAAAGTATTGGGATGCCACTTGGTTTGATAATTACTCTCGCTAAGAATGTATGCGAGTTTGGTACATGAAACTTGATCATCTGATCACATGAACTCATCTGTATCATGTGGTTTTAGATTATAGTCATCTTTGGGAGACGCCTCAATGAATATCAATCCATAAAGAGTACTCTATGAATAAATTGGTTCATGAGGACGTGGAATATGAGTTTAATCGAGCCATACTTCGTTGAAAATCGACAACATTGTAGAGTTGGCCTAAAATAGAAACATATGCGACTTCAGTGTGAACAAAGTGATAGCCCTTTGTTGAAGTGGTGTCGACACTCCAAAGATAAAATCTATCGGTATACTTTGTTAAAGCGAGTGAAATGAGTTAAAATCACCTCATGTCGCTAGGTTTCTTATGAATGCACTGGAATCGACTACGATGACATAAAACTTAGTTGTGCTATTGTAATGGATGTTGTAGCATCCACGATCTTGTCAGTTAGATAGCTTCCCAAAACTGATGTGCATCTTCTGGTTAAATCTTATATTTAGTGGGGAACTAAGTTAAGTGATAAAGGATCTTGTGGTGTATCAGACTCAAATCAAGTTGCTCCTAACCACGGAGCGCATTGACAAGTGATTACCGGAAACGCATACTAAGTATATACTTGATTTGGAAGAGATATAAAGCTTTTGTATGTAAAACTAAGGGTTTATAGTGATGTACTCTTGTGAAACTAAGAGATTCCACTAAATCCAAATTTAAGAATGAAAGGATATTAGGGACAATTGATGATGCGTATTCATCAAATCGGTCTAAGGTGATCTAAGGGATGGTTTCCCTAAGAGACGATAAAGTAATGCCTATATGATTCCTGATGACTAGTCGAAGTCATGATAAGGCTTGGCTCACTTAAGTAATGCTGCAGTCTTAAGAGAAGTTATCTCTATCAAAGTACAATAGTATGTACTCATGTTTGACTCGACAAACTCATTCGTAATAATACGGTAAAGTCACTGTGATGATATCATAGGATGCGCTCACTCAAAGTTTGTGATTGCTAAAAAGCTTGAAGCTTGCTCTATCTCGATAAAAAGACACTTGAAATCGATACCCAAATTTGCCCAGAATGTATTAGTCTAACTCCTATATGACCTACAAGGAGCTCACTTGTTGAAAATGGTGAAATTGGTACCATTGCAAAGGTCTGTGTCTACTTTCCAAGGATATCAACCATTTGATCACATTCATCATGTTGAGTAACATATGAATTTTGTTGTAAATTAGGACTGGATTGTAATACCTGAATATCTGATGTGTATTTTATCTATATTTGAATTTTATGACATTGCATATGTCGTATTTTGATCTGAGTATAATCCTGTATTTCTTAATCCAGTATCGATAAGTATATGATATCGTAGATGTTGATTCATTCTCGTACTTATGTACATTTAGTGCACACTAACGTCTAAGTATAGCGCGCGCTAAATAGGTGAGTTAGCGCACGCTATATATGAGACTTAACGCACGCTATACATGGTCAGCATGACTGAGACAAGTGGTAGGTGAGATAGGATCACGGATCTTGGATAATGATATGTCGGGATGAACCTGGACGGATTTTGGAAAATTCGAGTCAATGGTGCTTAGCGCACGCTACGAGAGAGATTCTAGCGCACACTAAGTCTAGTATAGTGAGGTCAGTGAGCTTTCGTAAATCCGTTAGCGCATGATATAATGGGTGTTAGCGTACGCTAGCTATTATATTTAGCATACGTAAAGGCTATTTAGCATACGTAAGACCGAAGACAGAAGGAGACAGTGGGCTGGGAGCCCGTTAGCGCACGCTAAAAAGGAGCAGTAGTGCGCGCTAATAGTCATTTTCTATAAATAAGACAGCACCTCATTTCATTTCTCAGTTCCCACTTCAACCCACACTCAAATTTCGAGACTTAGAGAGTTACCCTCTCAATCTTAAACCTTCATATAAGCCTCTAAACATATTCATTGAAGGCAAGGAGCTTTGAGGATTGGTGTTCAAGCATTCGATGTGGAGTTCATCAAGTGATTTCATATTTTCTTTCCATATAAGGTATGTGGCGATTCACTAATCTGGATTACGTGTTTCTTGTTGTCAAATATGAACATGTTATGGAAGTTGTTTAGTTTATTACTGAGATTACCAAGTTATTACGTACAATATGATTGAACAATGTGTATAGGGAACTTAATGGATTGAACTTAGGGTTATTTCTTGAAGAAGAAGAAGAAGAAGAAGAAGAAGAAGAAGATGATGATAATCATGTTGAACCTAGTAAATGAGTTCTTATGGTGTTCCTCGAGATATTTCCGAAATCTTGTTGCATTGGATTAATGATAGGTATGATTAGGATCCTTGTAAGACAAACTATCATGAGGTATAGTTGAAGAATCCGACCGAAAGATGTATTTAATCTTGAATGGAATACTACGAGATTTTTGTTCGGACGAGTAGTGTAGTGTTGTTTCAGCCGATATGGTTTGGGGAAGATTAGTATGCCTATTATGATTGGGTATATTATGCACTTTTGATGTTCGTATGATGTTATAATGATTATCCGGAACCGTTAGTTATATTGGTGTTATTGTACAATGAAGGTTCTGATTTTGGTGAATTGATCGAGTGAGAGTTCTTCGAGCGGGTTGAAGGTTATTCGTAGTATCATTCCTTGTCGCCATTTCTGAGACAAGTATCGTAATTTGATTATTGGTTTAACGTTAATGATTTTGATCATGCATATTATCATTCATGTTGTTGAACATGAGATCATCTAAGTTGAATTGTCATAATGTCGTTCAGATTATTGATTCATGTGGTGTTCATGTTGATGAACATGTTGATTTGCATATGAGTATGCATAGTTGTATTGTACATGTTGTATTGATCCGAAAGGGATCATGTGATCTATGCTGAGGGCGCTGGATCAGTTGTCAACCTCGCGTTGGTCCGACGGGATCATCCTGGGATCTATGCTGGGGCGCTGGATCATTGGACGGGTTTTCCACCTCCTGTTGATCTGACGAGATCATCTTGGGATCTATGCTGAAGGCGCTGTATCATTGGATTAACCTGCGTTATGTTGATGGAATCATGTGGATTCGCATTGTTGGATTCCGGTAGAGGAACTCCGCATTTGTATTTTACTATGCATCGTTGTTGCATATCTGATTTTGTATATTACGATACTTGTACTAGCATCGCTTTTCTAACCCCTGTGGGAGTGGACTTTTTTTTGATGTTCAGGTAGTCGAGGAGCGGGGAAGCAACCACAGTATCAGCATGACGACAGAGGGGTTCAATGATGTTACTCGTTGTATTGTTTTGGTATTCAGTACTCGAGTACGCGTGTTCTTTTGATGATTTTGATAAGTTTGTAATAATGGACTGTTTTGGGCTGTATGGATGATTAAACTGGTTATTAAATTACTCAACTATTGGGGTACTTTCGTATTGTTCAGCATTTCTTTTAATTTAGCCTTGTAAATTCTTATATAAGGGGTTTACGGTGCTGTAATTATTCCGAATATCTCGGGGTGTTACAGAAAATGGTATCAGATATGAAACCTCTCTCAGTACGGTATGGTTCGGGTGTGGTCACGTTCTGCCAAAATCCGATGAGGGCGGGGAGTGAACGCTGGTGCAAAGAGGGCACGAACAAAGTGCGGCTCCTGTAAAGGCTTCTAGGTGGAGAACATGAACCGATTCTATGCCGGAATGAGAGGTGGTCCTAGGCTTGTGAGATCAGACGGTCCGGAATGTGGACACACTTGTATTGCGCACTGTTGGTAGCTCCACCTGCGCAGGGTTGGAAAAATGACTGGGGTGTAAGAGCGTGGATAATCGTGGGCCATTGTGGGGACCTCAACATGCGGAAAAATGAAGCGGTCGAGGGAATTCCATTCAACCGAGGTACTAACGCCAGGATGCACGTAGGGTGAAGGTTGATGTCGATTGGTGATGCGGTATGTGTGCGGTGCACTGCGGGCTAGCGAGGTGTGCGAGTGAAGAGCCTGTCCATCAGGGGATGGTGCCGTATGTGTATGGCCACGATCGTTTTGTGCGTGTGCGGCAATACAGTGTGCGGAAAGAAACATTCTTCCCCCGCATAAGGGCGTGCTGTAATTTGAGGGGGGAGGATGTCACGACCCGATATGTCGTGTCCGTGTTGAGCGTCCAAATGAGGCATGCCTTTTGGTTAGCTTGCCACAAGAGGGGTAAAGGGGGGATACTGCCGTCTCCCTGATGAGCCCATGGCAAACTAGTTGGCATGCGTATGTGGGATAGGTTGGTCTCGGGGCGTGAGGGGCCTCGGGATGCCGCACGGGCTTCGAATCTCCTGCCCCGTGACAAATGGTATCGGATCCAGGTTTCGATCCTGTGACCTATGGGTTATGGGTTATAGTATCAGAGCTAAGATTCATGGATATCTGGGCAGTTGGGTTTAGTTGGGTCAGTTTATGTCATTTGATTTATCGATCGCGCAAAACATCACTGTATAGCCAGCGTCGTCATGTGGACCGTGGTTGTAAATTTCCTAATCTCATATACTAGCATTTTAATTATTTCGTGTTTTGAGGATATTGATGAATTTTGGAAGATTTTACTCTCGGTATTGATTATTTGTGTTTACAGTATGTTGAGAGGAGGTCGTGGACACGGATGCGGTCGTGGATGCAGACGTGGTAATGCGAGACAGGTAGATTCACCCTTCTCCCCGGATTTGTCGGCTGATCGAGGTGATTCTCGTTTTGGCGGAAAACAGGAATCAGTAAACAATGAACGAGCACGAACTATGAAGGAAGATGCAAATCCTAACATGCCAGGAGTGCTTCAACAAGTAGTCACTCAAATGACCCAATTTGCTCAGGTGGTTGACCGCATGCAAGCGACGATGGGTCAACAGCGTAATGAAGACAATCGAGGAGACAAGTGGCTTTCGGAAGTGGTCAAGTTACACCCACCAAAATTTGACGGTTCTTTAGAGATGCCTACATGGGACCACTGGCTAAAATAGCTAGAGAAGATATTTGCGGGAATTAATTGTCCCGATGACCGAAAAGTTCCGATCGCTCAGTATTTTATGACTAGGGAAGCTTTCGACTGGTGGGAAGCCATTTGACCTGAGGATCACAATGCTGACTGGACAAAATTCAAATTAATGATGGAAGCACAATATTGTCCTCGTCCAGTTAGAGAGGCTAGAGTTCGAGAGTTTTTCTCACCGTAGAATCTGGAGGCATCTGTGATGGATATGATTAAGACTTTTAATCACCAGCTGCCCTGTGTGCGACATCTGGTTAGAACCGAGGCAGAAAAGATTTTTCACTTCGACATGCGAATTAAGCCATAGACCCAACTATATATATCCGAATTTGAATGTACTACTCTTAGACAGTATCAGGACAAAGCGCTGGCTTACGAGATGAAAGAGACAGCGGTGGAAAAATTTGCGGAAGCAAAGAAGCAGAAAGTGTCTGGCAACTTCACTAAGAGTAAGAGTAGTTGGCCCCGCAAGGGCCAGTCCTCATTCCATTCATCCAAGAGGCCTCCGTATCCTTCTCGAGGCAGAAAGAAGTTCAGAACGGCATCAATGGTTACCGATGCAGCGAAGAAGTGGTATACAGTGGACGACCAGGGCATGTTCGGCATGATTGCTCCGCTCCTTCTGTGACCTGTTTTGAATGTGGGCAAGAGGGGCATCGAGCGACTTTATGCGGAAATGTGACTAGATTGTTTGGAGCTCGCACTTCAGCACAAGTTCCGAAAGAGACGAGTGTGAACCTAACACAGCAGAGTGGTCTTCAACAGCAGAATTTCGGAAAGAGAGAAGCCTCCAGTGCTGGGTCTGTTCCTCTGCGCCTTTATGAGATAAAGAAGTGAGATGATCAGAACACTGTTGTTGCATCAGGTACGATTCAGATTCTTTTGCAACCAGTTAGTGTCTTATTCGATTCAGGAGCTACGCATTCTTTCATATCATTGAACTATGTTGATCGTTTGAAAATCTCGTGTTTACATGATTGTGAACCTTATGTTGTGAGTCTGCCCAGTGGAGAGAGAACTGTGGGAAATCTAGAATCTATAAATTTTCCTGTGTCGATAAGAAGGAGGATTTGACCATCAAATCTTATCGTGATCGACATCCATGGTGACGATATAATTCTCGGAGACGATTGGCACAATCATTATGGGGCTATTTTGAATTATCGGAAGAGAGTTATCTCGATTATTGCTGATGATGGATCTAAACATTTATTCGAAGGCTGGAGGCCAGGAAGCTCAGGGAAAGTGATCAAATCCATGAAAGCGATTAAATTATTGAAACAGGGTTGTACCGGGTTTTGGTGTTATGCCATGAAGAAGGAAGAGGGGGTAGAGCTCTCATCTATTCTAGTGGTGAACGAATTCTCATATGTATTCCCTGACGAACTACATGGATTACCTCCACGTAGAGCTGTAGAGTTTAATATCGAATTGGAACCAGAAGCCGAACCTATTTCCAGGGCACCATACCGTATGGCGCCAACCGAGATGTATGAGTTTAAGAAACAACTCGAGGAATTGCTGCAGAAGGGTTACATTCAACCTAGCGTTTCTCCTTGGGGTGCGCCCGTTCTTTTTGTTCGAAAGAAAGATGGATCCCTCCAATTGTGTATTGATTACAGGGAGCTAAACAAGATGACGATCAAGAATAAATACCCATTGCCTCGGATCGATGATTTATTAGATCAATTGCAGGGGGCGACGGTATTCTCGAAGATCGACTTGAGATCAGGATACCATCAGTTAAGGATTAAGGAATCTGATATACAGAAATCCACTTTCAGATCCCAGTACGGACACTATGAGTTCGTGGTGATGCCATTTGGTCTTACTAATGCTCTGGTTGTTTTTATGCAATTGATGAATCGGGTATTCTTAGAATACTTGGATAAATTCGTGATTGTTTTCATCGATGACATCTTGATCTATTCGATGGATCCGGAAGAACATGCAGAACATTTATAAATTGTTATAAATACTTTGAGAGTTGGGCAACTTTATGCAAAACTTTCCAAATACGAGTTCTGGGTGAAGGAAGTAATGTTCCTTTGGCACGTGATATCAACCGACAGAGTACATGTAGACCCAAAGAAAATTGAGGCAATCTTATAGTGGGAATCTTCTAAGAACGTGAAGAAAGTCCTAAGTTTCTTAGGACTTGCTCGGTATTATCGTCGTTTTGTGGAAAGATTTTCCAAAATTGCTCGTCCGCTTACTCAGCTGTTACAGAATGCTCATAAATTCGTGTGGGACGAGAAACTTCAGACTAGTTTTGATGAACTTAAGAGAAGACCGACAACGGCGCATATATTAGCACTACCAGATGGAACTGATGGGTTCATGGTTTATAGCGATGCTTCAAATCAGGGTCTGGGTTGCGTGTTTATGCAGAAGGATAAGGTGATTGCCTATGCCTCTCGATAGTTGAAACCGTATGAGATTAACTACCCAACTCATGATTTAGAGTTAGCAGTCGTTGTCTTTGCCCTGAAGATTTGGCGACATTATTTGTACGGCACTCACTGTCAGATCTTCACTGATCACAACAGTCTCAAGTATATTTTCAGTCAGAAGGAATTAAACATGAGACAGAGGAGATAGCTATAATTGATCAAAGATTACGACTTGGAAATTTTTTATCATCCAGGCAAAGCGAACGTGGTAGCTTATGCACTATCCGAAAACCTATTTCTATTCGAATGTTGGAAACGCTTACGTCCCAGTCCAGCATTCAACGAGAATTGATTCGCAAAGGAATTGAAGTATGGTCTCAAGGAGTCCAAGGGCAACTGTGTGTGATAGAATTAACTTCGTCATTAATCGAAGAAATCAAATCTAAGCAGTTGGATGGTTCTCTGATTATTCGGTTACGTGATGAAGTGAACAAGGGGAAGGCCTCGGGATTTGTAATATATGATGATGGAGTTCTGAGGTTCTAGAGTATACTTTACATCCTCGATGACGATGCTTTGAAACAGACGATCATGAAAGAAGCTCACAGTGCACCCTATTCTATTCATCCGGGCACTAGTAAGATGTATAAGGATCTAAAGCAGAATTTCTGGTGGGGAAATATGAAGAAGGACGTAGCATAATACGTCTCGAAGTGTTTAACTTGTCAACAGGTTAGGATTGAACATAAGCGGCCTGCCGTAATGTTGAAGCCACTTCCGAGCCTGAGTGGAAGTGGGAGGATATATCGATACACTTTATCACAATATGCCAAGGACCAGAACGGGGATGAATATGATTTGGGTGATAGTTGATCGACTAACCAAGTCGGCTTATTTTCTGGGTATTAAGGATACTTGGGGACCAGAGAAGTTGGCACGAGTGTTTATTGCGGAGATAGTCCAATTGCATGGTACGCCGAAGACCATTATTTCGGATCGGGATGGTCACTTTGTGTCACACTTTGGAAGGCAGTTCATAAAGCCTTGGGAACCGAGCTGAACTTTAGCACAGATTATCATCCTCAAACTGACGGACAGTCCGAAAGGACTATTCATACAGTATAAAATATGCTAAGAGCTTGTGCCTTAGATTGGTCGACTGATTGGGAGGTCCATTTGTCGCTGATTGAATTCACCTACAACAATAGTTGTCAAGCTTCCATTAAGATGGCACCATTTGAAGCATTGTACGGGAGAAGATACAGATCACCCCTGTGTTGGGACGATTCATCTGACTTGATTGGGACGGAACCAGATTTGATAGTACAGACTCAAGAGAAGGTAGCTCTGATTCGTGAAAGGGTGTTGACTGCTCAGAGTCGACAGAAGTCTTATGCAGACGTGCGTCGTCTCCCGTTATAGTTTGAAATTAGGGAGCACGTGCTCTTAAAGGTTTCTCCTACTCGGTGGATTTTTCGTTTCGGTAGGGAAGGAAAGCTGAGTCCGAGATATATCGGACCTTTTGAGATTCTTGAAAGAATTGGAGAGTTGGCGTACAGGTTGGCCTTGCTGCCAGCGCTGAGTCATGTTCATAATGTGTTTCACATATCCTAGTTATGGAAGTATGTACCATATCCCAGTCATGTCATCGACTTCGGCGAGATTGAGATAGATAATGATGGCACATTCGAAGAGAAACGAATCAAAATAGTCAAGAGTCGGGTCAAATAATTGAGGAATAAACTAATATCCTTGGTTAAAGTTTAATAGTCGCGACACAGAGTCGAAGAGGCTACTTGGGAGACAGAGGATGGCATGAAGGCTAGATATCCGGAATTATTTTCATCTTAAGTTTTGGGACCAAACTTCTTTTTAGAGGGAGAGTATATAATACTTGAATATCTGATGTGTATATTATCTATATTTGAATCTTGTGACATTGCATATGTCGTATTTGTTGGAATATAAAACGCAGTGGAAGCGAGTTGGTGGTGATAATTTAATAAAAGGTTTTATAAACTAACCAACGCAAAAACCGGATATATTTAGGCTTTGTCAACTAATTAACTAAACAGATTAATAAATAATTAAATAAACATATTTACGCATGGGATTCGGTAATTTTACCTTTGAAGCGAAGTGGTAGAAAATCCCTTTTGGTTGATTTATATCTTCTTCGTGTTCCTCTCCGATCTTCTTGTATTTCTACCTCAAGATCTTCTAGAGTATATCCCGCCTACGTCCGGATGTCGTGTGGGCAACAATCTACCGGACTAAACTTCAACAGCAAGGGATCGGCCGAACCACTATATTTCCAAGAAATTCCTTACGAATTTTTCCTCTCTATTTTTATGAATATTTATGTATTTTAGAAAAATATTGTGTTAGCTAAATTGTGGAATCCAAGACACAAGTCATGATCCACAATTAAACACACAAGGAAAAATCGAAATTCTTGAGCAAAATTAAAGCATAAAATCGGCCACCATTGTGTCTCTATTTATAGGTGTTTTGGGCTACTCTAGGGACCTTAAGGAGGATATGGTAAGGACTCCCAATAGATATCTTCCTTCCATTATTAGGACTCTTCCTAATATAAAGACTCTATTAATATCAACTTAGTTCACTAATAAGTTAATATTGCACTTCCTACCAAAATCCCAAATTACGAAATTGGGCTCCTTTTTAAATTAATTATTTCCCGTGTTTAAGATATTCCACGTCCATTAATTAATTTAAGCTACTGACAGCTTTTAATTAATTAATGTGTTATACATGAGTATACCACTCGACCTTTATTATTATATCGGAAAATTAATTCCACCTGCAGGGTTTAATATAATAATCATTTCGAGTGCCTCAAAGGACATGATCAACACGACTGGTCGGGACATGATTTCTAGCTATAATATTAATTATCATATAAATAATAATATTGCCTAAAATACCGAGCATATTGAGTCAATCATTGTGGCTCTCACCCATGATAAATCAAAGCAATAAATATTAAATATATATATAATTAAATATTAATCACTAGAATTAAGAAATAATAATTATCTGAGATGTACGTTCTTCTTATAGTCAGTACAGAAGAATCTATCTCACCTCGATCCTGTTCAACGTATAACGAATACGCTAATATATGCTAATGGTCAAGACCAACCAATCTCAAGCATATACTACAACCTCTCACATAACGGTCTAATGTTATATAGGTTGTGAACTAAATATTACTATATAAGGAACCGATAATGTGATCTTCTGTGTGACACGACACACCACATTATCTACAATATAAAGTAATTTAGACTGTATTTGCATAACCATAGCGTGAATAAATATACAAAACATGTGATAAATGAATTAAATATTCTCATAGATAAAGACCGGGAAATTAGGTAATACAAGCATAAACACTACTAGAAAAATGCCCTTATAGTGACACTTTTTTTATGACACTTTTAAACAAGTGTTGCTATATGTACATGTAATGACATTTTAATGTTTATTAATTTTATAATTATATTTTGTGACGCTTTTAATATTTTCCTTTCTATTTCACCGCTTGTCTTAACCTAATTTGCACCGCTTAATCTAATCTGCTCCGCCTCCATTACCAGTCGAATCTCTTCATCTCTCCTTACCTCTGAAAATTTTTCGATCTCAAGAATCATTTCTTCTTCGGTTGGCCTTCGATTTTGCGCGTATGTTCATTCATCTTTGAACTCGGTCCCTTAGTCGTTGCTGACGCTTACGGATTCGAGCTCGAGCCATCACTGGATGACTGAATCTTCTAAGGTAAGTTTTTGTGTTAGATTTATTATGTGTTCTTTTGTAATCGGAGATAAGGAGGAGAACTTTGAGAGAAATATTTTCTCTTGTCTCCACAGAGAACATGTCAATATTACAGTCCCATTTTTTGTCTCTGTGTTTAGTGCTTGTATAACCTTTTTATTTGTTTAATTTTGTACCAATAACTGATCAATGTAGATTTTGTTTTATTAGAAACAAAATCTCGAATGCTGCCTCAACTCAATATTGAAGATTGATATGTTAATTTTAATATGTTTCCTTATGGTTTTTGATGAACGCAGGCAGTGAAAAATCTTATCGCCTTCTGGGTAAGTATAGTTCCAGTAATTTTTAGTTGATTCAGTAATTTCTCAATAAAAAAATATTACCTGTAAAATTTGGATTTTCTTTACTGTTTAAGTGAACTAGGATTACATATAAGTTAAGTTAATTGATTAAAGGACTCCTCGGAGGGCGATTACGGCTCCGTTGACTTGAACCTCGTCTTTAATTATTGCTGCTAGCTCAGTTCTATTGTCGCAGTAGCTGTCCTTGAATTGTTTAGTGTTACTTGCTGTTTCGCTTGCCGCGACCTATTTTTGCTGTTGGATTCATTTTTCAGGGTGACTTGTTTTCTTATTAATTAAAACTCAAACAAATTAAAACCTTAAAATCCAAAACAGCACTAATCTTACCGCCAGACCTAAGTGTCCTCGGATCTTTGTCAAGAGCTTGAGGATCCCGGTTTTAATTTAAATGGGTTTTAATCTCAAAATTCAAATCGAGTCCCCGAATTTGAGTCTCATCACCGTGTGCTCCTTTCTTGATCTTTGTGATTTTCAATGAAAATGGCGATTTCTTATCGAATTATTTCTTTTATTGCTACATTTTTGTTTACTTTAATTAAAGAAAAGAATAATAAGGTTGCAAGTATGTTACGAATTTTGAAGTTATTGGCTAGGTTTATATACTTGTATGGAGTTCTAAGGTTAAAGTGTTATGATTGTCATGTTGATGTGATCTTTGTTACATATAGCGAAGTTTTTGCATTTTGGTTTTTAGTTCGGTGTTTTAAGATTTTATGAGTTTAATGTGCAATATCTTGCAATTATGTGGAATAAAATTATGGCGATAAGTTAGTGGCTAGGTTATATACTTGTAACGAGTTATGAGGTTAAATTGTTATGATTGTCATGTTGGTCTGACAAAGGTCAGATAAAACAAAAGGATTTATTATGTGTTCTTTTGTAATCGGAGATAAGGAGGAGAACTTTGAGAGAAATATTTTCTCTTGTCTCCACAGAGAACATGTCAATATTACTGCCCGTTTTATCTCTGTGTTTAGTGCTTGTATAACCTTTTTATTTGTTTAATTTTGTACCAATAACTGATCAATGTAGATTTTGTTTTATTAGAAATAAAATCTCGAATGCTGCCTCAACTCTTTATTGAAGATTGATATGTTATTTTTAATATGTTTCCTTATGGTTTTTGATGAAGGCAGGTAGTGAAAAATCTTATCGCCTTCTGGGTAAGTATAGTTCCATTAATTTTTAGTTGATTCAGTAATTTCTCAATAAAAAAATATTACCTGTAAAATTTGGATTTTCTTTACTGTTTAAGTGAACTAGGATTACACATAAGATAAGTTAATTGATTAAAGGACTCCTCGGAGGGCGATTACGGCTCCGTTGACTTGAACCTCGTCTTTAATTATTGCTGCTAGCTCGGTTCTATTGTCGCAGTAGCTGTCCTTGAATTGTTTAGTGTTACTTGCTGTTTCGCTTGCCGCGGCCTATTTTTGCTGTTGGATTCATTTTTCAGGGTGACTTGTTTTCTTATTAATTAAAACTCAAACAAATTAAAACCTTAAAATCCAAAACAGCACTAATCTTGCGCTGCTAGGACCGGAAGTGTCCCTCGGATCTTTGTCAAGAGCTTGAGGATCCCGGTTTTAATTTAAACAAGTTTTAATCTCAAAATTCAAATCGAGTCCCTGAATTTGAGTCTCATCAGCTGTGTGCTCCCTTTCTTGATCTTTGTGATTTTCAGTCAGGAGAATGGCGATTTCTTATCGAATTCTTTTTTTTATTGCTCCATTTTTGTTTACTTTAATTAGAGAAAAGAATAATAAGGTTGGAAGTATGTTACGAATTTGCAGTAAGTTATTGGCTAGGTTTATATACTTGTATGGAGTTCTAAGGTTAAAGTGTTATGATTGTCATGTTGATGTGATCTTTGTTACATATAGCCAAGTTTTTTGCATTTTGGTTTTTAGTTCAGTGTTTTAAGATTTTATGAGTTTAATGTGCAATATCTTGCAATTATGTGGAATAAAATTATGGGCAGTAAGTTAGTGGCTAGGTTATATACTTGTAACGAGTTATGAGGTTAAATTGTTATGATTGTCATGTTGGTCTGACAAAGGTCAGATAAAACAAAAGGATTTATTATGTGTTGTTTTGTAATGTCTACGATTGTCATCTCTGTTTTTTTCTCCTTCTAACTCTCTTGATTTTCTTTCTTTAATGTTTATATTTTTAAATTAATATGTTATTGTCAGTCCTAGAGTATGGATACAGATAGGAGTTGGATGGAATTACCAAGGTTAATGGATGCCTACAAGCTAGGGGTGCAATACTTTTTGAACTTTGCATTTTCGAATTCAAATGATGGATTGATATTGTGTCCTTGTAAAGAGTGTAAAAATGGCATATGTAGAGAACTAAAATTGTCAAAGCACATCTAATTACAAGAGGTTTTCTGAAAGGCTATACTAAATGGGTGTTCCATGGTGAGTCAATTTCGAACACGGTGCCCTTAGTTGACGCATATAGCAGTGGTGCAGGTACGTCTGATAATATGCGTGAGTTGATTTATGATCAATTTCCTATGTTTGGTGACGATAACGATATGCAATTTAATTCTAATATCGTGGGCGAGAGACCAAATGAGGAAGCTCAAAAGTTCTGCAGGCTTCTTAATGACGCTGAACAGAATCAGATATCTGGATGCAAAAAGTTCTCGAAACTCTCTTTCCTTGTTCGCATGCATCAAATAAAGTGCCTTGGGCACTGGAGTGATAGGTCATTTTGTATGATGCTAGATTTACTTAGAGAATCTTTTCCAGATGGAGTCCAACTTCCAAAAAATTATTATGAAACAAGAAAAATATTGAGAGATTTAGGACTTCATTACCAAAAGATAGACTCATGCATAAATGATTGCATGATATATTGGGGTGTAAATGAAAGCAAAACACTTTGTGATACTTGCGGTGAGTCTCGGTGGAAAGTTCTGGAAGGTGATATTTCAAGCGTTGAAAACTCTAGGAAGACAAAAAAGAAAAACAAAGTGTCAAACAAGTCATTTTGGCATTTTCCTTTGAAGCCAAGGCTTCAAAGATTGTTCATGACAACTAAAATTGCATCCAATATGGCATGGCATGCATATGAGCGCATAGATGATGGTATCATGAGACACCCAGCTGACTCTCCAGCTTGGCAGACATTTGATTACAATCATCCAAATTTCGCTAAGGATGCTCGAAATGTAAGATTAGGCTTGTTCGCTGATGGATTTAGTCCATTCAGAAGCATGATGATTAACCATAGTACTTGGCCAATTGTTTTAATGCCTTATAACTTACCACCTGGAGAGTGCATGAAGAAGTCATATTTTATGTTGTCTACACTTATACCTGGTCCCAGTGAACCAGGAAATAACATTGATGTCTACTTGCAACCTTTAATTGCTGAATTAAAGGAATTGTGGGATGTAGGTGTTAAGACATACGATGCTTCAAGAAAGCAAAATTTTCAAATTTATGAGGCATTATTGTGGACTATAAGTGATCTTCCTGGTCTTGCAAATTTGTCGGGTTGGAGTACTAAAGGAAAATATGCATGCCCAGTGTGTCTTCAAAACACGAACTCAGAGTATTTGAAAAACTCCCATAAGCAATGCTACATGTGCCATCGAATATTGTTACCTCGTAACCATCCTTATCGTAATGATACACGCTCATTTATCGGGAAAGAGGAGCATAGAGAAGCCCCTCCTTATCCTACAGGTTCAGAGGTGTTTGATGAAGTAAAACACATTGAAAATAAATTTGGGAAACTAATAGGTGCCCAAGGCTTGCCTTATGGCTGGAAGAAAAAGAGTATTTTCTTTGATTTGCCATATTGGAAGAGTAATTTATTACGCCACAATCTCGATGTTATGCATATTGAGAAGAATGTGTGTGATAAGATTTTATACACGTTGTTGAGCTCTGATAAGTCCAAGGACAACAAAAATGCACGCCTAGACTTGAAAGATAAAGGTGTAAGACCCGAACTTCATCCTTTCGTAGATGTCAATGGTAGAGAATGGTTACCTGCGTCTTGTTTTGAATTGGATAAAAATTAGAAACATCAATTTTGCATGGTGTTGAAAAACATAAAAGTGCCTGATGGATATGCCTCAAATATATCAAAATGTGTGCAGCTAAAGCCTCAAAAGATTTCCATTAATAAGAGCTATGACAGTCATATACTAATGCAACAATTATTACCTATAGCACTACGCAATCTGTTACCAAGTTATGTTTGTTCACCTATTATTCGTTTGTGCAAGTACTTTCAAGAATTGTGTTCCAAGACACTCCATCACAGTGATTTGGTTAGAATGGAATATGATATATCTGTAATATCCGGATTTATTACGGTGTATTTCATCTGTATTCAAACCCTGTATTATTCGGATTGGTGGTTTTGATTATTGGAGTATGATATTTCGTGCATTGATATCATTGTACATAAGAATAGAAACATGCAAAATTGCTCATGCAACCTCGTGATAGCGCACGCTAAGAATGTATCTTAACGCGCGCTATCGGGCTATTATTAGCGCACGCTATGCAGGTAGAAGTAACGTGCGCTAAGGACTCAATTATTGAGCGGGACAGCTAGCACATGCGCCAGCCGGGACATGGGTCCGGATAAGATTCCCGCGGACGCACCCGGACAATTCTGAAGTCAACCATTATTAGCGCACTCTAAGGAATGCTTAGTAGCGTGCGCTAACTTGTTAAAATGCAGAATATTATAAATGGGACAACAACTCGTTTTGGCTTACATTTTACTCGTTCCTTCTGCATACTTGAGAGGCCAGAGAGCTTAGATATTCTCCTACATACTTAGAACACATATTGTTGGTGTTTATACATTGGTTATCACTTGGGAATAATCATTGAAGAGGAATAGCACCTTGGAGTGGCATACAACCAACCGGAGTTGGATTCTACCTTACGGATCAGTGATTTTCATCATATTAAGGTATGTTCAATCTATCTCAATACATAGAGTTGGATTCTAACGATTTGGATGATCATGTTAACAAGATATGGATTTTCATAGATGAATTATCCAAGTATATCATGTTTGGAATAGTGAGATGAATAAGCCTTAAATACCTTGATTATAATCATCATAATTCAAATCTTATTACACTGAATATGTGAAGAGAAGCTTCTATCATTGGTAATTCGAATCTAGTAGATGACTTCATAATAATCATGGACTTGACTTTAACAATCATTATTGTTGGATAAATCTAAAGGATTGATCATGGAAAGATTTATCTAGTATAGATGGAACGTTTAAACAACTTCAGCATGATAATATTGATTGATATAAGGTGTTGATATCAACCGTTAAGCTTTTCGAATTGTCGTATGAAGATTTGAAGTCGGAATGGAATATGGTTTTAAATTGGTATGCATATCCTTGAATCCGAAGTTGTCTTTATCCGTAAAATCATTCATAAGGGTATGAACATGGTATTCATGGAAGTAACATGAATTATCACGCAAGATTTCATTGTTTCGATCATGGCAAGAACAGATTCTTGCTCGTGAAGAATCGCCATGCATAGATAGCGCACGCTATGCTATGAAGTTTAACGTGCGCTATCGAGCACGAGTTAGCGTGCGCTACGTTTGGTATGTAACGTACGCTAGACCATCAGACGAGTCAGTTGGCTGGTCAGTGAAGTACTGACCATGCATAGTTAGCATACGCTAGTCTTTGTTGTTTGCGTGCGCTATCGGGCAGACTTAACGCACGCTACACAGAGTACTTAGCGTGCGCTAAGCAGTTCGGGCAGATTGCATTTTATAAACTTTTGGTCGTGAATCGAATTGTTAAACATTCATACGACGTGAGATAAATCCTATATCATTTCTTTTGTTAAGGTTTGGTCTCGTTACGTGATTGATTGAGGAGGACGATCTTCGAGTGTTCATTTTCGTGGAAATGTTGTTATTGTCTTCAAATCGAGGCAAGTACTTTATTTGTTTTATGTATTGTTGTTATACATATTGTCGTGCATGTATGTCGTTGTTGTATGTCCACCTCGTGTTGGTCCGACGGGATCATCGGGGGATCTATGCTAGCGTGAGCTGGATCATCGGATGGGTTTTTCCACCACGGGTTGGTCTGACGGGATCATCGTGGGTTCTAGGCAGTGAACGCTGGATCGATGGAATTACCATGTGTATGTTATGATATCATGTTGTGATTATCAGTTGTGTATGTTATGTTTGAGTTTCTCGTAGGAGAAGACTCGTTGGTACTTTGTCGTTTACGTTATTATTCTTAGTGAGATATGAATAATATGTTGTGGTACTTGTACTAGCATCGTTGTGCTAACCCCTTCGGGGGTGAACATTTTGTTTGTGTTCAGGATCCAGGAGAGCGGGGAAACAACCACTGGAACTGTATGACGACGAGGGTGCAGAGTGATGTCCCGACCGGGTTTATTTATCTGTTGTTTACTCGTTATTTCAATAAGTACTCGAGTACGAAGTCATTTGTGATGATTTGAATTTGATGATGTATTATTGAGTTCTGTTGAACAATTGTACTATTTATGTATTGGGTCAGAACTGTTGTACCGTAATTTCGTTATTTCCATTCGTTAGTACCTTTTAATGCCTGTTCAATTCTTCAGCCTTGTAAATCCTTATGTAAAGGATTTACGGCGCTGTAATATTCCTGAATATATCGGGGGTGTTACAATATCAATAATACTATGCGAGCTTGAAAAAATATTTCCTCCTGCATTTTTCGATATTACTGTTCATGTAACTGTGCATTTGGTTACTGAGGCAAAATTAGGAGGTCCAGTTCACTATCGATGGATGTATTCGCCTGAGAGGTAACTTTTCATTTTTTTTGTCAAACTCTTTTATGATTTGAACATAATACTTTGTAATATATTTTGTTTTCTATATTGTCAAAGGTACTTGAGCACGCTTAAATCTTATGTCCGCAACAAAGGCCGACCTGAAGGGTCAATTGCAGAAGGTGATTTAGCAGAGGAGTGCTTATCATTTTGTTCCCTTTACTTTGATGATCACGTAGAAACAAGGCGTAATCGACTTAGTCGAAATGAGGAAAGAGATCACACAAATAATGATGGCCTGGAAATCTTCTCAATGGCTGGTCGGCCTCTGTCCACAGGACAACCAGTGGTTCTAGACAATAAAACCTTAGAAAAAGCATATAGATACGTGCTTTTTAATTGTGAAGAAATTAAGTCTACAATAGAGTAAGCGACTAATTTTCACCTACAAAATCCTTATCCATTAAATCATCACATGACAATTATATTTACATTGTGCAGTGATCATGAGTCAATGATCAGACGAAAAAAGCGTTGTTCCCCAGAACATGAGATCAGACGAATTCACAGTGACAGTTTTCCCAAATGGTTCTCTAGCGTAGTAAGTATTTTATTTTTTTTGGTTATGTGTTTTCGATATTGTTGACATGATTTTTTCACCAGGTGTCAGGACTTGATCATTATGATGCTGATGACATGATTCAAAGTGATATCGCATGCCTTGCGAGAGGGCCGCTTCTAGTGGGTCAAAGATTTAAAGGGTTTGTTGCTAATGGTTTCAGATTTCACACCAGGGAAGTTGAGAAAAAAAGAAAAACTCAAAATTGTGGAGTGATGGTTAGTGCAGCAATGACCAGCTTTGCAAGCAAAAAAGAAAAAAGACCTATCTCTTCTGATTTGACCTATTATGGGATTGTGAAAGACATAATTGAGTTAAACTATCTCCAAGGAAAGAGAGTTGTACTATTTGAGTGTGATTGGGTCACAAAGGGTAGAAGATTAAAGCAAGATAGTGATGGGTTCACATTAGCGAATTTTACAAACATAAAGCGTCAGAGTGAGTCGTTTGTTCTTGCATCTCAAGTACAACAAGTTTTCTATGTGGAGGATCCTTCTGATAGAGGATGGCATGTTGTTGTAAAAACTAAACCGAGTGAGAAATTTTAGGATGGAAATGACTTAATAATAAGTGATATCGACATCATAGCTCAAAGCACACCATGTAACGAACCACCCAATGATGGGATTTCAGACATTTTTTGGGTTCGCGAAGGGGTGCCTCCTACTCTAGCAGAAGAAGAATAGAGTCCTATTAGGAGTTCTTATTTTCTATTTGAGATAGTTGATCAGTTTCTTATGTTTTTTGAGAAATTAATTGTTCTAGTTTTGGATTTTTAATTTTAGTGAAATTTACCTTATTAAAAATATACTTTTACTTATATTGCTCCTCATTATATTTTTTTCAAAGATTCTTAATTGCATAAAAATGGTTAAGGGCCACGTTATTACTAGGAATGATCTTATAGCAATGGCGAGAGGGCAAAGAAGTTATTTTTCTAATAGTGGCCAGAGAAGGTTGCATTTACCCTTAGACGATGGTGACAACTGGAGTGATACAAATACAGATGGAGATCTCAGTAAGCAACATGATGGTCGTCGAGGTTCGTTACAGTACATATACATATATGTCTTGTTTATATTTCTTAATCTTTACTGTAACTCTTTGGTCGGTCTTTTAAATTCTTAATAGATAATGTTGTGTGTCTGAAATGGGGACCAAGAGTTACTAGTATTCCAGATTATCTTCTAAAAAGTAATGATCAGAATGCCAATGAGCAGTATCTCGACCCTCCAGGTACATATCTCTATACATATTGTGTCCATGTATTTTTAGTAACTTTACATTTATTATATTGGCTGAAAAAATAAGTTGTCCCATTAATCGAGTTGTTTAATTGTAGTAATAAAGCAAGGACAGAAAAGTGCAAATTTTATCCATAGTCGCGGAAAATACACATTAGGTAGTGGCCAACAAAGTGCTCCAAATATTGATGATTTAATCGATTTCGAGACCCTTCGAGCAATGACAATGGGAAAGCAAAGTACGAAAGAGATTAATGATTTAATTGATGACCAGAATATACATTCGCAAGGTATGAAATAGATTATAAATGTAGCATAGCGGTATTGATCTGTCATCTTATTCAACTTATTATATATTTACTTGACTATTCTGAGTTATATAGTGTTTGAATTTCATAATGTAGAGAATCTTGGAGCAACAAAAAGGGGAAGGCAAAGTACAAAAGCGATTAATGGTTCAATGGATGAGCAAAATTTACATTCTCAAGGTATGAAATAGATTAGAAAACGTAGCGATATTGATGTGTCATCTTGTCCAACTTAATGTATATTTACTGACTGTTATTAGTTATATAGAGTTTGGATTTTGTAATTCAGATAGTTATTAGTTATATAGAGTTTGGATTTTGTAATTCAGATAACCTTGGAGCACTTAAAAGGGGAAAGCAAAGTACAAATGAAGTTGATGATTTAAATGATGCACAGAATGTAAAATATGAAGGTATTGGTTGTCCATTTTTTAAGTTAGTATATGTTGATTGTTGTTACTTGAATTATGTTTTCATACCTTGATTTAGAGAACCTTGGAGCAATAACAAGAAGGCGGAGTGTTAGGCATGTGAATAATAGTAAAAGAAGCGAACAGTCCATTCTTGGTGTAGATAACCGGGTGGATGAAAATATTAACAAGTTAGCAAATACAGATCATGTTGAGTCCCAAGGTATACTACATCATATTACACATGATACTACATCATATACACATGATATAATTTGTCCCTTTCAATATTGTTATAAAACTTATTTTTCTGGTATGTGTAGATGCCACTTGTAAACAACATAAAACTAGAGGATTTACTTATATGCCTCACATTTATGCCATAAGCTCTGACAACAAAAGTCAGCCTCTGAAGGTTTCATTCAATCGGTATGGAAAACCCATTGGTCCTAATAAAAGCAAATTTGTTGAATTTGTGGGGTCTATTGCAAGAAATGGTAAAGTAGCTCCACTTAATTACCCATATTGGCATAGGGTACTAGACCCCAACAAAAAACAATGTTGAGCATGATCAAGGTATAAATTTATAGAATTGATATATATTATTGTAGTGATTTACCAACGTTACATGGTTATTACATTTTTGTAGGGGAGCTTTGTTATTTCTGGATATGAAAAGATTGTTTTGAAAGCTTTAGCTAGAAGTTGGAGGATTTTCAAATGTAGAATTAAAAAATTATATTTTAATCCAAACATAAGTTTGGAACAAAACTTACGTAAGAGGCCTGATACACGTGATGAAAGGGTGACGGAAGAACATTGGAAATTTCTTGTTGAACATTGGGGCGGTGAAGACGCAAAGGTGAGATTCATAATTTTTATGTTAAAGAGTCATTTTATTATTGTCTCTAACTTCTGGTATGATTGAACTCGATAGTACACTAGCGAGCAGAATAAAAAAAATAGATCACTGAAGAAAATGCAACATATTACTGGAAAAAAGAGGTTTGCTCAAGTTTATGAATCTGCTAAGGTAACTACTTTTCATTTTCAAAACTAATTATAACTTAAAGGGTGATGATTAAAATAGAGAAGTTTTTGGCTGTAGGAAGAAGTTGCACTTAATGTTGGGATATATGAGGATGATGATGAAACTGTTAAGGAGGCAGGAATAAAGGAGCTGGGCCGAGCAGATATTTTTGCAAAATGTTATTCTCGAGATGGGAATACATCTAATCCGGAAGTTACAAATGCATTGGGGAATCTTTTCTAGTACTTCTGTAATATTTTTTTTCTTACTACAACATTTCAAAATATATGACCCCGAATGATTTTTTTTCGTTAAATTTGTATATAGGAAAAAATGCGACAATTAAAGAGTCAACTACCACCTGGTGCACGGGACAAAGGTCCAAATGACATATATGCCCAAGTCCTTGGAGAATATAAAGGTAGACGAGTGCGCATGTATGGTTACGGAACAACTGCGAAGCAGGTATATGGTGATCATTCACTTGGCCATAATGATATCAATCGCATTGTCATGGAAAAAGAAGCATTGACGATACAACTAGAAGAGATGGACAAGTTAATTCAAATGTTGTTGAGCAATGTGGACTCGAGTGGAAATGATCATTCAAGATTGACAAAGGGATCTTCCCCATCAACCTTGCGCAATTTTGTAATTGCCCGGTCTGCTCAACCCTCAAGTACCCGTTCTATTCCCTTGCAGGTACGTACATAGTACTTATAGTAGCTGTTATGTGATGTCATGTTATATGGAATACCATGAATATATTTAGATGTATTCTCGGGAAGTTATATAGAATACCATGAATATATTAATATGTAATAGGTTCTTTTGGACTAATTTGAAACAGGATGCCTCTCATATTTTAAAACAGGATGCCTCTCGTATTTTAAAACAATGCTCCTATTCATAACACATATGCTGTGTTTCACTGGGAGCGTATTAAAACAATGCTCCTGTTCATAATACATATGCTCATGTTCATAATACATATGCTCCTGTTCATAATACAATGCTCCAGTCAAAGATTGTCGTTTCTGTGTATGTTTGGTAATTTGTTCTTCTATTCTGAAAAACAGTATGGCTGTAATTTAACATATGCTCCTGTCACAGGCATACTGCCGTTTCTGTCAAACATATGCTCCTGTCGCAGTATACTGCATCTTGGACTCGATAATTCAGCGATTTCAAGCACGGCCGTACTTTACAAGTATGGTCAGAATTTCAAGTATGGCTGTAATTTAACCGAGTCCAGTACACTTTCGTGCCCGAATGGAATCAGGCGATTTCAAGTATGGCTGTAATTTCAAGAATGGAAATGTTGTTCTCTCTTGCACTGAGTACAGTATGCCTGGGATTTCATGTAGAGTTACAACATTTCCATTCATGTTTTGAACGTGGCAGTAGCTGTACATCTTGCTTCGTTCGAGTTCTGTATTGTAATCCCCTTGTTTCTAGATTTACTCTACATGATTGAAGGAATATGTGGGCTTTTTGATATGGTCAGTGTGTTATCTGGGCTTTTCAGAATGTTAAATTACAGCCATACTGCTACTGGTAACAGGGCTTTTCTGTGTATGTTTGGTAATTTGTTCTTCTATTCTGAAAAACAGTATGGCTGTAATTTAACATATGCTCCTGTTCTCTAATTTTACATAGTGCTGACCATATCAAAAATCCCAGATATGATTGAAGGAATATCTGGGCTTTCAGCACTATTATTACTTTTTTTTTTCGTTATTTATAATGGGTTTTTCCATTCTTGAAATGTATGATCCAGGTTGGAGCAAAGGTTCTTTTGAAAGACATGATTACTCAAAATTATATTGCGAAAGGTTCCGTTCAAAGCTTAAATCCATCAAAGCTAGTCGGGAATGAAGAATTGGGTGTTGATTGGTGTGAAGTGAAAGTTACCGTGCCAATTAAATATGATCATGCATTAATAAGGACAATTGGAAGTGTCAAATCTATTGGACAAGCTACAGGAGGTAGCATTGCTTGGCCAAAGTGTTTGGTAAGTCTTTTCTAACAATCTTTCATTATTATCGTTTGCTTGTTCTTTTAGTATTTTAGTATCATTAATTTTTTCTTTCGTTTATTATTATAGGTTGAAGTGGAAGATGCGAGATAAGAAAAGTGACATGAAAGACTTTCGGTTTATTTTGGAGTTAATTGACATTAAGATGAAAACTTACTTTTTTTGTAATTTGGACCGCAATGTTGTTTGAGATTTTCTCTTATGTTTACTGTTTGGGATCTTATTTTTACTGTTATAGATCTTGGTATTTGAGTTGTACATTAAAATTTTATGTTGCTATTGTTATTACAAAACAACTATTCATACTATTATAATTAGCAATATTTTATGTTTAAAGAAAATGTTATGTTTTACTTGACAATTGTCATTATAGCAAAATATGTTACTTGAAATTATTTAGTGATACTTATAGGCGTCACAAAAATAGATAGTCAATGTAGTTATAAACTTTTATGTGATGTTAAAAAGTGTCACTATAGCACACTATTGTGATGCAAAAATGAGTCACTAAAAGAGTTAGTTAAGGTAGTTATGTTTTTTACGTGATGCTAAAAAGTGTCACTATAACACGCTATTGTGATGCCAAAATATGTCACTAATAAAAGTAGTTAAGTTAGTTATTAACTCTAGTGATGTTAAAAAGTGTCACTATAATTCACTTTTATGACGCCAAAAAGTGTCGCAAAAAATGGCAAAAAGCGTCACTAAAGCTTACTCATGTGATGCATGAAAAGCGTCACAATATGCAAGAAAGCGTCACATTAGATATCTGTTGCAACGCCTTTTAAGTGTCACAACAACGGTCTATTGAAACGCCAAATCAGGTGACGCTTTCGAAAAGCGTCACTATAGCAAAAGCGTCACAATACACCACCTATTGTGACACTTTTGAGCGTCACTAAAGCCGTTTTTTCTAGTAGTGAAAGTATGCTTTGACGTATACAACCCTAACAATCTCCCACTTATACTCAAAGCATGCTTTTGAAGTATACTATCTAGACTATGTCTATCTATCTCCCACTTATACTCAAAGCAATGCTGCCATACATCTCAACCCCATTTCTTCCACATGCCCTTCAAATGACTTTGAGGGCAACCCTTTCGTGAAAGGATCAGCTAGGTTGTCTTCAGATGCTATCTTAGAGACAATAATCTTCCTTCTCTTCACAAAATCTCGAATGATATGATATTTGCGCTTGATATGTTTGCTTGCTTTGTGGGCCCGTGGTTCCTTCGAATTTGCAATAGCACCGGTATTATCACAATACAGTGTAATACTCCTCGGCAAATTAGGAATCACACCCAAATCCTTTAGGAAGTACTTGAGCCATACCGCCTCTTTAGCTGCCTCTGAGACTGCTACATATTCGGATTCCATGGTAGAGTCTGCTATGCATTTCTGCTTCACACTCCTCCAACTGATGGCTCCACCTCCCAAAGTGAAAACATATCCGGAAGTTGATTTCGACTTTTATTTGTCCGCACTGAAATCCGAGTCAGTGTAACCCAAAGGACAAAGCGTATCTGATTGATATACAAGCATATGCTCCCTAGTCCTTCTCAGGTACTTGAGTATATGCTTGACAGCAATCCAATGTCCCGGTCCTGGGTTCGACTGATATCTCGCCACCATGCCTACAGCATGACAGATATCAGGTCTAGTGCAAAGCATGGCATACATGAGGTTTCCCACTGCCGAAGCATAAGGGACCAGCTTCATGTCATCTATCTCCTTCCGTGTCTTAGGACACATAGCCTTAGATAGTTGAATTCCATGTCTGTAAGGTAAGAAACCTTTCTTGGAATTCTCCATGCTGAACCGCTTTAGCACCGTATCGATATAGGATGCATAAGATAAGCACAACATCCTTTTCTTGCGATCTCGAAAGATCTTAATACCAAGGATGTGCCTAGCTTCTCTCAAATCCTTCATATCAAACTGCTCAGACAGCAATACCCTTACGTCTGATAATACCTTCAAATTGTTTCCAATTAGAAGTATATCATCTATGTATAGTACTAGAAATACCAGCACGTTTCCATCGCACTTTTTGTATACACAAACTTCACTAGGACACTGTTCAAAACTATACGATTGAATGACCTCATCAAATCGCATGTTCAAAGACCTTGATGCTTGCTTAAGACCATAAATGGCTCTCTTAAGCTTGCACACTAAGTGCTCCTCTCCTTCAGCAATGAATCCTTCAGGTTGGCGCATATAGATTTCCTTATCAAGACTCCCGTTCAAGAATGCAGTCTTGACATCCATCTGCCAAATCTCCATATTCAAATGCGCAGCTATAGCTAAGAGAATCCGGATCCATTTAAGTATGGCTGCTGGCGAAAAGGTCTCATCGTAGTCGATGCCCTCCTTCTGAGTGTAACCTTTCGCAACAAGCCTTGCTTTGTAGGTCTCAACCTTCCCTTTCGATCCTCTCTTATGCTTGTATACCCACTTACTTCCAATGGGTTTTACCCCATCGGGTAGTTCTACTAGCTCCCACACTTGGTTAGAATCTATAGATCCCATTTTGGATTCCATTGCTGTTTTCTAGGATTCACCATCCTTGCCTTGAACTGCCTATTTGTACGTACATGGATCCGTTTCATCCTAGTCCGGGGAGTGTTCCGAAGATGCTCCCACGCTCATTAAACATTCGGGTTGACGAACAACCCTCCTACTACGACGAGGCGTGTCCTTGGTTTGCGTATCCACAATAGTGTCGATACGTGGTACACTAGGTGTTTGCACAATTGGTATTGTCGAAATCTCGCCCCTAAGTTCTTCTAGAATGACCTCACTCCTAGGCTTGTAGCTTATCACATAGTCCTCCTCTATGAACCGAGCATTGGTGCTAACAATGACCTTCTGGTCTTTAGGACTGTAGAATAAGCCACCCTTCATTCCCTTAGGATATCCTACATGTAATATCCGACTGTAACTTTTCATTTTTTTTTCCTCTCGTTGTATTATTCGGATAATCTGATTATCAGAAATCGTTGCATGTAGTTTTATGTTGAGGTATTATAGATTTGAATATCATATCGTTGTTATTTCATATGTGATGATTCGATGTTATTAGAGTGTTGCATTTTCGAATTTTTGTTAATGTAGCGCACGCTACACAGTACTATTAACGTACGCTAAACATGTGACTTAGCGTGCGTAAGGTTTCCTCTGTTGCGTACGCTAAGAGGGAATCTGGCAGCAGTTGACTTCAGCACGTGAACCCTTTTAACCGTTAGCATGCATGAGATCTCAATCTGAGCTGGCGTGTCGGTGAGAATCTACTTTTATTAGCGTGCGTAACCCATTTCTCGTTAGCGTGCGCTAACAGCCTACGATAATTCAAGACAGTAGCCACTGTTAGCCGCTTACGTACGTAATATCGACCGAATAGCGTACGTAAGTGCATTAGCGTACGCTAAACTGTTCCGATAGCGTGCGCTAAGTATGTCCAGTCTATTTATAGGGCCAGCCTGTTTTTCATTTCTTCACAACTCTAAACCGATTCTCTCTCCCTTTTATCGTCCCTCTGCACTCTAAAATCGATATAAACCTTCACCAACTTGTTTCTAAGCCTTGAATCTCGGAGTGGAGCTCATTTTCTTGGAGATTTGGAGTTGTTTTTAAGCTTGGAATATATTCTCTCATAACATTGAAGTTATTCTTCATTTCTGGAGGTTGGTGTGTGTTCTTCTCTGCATTATTTTCTTATGTTGATTATTAATGACGAATTATACTTCACCTAGAGTAGATTAAGCAAGTAAAACATGGTTATAATTAAACTCTTTAAGCACTTTTGATGAATATGTTAAATAAGGGTTTGAGATGGAGGTGTTCTTGATGATATAGTGATTTTAATCATGTTGTAATTGTCATCACTCACCTTCTGGACGAATTTAGCTCAAGAGGACTTTGATGGATCGGTTAGCTTCTTCATAATCGGATTTAATCAAGAACTTGATATCATAAAGTGATTAAACACCATTTTAGGTATTTATTTACCTTGAGAAGAACTTGATGATGTTAAATATGAGATTAGATGATCTAGTTCGAAACCTTAGAAGCTTTAACAAAGCATATCTCGTCGGGCCACAAGTCCTTGAAGATTGATAAGGGTCTTGATAACTACAACAATAACTTTTCATGAATCTAATGTGTTGAGAACTTAGAATGTTTGATCATCATACTAGATAAATGGTGAATTCACCATCATGTTAATGAATCCTCCAGCCTTGTAATCAAAGACTTTGATAACCCTCATGGGTATGGTGTAATCTCAGAACTTATGAACTTGTTGATTAGCTTAAAGTCAATTTAGATGAGAGGAGAATAATCATAATGTGCAGATTTTACCTTTCAACCTTTTAATGTTTTGGAAAGTTTAATCATCATAAGATGATCTTAACATCATAATTGGTTATTCAACATACCCTTGATAGAACTCTTGCTTATGATGAACCATGCGAACATTCGGTCAATATTGTAAACCGATCCCTATGGTTGTAATGATGATTAGAAGGACTCCTGGCATAAGGCTTCAATAATTGGTAGTAACAAACTATTCTAAAGGATTGTAGGTTGACGTCTTACTAATCCTATATTGATAATTATACGAATATGTTTTGAGTAAAATGTATTTCGCTTTAAGGTTGTTTGTTCGAGTAAAACTTGTCGAGGACCGCTCGTCGCTCCGATAAGAAGAGGACTATTCTCGTCTCCGTATTAAGGCAAGTTATCTTGCTTGGTTATAATGATGATTAGATTCTTCGATGGTTATATCTTTCATATGTATGAATTGTTCATGAAATGTTTGTCGTGATTTGATATTGTCCTTGACGTTATTCCGCTTTCTTCATGGGTTGCATTCCCAAGTACGCTGCTTTGAATCATTGATCTCGTTGGCCTTATTTTCACTTCGGTGAGTTTTTCTTGATCCTTAATCGGATATGTGATTTGTTGAATTCGTTGTCATGTTGTATCGTGACATATCCTAATCATATCTGCTCCGATTGGTTATTGTGTAGATTTTTAGCCGTGCACATATAGTCATCGGCGGATATTATTCCGCGTTGGACTGTGCACACGGGACGTAGTTTCGTGAGGCTAATTAGGTACATTGTCCTACGTATATTCTGGATTCCATATACGGGGCGGACATGTGCACGGACACATTTCCGGATCGGGCGTACTGTGATGTCCATCTTTGAGCCATATCGTAAATCGTCCATAGTATTGGATGCTTGTGACTGTTCGTTTCATACGCCCGAGGGGTATGATTGATAGTCGGAATGATTTCTTTGAAATCTATATATGTGAATTATATATGTCAGAAGAATTGATTGTCATGTATATCTGACCCTGTGTTGGGCGAAATACTTGTATTGTATTTTAGGTCGAGACAAGGGCAAGGCACGGGAAGAGCATGTCGACGGCGAAGGATTCGGAGGATACTAGTTCGGGGGCCCCTCATCTTTGTTGTCCGGTTATGTTAAACCGTGTTGTGTTATTTCCTGTTCCATTTAAATTGCTATTTGGTTGTATTTGACATTTGAAGTATTTTCCATCTCCATATGGTTTATACTTGTTTTTGGATCCTGTGTATTGTAAGGCCGTTGGCCATATTTTGATAAACTCCTAAACGGAGTAATAACTATTCATTGTGGTTCGGTATCACAAATAATATTTATTTAATTTATTTTGGATATCGCCTGGTGAGTCCCAATGTGGGATTCACGGCACTGTAATAGCCGCTTTGGGGTGTTACACTACAAACACTCGTACTTCTGTACGAGATGCCAACTTATCAGCTTCCTTGTTCAACACGTGTGCTGGTGAACCCCAAATCCGAACATGTCCTAGACTGGGCTTGCGCCCATTCCATAGTTCTGTGGGTGTTTTTGGAACTGATTTCGAAGGCACCAAGTTTAGAATGTACGCCGCTGTTTCCAAGGCGTATCCCCAGAACGAAATAGGCAAATCAGAATAACTCATCATTGACCTAACCATCTCTAATAAAGTACGATTCCTTCGTTCATCAACACTATTTTGTTGTGGTGTACCAGGCGCTGTGAGCTCGGAAGTAATTCCCTCATGTGCCAAGAAATCCAAAAACTCTCCACTAAGGTATTCGCCACCACGATCAGATCGTAGTGACTTGATACTCTGCCCATGATGCTTCTCCGTTTCAGCCTTGAATTCTTTGAACTTATCAAAAGATTCATACTTATGTCGCATCAAATAGATGTATCCATATCTCGAATAATCATCTATAAACGTGATGAAGTATTCCAAACCACCCTTAGCCTGGATGTTCATTGGACCACATACATCGGTATGAACCAATTCCAACACCTTTTGTGTACGATTTCCTTTGCTTTGAAAAGCCCTTTTAGTCATTTTACCTTCTAGACAGGATTCGCAGGTTGGAAATGACTCAACTTGGAGCGAATCCTGTTGGGATTCGGCGCCTAAAATCGAAGGCCGCAGCGAAAGCGGTAAAACGAAAATTAATTCGATCTGAATCCCTACGAGGATCAATCGAGCTACATATATACGAATATTGAATGAACAAAGAAGATACGAGAAACACATACCCTCGAAGTCCGTTGATTGAATGGTAATCTTCTCTCGAGCTATTCCCCAAGCTTTAGGCGATCTCCTTTCAATTCAATCCGCTCCAAGCTCTTGAATGATCCAATGTCGAAAGCACCGCGTCTCTACTTGCCACGCGCCGGAGAAACGACCGGAACGACGATCACCTTGCTATCCTCCGAGGATACGGCTAGAGCTAAGTGATGAAGCTTGCAATATGAGATTATCACACTCTAAGTGTATAACTCACAACTCTCATTTATTTCTTGATTTTTCTCCAAGAATCACCAAGAACAAGTTGAAGAAGAAGATGAAGATAAGTGTTTGAACTCAAAGTCTCACTTTCTCTCTCTCTCAATGTATCTCACGGATGGCTCATTCTTTTTAAGAGAGTGACAAGTCTTCTCTTCTTATTCAATTCCTTTCCACATGAGAACAACTCATGTTAACCCCACCTTGAAAAAGATATCAAATATCTATTCATTAAACACCTAATCAAGATTCCAATTGATTTAAAAATCAAAGTCTTGTCAAGGTGTGGGGAAGGGGGGGCGGCCATGATGAAGAAATAGGACGAGTTCGGTTCGTTTCGGACACCCGTGAGTCCAAACAGATAAACTCCGATTCCGTTCCGATGTATTTATATCGATCAATTAATCCAATTAATTAATCATATCAAATACATAATAACATAATTAATTTCTCCAAGAAATAGTTATATCTATGAATTAAATTAATCACCCAGTAATTTATTTAATTTATTAGGCCGTAAATTAATTTATCCAATAAATCAATTTAAACATCCAATGTCCCGAATTAGATATCCAATATCTAATATTCATAATGAGAGAATTAAGCTTGATTCATTCCGTCCAATCCTAATGCGCGACTTCGGTAGGTCCGTCTCGACAAGAATGGGAGGAACTAAAGAGTAGTAGCACCACCTAGCCACTGGTGGCCTACACCGTGCACTTAATCGAGAACGAATGATTGGGATCATTCAAGAACTATTCTGTCGTGAATACCAGTATACGTATAAACCCTTCTTTAAAATGTCCCGATCAAGTTATAGGGTCACGGTCAGTCAAACCCTATTTGTACTTGACGCTATGCATGCGTTAATGCAAATCGAGATCATCGAGCTCTCGTGTATCCAATACAACTAGCTCCAATGCTTTGGCCAAAGACTTATGATCTCATCTCACAAGAACCGCATAGGACATATAACCCGCTCACTAACGGGAGAAAGAATTCTATCTTGGTATTCAGTAGGACCTGCTACTTGCCCGTCAAGACGCACGTCGAGGTTGACCCCCACCTTCCGGTTTACAGGGTCGAACTACTCTAATGAAAATCTTGACGTCACAAGGACATCCCTACTAAATCCTCAAGTCGAAGGTTCACGAATACCTATCACAACCTTTCGATTCCGTCATTGACTGTCCCGGAGTGAAATCCGTGTGACGAATCGATGGTGAGTCGGTTCGAGTATACTAATCTAATTAACATACCTATAACGTGTGCTCCCACTTACCATTAGCGTTCGACAGGCACTCTCCATGTCAAAGAACACATCATACAAGTCTTCACATAAACTTAACGCCCAGTCAAGTTTCATCGACTTGCGAACGATTAAGTATTTGAGCTATAAACCTTTCCAGTGCCGACCCCCTTATCTAATAAGGAGTGGAACGTTTTGCTCTCAAATACACAGACTAGTTTCTACATGTATATTGACGAGTTAGGAATGCGAGTAACTACCAGTAAATAAAGAAACATCTATTGCCTTATGATAATGAATTACATAATAACAGGTATAATGCCCTCACTCAACATCCTCTGAGTGGCATTCGAGGGCATACTCCTAACAATCTCCCACTTCCACTCAATGCCACATATTATGGTATCTAATACCCATGTTCTCTAGATGACTCTCTAAGCTAATCTGAGAAAGTGGCTTGGTCAGTGGATCAGCGACGTAGTCGGCTGACTCTACTCTATGCAGCACAATGTATCTCTTTTTCGAACAAATTCTCTTACGAGATGATACTCCCTCTCAATGTGATTGGTACTGTTGTGAAACCTTGGCCCCTAGGCCCGTGGTGTCACGTGAAGTTTACCCAGTAACTTCTTAATCCAGAACCCTTCCTTAGAAGCCTCCGAGGCTGCTATATACTCATCCTAACAGGTGGAACCAGCAGTCGCGCTATCCTTGGCACTATGCCAAGATACTGCTCCTCCATTAAGAGTAAATAAATAGCCAGAAATAGACATTTAGTCGTCTTTCTGTCCTTGGAAGTCCGAATCAGTGAATCGCACAACATTCAGTTCTCCACCGCCATATATAAGAACCATATCTCGAGCCCTTATCAAGTACTTGAGAACGTTCTTTACGGCAGTCCAATGTTCCCTTCCTGGGTTTGCCTGAAACCTACTTACCACGCTCCCAAAGATGCGCAATGTCAGGTCTCGTACACAATATAGCATACATAAGGCTACCCGCCGACGAAGCATATGGTATATTACTCATTTCCTTTCATTGTTCCTCACTTTGAGGACACATCTTCAAGGTGAGTTTTATTCCATGTTGCATTGGTAGGAACCCTCTTTTAGAATCATCCATCTTAAATCGCTTTAAGATCTTATCTATATAGAGGGCTTGGGAAAGGCCTATTGTTCTCTTCGCTCTATCCCGGTAGAGCCGAATACCAAGAATATAGGTTGCTTCTCTCAAGTCTTTCATGAAGAAATTACTCGAAAGCCAAGCTTTCACAGAACTGAGCATTCCCACATCATTTCCTATTAGTAGAATGTTATCTACACATAGTACTATAAAAGTGATCTTGCTCCCACTAACCCTCTTGTATACACAAGGTTCCTCTTCTTTTGCACGAAGTCGACTCTCGATCAAGCTTCACAAAACGAAGATCCCAACTACGTGAAGACTGCTACAGTCCATATCACGAAGTCTACATCCACCATAATAGGTTATAGGTCGTTGGGTTGGTCTCATGGCTATCACTTGGAAACTCATGGAGACCCAGTTCCTCCAAGTGCACTAGCCTATACCTCTCAGGTAAATGAGACACCCTACTATATATACGAGGTGGTTGTACTTGTGTTACAGAAGGTTCGGTTCCAGTTTCTTGCACAGGTGTCTCCCGAGGAGTTTCATTATATTCTTCCAAAGAAATATTTCTACTTGCTCCGCCTTCCTGAATGAACTCTTCTTCCAGGAAGTGTGCTTGTAAAGCAACAACGATCTTTCGATCTTCGGGCATGTAGAATAGATATCCCATCGTCCCAGATGGGAATCCAATGAAACGTCCCCTCACGGACTTCGCTTCCATTTTTGTCCCGCCCTCCCACATCTTATGTGGAGTTTTTAGGAACAGATTTGGAAGGACATCTATTCAAGATATAAGCAGCAGTCAGGAGTGTATAACCCCACAGGTAAATCGGTAAGTCAGTATAGCCCAGCATGGAACGAACCATGTTCAACAAGGTCCAGTTCCTTCTTTCTGACAGACCATTTAACTGAGGAGTACCTGGAGGTGTTAGATGTGATACTATTCCATGTTCTTCAAGGAACTCGTCAAACTCCGTACTCATATACTCGCCACCTCGGTCCAACCGAAGTGCTTTGATATGATTACCAGTTTGTTTCTCGACTAGGGCCTTGAATTCCTGGAATTTCTCAAAGGCCTCGGATTTATGTTTCATTAGGTATACATAACCATACCTAGTATGATCATCTGTAAACGTAATGAAATATTGATATCGTCACGTGCTGCTTCCAAAGCACCACAAACGTTAGTATGGATTAATCCCAGTTTATCAGCGGCTCTTTCAAATGTCCCTGTGAAGGGGGACTTAGTCATTTTGCCTTTAAGGCAAGATTCACAAGTAGGAAAGGGATCCGATCCCAATGGACCCATAAGTCCATCTTTTTCCATCTTGTAAACCTTGGTCTGACCAACATGACTAAGTCTAAGATGCCATTTCAAAACTTGGTTGGTTTCATCCCTACCACGTTTTCTAGTCATAGTATTCACAACTACTTTGTTGCTGAGATTTAGATGATACAATCCATTCAACAATGTAGCAAGATCACTAGTTTATTTCTAAAATAAATTTTGCAGAACCATCACCAATGAAAATGAAAAGCCTTTTCGGTCCATGACCGAATGGATACAATGTTTTGTGCCCCTTGGGCAAAACAAGTACATCTTCTAAAGTCAAAACAATGCCGGATTCTAAACCCAAAAGAAGTGATCCTATGTCCGCCTCGACACTATGCCCACTTCCGACCGTGATCATAACTTCTCCACCTCCAAGCTTCCTACTATGTTCCAGATCCCGATTCACGGTACAAATATGAGAACTAGCACCGTAATCCAAGATTCAGGAAGTAGAAAATACAAGAGTGCAACAATATGTTTCTAAAACTAGAAGTTCTCAGACCAAGTGCCATGAAGAATCGGACACTCTAGCCCAAGTGGCCCACTCACCGCACTTGAGACAAGCATCCTTCTTCTTCTTGTTCTTTGGAACCATCGGGGCCTTGCCCTTACCCTTAAGGTCCTTAGCTTGTGGTCCAGTCCGCTTCTTGGTCTTTTTCTTCTTATTCCTAGACTTCCGAAGTCCAGAAGAAATCACAAGTGCAGACTCCTTCATCCGCGGGGTCTTCATCTGAGATTGAGCGGTCACCAGTTTGTTCATTAGCCCAGCTAAGTTACATGCAATCTCATTGCAGTTGAAGTTCATAACAAACTGTGAGAAGGAATCAGGGAGAGACTGTAGGATAAGGTCGGTTTGGAGAGAAGTATCCATTTTAAAATCAAGAGCCTCCAATCTCTCGATCATGGATATCATTTTGAGGATGTGTTCCCCAACCTTCTCACGTTCCTTCATCCTTGCACCAAACAGTTGCTTGGATATCTCATATCTAGCAGTTCTGCTGTGCTCACCATAAAGCTCGGTTAAGTGAGATAGAATCTGCCTAGCAGAAGTCATTTTCTCATGAGCTATTTGAAGCTCATTAGACATGGAAGCTATCATATAAGCACGGACTTTCACATCATCCTTAACCCACTTTTCGTGGTTTTCAATCTCTTCCTGATTGGCTCGGGTCCGCACAGGAGGCGCCGGAATGTACGTCTCCAAGACGTATCCCAGTGCCTCTATACTGAGTACAATCATCAGATTTCGGAGCCAATCTACAAAGTTAGGTACCATTAAGGTGTTCTTTTCGAGTAGAATTTCGAGTGGATTCATTGTCATATTGAGATTTGTCTGCATTAAGTATAACACATTAATTAGTGACTTGTTATATTATGTGCTGAGTATAGAATTAAGGTCTTTTCTATTCTTGTTACCCAGCTCCCACTATTTTTATCGGAATAACACACTCCCATGTGAAATCCGGAAGTATCGTCGCTCTACTTCATAGTGGTGATCGAGTTCTTTATAAATCTTAATAGAGGGCAACCGAACAGGTTTCTAGTCTATTAATTTTCATAAAGTGGTGTCCAACACCAACCCATCTAATGGATGATTCGATCTTCTTTTTCCCCTTGATCATTCCCCTCAACCTATACGGTTTCTATGGTTCGTGAACAAGTTAAGTTTATACCATCGACGCAAATCAATTTCACAATTAAATCTTATCCGGCAACCTATCAGGTTTCTAGGGATAAAATTTGCTCCAACCGAAGGCATCCAATGCGCTCCCGGTAATTTATCCGTCCTCCCCGAACGACTACCCCGATAACTCGGAAGCATATCACATCCGGTTTGGATTTCAATTTCCCGAAAACTCGATGGAGGGAAAGGAAAACCTTGAAACCTTATAAACTTAATAATTTATTGTGGGAGAATTTTCGCGATTTATGTTGCGCTTTGCACATTAATCGTTTAAGCGCGTTTGTGGCATTCATACAATATAAAACAACCATTCACAACCTAGTTGCTACCAACATGTGGTTCATGGACCGTTCCTAGAAAACAAAAACTCCGTAATCTAATTACAAGTCTTCGTCTTGAATCTTCGTCTTTTCGAAATGGATCTTCCTCCGGTCTTCGTCATTACATATAAATTTTACATCGAAAATTGCATCCTAGATACAAACATTTCTAGTAAAATAAATAGGCTCAAAACGGCCTTTACAACCCAATCGAATAAAACGAACGATTCAAAAACTAAGTCCACAAACCACATCCCCATTCAAAAGAATTCATCCAATAAATACTAAATAAATGGAAAGCGTAGAGATACATTGATCCAATCAACAATACGAACCGATCAAATCGATTCACTCAATCGGTAATATGATAACATTCAAAATAATTCGGTCGACCATAAATATTCTAATTAATCAAATTTCCCTTATAAAATGAAATAACATAAATCATTTTAATCATATTAAATCCAATTTAACATGCGGGAAATTAATTTTCAAGAATACGCGGAAAAAACGAGCCGGGACGAAATTGGCCTGCCATGGCCGAAGTCATCACGGCATCTTACCTGCAGATCGCTCGCATGGCCGAGTCACGCTCGGCGATTACGGCAGTGCACGGCCCGTGTCTCCCGACACGGCTGCGCTCGGCAAAGGCCTGGGATCGCCCGACACGGCCCGTGTCACCGGACACGGCCGAGTCACCACTGGCAGCCTTCTCGCCTTTGTCCGAAAAGTCGTCCGACGACGATTCGAGCTCGATTTTCGATAGGATATCGATATCAATATTTTTCAACATTCATATCTTCAACATAAATCATATTTCCAAGAAATTAAGATTTATATTTAGACATAAACTTACGAAAAATATAACTACAACGAAAGTAAAAATATATACCACGATTATGACTAAAATGATTCCAAATCATTCACCATCTAATCAAGCATTCCAAATGCCAATATCGTATATACGATCGCAAGACCTACGCTCCGATACCACTGTTGGGATTCGGCGCCTAAAATCGAAGGCCGCAGCAGAAGCGGTAAAACAAAAATTAATTCGATCCGAATCCCTACGAGGATCGATCGAGCTACATATATACGAATATTGAATGAACAAAGAAGATCCGAGAAACACATACCCTCGAAGTCCGTTGATTGAATGGTAATCTTCTCTCGAGCTATTCCCCAAGCTTTAGGCGATCTCCTTTCAATTCAATCCGCTCCAAGCTCTTGAATGATCCAACGCCGAAAGCACCGCGTCTCTACTTGCCACGCGCCGGAGAAACGATCGGAACGACGATCACCTTGCTATCCTCCGAGGATACGGCTAGAGCTAAGTGATGAAGCTTCCAATATGAGATTATCACACTCTAAGTGTATAACTCACAACTCTCATTTATTTCTTGATTTTTCTCCAAGAATCACCAAGAACAAGTTGAAGAAGAAGATGAAGATAAGTGTTTGAACTCAAAGTCTCACTTTCTCTCTCTCTCAATGTATCTCAAGGATGGCTCATTCTTTTTAAGAGAGTGACAAGTCTTCTCTTCTTATTCAATTCCTTTCCACATGAGAACAACTCATGTTAACCCCACCTTGAAAAAGATATCAAATATCTATTCATTAAACACCTAATCAAGATTCCAATTGATTTAAAAATCAAAGTCTTGTCAAGGTGTGGGGAAGGGGCGGCGGCCATGATGAAGAAATAAGACGAGTTCGGTTCGTTTCGGACTCCCGTGAGTCCAAACAGATAAACTCCGATTTCGTTCCGATGTATTTATATCGATCAATTAATCCAATTAATTAATCATATCAAATACATAATAACATAATTAATTTCTCCAAGAAATAGTTATATCTATGAATTAAATTAACCACCCAGTAATTTATTTAATTTATTAGGCCGTAAATTAATTTATCCAATAAATCAATTTAAACATCCAATGTCCCGAATTAGATATCCAATATCTAATATTCATATTGATTCATTCCATCGTCAATCCTAATGCGCGACTCGGTAGGTCCGTCTCAGTCAGCAATGGGAGGAACCAAAGAGTAGTAGCATCACCTAGTCAGCCTGGTGGCCTACACCGTACCCCAACTGAGAACGAATGATTGGGATCATTCAAGAACCATTCTGTCGTGAATACCAGTATACGTATAAACCCTTCTTTCAAATGTCCCGATCAAGTTATAGGGTCACGGTCAGTCAAACCCTATTTGTACTTGACGCTATGCATGCGTTAATGCAAATCGAGATCATCGAGCTCTCGTGTATCCAATACAACTAGCTCCAATGCTTTGGCCAAAGACTTATGATCTCATCTGCCAGTAACCGCATAGGACATATAACCCGCTCACTAACGGGAGAAAGAATTCTATCTTGGTATTCAGTAGGACCTGCTACTTGCCCGTCAAGACGCACGTCGAGGTTGACCCCCACCTTCCGGTTTACAGGGTCAAACTACTCTAATGAAAATCTTGACGTCACAAGCACATCCCTACTAAATCCTCAAGTCGAAGGTTCACGAATACCTATCACAACCTTTCGATTCCGTCATTGACTGTCCCGGAGTGAAATCTGTGTGACGAATCGATGGTGAGTCGGTTCGAGTATACTAATCCAATTAACATACCTATAACGTGTGCTCCCACTTACCATTAGCGTTCGACAGGCACTCTCCATATCAAAGAACACATCATACAAGTCTTCACATAAACTTAACGCCCAGTCAAGTTTCATCGACTTGCGAACGATTAAGTATTTGAGCTATAAACCTTTCCAGTGCCGACCCCCTTATCTAATAAGGAGTGGAACGTTTTGCTCTCAAATACACGGACTAGTTTCTACATGTATATTTACGAGTTAGGAATGCCAGTAACTACCAGTAAATAAAGAAACATCTATTGCCTTATGATAATGAATTACATAATAACAAGTACAATGCCCTCACTCAACATCCTCTGAGTGGCATTCGAGGGCATACTCCTAACAAATCCAATGGGCCATCGCTCACCAATCTTTGAATCCTTCTAAGGTTAATATGACCTAATCGTAAATGCCACAAATATGTTGGATTTATGCTCGAAGGATCTTTTCTTTTATTAGGATTAGTCAAAGAATTAAGTGATTTATAAGTATGCAAGGGAGCTGGTGCAGCATTAATGATATAAAGTCCTTCATTATAAGTACTCGTGCAAACATATTCACCATTTCTTTTAATAACTGCATTATCTTCAAAATAAACTGAATATCCATCACGATGCAATTTAAAAACTGAAATCAAATTCATTCTAAAATCGGGTACCAATAATACATTATTAAGAACTAAAATCCTATCATCAACTTTTAGCTGCACGACTCCCACTGCAACAGCCTTCAGCCTGGAATAGTCACCCCAGCTTATTGTAATCTCATCCGCACTAAGTACCTTGGTTACTTGGAACCCCTGCGAGTCATAACAAACATGATTAGTGGAGCCCGAATACACTATCCACGAAGTGATGGAACAGGCAGCTAAACATGTTTTGACTACTAGTGCATGAGATGTACCTTTCTTAGGGCAGTCAGTCTTGAAATGTCCTTTCAGACCGCAGTTGAAGCACTTTCCCTTCGACTTTTTGTTCGCTTCCAGTTGAGGAGCCTTTGACTGAGGAACCTTGACCTTAGCTTTGAAGGTCGCCACTTGCTTCTGGCCAACTTGCTTTTTCTTCTTTCCCCATTTGGGTTTTGAAGAAGCAGCACCGGTTGCCGCAAGAATTTGATGATAACCTTGTTTGAAGAGACCTTCGGCAGATTGAATTGTCAGAAGTTCCGCCAATGTGTAAGTCCTACGATTCATATTGTAGTTGAGGCGGAACTGCTCAAAGCTTCTTGGTAAACTGCCCAAGATAATATCGACCTGCGACTCCGCATCGATAGTGGCCCCCAGTATGCTCAGTTGGTTCAAATGAGACATCATTTTAAGAACGTGATCCCTTACTAGGGTCCCTTCAGACATTTGGGTTGTCATCAGTACCCTCATCGCATTTTGCCTAGCCGCCCGGTTCTGATGACCAAACATCTCTGTGAGATTTTTCATCATTTCCGCGACTGAGCCCATCGTCTGATGCTGATGCTGCAATACATTTGTCAATGAAGCCAAAATGTAACAACGAGCCATCTCACCAGACTTTTTCCATTTCTGGAATTCATCCAACTCTTCAGGAGTGGCATCCGGTTCTGGTTCCAAAGGACTCTCATAAATTTATGCCCCTCGGCAGTCAAGACAATATCAAGATTTCTTTTCCAGTCGGTAAAGTTAGTGCCATCAAGTTTGTTTTCGTTGAGAATAACAGCTAGTGGATTGAAAGACATCTGAGAATAAAATTAAAACACCATTCATCACATAATTCGACGCAAAATATATTGAAAAAACCTTAAAACAATATATATGCAATCAACCAACAACTTGAAAAACCGCACATGCAAGCCACGATAGTGTGGACGTTTACATATACTTTTTCAAGTAGATTTTAACGTCTTTAATTTTACTATCTAGCCAAGACACATTTTGACAAGTAAAATTAATAGTTGGTTCCTCTTGGCCATGTATTTAATTAACATAGACTCCGATGGGGAGCTTATTAATTAATACACCTAAGTGAACACCATAATTTAACAAACCTTAGAATATTATTTAATGATAATAGTCCTACAGATGGAGAGGTCTTATCATAAAAAATAATATTCACCTTTTTGTTATCAAATTTGAAGTTTAAACCAGTGAGTCAATAATTTAGCACATCCGATGTGGAGGAAGACTCTAATGTCAACGCGCATGCTAATTATTTCACAATTTAAACTAATTATGGAGGCCAATTTGATTTTGAAAAATCAATTTTAAAATCACTTAGTTATTTTGAAAAATTAAGGTTTTTAATTTTCTCGTCCTAACATGCAAAGAAACATATCACGCATACATCCATACATATCATACATCAAAATAATAAAAACCAACAAATAATAAAATTGGACAATTATATCGAGAAAATAAATAAAACATGACAAAGCCATGATAATTGGATCATATTTTCCTACAAGACAAATTCTAGAAAAATATTCCAAAAAATCATACTATACGAATATTTAATTGCTAGCATATTAATCAGCAAATTAATTAAATTGAACAGAACCTAAAGACCGGTTCCAATACCAATTGTTGGAATATAAAACGCAGCGGAAGCGAGTTGGTGGTGATAATTTAATAAAAGGTTTTATAAACTAACTAACGCAAAAACCGGATCTATTTAGGCTTGTCTACTAATTAACTAAACAGATTAATAAACAATTAAATAAATATATTTACGCAAGGGAGTCGGTAACTTTTACCTTTGACGCGAAGTAGTAGAAAAATCCCTTTTGGTCAATTTATGTCTTCTTCGTGTTCCTCTCCGATCTTCTTGTATTTCTACCTTAAGATCTTCTAGAGTATATCCCGCATACGTCCGGATGTCGTGTGGGCAACAATCTACCGGACTAAACTTCAACAGCAAGGGATCGGTCGAACCACTATATTTCCAAGAAATTCCTTACAAATTTTTCCTCTCTATTTTTCTGTATATTTATGTATTTTAGAAAAATATTGTGTTAGCTAAATTGTGGAATCCAAGACACAAGTCAAGATCCACAATTAAACACACAAGGAAAAATCGAAAATCTTGAGCAAAATTAAAGCATAAAATCGGCCACCATTGTGTCTCTATTTATAGGTGTTTTGGGCTACTCTAGGGACCTTAAGGAGGATATGGTAAGGACTCCCAATAGATATCTTCCTTCCATTATTAGGACTCTTCCTAATATGAAGACTCTATTAATATCAACTTATTCCACTAATAAGTTAATATTGCACTTCCTACCAAAATCCCAAATTACGGAATTGGGCTTCTTTTTAAATTAATTATTTCCCGTGTTTAAGATATTCCACGTCCATTAATTAATTTAAGCTACTGGCAGCTTTTAATTAATTAATGTGTTATATATGAGTATACCACTCCACCTTTATTATTATATCGGAAAATTAATTCCACCTGCAGGTTTTAATATAATAATCCTTTCGAGTGCCTCAAGAGACATGATCAACCCGACTGGTCGGGACACGATTTCTAGCTATAATATTAATTATCATATAAATAATAATATTGCCCAAAATATCGAGCATATTGAGTCAATCATTGTGGCTCTCACCCATGATAAATGAAAGCAAAAAATATTAAATATATATAATTAAATATTAATCACTAGAATTAAGAAATAATAATTATCCGAGATGTACGTTCTTCTTATAGTCAGTACAGAAGAATCTATCTCACCTCGATCCTGTTCAACGTATAACGATTACACTAATATATGCTAATGGTCAAGACCAACCAATCTCAAGCATATACTACAACCTCTCACATAACGGTCTAATGTTATATAGGTTGTGAACTAAATATTACTATATAAGGAACCGATAATGTGATCTTCTGTGTGACACGACACACCACATTATCTACAATGTAAAGTAATTTAGACTGCATTTACATAACCATAGCGTGAATAAATATGCAAAACATGTGATAAGTGAATTAAATATTTTCATAGATAAAGACCGGGAAATTAGGTAATACAAGCATAAAGTATGCTTTGACGTATACAACCCTAACAATATTTTGATATAATCCTACGTATTTCTTAATCCAGTGTCGATTAGTATATGATATCATCGATGTTGATTCATTCTCGTACTTATGTACATTTAGTGCATGCTAACATCTATGTATAGCACGCGCTAAATAGGTGAGTTAGCGCACGCTATAGATGAGACTTAACGCACGTTATATGTGGTCAGCATGACTGAGACAGCTGGTAGGTGAGATCGGATCACGGATCTTGGATAATGATATTTCGGGATGAACATGGACGGATTTTAGAAAAGTCGAGTCAACGGTGCTTAGCGCACGCTACGAGAGAGATTCTAGCGCACGTTAAGTCTAGTACAGTGAGGTCAGTGAGCTTTCGTAAAGCCGTTAGCGCACGCTATAATGGGTTTAGTATACGCTAGCTGTTGTATTTAGCGTACATAAAGGCTATTTAACATACGTAAGACCGAGGACAGAAGGAGACAGTGGGCTGGGAGCCCATTAGCGCACGCTAAAAAGGAGCAGTAGTGCGCACTAATAGTCATTTACTATAAATAGGACAACACCTCATTTCATATCTCAGTTCCCACTTCACCCCACACTCGAATTCCGAGACTTAGAGAGTTACCTTCTCAATCTTAAACATTCATATCAGCCTCCAAACATATTCATTGAAGGCAAGGATCTTTGAGGATTGGTATTCAAGCGTTCGACGTGGAGTTCATCAAGTAATTTCATATTTTCCTTCCGTATAAGGTATGTGGCGATTAACCAATCTGGATTATGTGTTTCTTGTTGTCAAATATGAACATGTTATGGAAGTTGTTGAGTTTATTACTGAGATTACCAAGTTCTTGCGTACAATATGATCGAACAATGCGTATAGAGGAACTTAATGGATTGAACTTAGGGTTATTTCTTGAAGAAGAAGATGATAACCATGTTGAACCTAGTAAATGAGTTCTTATGGTGTTCCTCGAGATATTTCCGAAATCTTGTTGCATTGGATTAATGATATGTATGCTTAGGATTCTTGTAAGATGAACTATCATGAGGTATAGTTGAAGAATCCGATCGAGAGATGTATTTAATCTTGAATGGAATACTATGAGATTTTTGTTCAGATGAGTAGCGTAGTGTCGATTCAACTGGTATGGTTTGGGGAAGATTAGTACGCCTATTATGATAGGGTAGATTATGCCCTTTTGATGTTCGTATGATGTTAGAACGATTATCCGAAACCGTTAGTTATATTGGTGTTATTGTACAATGAAGGTTCGGATTTTGGTGAATTAATCGAGTGAGAGTTCTTCGAGCGGGTTGAAGGTTATTCATAGTATTAATCCTTGTCGCCATTCTTGAGTCAAGTATCGTAATGTGATTATTGGTTTAACATTAATGATTTTGATCATGCATATTGTCATTCATGTTGTTTAACATGAGATCATCTAAGTTGAATTGTCATAATGTCGTTCAGATTATTGATTCATGTATTGTTCATGTTGATGAACATGTTGATTTGCATATGAGTATGCATAGTTGTATTGTACATGTTGTATTGATCCGAAAGGGATCTTGTGATCTATGCTGAGGGCGCTGGATCAGTTGTCAACCTTGTGTTGGTCCGACGGGATCATCTTGGGATATATGCTGAGGGCGCTAGATCATTGGACGGGTTTTTCACCTCATGTTGGTCCGACGGGATCATCTTGGGATCTATGCTGAGGGCGCTGGATCATTGAATTACCCTGCATTGTGTTGATGGAATCATGTGGATTCGCATTGTTGGATTTCGGTAGAGGAAATCCACGTTTGTATTTTACTATGCATCGTTGTTGCATATCTGATTTTGTATATTATGATACTTGTACTAGCATTGTTTTGCTAACCCTGCGGGGGTGGACATTTTTTTTTTATGTTCAGGTAGCCGAGGAGCGGGGAAGCAACCACAGTACCAGCATGACGACAAAGGAGCTCAGTGATGTTACCCTTGTACTGTTTTGGTATTTAGTACTCGAGTACGCGTGTTCTTTTAATGATTTTGATAAGTTTGTAATAATGGACTGTTTTGGGTTGTATGGATGATTAAACTGGGTATTAAATTACTCAACTATTGGGTGTATTTTCGTATTGTTCAGCATTTCTTTTAATTTAGCCTTGTAAATTCTTATATAAAGGGTTTACGGTGCTGTAATTATTCCGAATATCTAGGTGTGTTACATGGATATGTCCGGTAATTTGCTGGGTCAACTTTGATAGAGATTTGTGATCTGCTTAGGTCGATCTCGGTTACGTACTATAAGCGAATGAAAAGTTATGGGTGTCTAGTTTTCATAAGCTCCTACAGTTTCATTGATATCTATTGAATCGAAGAAGTCATGACTGATTTAGTGCATGAAGGTCAAGACTTTGGAAAACTTGACTTTTGGATAAGTCTTTAGCGACTCTTGCACTTTCGATGTGTCGCGCTCTTTTTGTCCTTAGACCAAAGTTTGTTTTTCCCATTGGATTTTCACTTGGTAAGGTTTTTAACGAGGCGACCTATGAGAACATCCATATAGTGATGCGATGTACTTCTGTTCAACTTAGATCAAGAGGTATTTTTCCCACTGGGTTTTTTCTTGGCATAGTTGTGAGAGCAACTTGGCATCTGACTCCTATGACTTGAGGTGCTCATCAGGGGAAGTCATTTGTATACATCAGGAGAAGTATACATGATACGTTATGTTGGTGCATTGCAATCTTTTTCCTCATCAAGCCTTTATTTTTCCCATGGAGTTTTGTTTTGGCTTGGATAGATTTTTTACCAATGCAACATCTTCTGCACCATTGTTGTATTAGTGATCGACAGGGGGGAGTGTTCCGAGAATTATTATTCTCGTGATGTGTCTTACTTAATACTGATTAATTAGATGGGTATCATAGATGGTAGAGATTCTAGATCCTTCTAGAGGTAGTAGGATTTTACTTGATGTATTTCCTTCTAAGGAATCCTATGTATGAAAAGAGTCTCATTGTAAATCCTATATAAAGGCCCCTCTATTAATATTATCAATACAATATTTTACATATTCTTTTTCTTTCTACTGTTCTTTTACTACTTTTCCCGAAATAATTTCTATGATTTTGTAAATTAAGGGGCTATATGGGGGCTATATTTAGAATCACCCCACGTAAATTTGCAAGCATCTAAATTTACGTAAACATATATAATTAAAACGACAAAAAAACAAGGACTTCTCAATGAACAATAACAAAAACAGCCAACGAAAAGAAGCACAAAACAATTTTCCTTTTCACAAGGTAAAAAGAAAGAATATAAAAACTTTGCTACAAACCCAAGAGTCACGAGAGATTTTTTTGGAATAGGTAGACATTGTACTACGTGTATGCAGGTAAGTATTAGGATTGTAGTGAATAAGTATATAAAATATAAATTTAAAATTGTTTAAGTATAAAAATAACCTTAAGTTGAGAAAAGAAATAAATAAATAAAAAAATTTTCTTCTTTTATTTTTACAATCTAAATTACACAAAAAAAATCATCTGAATTATAAAATAGTTTTCAAAAATTATAATAAAATTTATATGAATTCTAAAATTCACAAATAAATATAAGAAACTACAAAATAAATCCAATCAAGTATAATAATATTTGAGAAAATACAAACAAATTCTAAAAATACAAATAAATGTTAAAAATATAAAAAATAAATTCTAAAATAAAAATTAGTTAAAAATTACAAAAAAATCATAAAAATAGATCCATATTAATAATATAAATTAAATAAATCTATAAAATAAAAATATTGTACAAATAAATTCGTAAAATACAAATAAATAAGAATATCCTGTCATTATAAATAGGTTTATCGAATTAAATAAGATGCAATTGTTTATTATCGATTTTAATAAATTTGAAATAATATAAATAAATCCTATAAAACAAATAATATAAATAAATATAGAAAAAGTACAAATAAATACCAAAAAAATATGTAAAAATTCTAAAAAAATAAAAATTAATTCTAAATTTCTTAAGTAAATCCTAAAAATTGGAAGTAAATGATAATATTAATACAAATTCTCAAATAATTAAAATTAATTCTTTAAAATATATTTACTTTAATAGATCTAGAAACATACAAATAAAGTGAAGAATAAAATTAAAAAACTACAATAACTTATAAAAAAATATAATTAAAAAATATTGAAAAATATTATTGTACCATTCAAAATAAAATATTTTATCAGTAAATCCAAAAAATACAGTGTTGATCGTGCATCCTATATTATTTGACTATCATGGGTAAAATTAAGTTAAATGAAGGAAACTTTGAATACAAAAATGGATAAGAACAACTATTCCAAACATTAAGCACATACTCAAATTTGAAATATATATTATATTTAAAAGCACAACAGACCTTGATTACAAATAAATTCTAAAATTATATATAATCAAAAAAAATATTCCAGAAAATACCAATAAATTTTGAAAAATTTAAAAGATGGTGAAAACCAAATTTCAATCTAAAAATAAAAATTACCTTTAAAAATTATAAATAAATCTTAAGATATTATTAATTTTAAAATTTCTAATATTTCAGCTTTTTTCATATTGTAGTCTATATAAAAAATTTTTTAGTTTTTATTTAATTTTTAATATTATCTTTAATATTTTATAATCTATTATATATTTGTTTTGTAATTTAACTATGTTTTATATATGTTTTTGTGATTTATATTTTTAATTTATTTTAGGATTAATTTTTAAATTAATTTATATTATTACAGTTATTTTTTTAGCATTTTCAGTTTTTCAGAATTCAATTATATACAACTTTTCTAATTATTAATTAATGTTTTTTGAATTCTAAAATATTTTTAATTTATCTGATAATTTAGTTAATCTATTTTGGAGTTGAATTTTTAAGTATAAAATTAATAATTATCTAATAATATGATTATATCATAAAATAAGGGTTCTATCTTTTATAATACCAAACCATAAAAGTAATAAGTTATATATCCTCATTCATAAGAGTATAAGTTTTTGATACCAAAAGACATTAATACCCTTAAATCTATCACTAAAAGGTAAAAAAGGAAAGTCAACATCAATACCTTTTTAGAGGACATTTTAGTCTTTTTAAGCAAAATAGTATCAATAACTTACACTCTTATGAATGAGGATATATAACTTATCAATTTTATGGTTTAGTATTAAAAAATTGATTCTCACATAAAAAATTACTTTAGAGAGTTAGACAAATTAATAATAGATTTGTGACTTTTTAAGGGTATTATGGGAATTTCATATTTAGTTGTTTCTTTTTTCAAAATTATAACAAACAATAAAAACTACAACATAATTTTGATAACACTACAACATATAGATTGTAGTAATAATGATCAATGATCATGATTAATTTTGATTTGATCTGATGGATATAAGAAGACTACATGTATACAAGTACTACAACTCCTATCTATTTGAAGAAAGATCCGAGTCACGATGCAAAATTTGCATGCATGAAATCATGCCTAACAAATCAATTTCTCATGAGCATGACCAACAGCTGTTGGTAAAACTTTCATTTATTTTGCATGAATCTCCATCTCAAAACCACCATCTCAATCTCTTCAAACCACCAACAAAAAATAATAATAACGAAATTCATAATCGTGATGAAACTCTGCAAATCAACGACAAGCGCCCCACATTTCCCCGCCAATGAAGCCAAAATGAAGATCAGTGCGTCGACGAAAACGACACTATCCGGAGCTTGAGGGAGAAGATCCACCTCATCAACGGAGCTCCGATGAGGCGAATGGCGCTGTTCTTCAACGGGGCGGGGTGGAGATAGAGGATGATTTTAGGAGCTTGCTGTTGAATAATTTTGAAAACGATTACCTGAAAATAACAGAATATATATATATATATATATATATATATATATATATATATATATATAGTATGTAAGTCCTGCAAAAATTGGTTAGCAATAAAAGAAAAATTCCCGTTCGTGTAAACGAGCAAAAAGGTCGTTGTTGAGTCCAGAGTATCTGTCTCCTTAAATCAAATTCGCCCTCACCACGGTGTATGACGTCTGCCTCACAGGATAAAACAACAGCTCGATGCAGTGAATTGATGATGCGCTGCACCCTCAACGAACTAGAACAAAATCTGTCTACTATCACCGACCGAAGAAGAAAAAAAAACGAAGAAGAAAAATTATCGGACTATAAAGGCTCTCGGTAAAAACGAACGAATTAGGTGTGTAAAAACGAGCCCCTCAAGCCGGGTATTTATAGGTGAAGCCTGGAGGAGGTTGTGTGCTGGAGGAACTCTATACCAACCAATATTGGTATCTGGAGGAACTCTAAACCGATCAGGATTAGTATCTCTTCGATTTTATCCGTATCCGAAAAATTCGGAATTTAATAATTAAAGTATTTTCAGTAAAATAAAATTTTACCGAATAAAATTGCAGTAAAAAGATAACTTCGAGACGCCGAGACATTTTGCCCAAATCGCCCTTCGACCTAGACCGACCCGACCCGACACGACCCGAACCGACCCGGCCGGCCGGACGGACGGCGGCGGCGGCGACGCGCGCGTGTGTGTGTGTGCGTGCGCGAGGGGCGCCTAGTCACACATCCACACATGTCTCATTTTTTGAACATGCCTTTGTCCACATCTCCTTATATACTCACAATTTCTCCCTTCTTTTTATTATGTGGGATAGCATCCCAAACCATTTCTAAGGTTTCACTTTGGAACATTATATCTCATTCATACCTCAATCATTTTGAGTGTTATTACATGTTTTGGAAACCTCGTACGGAGTACTACATATTCCAACTAAGTCCCGACTTTAACTCGTAGTTGAGCCCACTCAAAATTTTCTCTCAAGTGGGCTGCGCAAAACAACCCATTTTCCTTCATTTTTCCAATATTTCCAACAATCCCCCACGTGAATGAGATTGATGGTCCAGCAGCACACGTCAGACACGGAGTTGACTTGGTGATAGTTACTACGGTTAGGCATTGCATAGGATAGGTAGAGTATGCTCCTTGAACCTTCCCTCGAAAAGATATATTCTCCTTACTGGCTAGACAATGTGACTAGATGCCTTTGAACTGTCCGACCACTTGTGTAAGTGATCGTATATCCTTCACAAGTGCCCTTCCTGATTTGTTCTGTTCTCATTATTGTGCCCATTTTGGCTATGGACACCGTCCTAGTTCTGCGAGAGTTTCTAAAGAATTATGCCTTTGCAATTCTCCTTTGAAGCGGCCCCTCTTCTCTCTAACATAGGTGATTCTCTTTAAGTGTTTTAAGTAAACCCGTATTTTACTCCACCCGACTATATGTTGTCGACTTAAGAATCATTAAAAGCATAAGCTTAACCTCTCCCTACTGGTATCACTGTTTTCATCTTAGGAATGGTCGGTTCGGGGTAACCCCCCACAGTGATCGTGCCCAGTTTTATGGATTGCTTGTCCCATTGAACCTAGATCTTGGGATATCCAGTCAGATTAGGTTGGGTATCCTCCATAAAACCATTAGCTCAAGGCAATAGACCCATTCCTCTTGATGATTTATCAACAAGGTCTCTTGATAACCCTTTGGTTAGCGGATCCGCAATGTTATCCTTTGATGACACATAATCAATAGTGATAACTCCTGTTGATATCAATTATCTAATGGTATTATGTCTCCTCCTTATGTGACGAGACTTACCATTGTACATTACGCTCTGTGCCCTGCCAATCGCAGATTGACTATCGCAATGAATACATATTGCGGTCACAGGCTTTGTCCATCTTGGAATATCTTCTAGGAAATGGTGTAGCCATTCTCTCTCTTCTACACATTTATCTAAGGCTATAAACTCGGATTCCATCGTTGACCGAGATATAAGTGACTGTGTCGAAGATTTCCATGCCACTGCTGCACCGGCTAGTGTGAATACATATCCGCTTGTAGACTTGGAGTCTTTTATATCAGATATCCAATTTGCATCACTATATCCTTCAAGTACTGCTGGATATTTGTTATAGTGCAGCCCATACTCACGAGTACCCCTTAAGTATCTTAGTACCCTTATGATCGCCTTCCAGTGATCCTTTCCGGGGTTTCTCATGTATCTACTTAGTCTACTAACTGAGTAGGCTATATCTGGTCTTGTACAGCTTATCAAGTTCATCAGACTTCCTATTATGCGTGAGTACTCAAGTTGAGATACTCCTTCACCCTTATTCTTGGATAGTCTCAACGTCATATCCATCGGGGTTTTGGCTGTGCCAGAGTTATCCTTATTAAATCTTTCAAGGATTTTGTCCACATAGTGGGCTTGACTCAGCATGAGACCTTCCTACGTTCGTGTGATTTTAATCCTTAAAATTACATCTGCGAGTCCCATATCCTTCATATCAAATCTCGACCTCAGCATGTCTTTGGTCGATTTGATTATTCTTTCATTACTGCCGGTAATGAGTAAGTCATCTACATATAGACACAAAATGACATAGCCATCTTATGTGTCTTTCACATATACACATTTATCGGATTCATTAATTTTGAAGCCACCGCTTATCATGACATGATCAAATTTTTCATGCCACTGTTTTGGTGCCTGCTTCAATCCGTACAAAGATTTTACCAGCTTGCAGACTTTCCTTTCTTGTCCAGGAGCAGAGAACCACTCGAGTTGTTCCATGTAGATTTCCTCTTCTAAGTCCCCATTAAGAAAGACAGTCTTAACATCCATTTGATGAACTTCTAAGCCTCGTAATGCTGCGATGGCAAGTATCATTCTGATGGAAGTTATTCTTGTCACAGGAGAGTAAGTGTCAAAATAGTCTAGGCCTTTATGTTGGTTATATCCCTTTGCTACGAGCCTAGCCTTATATTTATCAACTGCTCTATCTTTCAATTTCTTCTTGAAAATCCACTTATTTCCTAATGGTTTACACTTAAGAGGTAATTCCACTAGTTCCCAAGTATGATTCTGTAATATAGAATCAATCTCTTCTTTGATAGCCTCCTTCTATAGAGGTCCATCCGTCGAGCTTACAGCTTATTTGTAAGTCTGAGGTGCTTTTTCGAGCAAGTAGGTGATGAAATCTGGTCCATAAGATTTCTCCGTCCTTTGTCGTTTCCTCTTTCTAGGTTCGTCCTTATTATCCAATATTTGGTCTTCATTATCTTCATCCATTAGTTCAGAAGTCTGTTCGGATGAGATAAGAGGCTCACTTGCAGTCTTACAAGGAAAGATATTCTCAAAGAATGACACATTCCTTGATTCCATAATCGTATTCTTGTGAATCTCAGGCACTTTGGATTCAAGCACAAGAAATCGGTAAGCATTGTTGTTGTGTGCATATCCAATGAAAATGTAGTCAACCGTTTTTGGGCCAATTTTAACTTTCTTAGGATTAGGTATCAGCACCTTTGCTAGACACCCCCACACTTTCATGTAATTGTAGGAAGGCTTGACTCCTTGCCACCATTCATAAGGAGTTTTGTCTCCGTTCTTATGGCATATCTTGTTTAAGAGATAATTCGCCTTTAAGATGGCTTCTCCCCACATATTTTGCGGCAGACCTGAATTTAGTAATATCGCATTCATCATCTCTTTCAGAGTGCGATTCTTACATTCCGCCACGCCATTTGACTGTGGTGCATATGGGGTAGTGACTTCATGAATAATCCCATGTTGCGAGCAAAATTCGCCAAATGGTTCCACATATTCACCTCCTCGGTCACTTCTCAAGATTTTTATCTTAGCATTCAATTGATTCTCAACTTCCATTTTATAGAGAACGAATTTCTCTATGGCTTCATCTTTGCTTTTAAGCAAGTATACATAGCAATATTAGTACAATCATCCACGAAAGTAATAAAATATTTGTTTCCACCTCTAGTTTGAACAAACTTCAAATCACATAGGTCGCTATGTATTAATTCTAAAGGTTTGGTGTTTCTTTCCACTTGTCGGAATGAAGATCGAGTTAATTTTGCCTCTACACAAGTTTCACACTTGTGATTTAAATCAATTTTAAACTTTGGTATGTGATCTAATGCAATTAGTCTACGCATTGCATTAAAATTAACATTTCCTAATCTAGCATGCCATAAATTAAGCAGAAGAATTCTTCATTTCATTATTTTTAATAGTCATTATATTGAGCTTAACTAGCCCATCACATTCATATCCCTTGCCTATAAACACACCATTTTTCAACAAAATAACTTTATCGGACTCGAAAACTGTTCTAAAGCCATGCTTCATCAACAAGGTACCAGAAATAAGGTTCCTTCGAATATCAGGCATATATAACATACGTTTAAGAGTCACTTCATTTCCAGACGTCATCTTTAAGATCACCGTGCCTTCGCCCAAGATATTTGAGGTTGCAGAGTTTCCCATATACAGTATATCAAAGGCATCAATTTCTATCAATGAGGAGAACATTGATTTGTTGGCATATATATGCCTAGTTGCTCCAGTGTCAATCCACCACTCTTTGGTATTTGAGCCAACTAAGTTAACTTCGGAGATCATAGCACATAAGTCAAGATTTTCCACTTGCTCGGTAATCAGATGTGCTGCATTACCTTCCTTTTTCTTTGGTTTCTTTGGCAGCCTGCAGTCAGCCGCCCTATGACCCATCTTTTCATAGTTGTAGCATTTACCAAGGAATTTTTCCTTCTTTTTCCCAATTCCTCCTTTAGGTCCCAGCTTGGTTCCCTTTCCATTGTTGCCTTTCTTGGATGTCAGTCCAGTTTCCACAACATTGGTCTTTGCTACAGCAGCATTTACCTTCTTCTCTGATCCTTGGTTGTCTTCCTCTATGCGAAGTCTAACGATCAGATCTTCCATGCTCATCTCCTTGCGCTTGTGCTTGAGATAATTCTTGAAATCTTTCCAAGTCGAGGGCGTTTTTCGATCACAGCATCCACTTGGAAGGATTCCCTAATGATCATTCCTTCAGCATGGATTTCGTGAATGATCACTTGTAGCTCTTGTACCTGACTCACTATTGTCTTGGAGTCGATCATCTTGTAATCAAGAAACCGTCCAACAATCCACTTCTTTGCACCAGCGTCCTCGATCTTGAACTTATGGTCTAGTGAGTTCCATAATGCCTTAGCTGATTTAGCACTGTTGTACACGTTGTACAATGAATCGGCAAGGCCATTCATCACATAGTTCTGACACAAATAGTCAGAAGTTTTCCAAGCGTCAATGGCCATCAGAGTTTGTTGGTCATTGTCTTCGTCACATTTTGGCGCATCCTCCTTGAGGAATCGAGACAAGCCTAGAGTGGTCAGATAGAACATCATCTTCTGCTGCCATCTCTTGAAATTCTGCCCGTTGAGTTTCTCTGGTTTGTCCGCATGGTTGACCAGAACCAAAACCAAATTAGTTATCGGAACCGAGGCAGAGGGGTTCGCTGAACCCAATCCAGTTAGAGGCGCACCTCCAGTCGCTGAACCCGAGACAATTTTCTGAGGCGCACCTCCAGAAACGTCCGTGGACATTGTTTGGTTATGAGAATCCATATTGATTAACTTTTCGAAAATAGATCTGTTTTAATCAAGTAAAAAAAAATGCTTTAAAATTGTTGAATAATTTTGAAAACGATTACTTGAAAATAACAGAATATAAATATATATATATATATATTATGTAAGTCCTGCAAAAATCGGTTAGCAATAAAAGAAAAATTCACGTTCGTATAAACGAGCAAAAAGGTCGATGTTGAGTCCAGAGTATCTGTCTCCTTAAATCAAATTCGCCCTCACCACGATGTATGACGTCTGCCTCCCAGGATAAAATAATAGCTCGATGCAGTGAATTGATGATGCGCTGCACCCTCAACGAAGTAGAACAAAATATGTCTACTATCACCGACCGAAGAAGAAAAAAAAAAGAAAGAAGAAAAATTATCGGACTGTAAAGGCAGGTATTTTCAGTAAAATAAAATTTTATCGAATAAAATTGCAGTAAAAAGATAACTTCGAGACGCCGAGACATTTCGCCAAAATCGCCCTTCGACCGAGACCGACCCGACCCGGGCCAGACAGACGGACGGCGGCGGCAGCGCGCGTGTGTGTGTGCGTGCGCGAGGGACGCCTAGTCACACATCCACACATGTCTCATTTTTTGAACATGCCTTTGTCCACATCTCCTTATATACTCACAATTTCTCCCTTCTTTTCCAATGTGGGATAGCATCCCAAACCCATTTCTAAGGTTTCACTTTGGAACATTATATCTCATTCATACCTCAATCATTTTGAGTGTTCTTACATGTTTTGGAAACCTCGTACGGAGTACTACGTATTCCAACTGAGTCCCGACTTTAACTCGTAGTCGAGCCTACTCAAAATTTCCTCTCAAGTGGGCTGCTCAAAACAACCAATTTTCCTTCATTTTTCCAACACTTGCATGAGTACGGGGTGGCCACGGGGGGCGAGGTGGCCGTGTTCCTGAATACGATGGGGGCAGAAGGCACATGCAGACCTAGGTAGCACGGAAATGGGGATGGAAAATGGTGATGTGGACGGTGACGAAAAACAACAAAATCAAAATTTTAAAATACGAGTATGGCATGGGTATGGGAAAAAGAGTTTCAAAATTAAAATCCATACATAGTTTCAAAAGTAAAATCCATACATATAACATCAAAAGTAAACTTAACTAAAAACTCGAAATCTTAAAAGAATAATAAGATCAATCAAATTAATCTTTACAGCCTATCCCAGCACGGTGACACCCCTCTTAGGAGTACAGCAAAAAATAAAAAAAAATTAAAGAAAAGAAGAGAAGGAGATGAATCAGGTGACTAACTGCCTAATGACAGAAGACTGCTGGCCCGTTGCGCCCTGGATAGTGGAGAATGCAGATAACAGGCGACCGCTATGGAGATGACCGGCGACCGCTGTGCCTAGGACAGAAAAGAGAGGAGCGCTGGAGCATCTGGCGTAAAAAAACCCTTATGTTTTTTCTTTTTTATTTCTTTTTTTTTTTATATTTTTGGCAAAGGTATTAGATATGGTGGGGGACGGACAAAAATCCATCCAGCCATCCCCGATTCATCCTCAAATTACGGTCAAACCGTACCCAATTTGTGTGACTGTATCCACCAGCCTCGAAACATTTTGGGGACGAATCTAAGCCTAATCCGTCCCATCCCTGTCCCCGCGATGTCCCCAGTACAGCAACGGCTCTCAAATAGGTGACCCCGTGCTTCATAGGTGCATACGTCGTCGAGCTTGATGAATTGGGCGAGGATTCCGGCGGAGGTGAATGATTCGAGTAGGGTTTGTCAGGTGAGGGAGATGTTGGTGGAGAGAAAATTACTGCCGGTTGATGAGTATATACTCACACATTAGCAGATGATTATGAGGGAGGGTTGTTTTTGCGGTGGCATGGGGTGGAGGCGATTTTTGTACGTGTTAAGGGAGTGTTGAATGGGATGGGGTCTAAACAATCGAGTTGAGTATTTTCTTATTTGAATTTTGATTTGGTTCGGCTTGATTTGTGATATAAATATTACAAAATGGTTTTAGTTGAGGTAATATTTCGAGACCAATATATATTTTTAAAATTTTAATTTGAAAACTGAGTTTAGATCTCTTTTTATAATACTTATATAAATGGAAATAGATTAGTGATTTGTATACCTAAAAACTTAAGATGTCGTTAAATATAGATGTGAAAGTATATAAAATATTAATCAAAATTGACTATTTAGAGTTGGGCTCGACTAGGATGCTAAGATAGACATTTAAAAGAGGTACAAAAAAGTAAAAAAAATGTTAAAAGGAAATAATACTGTGTGTGTTTTAGTCTGTAAGTTATGGACTTTCCTATTTAGGGTAGGATTATGCCCCACTCCGCCGCCGTAATCTTGCATAGCACATCCGTCGATGTTGGAAATCAGTTCACCTGCCGACCTCCGCTCAACTACCTGAGATCCGCTACTACTTCCCGATCATATCTCTCTCTACCCCTCTCTCTAAATCTCTCGGCCCTTCTCTTAAATAAACTTACTGTAAAATCGACTGAACATAACAACCCCGTCTAGGGTCAGAACTGTTACAGCACTGTGGTTCCATTTCGGGAATCCACAAGGCAAGACTCGTTTAACACACATACACACGCACAACGACCAATCAGGTCGAACATAAAACCATAACAACATATGTCAACCGGCAAGGTCGACAATACAACACATGCAACTCAACATGCAGATAACAACTCCAAGACAGTACCCAAGCCACACACTGGCAGAACATCAACAATAACAGTGCTCACGAGTACATACACAAACCAAGATCAAAACACACGAATAAAAAGGCAACGACTACCCGAGGCAATATCACAGCTGCTCATTGTCCTCGTGCCCCTCCTGTGCCTGCTCGCCATGAAGATCTGTACCTGAATACACAAGAAGGTATCCACCCCCGAAGGTGTCAGCAATCATCCGGTGCAAGTGCTTGATAACAGGAATATGCATAACGTGCCATAAAAGAAATAATGTGATGAATGATTATATTAGTATATCAAGAAGAAGGATATCCTCACCAAGTACCAGCGCCTCAATAGTATCGTGACAATGACATCGTTGTGCAAAAATGCATCGATAACATCACAATACAAAAGCATAAGTAGTACCATATCACGTCATTATTCCGGAATAATACGTATATCACATTTCATAAACCACATGGGCTATACCAGTACGAGGTTCGCACCCCATCGTATCCCAGAGCCCACGTTAGGGTAGTTTCTAGTTGTATAACCCATCGAGTGGTACGTGGTTCGCACCCCAACGTACACCAGAGCCATCGTCAGGGCAGCCCCCGACTTTAATCGACCACAAAGCATAGTTTTACAACATTGGTACAACTTCAAAAATATCATATTTCAATCATATCATTCCACATTTCAACGTACGTTGTCACAACCTTAAGGACGCAATCCTCGGATCATTATTCAAAACTTCCAGCAACTTTGCTTTTTAATCTCATTTTAAATAACTTTTCGAGGCATCCTCGATAAACAGTAATCAAGATCAGTCATCTATTATTTGCAGAAAATATTTCTCAAATCATTTTCAAAAACACTTTAGAAATTCTTTTCAAAAATATTTTCGAAATCCTTTAGAAAAAATAGTTTATTTTAAGAAATCATTTTCAAAACATTTTCGAAATCCTATTCAAAATATTTTCGGAATCTTTTTGAAACATAATTGATTTTAAGAAATCATTTTAAAAAATATTTTAAAATATCAACGTAGAGTTGCTGAATTCAGAGCATGAACAAAACTATTTGGGAATCACGGTATATACATATTCAATTGCAATTTATACATAAAACACGATCAAATACTTGCCTGGCGACTTTAGGGAGAAGGATGTTTCAAATGGTTTGTAATTAGGGTCCGAAACCCTAGAATTTCAAACCTACAACGAATAATATGAGGTAATCAATATTAGGACAACTTATTCTAATCGAAATAACATTGAAAACCTTAGTTGTATCCATTAGGGAACTTTTATCGGACACTTCGCGGACGGTATCCGGTTACGATGATTCGAACGAATGATTTAATTTTCGTCCCACTAGAATTGATAAGAACAGCCCCAGGATACTCGATATATAATCATTTACGAATTCTAAACAACAATTCATCAAGAATCTAGAAAATAAGTTTAGGGTTCAGGGCTAGATTACCTCGCGAAAACCGCTAAAATCGGCTGAAGATGACTTGTTAATTTGATTCTCCGGTGTTGATTATGCGTTTAAACTCCTCGAAACCGGGCTGGAATGGGATTCCAAGGTGAGGTCCGAAGCCCTCTGTTCTTCACGTCTGAATTGCCATGAAGATGGCTGAAAAGACGGGTTTATAACATAAGGAAGTTTCTAGGTCGGTTGTGAGGGCAAGTTAGTAATTTTCTCGCGACCGACTGATATCCTTGTCTTGTTTCGGCCATAAATTGCTCGTTAGGCCTTGGAATATCTCTCCATTTGTTCCATTGAAAACATAATTCAACAATCTATAATGTTACAAAATTTTAGGATTTTTAGATTTTTCTAAAATTTTGGTGACCGATCAAAGTCGGTCCCTGCGCAGTGCGCCTTCCAAAAAGGTCCACGTTCGTTTTTATTGAATCCCTTGTGGTACTCCATTTATATTATAAATTGTCCAATAATATAATCCTCGAAACAAGAATTGTGAATCTCGAAGCCGATCAAACAATCCAGTCAAAGTTCGATCAGCGAGTCTAGAACGTTTCTCGATATAGAGTTTTCACTATAACCAGAGAAGATGCTGAGCTAATCCACCTGTTATCACGGTAACCTTCCTATCTTTGGTATTTCAACATCGGTATTACTTGATCCTGGTGATACACATTCATTTGCATCCACTGAGTATGTGAGAAGGCTGGGTAAAGTACCAGAAAAAGTTAAAATAGGTTATAATGTAGTAACCCCCTCCGGAGATCCAAAACAAACAAATAAGATCATACGATCCTGTAGTATTCCTATTGAGAGTATGGAACTCTATGCTGATTTAATTGTTTTAGACATGAATGACTATGACATAATCTTTGGTATGAACTGGTTATAAAAATATCATGCTACTATTGAATTACAGAGGAAGGTCATGACATTCGAAACACATGGGAAAGAACCTTTTTTATTTTGTCGAGGTCAGTAAGAATTTTAGATTTCCAGTAATCTCAGCAATAAAGGCACAACATCTATTAAACAGTGGTTGTGTAGGCTATCTAGTAAGTATAATGAGCATTGAAAAGCAAGATTACTCAAACATCAATGAAGTACTAGTGGTGAAAGAATATCCTGTAGTGTTTCCCGATGATCTACCGGTATTGCCACCAGATCGTGAAATAGAGTTTCTGATTAACTTGCATCCGGGAACAGTATAAATATCGAAGTCACCATATAGAATGGCACCGGCTGAATTAAAAGAATTAAAGACCCAGTTGCAAGAGTTGTTAGATAAAGTCCTCATTAGGCCTAGTTATTCACCATGGGGAGCTCCAATATTGTTCGTTCGTAAGAAGGATGGCTGAGGATGTGTATTGACTATAGAGAGCTCAATAAAGTTACGATCAAGAACAGTATCCTTTACCTCGAATTGATGACTTTTGTAATCAACTTTACGGCATGTCTGTCTTTTCCAAAATTGATTTGCGACCAGAATACCATGAATTGAAGATAAATGAAGAAGACATCCCAAAAACGGCATTCAGTACGAGGTACGGACACTATGAGTTTTTGGTGATGCCATTTGGCCTAATAAATGCCCCAACAGCATTTATTGGATTTAATGAATAGGGTGTTTAAAGACTTCCTGAATAAGTTTGTTATTGGGTTTGTTGATAATATATTTCATATACTCGAAGACCAAAGAAGACCATACAGTGCATCTAAGGAAAGTTTTAGAAGATTTAAAATAGAAGTGGTTATATGCTAAATTTAAGAAGTGCGCATTCTGGTTAGACCGAGTGGTATTCTTGGGGCATGTTATATCTGGAGCAGGGATTTTAGTAGACCCAAGACAAGTTGAAGCGATCAATTGTTGGGATTCGGTGCCTAAAACAAAGGCGCGGCGAAAGCAATATACAAAAATATATTCGATCCGAATCCCTAAAGAGGATCGATCAAGCTACCTATACGAATATAAAACAAACAAAAGTAAGATATGAAATCATACCATTGTAGTCCTTTAATTAAATGTTTGTAGTTTGTGATCTCCTCGACAAATCTGATTCGCCAAATCGTAAAGCTTTACAAATCCCGAGCACCAAAACATGGTGCCTCTACTTGCCATGCGCCAGAAGTCGACCGGAATAACACCCACCTTATTATCTTTCTCTCAATTGATTTTTCTCCTAGAAAAATGAAGAAGAAAGATGAAGATAGAAAAAGAAAACACTGTCTCTATCTATCACATTTGTAACTCACAGATCTTTCACAAAATGAAGGGGAGAGGAGTTTATTTATTCTTCATCCTTTTCCATTCAAAGTCTACCCTCTATTAATTAATCCAGCACATGCTAACTCCCTCATCACAAGTCTTGATCTTTCTCTCAATAAGGAAAAGGAATCAAGACAAAAGGGGAAGCATGTGAGAAAGGGGGTGGGGGCGGCCTCTAGAAGGAATTAGGAGAGTCTGGTTCATTTCGGACTATCGTGTATCCAAATAGATAATCTCCATTTCGTTCCGATGTATTTATATCAAATAATTAATTCAATTAATTAATTATATCAAATATAAAATAATATAATTAATTTCTTCAAGAAATAATTATATTCATGAATTAAATTAATCACCAAATATTTTATTTAATTCATTAGATCGTAAATTAATTTATCCAATAAATTAATTTAAGATTAATTAGACATCCTATGCCCAATAAATTAGATATCCAATATCTAATATTTATAAAGAGAGAATAAGCTCGATTTACTCCGTCGTCTATCCTAATGCGCGACTCGGTACGTTTGTCTCAGATAGCAATGGGAGGAACCGAAGAGTGATAGCACCACCTAGCCAGTCCCGCGGCCTACACTGTAACATAACTAAAAACGAATGATAGGGATCATTCCAAAACCTTTTTGTTGTGAATACCAGTATAAGTGTAAACCCTTGTCTCAAATGTCCCGATCAAGTTATAGGGTCACGGTCAGTCAAACCCTATCTATACTTCACGCTATGCATGAGTTAATGCAAATCGAGATCACTGAGCTCTCGTGTATCCAATACAACTAGCTCCAACGCTTTGGCCAAAGATTTATGATCTCATCTGACAACAACCGCAGAGGACATATACCCGTTCACTAACAGGAGAAAGAATCATATCTTTATATTTAGTAGAACCTGCTACTTTCCCGTCAAGATGCACGTCGAGGTTGACCCCCACCTTCCGGTTTTCTGGGTCGAACTACTCTAATGAAAATCTTAACGTCACAAGCACATCCCTACTAAATCCTCAAGTCGAAGGTTCACGAATACCTATCACAACCTTTCGATTCCGTCATTGACTGTCCCGGAGTGAAATCCGTGTGATGAATCGAGGGTGAGTCGGTTAGAGTATACTAATCTCATTAGCATACCTATAACGTGTGCTCCCACTAACCATTAGTGATCGACAGTGTAATATCCGCAATTTTCGATTTTCGGTAAATTTCTTTTTCCGACCGGAGTCCGTTTTGACGACTCGCTCATGACCGTTTTGTCATTCTGAGAATGATTAATTCTACACTTTTTGTCATCCGAGTTCGTTTCGGTGTTGTTTTGTTGAGTTCCGTGCTTTTTAGCGACTTTTCCGCACTTGAGTTCGATTCTTGCGAATCTCGTCCGAAACTGCTGTCTCGAGTTTCCCGCAAGTCCGTTTAACCTTGTTAGACGTGTTGTGAACTTCGGTTTGGTTATTCGATCACGTATCGTGATTTCCGGGCGTTTTGGGCCATTTTGTAATTTCTTGAAAGTTACGTATCGATTCTGTAATTGTTGTCTCGACCCGTTTCTTGGTCGCGTATGATTAATTATTGCATTACGCTTTCATCTCGGTCGTTGATGTCGTCCGCGAACTTTTCGTCGTGTTCGCCCGTGCGCTTAAATCGAGGCATCGGGTCGTGGCGGCCGAAAGTACCGCCGACCGGCGGCATCGCGGCAAGTGCTGGCATCGGGCCGAGCAGTTCGGCAGAACCGGCGAGCGCACGCTATGGCCGGACAGCTGCGCTATCTCGGCAGCAGCGCACGCTGCCGAGTCACCAGCAGACGCTATCGGGCCCGGGCAGAGGGATTACGAGGTTCGACTCGGCCAGATCGGCAGTAGCGCACGCCATCGCTTGGCCGTAGCGCACGCTAAATCGCCAGGGTAGCGCACGCCGCCGGCCGACTAGCGACGCACGGGATGAGTTTGTTAGTCCAGTGGCTACTGGACGGGTCGGCTAGCGCGCGCAGGCTTCCGGCCGTAGCGCACGCTAGCGGGAGTCGGGCGGTCGAGTCATGGTCGGCAGAATTGGTCGGTGGTGCCGGGTCATGCGGGCCATGGCCGAGAGTGCTCGGCCGATACTGGCCGATAGCGCACGCTAGGCCGGGAAGGCTAGCGCACGCTAGTTCTGGCCAAGTATATAAATGACAGACCAGCGACTTTCTCCGTCATTTTTCATTTCATTTCTCTTCGGTCCGCGGCTGGGGTTTCGGAGGAGACGAAACCATGTTGTTGAACAACAAATCCATGAAGTTTATGAGTTTATATCACCGATCAATCGTCCTATAACATCCTTCGATCCATCAAATCAAGGTTAGATCTTTAGAACCCTACTTTTGGGTATATTTGGGGGTTTTCGCGTTTTTGTCCGATTCGTTCCGTTTTGTCGATTAATTCATGATGAATATGATTAATCTTGTTGGTATTCTTAGTTTCCCTACGGATTCATGGTATATTTCGTGATTTTTACGGAATCGAGAGGGATTGGTTGTGGTCCGCCCTCGTTGTTGTTTATATACGAATATACATGAATCGTAGGCGGGTTTTCGGGTGTATTCCAATTCCGTATTCATTTAGAAATGGTTGTGATTGTATTCGTCGAATCGTTAGGTTCGGTTTCATTGGTTCCTAGCGTTCGTCGGTGACTTTCCTTTCCGTTCGTTGCGTCGTCAATAATTCAAGGCAAGTACTTTTGGGAACCTTTATGCTTAACGTGGAATGGTAATGTATTTTGTGTGTGATTTGCTCACCTCGTGTTGGTCCGACGGGATCAAGGAGGGAATCCAAAGGTTTGCATCCCGGATTCATGAGTTTGTTTAGATAGCCAGTGCGGGAGGGTCCTTAGAGGCCTCGTGCGGGAATTTATGATATGACTCTGTTCCCAGGGCGATGCATGTGCGTGTTTTGTTTTATAATATAGCCAGTGCGGGAGGGTCCTTAGAGGCCTCGTGCGGGAATTTATTGTTAGGAGTATGCCCTCGAATGCCACTCAGAGGATGTTGAGTGAGGGCATTGTACTTGTTATTATGTAAATCATCAATATAAGGCAATGGATGTTTCTTTATTTACTGGTAGTTACTGGCATTCCTAACTCGTAAATATACATGTAGAAACTAGTCCGTGTATTTGAGAGCAAAACGTTCCACTCCTTATTGGATAAGGGGGTCGGCACTGGAAAGGTTTATAGCTCAAATACTTAATCGTTCGCAAGTCGATGAAACTTGACTGGGCGTTAAGTTTATGTGAAGACTTGTATGACGTGTTCTTTGACAAGGAGAGTGCCTGTCGAACACTAATGGTTAGTGGGAGCACACGTTATAGGTATGCTAATTGGATTAGTATACTCGAACCGACTCACCCTCGATTCGTCACATGGATTTCACTCAGGACAAGCCAATGACGGAATCGAAAGGTTGTGATAGGTATTCGTGAACCTTCGACTTGAGGATTTTGTAGGGATGTGCTTGTGACGTCAAGATTTTCATTAGAGTAGTTCGACCGTAAACCTAAGGCGGGGTCAACTCGACGTGCATCTTGACGGCAAGTAGCAGGTCCTATCAATACCAAGATAGAATTCTTTCTCCCGTTAGTGAGCGGCTTATATGTCCTATGCGGTTATTGGCATTAGATCATAAGTCTTTGGCCAAAGCATTGGAGCCAGCTTGTATTAGATACACGATACCGATGATCTCGATTTGCATTAACGCATGCATAGCATCAAGCATGATAGGTTTGATCGACCGTGACCCTATAACTTGATCGGGACATTTGAAAGAAGGGTTTATACGTTTATTGGTATTCACGACAGAATGGTTCTTGAATGATCCCAATCATTCGTTCTCGATGGGGTACAGTAGCCGCCAGTCGCTAGGTGGTGCTACTACTCTTTGGTTCCTCCCATTGCCGATCGAGATGGACCTACCGAGTCGCGCATTAGATTGATTTGACGGAATGAATCGAGCTTAATCTTCATTATAAAATTAGATATGGATATCTAATTTTGGGACATCGATGTCTAAATTGATTTATTGGATAAATTAATTTACGGCCAAATGAATTAAATATATTACTCGGTGATTAATTTAATTCATGAATATAATTATTTCTTGGAGAAATTAATTATGTTATTATGTATTTGATATGATTAATTAATTGGATTAATTAATCAATATAAATACATCGGAACGGAATCGGAGTTTATCTGTTTGGACTCACGGGAGTCCGAAACGGACCGGACTCGCCCGGCTCCTTCTAGATGGCCACCCCTCTTTCCTTCTCTTTTCCTTGGTCATAGTCTCCACATGTTGGTGGAAGACTTATGTTCAATCAAGGGGACAAATATCACACCTTGGTGATATTGTCTAAAGTAGGATATCTTGGGGAGTTGAATAAGAATATAAGTGGAGACAAACTCTCACTTGCTACTACACAATTCCAGCCGTGAGTTTTGATAGTGAGAGAGAAAATTATTTTTCCTTAGTCTTCATCTTCATCTTCTTCTTCACTTTTGTTCTTGAGTTTTCTTGGAGAAAATTCAAGATATATTAAGAGAGATATATTATACACTTAGAGTATAATAACAAAAGCTTCACCACTTGATTCTAGCCGTAACCTTAGAGGTTAATCGAGTGTTGTTCCGGTCGTTTTTCCGGCGCGTGGCAAGTAGAGACGCGGTGTTTTCGGCGTTGGATCGTTCAAGGGCTTGGAGCGGATTGAACTCGTAGAGATCAAACTAAAGCTTGGGGAATAGCTCAAGAGAAGGTTTCCATTTAATCAACGGACTTCGAGGGTTAGTTTCTTACAACTCTTGCTTTTCGTTTATATATTTGTATATACGTAGCTCGATCGATCCTCGTAGGGATTCGGATCGAATTAATTTTCGTTTTACCGCTTCCGCTGGGCCTTCGATTTAGGCACCGAATCCCAACAGTGGTATCGGAGCGTAGGTCTTGCGATCGTATATACGATATTGGCATTTGGAATGCTCGATTAGATGGTGAATGATTTGGAATCATTTTAGTCATAATCATGGTATATGTTTTTCGTTCGTAATAATTGTATTTTTCGTAAGTTTATGTCTAAATATAAATCTTAAATTTCTGGGAAATATGATTTATATTGAAGATATGAAAGTCGGAAAATATTGATATGGATATCCCTATTGAAAATCTAGCCCCGAATCGTCGTTTGACGACTTTTTGGACAAAAAGGGTAATTTGGCCGAGAGTGACTCGACCGTGTCCGGTGACACGGTCCGTGCGGCAAAGGTGGCTGTGCCATCGCTCGAGACCCGATCGTGTCGAGACACGGGCGTGTCCGCCGAAGTGACTCGACCGTGTCCTGGGTGACACGGCCGTGTCCGCACCGCCAAGTCATCGCCAGCGACCCGACCGTGTCCTGGATGACTCGGTCGTGTCCTCGGCCGGCATCTTCCGAGCGTGACTCGCCAAGCTGTGTGTGATCGCCGGTAGTCAGCCGAGGTGACTCGGCCATGCAGCCCGTTTTCACCCCGGCTCGATTTTTCCGTGTATTCTTAAAAATTAATCTCCCGCATGTTAAATTGGATTTAATATGATTAAAATGATTTATGGTATTTCATTTTATAAGGGAAATTTGATTAATTGGAATATTTATGGTCGACCGAATTATTTTGAACGTTATTACATTACCGATTGTGTGAATCGATTGGATCGGTTCGTATTGTTGATTGGATCAATGTATCTCTACGCTTTCCATTTATATAGTATTTATTGGATGAATGCTTTTGAATGGTGATGTGGTTCGTGGAGTTAGTTTTGAATCGTTCGTTTTATTCGATTGGGTTGTAAAGGCCGTTTTGAGCCTATTTATTTTACTAGAAATAGTTGTATCTAGGATGCAATTTCGATGTAAAATTTATATGTAATGACGAAGACCGGAGGAGGATCCATTTCGAGAAGACGAAGATTCAAGACGAAGACTTGTAATTAGATTACGGAGTTTTTGTTTTCTAGGAACGGTCCATGAACCACATGTTGGTAGCAACTAGGTTGTGAATGGTTGTTTCATATTGTATGAATGCCACAAACGCGCTAATATGATTAATGTGCAAAGTGTAACGTTAATCGCGAAAATTCTCCCACGACAAATTATTAAGTTTATAAGGTTTCAAGGTTTTCCTTCCCTCCATCGAGCTTTCGGGAAATTGAAAGCCAAACCGGATGTGCTATGCTTCCGAGTTATCGGGGTAGTCGTTCGGGGAGGACGGATAAATTACCGGGAGCGCATTAGATGCCTTCGGTTGGAGCAAATTTTATCCCTAGAAACCCGATAGGTTGCCTGATAAGATTCAATTGTGAAACTGATTTGCGTCGATGGTATAAACTTAACTTGTTCACGAACCATAGAAACCGTATAGGTTGAGGGGAGTGAACAAGGGGAAAAAGAAGATCGAATCATCCATTAGATGGGTTGGTGTTGGACACCACTTTATGAAAATTAATAGACTAGAAACCTGTTCGGTTGCCCTCTATTAAGATTTATAAAGAACTCGATCACCACTATGAAGTAGAGCGACGATACTTCCGGATTTCACATGGGAGTGTGTTATTCCGATAAAAATAGTGGGAGCTGGGTAACAAGAATAGAAAAGACCTTAAATTCTATACTCAGAACATAATTGAATGAGTCACTAATTAATCTGTTATACTTAATGCAGACAAATCTCAATATGACAATGAATCCACTCACAATTCTACTCGAAAAGAACACCTTAATGGGACCTAACTTTGTGGATTGACTCCGCAATCTGATGATTGTCCTCAGTATAGAGGCACTGGGATACGTCTTGGAGACGGACATTCCGGAGCCTCCTGTGTGGACCCGAGCCAATCAGGAAGAGATTGAAAACCACGAAAAGTGGGTTAAGGATGACGTGAAAGTCCGTGCTTATATGATGGCTTCCATGTCTAATGAGCTTCAGAGAGCTCATGAGAAAATGACTTCTGCTAGGCATATTCTTTCTCACTTAACCGAGCTTTATGGTGAGCACAGCAGAACTGCTAGATATGAGATATCCAAGCAACTGTTCGGTGCAAGGATGAAGGAAGGTGAGAAGGTTGGGGAACACGTCCTCAAAATGATATCCATGATCGAGAGATTGGAGGCTCTTGATTTTAAAATGGATACTTCTCTCCAAATTGACCTTATCCTACAGTCTCTCCCTGATTCCTTCTCACAGTTTGTTATGAATTTCAACTGCAAAGAGATTGCATGTAATTTAGCTGGGCTAATGAACAAACTTGTGACCGCTCAGTCTCAGATGAAGACTCCGCGGATGAAGGAGTCTGCTCTTGTGATTTCTTCTGGACCTCGGAGGTCTAAGAACAAGAAGAAAAAGACCAAGAAGCAAACTGGACTACAAGTTAAGGACCTTAAGGGAAAGGGCAAGGCCCCGATGGTTCCGAAGAACAAGAAGAAAAAGGATACTTGTATCAAGTGCGGTGAGCTGGGCCACTGGGCTAGAGACTGTCCGATTCTTCATGGCACTTCGTGCACGTAACTTTTAGTTTTGGAAACAAATTGTTCGCTACCGTATTTTCTACTTCCCGGATAATCGGATTCTGGTGCTAGTTCTCATATTTGTACCGTGAATCGTGATCTGGAACAAAGTAGGAAACTTGGAGCCGGAGAAGTTATGATCACAATCGGAAGCGGGCATAGTGTCGAGGAGACCGACATAGATCACTTCTTTGGGTTTAGAATCCGGCTTTGTTTTGACTTTAGAAGATGTACTTGTTTTGCCCAAGGGGCACAAAACATTGTATCCATTCCGGTCATGGACCGAAAAGGCTTTTCATTTTTCATTGGTGATGGTTCTGCAAAATTTATTTTAGAAATAAACTAGTGGGTACCGCTACATTGTTGAATGGATTGTATCATCTAAATCTCAAAGAACAAAGTAGTTGTGAATACTATGACTAGAAAACGTGGTAGGGATGAAACCAATCAAGTTTTGAAATGGCATCTTAGACTTGGTCATGTTGGTCAGACCAAGGTTTACAAGATGGAAAAAGATGGACTTATGGGTCCATTGGGATCGGATCCCTTTCCTACTTGTGAATCTTGCCTTAAAGGCAAAATGACTAAGTCCCCCTTCACAGGGACTTTTGAAAGAGCCGCTGATAAACTGGGATTAATACATACCGACGTATGTGGTGCTTTAGAAGCAGCACGTGACGGATATCAATATTTCATTACGTTTTGCAGATGATCATACTAGGTATGGTTATGTATACTTAAGGAAACATAAATCCGAGGCCTTTGAGAAATTCCAGGAATTCAAGGCCCTAGTCGAGAAACAAACCGGTAATCATATCAAAGCACTTCGGTCGGACCGAGGTGGCGAGTATATGAGTACGGAGTTTGACGAGTTCCTTAAAGAACATGGACTAGTTTCACAACTAACACCTCCAGGTACCCCTCAGTTAAATGGTGTGTCAGAAAGAAGGAACGGGACCCGGTTGAACATGGTCCGTTCCATGCTGGGCTATACTGACTTGCCGATTTACCTGTCGGGGTATGCACTCCTGAATGCCGCGTATATCTTGAACAGATGTCCTTCCAAATCCGTTCCTAAAACTCCACATGAGATGTGGGAAGGAAGGAAACCAAGTCTTAATCTTATTAGGATTTGGGGATGTCCCGCTTATGTCACGAAGACTAAGGTGGAAAAGTTGGAAGCTAGGTCTGCGAAGAGACGTTTCATTGGATTCCCGTCTGGGACGATGGGATATCTATTCTACATGCCCGAAGATCAAAGGATCATTGTTGCTTTACAAGCACACTTCCTGGAAGATGAGTTCATTCAGGAAGGCGGAGCAGGTAGAAGTATTTCTTTAGAAGAATACAATGAAACTCCTCGAGAGACACCTGTGCAAGAAACTGGAACCGAACTTTCTGAAACACAAGTACAACCACCTCGTAGGTCTAGTAGGGTGTCGCATTTACCTGAGAGGTATGGGCTTGTGCACTTGGAGGAGCTGGATCTCCATGAGGTTCCAAGTGATAGCCAAGAGACCGACCCGACGACCTATGACCAAGCGATGGTGGATGTAGACTCCGTGAAATGGCGTGAAGCTATGGAAGCTGAGATAGACTCGATGCATGTCAATCAGGTCTGGACTCTAGTAGACCGCCCCAAGGGCATAGTGCCTATTGGGAACAAGTGGATCTACAAGAGAAAGACTGATGGTGATGGCAAGGTTGATGCCTATAAGGCCAGGCTAGTGGCAAAGGGTTATACCCAGAAGGAAGGGATCGATTACCACGATACCTTCTCGCCCGTAGCCATGATCAAGTCTATTCGCATGATGCTTGCTATAGCTTCCTACCACGATTATGAGATATGGCAAATGGACGTAAAGACGGCTTTCCTTAATGGATTCCTCGAGGAGGAAATCTATATGGAGCAGCCTAAAGGCTTTGTGTCCGAAGTCGATATTCAGAAAGTGTGCAAGCTTCAGCGTTCCATTTATGGATCAAGCAAGCGTCGCAGAGTTGGAATCTTCGTTTTGACGAGGCAACAAAGAGTTTGACTTCGTGCAAAATGAAGAGGAACCTTGTGTATACAAGAGGGTTAGTGGGAGCAAGATCGCATTCTTAGTACTATATGTAGATGACATTCTACTAATAGGAAATGATGTGGGAATGCTCGGTTCAGGATACTGCTTTCGAGTAATTTCTCCATGAAAGACTTGGGAGAAGCTACCTATATTCTTGGTATTCGACTCTACCGGATAGAGCGAAGAGAACAATAGGTCTTTCCCAAGCCCTCTATATAGATAAAATCTTAAAGCGATTTAAGATGGATGATTCTAAAAGAGGGTTCCTACCGATGCGACATGGAATAAAACTCACCTTGAAGATGTGTCCTCAAAATGAGGAACAACGAAAGGAAATGAGTAATATACCATATGCTTCGGCCGTGGTAGCCTTATGTATGCTATGTTGTGTACAAGACCTGACATCGCGCATGCTGTAAGCGTGGTGAGTAGGTTTCAGCAAACCTGTAGGGAACATTGACTGCCGTAAAGAACGTTCTCAAGTACTTGAGAAGGACTAGAGATATGGTTCTGATGTATGGTGGTGGAGAATCGATGTTGTGGGATTCACCGATTCGGACTTCCAAGGATCAAGGACGACTCGATGTCCACTTCGCTACATATTTACTCTTAATGGAGGAGCAGATCTTGGCGTAGTGCCAAGCAAAGCGCGACCGCCGATTCCACTCAGCCGAGTATCAAGCAGCCTCGGAGGCTTCCAAGGAATGGTTCTGGATTAAGAAGTTTCTGGGAGAACTTCAAGTGATACCATGTGCTGAGCTGCCTCTTCCGCTGTACTGCGACAACGACAGAGCTGTAGCGCAGGCCAAGGAGCCGAGGTTTCACAACAGCACCAAACATATTGAGAGGAAGTATCATCTCGTAAGAGAATTTGTTCGCAAGGGATACATTGTGCTTCATAGAGTAGACTCGGCCGACAACGTCGCCGATCCACTGACCAAGCCACTTTCTCAGACTAGCTTGGAGCGTCATCTGGAGAATATGGGTATTAGATACCATAGTGTGTGGCATTGAGTGCAAGTGGGAGATTGTTAGGAGTATGCCCTCGAATGCCACTCAGAGGATGTTGAGTGAGGGCATTGTACTTGTTATTATGTAAATCATCAATATAAGGCAATGGATGTTTCTTTATTTACTGGTAGTTACTGGCATTCCTAACTCGTAAATATACATGTAGAAACTAGTCCGTGTATTTGAGAGCAAAACGTTCCACTCCTTATTGGATAAGGGGGTCGCACCGAAAGGTTTATAGCTCAAATACTTAATCGTTCGCAAGTCGATGAAACTTGACTGGCGTTAAGTTTATGTGAAGACTTGTATGACGTGTTCTTTGACAAGGAGAGTGCCTGTCGAACACTAATGGTTAGTGGGAGCACACGTTATAGGTATGCTAATTGGATTAGTATACTCGAACCGACTCACCCTCGATTCGTCACATGGATTTCACTGGGACAACAATGACGGAATCGAAAGGTTGTGATAGGTATTCGTGAATCTTCGACTTGAGGATTTAGTAGGGATGTGCTTGTGACGTCAAGATTTTCATTAGAGTAGTTCGACCTCGTAAACCTAAGGCGGGGTCAACCTCGACGTGCATCTTGACGGCAAGTAGCAGTCCTATCAATACCAAGATAGAATTCTTTCTCCCGTTAGTGAGCGGGTTATATGTCCTATGCGTTTATTGGCGATTAGATCATAAGTCTTTGGCCAAAGCATTGGAGCCATTGTATTAGATACACGACACCGATGATCTCGATTTGCATTAACGCATGCATAGCGTCAAGCAGATAGGGTTTGACCGACCGTGACCCTATAACTTGATCGGGACATTTGAAAGAAGGGTTTATACGTTCTCGTATTCACGACCGAATGGTTCTTGAATGATCCCAATCATTCGTTCTCGCTGGGGTAGGCCGCCAGCCGGCTAGGTGGTGCTACTACTCTTTGGTTCCTCCCATTGCCGATCGAGACGGACCTACCGAGTCGCCAGACAGATTGACGACGGAATGAATCGAGCTTAATCTCTCATTATAAAATTAGATATTGGATATCTAATTTTGGGACATTGGATGTCTAAATTGATTTATTGGATAAATTAATTTACGGCCAATTGAATTAAATATATTACTCGGTGATTAATTTAATTCATGAATATAATTATTTCTTGGAGAAATTAATTATGTTATTATGTATTTGATATGATTAATTAATTGGATTAATTAATCAATATAAATACATCGGAACGGAATCGGAGTTTATCTGTTTGGACTCACGGGAGTCCGAAACGGACCGGACTCGCCCGGCTCCTTCTAGATGGCCACCCCTCTTTCCTTCCCTTTTCCTTGGTCATAGTCTCCACATGTTAGTGGAAGACTTATGTTCAATCAAGGGGACAAATATCACACCTTGGTGATATTGTCTAAAGTAGGATATCTTGGGGAGTTGAATAAGAATATAAGTGGAGACAAACTCTCACTTGCTACTACACAATTCCAAATAGTGAGTTTTGATAGTGAGAGAGAAAATTATTTTTCCTTAGTCTTCATCTTCATCTTCTTCTTCACTTTTGTTCTTGAGTTTTCTTGGAGAAAATTCAAGATATATTAAGAGAGATATATTATACACTTAGAGTATAATAACAAAAGCTTCACCACTTGATTCTAGCCGTAACCTTAGAGGTTAATCGAGTGTTGTTGTTCCGGTCGTTTTTCCGGCGCGTGGCAAGTAGAGACGCGGTGTTTTCGGCGTTGGATCGTTCAAGGGCTTGGAGCGGATTGAACTCGTAGAGATCAAACTAAAGCTTGGGGAATAGCTCAAGAGAAGGTTTCCATTTAATCAACGGACTTCGAGGGTTAGTTTCTTACAACTCTTGCTTTTCGTTTATATATTCGTATATACGTAGCTCGATCGATCCTCGTAAGGATTCGGATCGAATTAATTTTCGTTTTACCGCTTCCGCTGGGCCTTCGATTTAGGCACCGAATCCCAACATTTATGATATGACTCTGTTCCCAAGGCAAATTGTTTGACTGTTTGTTTCCGGAAAAGACATGTCTAGTTTTGGTTTTTGAAATGATATTGGTGCATGTACTATGAAATGTGTAAGCGATTGGTTTGCCTTGAATACTTGTACTAGCGTAATTGCTAACCCATTTGGGGGACCCGTTGTCGGGGAAATTCTTGTTATGGATTTCAGGTTATGTTCACCCAGACGAGCGGGCGCTGGGATGGTATGAGGATGTCGGCCAAGGTTGGTGACATGTGCAATTGAGTCTTGTTATTTCCTACTGTCTCTTTTGATGTGGATGTTTTCCAAATTGTAAACTTATAGATTGTACTCGCGAGTACTTAGGCTTTTTCCTTTCGGATTGTGTTTGGACTTCGTTGGAGTTACCGTATTTGTCGGTTAATGTTAATTATGCCGGTTGTACCGGACGTGTTGTTTTATGTTCTTGTTGTTAACAATTGTTTCCTTGCTAACCGAGACGGTTAGTCGAGAGGTGTTTTCTTGTGTTAGCCTGGTGGATCCCATGTAGGGGTCCACGGCGCTGTAATACACCTCGAATATCTAGGGGGTGTTACAGAAAATGGTATCGGAGATCTAGGTTTATGGATACTTAGGCTTGTTGGTTATTTGGGTCTAGTTGTGTTTTGTTTTGCACATTGTCACACCACTGCCGGCATCTCAGTACATCCAGTGCTCGTAAGTTTTCCTTACTCGATTCTCTTGTTTTCTCGTATTGAAATTCCACTTCTTGAACTGTGATTGCCTCTCTCGTACTTATTGTCGAGTTGTTTTTCGATCCATCCGGTTCGTGCACTTTTGATTCTAGTATTGCGCAGTCCTTTATCTCTCTGGAGTATGTGCGCCGTTCTGGGCTTGACCGTTTGTCGTTTTGCGAGCCTTCCATCGCTAAACTTCCTAGCATTGGTGGGATCGTTGGTGATCGAAAGATCCGAGTTTTGCTCCGTGGTTTCATCGTGAGAGGGCTTGACCTCTAGTTTTTGTCGATGATGGAATCGTGTTTGGTAATTGCGATATACTAAATGTATGTTGAGCCGAATGTACCGATGAGTTGGACACCGAAGGGTGCAGTATGATGTAGAAGTTTTGAACATTGATATGTTCCGGTATAGGTATTGATGGCAGAGTTTGTTGAGAAACTCACATAGCTGGTTTCGACATATGTCCAAATCGGTGATCTTTGGTTACGCTGTTAAACTTGAAGAGATAGTTTGACATATGCTTGGAATTAGTATTTCTGAGTTGCGCTTTTTGAACTGGTGATTTTTGAATGTCGTATATGAGTGTGTCCGGGAATTGTTGGTACTTGGCTAATTATTGTTATTTACAACCAATGTGTTTCTATTAATAATAATACATGCGGCGTGCATGCTTGAAAATCTCTGAGACTTGATCGTATTGTGGGTTTTTGAAAAGTGACATGAATTTGGGCGAGCCAATCTTGTATTTTCAAATAAAACCTTGTGTCGTATTTAAAGGTCGTGTTTAAAAGTGTTTAGGACATTTTATAAAATGCTACCGCTGTTAAGCCCTTGTCGTGTTTAAAAGGGTCTTGAAAACGATTTTTAACTTATCGGTTTTATTTTCGAATAACTAGAGTATACGATTTTAAAATTAGATTAGCCTGAGGAAACCTAGGCTGTCGAGTCAAGTTGTGTTGGTTGAGTTTTGTCTCGTCGGATTTTGTCTGACTTAGTCGCATCGCGACGCGTCGTTTGAGATCATTGGTCGTGATTAGTATCGAGGGGCGGTCGTCACTTATGTGCGACCTATGGTTGTAAAACTCCCTTCTTTATGTTGTGCCTCGTGTGACGCGAGTTATTTGTATGATTTGTTGCTAAATGAGGGAATCCTTCTGTGGATTTTGATTTCACGATATGTGTTTATTCGACTCTCGTATTTGGTTTATACGAGGAGTGTCGTCACTGCTGATGTATTTTCGTACCGCATTTTATCCGCTGCGTGAGTTCTTTCAAACGGCTTTCGGTATTCTGCGAACTGAGTTTTATTTCGTAAAACCGATTCCCTAAATCAAGTTTTGGCATTTTGGCCTTGAATATTTCATGATGGTTTGACAAATGATTTTGTGAGCTTTGGAAAATATTACCGTCATTGGTCTTTTTAGCATTTTCGAAATGACATGGGAAATTGTGCTTAGCCTGGTAAATCCTTGTGAGAAAGGTTTACGGCATGTAATTTTTCTGATATGTTCTGTTGTTCTCTCTGTGGGTCATTAGCGCACGCTACGCTTTGCGGCTAGCGCGCGCAAGAGTGCGTTGGTAGCACGCTAAGGGGAGGATAGCGCACGCTACAGTAGTTCGAGGCGATCCAGAGCTACTTGGGTGGTCTGAGTTCTCGTTAGCGCACGCTAACACTTTGGGTTAGCCCACGCTAACAGTGTATTTTTGGTCAGAAGTTTTGTTTGGTGCCGTGATAGCGCACGCTAACCTTAATGATTAGCGCACGCTAATTGTGTCCAGTATAAATACTGGACACCAGTCTAGAAGTTGCATTTTTCTTCATTTCTTCTTCTTCCTCTATGAGTTTGAGACGTAGCGACTCGGTTTCACATCTAGGCTGATTTTTCTTCCATCCAAAGGTGTTTTGGAGTATCCTAGATGATTTTTAACATCATCTAATCTATTGTTCTTCGCCGAATCTAGGTATTTTCTTGAATCCCTAGAGTTGACTTTTTGGAGTTTTGTTCTTGATATCGTTTTCCATCCAGTTTTGATAAACCGATTGTTGTTTTAACGATGTTGTTAATCATATCCTAAGGATTGTATATCACTGTCGTGATTTTGAGCGATTTGATGCGTGTGATATGATGTGTTTAAGTGAATGTTGATACGTGCGAATTTTGGGCATTTTGGCCTATTGTACTTCTGAAAAACCTTGAGTATCTTAGAAGATAAACCTCGAGACGTACTTTTAAAATAAATTATTTTCTCACAGTGCTCTCAAGATGCCTACTAGTGCCACGCTATGTTTCAAAATTATTCTACTTTGAGGATCAAAATATTTTGAGATATTTCTAATGATTTAGAAACGCATTCGCTTAGACCCGAAGGTCGAATATAGCTGAAAAGTTTTAATTTAACGAAAGGTGTCTTCATTTTTTTTATCAAACGCAAGATGATTTTTTTTAAGCCTCGATGACGATGTTTGTACTACTTTTTGATATGTGATACTCAAGATCAACTGGTGCTTGCAAGTTATTTTCAAAAGATGGTTTTCGTTTTCAAAACCTATCATTCCTATTTGTGGTCCGGGAATATATGTGTGATGTTTGTACTCTCATTAGGGTGTTAACCCCCGAGTTGTTGTTGAATTGGTGGTGTGAGCGTTGAGTCGTTCGCCACACAGTTGTCGTGGTAGCCTCTGTGAGGGGTGTGATATTGGTATTGGATGTTGTCGCCTCGTAACGGTTTATGCGTTATTGCATATATGCGAGCTGTTAGAGATCGGGTTGGTATGATTGTGTGCATTGGTGATTGTTCCGCGTTGTGTCGGTTGCTTGTTGTATTGTTACCTTGGTTCCGTTGTTGTGAGTTTCGGGGGCGAGGTCAAAGGTAATACCTGTACTATTTTGACTTCTATATCTTCTCTTTCTCCAGTCTATCGATTTGCTCGTGTTCATTGATACCTTCTGAACTTGTTCTGTACCTTGGATTCATCGTTCGAACGAGCTGTAATCCGATTTTGAGTCGATCTGGTTATCGTTGTGACTTTTCCGAATTTGGTTCGATTCTTGTGAACCTTGTTCGGAAGTAACATCTTTGGGTTCTAATGGTTCTTTTATTCGAAGTGGATCGGATTTTGAACTTCTGTATTTTTGGCTCTATCGACTCGTTTATGCTCGTTAACATTTCTGAACTTTCCCTATCCCTTACTTTTGTTGATCGAACGAGGGTGGTATTGTTTCGGAATAACTCGTCTGTCGTTGTGGCTTTGCAATCGCTATTCCCTTTCCTGTGGATCTTATGGGAATGCACGTCTTGCTGTTCTCACCAGGTCATCCTGGGAGTTGTTGTTTGAATTTTATTATCCTACGTGTTTCGGACATGATTGTTCGATTTTTTTTGTTGTCTCAATCGTTTGTTTGTTCGGTTTTTGTTCTCATTTCGTGATTGTTGAGCGTTCAGGCTCCTTCGTAATTCCCTTAAGTTCGGGAAATTAGTCTCGTTTTCGATCTTCCAACCCTTGGGCGGTGGAATTCGGTATTTGTTCAGCGTTGACTAGCGTTTTGGTTGATGAACCGTTGGGTTGGTCAATCGTATTGATTTTCGTTCGTTGAGTTTTGAGATTGTTCGGATAATCGACTCGATTGTATTTTTCTATTTGATGACGCTTGTCACTCGTTGATTTTATTATGTCTCTACCGGTGGCGTTGTGTTAGTCGCCTTGGAGCGTATTTTCACGCCGTATGTCTCTTTGCGTTTCTTGCAGCGTTTCGCCGTCGGGCATGAGTTTTCGGTTTTTGTGTATCTCGTTGAGTTTTCCTGGCGTGATATTGCTTCTCCCTACCTGTTTTAAGTTTCGGGACGAAACTTCTTTTAAGGAGAGTAGAATGTAATATCCGCAATTTTCGATTTTCGGTAAATTTCTTTTTCCGCCGGAGTCCGTTTTGACGACTCGCTCATGACCGTTTCGTCATTCTGAGAATGATTAATTCTACACTTTTTGTCATCCGAGTTCGTTTCGGTGTTGTTTTGTTGAGTTCCGTGCTTTTTAGCGACTTTTCCGCACTTGAGTTCGATTCTTGCGAATCTCGTCCGAAACTGCTGTCTCGAGTTTTCCGCAAGTCCGTTTAACCTTGTTAGACGTGTTGTGAACTTCGGTTTGGTTATTTGATCACGTATTGTGATTTCCGGGCGTTTTGGGCCATTTTGTAATTTCTTGAAAGTTACGGGTATCAGTATCTGTAATTGTTGTCTCGACCCGTTTCTTGGTCGCGTATGATTAATTATTGCATTACGTTTTCAGCTCGAGTCGTTGATGTCGTCGGCGAACTTTTCGTCGTGTTCGTTCCGTGCGTTTTCGGAAATCGAGGCATCGGGTCGTGGCGGTGGCGGTGGCCGACCGGTGCAGCTGTCGGAAGTCTTGAGCATGGCCGAGCAGCCGGCGAGAACCGCGTAGCGCACGCTATGGCGGGGCAGCTGCCTTGCTATCTCGGCGATATAGCGCCTGCCGTCGAGTCGGCCAGCGTCTTCTCGGGCACAGGCGGAGGATTACGAGGTTCGGACTCGGTCGGGATCGGCGGTAGCGCACGCACGCTTGTCGGTCGTAGCGCGCTAAATCGGCGGGGTAGCGCCGCCGTCGGCCGACTAGCGTACGTTCACGGATGAGTTTGTTAGTCAGGTGGCTCTTTGGGCCGGTCGGCTAAGCGCGCGAAGCTGGCCGTAGCGCACGCTAGCGGGAGTCGGGCGGTCGAGTCATGGTCGGCAGAATTGGTCGGTGGTGCCGGGTCATGCGGGCCATGGCCGAGAGTGCTCGGCCGATACTGGCCGATAGCGCACGCTAGGCCGGGAAGGCTAGCGCACGCTAGTTCCGGCCCAGTATATAAATGACAGACCAACGACTTTCTCCGTAATTTTTCATTTCATTTCTCTTCGGTCCGCGGCTGGGGTTTCGGAGGAGACGAAACCATGTTGTTGAACAACAAATCCATGAAGTTTCTGAGTTTATATCACCGATCAATCGTCCTATAACATCCTTCGATCCAGCGAATCAAGGTTAGATCTTTAGAACCCTACTTTTGGGTATATTTGGGGGTTTTCGCGTTTTTGTCCGATTCGTTCCGTTTTGTCGATTAATTCATGATGAATATGACTAATCTTGTTGGTATTCTTAGTTTCCCTACGGATTCATGGTATATTTCGTGATTTTTACAGAATCGAGAGGGTTTGGTTGTGGTCCGCCCTCGTTGTTGTTTATATACGAATATACATGAATCGTAGGCGGGTTTTCGGGTGTATTCCAATTCCGTATTCATTTAGAAATGGTTGTGATTGTATTCTTCGAATCGTTAGGTTCGGTTTCATTGGTTCCTAGCGTTCGTCGGTGACTTTCCATTCCGTTCGTTGCGTCGTCAATAATTCAAGGCAAGTACTTTTGGGAACCTTTATGCTTAACGTGGAATGGTAATGTATTTTGTGTGTGATTTGCTCACCTCGTGTTGGTCCGACGGGATCAAGGAGGGAATCCAAAGGTTTGCGTCCCGGATTCATGAGTTTGTTTAGCTAGCCAGTGCGGGAGGGTCCTTAGAGGCCTCGTGCGGGAATTTATGATATGACTCTGTTCCCAGGGCGATGCATGTGCGTGTTTTGTTTTATAATATAGCCAGTGCGGGAGGGTCCTTAGAGGCCTCGTGCGGGAATTTATGATATGACTATGTTCCCAAGGCAAATTGTTTGACTGTTTGTTTCCGGAAAAGACATGTCTAGTTTTGGTTTTTGAAATGATATTGGTGCATGTACTATGAAATGTGTAAGCGATTGGTTTGCCTTGAATACTTGTACTAGCGTAATTGCTAACCCCTTTGGGGGATCCGTTATCGGGGAAATTCTTGTTATGGATTTCAGGTTATGTTCAGCCAGACGAGCGGGCGCTGGGATGGTACGAGGATGTCGGCCAAGGTTGTTGACATGTGCAATTGAGTCTTGTTATTTCCTACTGTCTCTTTTGATGTGGATGTTTTCCAAATTGTAAACTTATAGATTGTACTCGCGAGTACTTAGGCATTTTCCTTTCGGATTGTGTTTGGACTTCGTTGGAGTTACCGTATTTGTCGGTTGATGTTTATTATGCCGGTTGTACCGGACGTGTTGTTTTATGTTCTTGTTGTTAACAATTGTTTCCTTGCTAACCGAGACGGTTAGTCGAGAGGTGTTTTCTTGTGTTAGCCTGGTGGATCCCATGTAGGGGTCCACGGCGCTGTAATACACCTCGAATATCTTGGGGGTGTTGCAGACAGTCACTCTCCAAGTCAAAGAACACGTCGTACAAGTCTTCACATAAACTTAACGCCTAGTCAAGTTTCATCGACTTGCGAACGATTAAGTATTTGAGCCATAAAACTTTCCAGTGCCGATCCCCTTATCCAATAAGGAGTGGAATGCTTTGCTCTCAAATACATGGACTAGTTTCTATATATATATATATATATATATATATATGTATATATATATTTACGAGTCAGGAATGCTAGGGACAACCACTAAATAAATAAACATACAATTGCCTTCTGATAGTGATTTACATAATAACAAGTACAATGCCCTAACTCTGACATCCTCTGAGTGGTATTTGAGGTCATACTCCTAACATCAATAACTGGCCACAACCCATAAATTCAACCGAAGTACGCAGCTTTCTTGGGCTAGCTGGATATTACCTTCGATTTGTAGAGGGATTCGCTAACATTCCATCTCCATTAACACAATTGACTAGAAAGAATGTCTCCTTCAAGTGGACATAATCATGCGAACATGGATTTCAAGAACTGAAGAAGCGGTTGACATTGGCACCGATCTTTACCATTCCAGTGGGAAGTGAAGGTTTCAAAGTCTACAGTGATACTTTAAAGAATGGTATAGGTTGTGTATTGATGCATAATAGTGAAGTAATAACATATGCATCTAGACAACTGAAGGAGTATGAAAAGAACTACCCGACACATGATTTGGAACTTGCTGCAGTTGTGTTTACACTTAAAATATGGAGACATTACCTATATGGAGAACGCTGTGAAATTTATACCAACAACAGGAGCCTAAAATATTTATTCACTCAAAAATAATTAAATATGAGACAACGGAGATGGTTAGAACTTGTTAAAGACTATGATTATGTTATCAACTACCACCCTGGTAAAGCTAATGTGGTAGCAGATGCCTTAAGCAGAAAATCAGGATAATCCATGAGGCCATGACTTTGATCCAGAAGCCAAAGTTACACGATTTGATGAATATGGATGTAGAAATTACCCAAGATGTATGGATAGATGAAAAATTGTCAGCATAATCCTTCGACCTACTTTAATTGATAAAATTCAGCAAGGGCATAATGATGATCAAGACTTAGATAAAATAAAAAGCACATTGAATTAAGAACATCGCCAGATTTCCAATTGTCAGAAGATGGCATTATTCAACTTAGAAATCATTTATGTGTACCTACTATTGAACATGTTGGTAAAGAAATATTACTAGAAGCGCACTCAACACCATATTAAGTACATCCAGGAGCAACCAAAATGTACAGTGACTTGAAATTACACTATTGGTGACCATGTATGAAAGAAGATATTGCACAATATGTGGAGCAATGTTTAACATGTCAACAGGTAAAACCAGAGCATGAAAGACCAGCAGGCACCTTGCAACCTTTATTTGTTCCAAAATGAAAGTGAGAGGATATTACGATGGATTTTTTGACAGGTTTACCAAGAACAGTGAAAAGATATGACTATATTTGGGTTATAATTGATCGATTGACCAGACATGCTCACTTTATTCCAGTTTGTACGACATACTCCATAGATCTCCATGCTCAACTATATCAATAGCAAATAGTCAGGCTATATGGATTTCCATTATCTATTATATCAAACGGAGATTCACGATTTATATCAACTTTTTGGAAGAACTTGGGTAAAGCATTGGGTACTCACTTGTCTTTCAGCACTGCTAATCATCCACAGTCGTATGGGCAGTCAGAAAGAACTATACAACTCTTAAAGATATGCTCATATAATGTGTCCTGGACTTCCAAGGTCGGTGGAGTAAATATTTACCTCTAATTGAATTCTCCTACAATAACAGTTATCAAAGTACAATTGGAATGGCCCCTTATGAAGCTTTGGGTGTCCAGAAATCTTGATCACGGTACATTGAGATGAGGTTGGTTAAGGAAAACTTTTAGGTCCTGATATGATTCAAGAAATGACAAGCAGTTTTACTAATCAGAGAAAGAATGTGAACAGCTCAAAGTAGACAAAAGAATTATGCAGATACTAGAAGAAGAGCACTGGAATTTGCCGTAGGTGATCGAGTATTCCTGAAAGTTTCTCCAATGAAAGGAATAATGATGTTTGGTAAGAAAGGAAAACTGAGTCCAAGATATATTAGGCCATTTCCTATTCCAGAGTGGGTTGGTGAAGTGGCTTATCGATTAGATTTTCCAGCATCAATGTCTCAGATACACAATGTATTTCACGTTTCTCTACTCAGAAAATAAATTGCGAATCCATCCCACATTCTCAAGAATGAACCAGTTGAGCTAGAGGCAGATTTAGGTTACAATGAGATACCTGAAGAAATCTTACTAAGAGAAGTAAAAAAACTCAAAAATAAAGAAATACCACTAGTCAAGGTGCTGTGGAGAAATCAACTCGTAGAAGAAGTCACTTGGGAGAGAGAAGATGAAATGAGGGCCAGATACCCTCATCTTTTCAGGTAAATTAAATCTCGGGGATGAAATTTTTATAAGGAGGGAAGGATGTGATAAACAAGCCTGACCCTACTCATTTGGTCAATATGATTCATGCATTACACTTACCATTCATATGCTAGCTATATTTACTTTGACATTTCAATGTTTATTTTATCTCAAAAATGCATTTAAGCGCATTCAATGATATGAAACATGTATATTTAACTCTGAAAACTTTAAAATACTGAGAATATTAACCTTATACAAGGATGAGATACATGTTAATATAATATATATATATATATATCTATTTATATAACTCTAAATTCATCTGGTAAACCTAAAAGTACTATTTGTGCTTCTGAAGAGTCTATATGGTGTTAAGCGAGTAATGTATGGGTCTTAGTCAGCGTATATGCTAGGTAAATATAGACTATATTCAAGGCAACTAAATCTAATCTATTCTAATCATACATGTAAAATATCATTATCCTTATCAACACCGTATAGTACACAACTAATGGTGTCACCCTGTAACCTTGTTAAATAGTTCGATTTGTCGTTACCCGATTCGTCCCATTTGAAGCCGAGCACTCTTAATCATATCCTTAAGATTATATCCCAAACCATATCACATCGATAAATGAGTCCTTATATTCTTATCTAAATATGAGGCACTAGAATATTTGATAAGAAACTCCTCCGCTAGCATTTTTACCTTTAGCCGCGCGAGTAACCGACTTTGAATAGTCGAAACACATATTAAACCTTTACAAAAATGCTGTAACGGTCCATAATATCATACATATGATCCTTATAAGCTAAGAACCGGTCCAATTTGTCCAAGAACCGGATCTAATATGCCCAGACCAGCCTACACCATAGAAGATGGTTTTCTAGAGGTTACTAAGGGTAGTTTTATACTTTCCTCTTTATAACCGACTTTTTCGCATAGAGAAATGCTAAAACCGACCCTCCACCCTCAAATAATGTCTGAACATGATTCATAAGCTTCACCCTTATAAAATATCACAAAATGTTCAAGCATAAATCATCATAACAATAACACCTCAATTTCTTTGACAATCAAGGTGAGTTTTTTTGGTTCTCTTGTTGTTTTTGTTATGTTTCTTGATTGTTTTGAAGTTAGTAAAGGTTTTTAAGTTCCTTATAAATGTTATAAAGAAGCTAATAATTCTTTCATGGCCTAGTAAATGGTTTATAATAGATCTATAGAGCTTAAAACTAATCAGGACAATAAAGGATTCAAATCTGCTACTTTTTTGAAACCTCTATTGTATGTAATTTGTTTGGTTCAGGGGCAGGATATTTGTTATATTTGTTGTTAAGAATTGTGGGTATGTTTTTTCAAAATTTGTTGCAAATACAATCCAAGTAGTTATAAGCAAAACAAAACCCAATTAGTACAAGGCTTTGTTAAGTCTTTTTATACAAACATGTTGCTCCAAAATCTAAGCGACTTTTGTTGTGGTGTCTCAAAGGGAAATAAAACCAGATATTTTAACACACTAAAAATTCATAGATGCTAGGTTAGTAGTCTGGAATATATAGAAATACGGACATAAAATCATAAAAATTTAACTAGGCATCGTGATGGAAATCGGTAAAACCCTTCAGATAGGAAGTGTGCTGAACTTTGCGAATACCATTGCTCCTATTTAAGAACACTAATTGAAACAGGGTATAAAGGTTTATCATCACAACCATCTCATACTGATATAAGATTAAGGCTATCACCTAAACAAGGTAAGTAGAAATCCATCCACAACTACAATGCATAAACATAGTATTGTTCGTATAACTATTTATTGAACTTGATGAGATCTTAAGATTATTTCATTGTATTTTATGCTTGATCAGAATGATCAATAAAGTATCTGGTTGCATCTTAGATGAATATTACATGCATTAGTATTTCCACATGCATGCATAACATGAGACTCACTAGTGTCTGTATGCATAAAATGATCACGAAAAGGAAAAATGATTTGTTTGCCGCTGTTAGAGCATCAAAGCATGGTAGATTCATGCTTTTTAGATATTTATAGAAATGTAGATGCATGCTTATATGATGTGTTAGACATGGTAGATGCATGACCTCATGATATATTTGGTATGGTAGATGCATGCCTTATATTTCTGGCGTGGTAGATGCATGCCTTATGATATGATATGATATTGAGCTATTCCGGTGCCTGATATGTAGGTCAATGGGCCCAAAGAAAAGAAAATAGTTTTTGAGAGAGATTTTGATTAATGATCATATTTCATGTGTAGCGTCAGGCATGATACATGTATTATTTCTACTTATTGGGTTTTAGCTCACGTAGTTTATGCATTATAGGTAACCTTGATGCGTAATAGATTTCCATTGCTGGAGGGGTTGGAGTTCCAATGTTGCTGAGAGATGATGTACATGGATGACGACCTGTTGGGCTAAATTGTAGAGTTATCATGTTATCGTTACTTTTCCTAAACTTTATTTTGTAAATATATGTTATGCCATCGAGTTAGAAAAATATATATGCTTGAGTGTGGGGTGGTGTGGGGGTTGATTTTTTATATACTTTTGGTATGTTTATGTAAAAGTTTGTTTAAGTAGTGAACTAGTGAAATACATAAATAATTATGTGGGACAATTAGAGACTTGGTGTTTATTGGTGTTTTGATTTTGGGGATATGAGACCATATATGCACTATTTTAGGGGAAACTCTGCCGAAATTTCACCATATTTGTAAGCATTAATATGATATAGGGTAGTTCAGATTAGGTAGTTAGTGTGGGTCGTTTCAGGTGGTATCAGAGCCCGGTTTGTGCCCTGTAGACTGTCCATGTACACGAGCTCAGAGCATGTGGAGAACAACAATTCCAGTAAGTGTTATTTTATTGTGTACTCATATTTCATGAATTATATTGGCCATATGATACACAAGAACCAGAAATGACGTCCACAAGTTCTGATCGTGATTTGATCATTAATCGATTGACTGTGTAACACCCCCGTGATTTACGGAGATATTACAGCGCCGTAGTTTCCTTTTGGAGAACCTACCAGGCTTAGACCAAAATAAAACACATTAAACCACAACAAAATCGGAATATTCACGGATTTAAAACCAACTTCAACTTCAATATGACATACATCACAATACCGAACAACATATCATCCCCTAGGATCATAACCAATACAACCGTTCACAATCGGAATACAACATCATTAACCATCAACAACAACACGAGATACAACACCGGACAGTACCCGCGCGAGTACAAAACCAAAACACGACTTCGACCATGACCATACGACCACCAACTCAAAATGATGGACGATATTGATGCTGCCCACTAAGATAGTGTCCGCCCTGTGCTGGCTCTCCCACTGGACCCGTACCTGAATACACAAAAGTATATCCATCCCAGAAGGGGTCAACAAGAAGTCGGTGCAAGTACAACGATTCTAAAATATGTACAATAAGTGAATAATCCACATAAATCATAGAAATCACAATGCCATCACAGATATTCCGGAATACACCACAATTCTCATCACAAAACATCAATGGGGGTTGTACAGGTACTATACCCCATGCGAGATACATACCTCTCCCCAGTGAGTCCTCGTCAGGCCTCCCTGGTTATACAAAACCAGCCAAGTGAACCGCAGAGGCCTCAGTCTACGGAACCCAGGGGACCCACACTGATTTTACTTGGCACACGACCACACGTCGCAGTTTTGAAAACATCACTTTGGCACAAATCACTTTTTCTCAAAATCACATTTTCTCAAATCACGTTTTCCATATATTCACAAGAAGTACATTAAACACAATCAAAGTACTTGCCTCAATTCGAACGACATGGAAAACAATGAACGGGTGAACGTACGGTCCGATTTCCTTCAACAATTAGATCCTAACCCATCGAAATACCAAATTAAACACAACACCATGGAAACGGAAGAATTCACCCTATGTTTTACTCTTAGGGGCATTTAATCGAACACTGCGAAGACAACGTTGTTCGAGTTCAAAATATGGAGGAAAACTTGGGATTTAATCCATGGACTTCGTGTAAAAACGAAGGATCATGATTATAACATCATAATCCAACACCAATTAAAGCTGGTACGGATTAAAATTGAAGATTCAAGCGAAAACCCTAACATATGAAGAACTAGGGATTTGAAGGAAATTTTACCTTGATTCGGATGGAACTTGAGTGGAGGATGATGTTAGACACGAATCAAACTTCCAAAGATGATGCTAAATGATGCACTGGATCAAAGTTCCCAAGATATACCGAAGAATCACGAAGGGGGAATAAAAAGGAAGAAATGAAGACATTGTTAGGAGTATGCCCTCGAATGCCACTCAGAGGTTGTTGAGTGAGGGCATTGTACTTGTAATTATGTAAACCATTTATATAAGGCAAATGAATGTTTCTTTATTTACTGGTAGTTACTGGCATTCCTAACTCGTAAATAAACATATAGAAACTAGTCCGTGTATTTGAGAGCAAAACGTTCCACTCCTTATTGGATAAGGGGGTCGCACCGAAAGGTTATAGCTCAAATACTTAATCGTCAAAGTCGATGAAACTTGACTGGGCGTTAAGTTTATGTGAAGACTTGTATAACGTGTTCTTTGACATGGAGAGTGCCTGTCGAACACTAATGGTTAGTGGGAGCACACGTTATAGGTATGCTAATTGGATTAGTATACTCGAACCGACTCACCCTCGCTTCGTCACACGGATTTCACTCCGGACAGTCAATGACGGAATCGAAAGGTTGTGATAGGTATTCGTGAACCTTCGACTTGAGGATTTAGTAGGGATGTGCTTGTGACGTCTAGATTTTCATTAGAGTAGTTCGACCCTGTAAACCGGAAGGCGGGGGTCAACCTCGACGTGCATCTTGACGGGCAAGTAGCAGGTCCTACTGAATACCAAGATGGAATTCTTTCTCCCATTAGTGAGCGGGTTATATGTCCTATGCGGTCATTGGCAGATGAGATCATAAGTCTTTGGCCAAAGCATTGGAGCTAGCTGTATTAGATACACGAGAGCTCGATGATCTCGATTCGCATTAACGTATGCATAGCGTCAAGTACAGATAGGGTTTGACTGACCGTGACCCTATAACTTGATCGGGACATTTGAAAGAAGGGTTTATACGTTTACTGGTATTCACGACAGAATGGTTCTTGAATGATCCCAATCATTCGTTCTCAGTTGGGGTACAGTGTAGGCCGCCAGGCTGGCTAGGTGGTGCTACTACTCTTTGGTTCCTCCCATTGCTGACTGAGACGGACCTACCGAGTCGCGCATTAGGATTGACGACGGAATGAATCGAGCTTAATCTCTCATTATAAAATTAGATATTGGATATCTAATTTTGGGACATTGGATGTCTAAATTGATTTATTGGATAACTTAATTTACGGCCAAATGAATTAAATATATTACTCGGTGATTAATTTAATTCATGAATATAATTATTTCTTGGAGAAATTAATTATGTTATTATGTATTTGATATGATTAATTAATCAATATAAATACATCGGAACGGAATCGGAGTTTATCTGTTTGGACTCACGGGAGTCCGAAACGGACCGAACTCGCCCGGCTCCTTCTAGATGGCCACCCCTCTTTCCTTCCCTTTTCCTTGGTCATAGTCTCCACATGTTGGTGGAAGACTTATGTTCAATCAAGGGGACAAATATCACACCTTGGTGATATTGTCTAAAGTAGGAGATCTTGGGGAGTTGAATAAGAATATAAGTGGAGACAAACTCTCACTTGCAACTACACAAGTCCAAAGTGAGTTTTGAAGTAGTGATAGAGAAAATTTATTTTCTTAGTCTTGATCTTCATATTCTTCTTAACTTTTGTTCTTGAGTTTTCTTGGAGAAAATTCATGATACATTGTGAGAGACATTTTATACACTTAGAGTGTTATAATAATAAAAGCTTCACCACTTGATTCTAGCCGTAACCTTAGAGGTTAATCGAGTGTTGTTGTTCCGCTGCTTTTCCGCGCGTGGCAAGTAGAGACGCGGTGTTTTCGGCGTTGGATCGTTCAAGGGCTTGGAGCGGATTGAACTCGTAGAGATCAAACTAAAGCTTGGGGAATAGCTCAAGAGAAGGTTTCCATTTAATCAACGGACTTCGAGGGTTAGTTTCTTACGACTCTTGCTTTTCGTTTATATATTCGTATATACGTAGCTCGATCGATCCTCGTAGGGATTCGGATCGAATTAATTTTCGTTTTACCGCTTCCGCTGGGCCTTCGTTTTAGGCACCGAATCCCAACAGACATTACCCGTCACTCGGCCTTATATAGCCGAGTGTGTTATGGCTGTAACCGGCAGTGCCTTACGACCGTAACGGGTCCTGATGGCTACTGCCCAAAACACCCAGGCGCATTATGGATGTTACTCGGCCAGACATTATGGCCATAATGTTCGACACCTTACGGCCGTATTCGACAGTTACATTACGGCCGTACTCGACCTGCACCTTACGGCCGTAACCGGCCCTCTCTTACGGCCATAGTGATTCCTGCCGAGGCTTCTGTCATTTTTGTGTGGGTGTGTTGCGTCCATAATCGGTAGTGCCTTACGGCCGTAACAGTCATTACGGACATAACTCAAAATGCCTTACGGCCGTAACCCCCATGCTCCAAATCTTGTAGTCCGACCAGAACGAACACCTCCGAAAATCACAAAACTCAACAATTAGCAATCATGAACATTCCAAATATCAATTCATCAATACACTCGTCTCCACATAATCCACATTACAACAAGATACAACCAAAATAACATACGTAAAACACACGGATATTACACTCTTACCCCCTAAAAAGAAGTTTCGTCCCGAAACTTAAGTTTTGAAAAGTTCAGGGTATCGAGAACGCATACTCTCTTTGGTTTCCCACGTGGCTTCCTCAATTCCATGTTTAGACCATTGGACCTTTACTAATGGAATCGCTTTCTGTCGCAATTGTTTCACTCGCCGCTCCAAAATAGTAACCGGTTGCTCTTCATACGAAACATCATTATTAACTTCAATCTCTTGATAATCAATAATATGACTTGGATCGGGAACATACTTACGCAATTGTGAACATGACTAGGCGTCGGAGGTAACGCTAGTCGATAAGCTACATCACCTACCTTGTCCAGGATCTTGAAGGGACCAATATAACGAGGACTAAGCTTCCCCTTCTTACCAAACCAAAGAACTCCAAGAGTCGGCGATACTTTCAACAATACATGATCTCCTTTCTGAAACTTTAATGGTCGACGTCCAATGTCGGCATATGACTTTTGCGGACTTTGGGCGGTCAACAACCTTTGCCGAATCACTGCAACCTTCTCCCATGTTTGAATTATCAAGTCTGGTTCTACTCCAAGTAACTCGTATGATTCGTTCCAATAAATTGGTGATCTACACCGTCTTCCATATAATGCTTTAAACGGAGCCATTCCAATCGAGCTATGCCAACTATTATTATACGTAAATTCGATCAATGGTAAATAAATATCCCAATCTTCTTTCTAATCCCACACAGAAGCCCTCAACATGTCTTCCAACATTTGGATCGTCCTCTCCGACTGTCCATCCGTCTGAGGATGATAAGCGGTGCTAAAATTCAGTTCGGTACCGAGTGCTCGATGTACTGCCTGCCAGAAATGTGACACAAATTGACCATCGCGATTTCAAACAATACTCTTTGGGGTACCATGGAGTCTCACAATCTCTGCAATGAACAAACGAGCTAGCCTCTCAGGTCCCCAAGTATCTCTAATGCCCAAAAAATGTGTCGATTTGCTTAACCAATCAACGATTCGCCAAATAAAATTCATTCTGGTTCGCGTCCTTGGCATTCCCACAATAAAATCCATCGCGATGTCTTCCCATTTCCATTCCGGAATAGGTAATAGTTGTAACTGTTAGGAGTATGCCCTCGAATGCCACTCAGAGGATGTTGAGTGAGGGCATTGTACTTGTAATTATGTAAATCATTAATATAAGGCAATGGATGTTTCTTTATTTACTGGCAGTTACTGGCATTCCTAACTCGTAAATATACATATAGAAACTAGTCTGTGTATTTGAGAGCAAAACGTTCCACTCCTTATTGGATAAGGGGGTCGGCACTAGAAAGGTTTATAGCAAAAAATACTTAATCGTTCGCAAGTCGATGAAACTTGACTGGGCGTTAAGTTTATGTGAAGACTTGTATGATGTGTTCTTTGACATGGAGAGTGCCTGTCGAACACTAATGGTTAGTGGGAGTACACGTTATAGGTATGCTGTAATATCCGGATTTATTACGGTGTATTTCATCTGTATTCAAACCCTGTATTATTCGGATTGGTGATTTTGATTATTGGAGTATTATATTTCGTGCATTGATATCATTGTACATAAGTATAGAAACTTACAAATTGCTCAAGCAACCTCGTGATAGCGCACGCTAAGAATGTATCTTAACGCGCGCTATCGGGCCATTATTAGCGCACGCTATGAAGATAGGAGTTGCGTGCGCTAAGAACTCAATTATTGAGCGGGACGGCTAGCACATGTGCCAGCCGGGACATGGGTCCGGATAAGATTCCCGCGGACGCACCCGGACAATTCTGAAGTCAACCATTATTAGCGCACGCTAAGGAATGCTTAGTAGCGTGCGCTAACTTGTTAATAATGCAGAATATTATAAATGAGACGACAACCGTTTTGGCTTTCATTTCATTCGCCCATTCTTCATCCTTGAGAGTTCAGAGAGCTGTATTAATACTCCTATACACTTAGAACACATCTTATTGATGTTTGTATATTGGTTATCACTTGGGAATGTTCATGGAAGTGGAATAGCACCTTGGAATGACATACAACCAACCGGAGTTGGATTCTACCTTACGGTTCAGTGATTTCCATCATATTAAGGTATGTTCAATCTATCTCAAGACTTAGAGTTGGATTCTAACGATTTGGATGATCATGTTAACAAGATATGGATTTTCATATATGAATTATCCAAGTATATCATGTTTGGAATAGTGAGATGAATAAGCCTTAAATACCTTGATTATAATCATCATGATTCGAATCTTATTACACTGAATATGTGAAGAGAATCTTCTATCATTGGTAATTCGAATCTAGTAGATGACTTCATAATAATCATGGACTTGACTTTAACAATCATTATTGTTGGATAAATCTAAAGGATTGATCATGGAAAGATTTATCTAGTATAGATGGAACGTTTAAACAACTTCAGCATGATAATATTGATTGATATAGGGTGTTGATATCAACCGTTAAGCTTTTCGAATTGTCGTATGAAGATTTGAAGTCGGAATGGAATATGGTTTTATATTGGTATGCATATCCTTGAATCCGAAGTTGTCTTTATCCGTAAAATCATTCATAAGGGTATGAACATGGTATTCATGGAAGTAACATGAATTATCACGCAAGAGTTCATTGTTTCAATCATGGCAAGAACAGTTTACTGCTCAGCAGTAAACTGCCATGCATAGATAGCGCACGCTATGCTATGAAGATTAACGTGCGCTATCGAGCACGAGTTAGCGTGCGCTACGTTTGGTACGTAACGTACGCTAGGCCAACAGACGAGTCAGTCGACTGATCAGTGAAGTACTGACCATACATAGTTAGCGTGCGCTAGGCTTTGTTGTTTGCGTGCGCTATCGAGCAGACTTAACGCACGCTACACAGAGTACTTAGCGTGCGCTAAGCAGTTCAGGCAGATTACGTTTTATGAACTTTTGACCATAAGTCGAATTGTTAAACATTCGTACGACGTGAGATAAATCCTATATCATTTCTTTTGTTAAGGTTTGATCTTGTTGCGTGATTGATCGAGAGGGGCGATCTTCGAGTGTCTCGTTTTCGTGGAAGTATTGTTCTGTCTTCTAATCGAGGCAAGTACTCTAATTAGAATTGTTTATGTTATGACAATTATGATGTGATTGTATCGTGTAAATATGTTGTGAATATATGTCCACCATGCGTTGATCCGACGGGAATCATCATGGGAATCTATAGCTGTGTGTGCTGGATCGTTGGACAGGTAGTTCCACCATGTGTTGGTCCGATGGGATCATCATGGGAATCTATAGCTGTGTGCGTTGGATCTTTGGAATACCACCAGTATGTTGAAACTGTTATAATATGATATGTGTTGTGGATATTCTCGTTGGAGAAACTTGTTATGATATAATTGTTGATTATATCACTGTTGTATGATTATTGTACTTGTACTAGCATCGTTGTGCTAACTCCTTCGGGGGTGAACATTGTGTTTGTTCAGGATCCAGGAGAGCGGGGAAACAACCACTGGAAATGCATGACGACGAGGGTGCAAAGTGATGTTCCGGCCGGGTTTACTGTCTGTTATTTGTTGGTTATTTCAATAAGTACTCGAGTACGTCGTCCGTTTATAATGTTTGGATTTTAGTGATGTAATAATAACTCTTCCTTGGATATTTGTATTTCGGTTTTTGAACCAGACGGTTGTATTTTACTTCAGCAATTTCATAAAGCGGTATCTGTTATTGTCTTTTCTTTTAATCAGCCTTGTAAATTCTTATGTAAAGGATTTACGGCGCTGTAATATTCCTGAATATATCGGGGGTGTTACATATGCTAATTGGATTAGTATACTCGAACCGACTCACCCTCGATTTGTCACACGGATTTCACTCCGGGACAGTCAATGACGGAATCGAAAGGTTGTGATAGGTATTCGTGAACCTTCGACTTGAGGATTTAGTAGGGATGTGCTTGTGACGTCAAGATTTTCATTAGAGTAGTTCGACCCTGTAAACCGGAAGGCGGGGGTCAACCTCGACGTGCATCTTAACGGGCAAGTAGCAGGTCCTACTGAATACCAAGATAGAATTCTTTCTCCCGTTAGTGAGCGGGTTATATGTCATATGCAGTTATTGGTGTAACACCCCCAATCCACTCAGGTATATTACACACCGTAGACCCTCTCCTCGAGGATCTACCAGGCTGATAACTAAAATCAAACATCTAAACATCGCCTTTAAGGCTAAAATGACTCAGTAGACCCATTTGGTCTTTCAATAATAACATACATCTCACTTCCAAACACATACCCACGCAGGGGTCAAAATACAATAAACTCCCGTACAACGGGGAAAAGATACGGCAGCGGAAAAGAAAATACAACTAGACCAATACGACATCAACGGATCCTCGTGTGATTAGTATCGTTCATCTTTCATCATCCTTCGTGCCGACCCTGTGCTATGCTCCAAAACCTGAATGCAAAAATAGACATTCACCCTCCAAATACTCGAGGGTTAGCAAAACTCCACTGTTTTGCTAGTGCAAGTACAAGTGCAAAAATACGAGCCATACAATTCAAGTTCCAAGAATGACAATAATCAGAAATCCTCAAAGATTAAAATACAACGAAACGAATACTTCCCGAGGCAAGAGTTTGAGTAAAACTTTCCAAACCCGAAAGATCACAATTAACGAGAACGGTTTGCAAAATGGTTTAAAATACCCTCGGGAGTTTTAATAGAAAACAAATTAGGATTATCAAATCCTTATCTTTTCAAAAATCAACAGGGTCACAACCCAAAGGTTTTGTTTTTGCAAATAGAAAACCGACAACAATTCACAGGACCAGAGCCCAACATCACGTGTCCTCGACGGACATAAAAATCAACAAAACATAATCGCGCACGCGCATCACCTAGGACCGGGATGAAGCCAGAAATCCCACTCGAGGCCTCGAAGGACCCTCTTGAGCTGGCTAGCGAAACAAATCACAGACATCTCACGGTTGGATCAATCGCTTGTTGCATCCTGGCCACATGATCGCGTGCCATGTGCCACCGTAGATTATCTCAGGCTCTCACGGTTGGATCAATCACTTGTTGCATCCTGACCACATGATCACGTGCCATGTGTCACCGTAGACCTTCAACCATATCCGCACATTCACCCAAATAACATATCACATCAATAATATCCATATAATTCATCCAGAGCATCAACCACTTAGCAAAACACCACGTCAAACCACAATGCACCGAAATGAAACAATATACGTCCACACGCAAATACCAAGTGCATCATCAACACCAAACATATCCATAGGATTCACATAGTCACTTACAACCCACACAATTTACAAAACACACGCGTTTTGAAAGTGAGCCTTTAACAAGGCTAGCCAAATCTTTTGAAAACTCGTTTCAAACAATCAAACAAACATATAAAGACGATCACCAATTATCATATCCACAAAACAAGAATAGTATGGACAAGGTACTTGCCTCGAATAAGAACAACGCAGAGAATCGACCGAAATAGGTTGACACGAACCGACTATGAAGCAGCCGACTCCACCGAACGCCAACTCGCGATAATAAACTACGGAGGACAATAACAACAATGAAAATGAATTCCATAATCTATGCCGGTTTCTACCGTACCCGTCCGGCCGGTGCCCGCAATCGTCCGGCCAGTCCCCCAACCGTCCGGCCAGTGCTCGAACACCAGGGCTCGACGACTCGAATTCCGAAAACGTACGGAACGAACACGACGAGAAGTTCGCGGACAACATCAACGACCCGAAATGAAAACATAATGCAATAATTAATCATATGCGACCAAGAAACGGGTTGAGACAACAATTACAGATACAGATACCCATAACTTTGGGTAAATTACAAAATGGCCCAAAACGCCCGAAAATCATGATACGTGATCGAATAACCAAACCGAAGTTCACAATACGTCTAACAAAGTTAAACGGACTTACGGGATACTCGAAACAGCAGTTTCGAACGAGATTCGCAAGAATCGAACTCAAGTGCGGAAAAGTCGCTAAAAAGCACGGAACTCAACAAAACGACACCGAAACGAACTCGGATGTCAAAAAGTGTAGAATTAATCATTCCCATAATGAATAAACGGTCATGAGTGAGTCATCAAAACGGACTTCCACCGAAAAAAGAAATTACCGGAAATCGAAATTACGGGTATTACAATTGGCAGATGAGATCATAAGTCTTTGGCCAAAGCATTGGACCTAGTTATATTGGATACACGAGAGCTCAATGATCTCGATTTGCATTAACTCATGCATACCGTCAAGTACAGATGGGGTTTGACTGATCGTGACCCTATAAATTGATCGGGACATTTGAAATAAGGGTTTATACGTATACTGGTATTCACGACATAATGGTTCTTGAATGATCCCAATCATTCATTCTCAGTTGGGGTACAGTGTAGGCCGCCAGGCTGGCTAGGTGGTGCTAGTACTCTTTGGTTCCTCCCATTGCTGATGGAGACGGACCTACTGAGTCGCGCAATAGGATTGACGACGGAATGAATCAAGCTAATTCTCTCATTATGAATATTAGATATTGGATATCTAAATTTGGGACACTGAATGTTTAAATCAATTTATCGGATAAATTGATTTACGGCTTAATGAATTAAATATATCACTGGGTGATTAATTTAATTCATGAATATAATTATTTATTGGAGAAATTAATTAAGTTATTTTGTATTTGATAGTTTAATTAATTGGATTAATTAATCGATACAAATACATCGGAACGGAATCGTAGTTTATCTGTTTGGACTCACGGGAGTCCGAAACGAAACGAACTCATCCGTTTTTACATAGTGTCCGCCGCCCCTTTGTTTCCACTCACTTTCCTCTTGTCTTGTTGCTTCCATTTTATATGAAAGAACATGACATTGTGGGGTTTAAAATCATGTGGCATGATTTGTATTATTGAAGTGAGAGTTGAATAAAGGGAAGAATACATCTCTCACTTCTCCATCTATTCCATTCCAACGTGAGTTTTGAGAGAGAGAGAGAGAAAACTTTTCTCAAAGTCTTGATCATCTTCTTTAAGTGTTCTTGGTGGTTCTTAGAGAAAAATCAAGAAATCAAAAGAGAGATATATATTATACACTTAGAGTGTAATAATAAAAAGCTTCATCACTTAGCTCTAGCCGTATCCTCAAAGGATAGCAAGGTGTTGTCATTCCGTTCGTTTTTCCGGCGCGTGGCAAGTAGAGACGCGGTGCTTTCGGCGTTGGATCGTTCAAGGGCTTGAAGCGGAATAGATTCGTAGAGATCAAGCAAAGCTTGGGGAATAGCTCAAGAGAATGTTATCCATCTAATCAATGGACTACAAGGGTGAGTTTCTATATCTCTTGTGTATTCGTTTTTTGATATTCGTATATACGTAGCTCGATCGTTCCCCGTAGGGATTCAGATCGAATTAATTTTCGTTTTACCGCTTCCGCTGGGTCTTCATTTTAGGCACCGAATCCCAACAGTGGTATCGGAGCGTAGGTCTTGAGATCGTATATACGATATTGGCCTTTGGACTGCTCGATTAGATGGTGAATGATTTGGAATCATTTTAGTCATAATCATGGTATATGTTTTTCGTTCGTAATAATTGTATTTTTCGTAAGTTTATGTCTAAATATAAATCTTAAATTTCTGGGAAATATGATTTATATTGAAGATATGAAAGTCGGAAAATATTGATATTAGATATCTGGTCAAAAATCTAACCCCGAATCGTCGTCGGACGACTTTTTGGACAAAAAGGGAAATCTGGCCGAGAGTGACTCGACCGTGTCCTGGGTGACTCGGTCGTGTCCGATCTGCCTGTGCCATCGCCAGTGCACCGACCGTGTCAGGCGACACGGGCCGTGTCTGGCCGGCAGCTTCCGGAAGTGACTCGACCGTGTCAGGCGACACGGCCGAGTCTGGCATGAAGGTCTAGGACACTGCCGACACGACCCGACCGTGCATTTCGGCACGGGCCGTGTCCAGTCGGCCGGCTGCCGGAAGTGACTCGGCCATGGCAGGCCTTTTTCGCCCCGGCTCGATTTTTTCGTGTATTCTTGAAAATAAATCTACCTTATGTTAAATTGGATTTAATATGATTAAAATGATTTATGGTATTTCATTTTATAAGGTAAATTTGATTAATTGGAATATTTATGGTCGACCAAATTATTTTGAACGTTATCATATTGCCGATTGTGTGAATCGATTGGATCGGTTCGTATTGTTGATTGGATCAATGTATCTCTACGCTTTCCATTTATATAGTATTTATTGGATGAATGCTTTTGAATGGGGATGTAGTTTGTGAACTTAGTTTTGAATCGTTCGTTTTATTCGATTGGGTTGTAAAGGCCGTTTTGAGCCTATTTATTTTACTAGAAATATTTGTATCTAGGATGCAATTTTCGATGTAAAATTTATATGTAATGACGAAGACCGGAGGAAGATCCATTTCGAGAAGACGAAGATTCAAGACAAAGACTTGTAATTAGATTACGAAGTTTTTGTTTTCTAGGAACGGTCCATGAACCACATGTTGGTAGCAACTAGGTTGTGAATGGTTGTTTCATGTTGTATGAATGCCACAAACGCGCTTAAATGATTAATGTGCAAAGTGTAACGTTAATCGCGAAAATTCTCCCACAACAAATTATTAAGTTTATAAGGTTTCAAGGTTTTCCTTCCCTCCATCGAGCTTTCGGGAAATTGAAATCCAAACCGGATGTGCTATGCTTCCGAGTTATCGGGGTACTCATTCGGGGAGGATGGATAAATTATCAGGAGTGCATTGGATGCCTTAGGTTGGAGCAAATTTTATCCCTAGAAACCTGATAGGTTGCCGGATAATATTCAATTGTGAAACTGATTTGCGTCGATTGTATAAACTTAACTTGTTCACGAACCATAGAAATCGTATAGGTTGAGGGGAGTAAAGAAGGGGACAAAGAAGATCGAATCATCCATTAGATGGGTTGGTGTTGGACACCACTTTATGAAAATTAATAGACTAGAAACCTGTTCGGTTGCCCTCTATTAAAATTTATAAAGAACTCGATCACCACTATGAAGTAGAGCGACGATACTTCCGGATTTCACATGGGAGTGTCTTATTCCGATAAAAATAGTGGGAGCTGGGTAACAAGAATAGAAAAGACCTTAATTCTATACTCGGAACATAATTGAATGAGTCACTAATTAATCTATCGTACTTAATGCATACTCAAATCTCAATATGACAATGAATCCACTCGCAATTCTACTCGAAAAGAACACCTTAATGGGACCTAACTTTGTGGATTGGATCCGAAATCTGATGATTGTCCTCAGTATAGAGGCACTGGGATACGCCTTGGAGACGGACATTCCGGCGCCTCCTGTGCAGACCCGAGCCAATCAGGAAGAGATTGAAAACCACAAAAAGTGGGTTAAGGATGATGTGAAAGTCCGTGCTTGTATGATGGCTTCCATGTCTAATGAGCTTCAGAGAGCTCATGAGAAAATGACTTCTGCTAGGCAGATTCTATCTCACTTAACCGAACTTTATGGTGAGCACAGCAGAACTGCTAGATATGAGATATCCAAATAACTGTTCGGTGCAAGGATGAAGGAAGGTGAGAAAGTTGGGGAACATGTCCTCAAAATGATATCCATGATCGAGAGATTGGAGGCTCTTGATTTTAAAATGGATACTTCTCTCCAAACCGACCTTATCCTACAGTCTCTTCCTGATTCCTTCTCACAGTTTGTTATGAACTTTAACTGCAATGAGATTGCGTGTAACCTAGCTGGGATAATGAACAAACTGGTGACCGCTCAATCTCAGATGAAGACTCTGCGAATGAAGGAGTCTGCCCTTGTGATTTCTTCTGGACTTTGGAAGTCTAAGAATAAGAAGAGAAAGACCAAGAAGCGGACTGGACCGCAAGCTAAGGACCTTAAGGGAAAGGGCAAGGCCCCGATGGTTCCAAAGAACAAGAAGAAGAAGGATTCTTGTCTCAAGTGCGGTGAGCTGGGCCACTGGGCTAGAGACTGTCCGATTCTTCATTGCACTTCAGGTACAAAACTTTTAGTTTTGGAAACAAATTGTTCTGCTACTGTATTTTCTACTTCCTGGATACTGGATTCTGGTGCTAGTTCTCATATTTGTACCGTGAATCAGGATCTGGAACAAAGTAGGATGATTGGAGCTGGAGAAGTTGTGATCACAGTCGGAAGCGGGCATAGTGTCGAGGCGACCGACATAGGATCACTTCTTCTGGGTTTAGAATCCGGCTTTGTTTTGACTTTAGAAGATGTACTTGTTTTGCCCAAGGGGCACAAAAACATTGTATCCATTCCGGTCATGGACCGAAAAGGCTTTTCATTTTTCATTGGTGATGGTTCCTGCAAAATTTATTTCAGAAATAAACTAGTGGGTACTGCTACATTGTTAAATGGAATGTATCATCTAAATCTCAGCAACAAAGTAGTTGTGAATACTATGACTAGAAAACGTGGCAGGGATAAAACCAATCAAGTTTTGAAATGGTATCTAAGACTTGGTCATGTTGGTCAAACCAAGGTTTACAAAATGGAAAAAGATGGACTTCTGGGTCCATTGGGATCGGATCCCTTTCCTACTTGTGAATCTTGCCTTAAAGGCAAAATAATTAAGTCCCCCTTCACAGGGACTTTTGAAAGAGCCGCTGATAAACTGGGATTAATCCATACTGACCTTTGTGGTGCTTTGAAAGCATCACATGACGGATATCAATATTTCATTACGTTTACAGATGATCATACTTGGTATGATTATGTATACTTAATGAAACATAAATCCGAGGCTTTTGAGAAATTCCAGGAATTCAAGGCCCTAGTCGAGAAACAAACTGGTAATCATATCAAAGCACTTCAGTTGGACCGAGGTGGCGAGTATATGAGTACGGAGTTTGACGAGTTCCTTAAGGAACATGGAATAGTTTCACAACTAACACATCCAGGTACTCCTCAGTGAAATGGTGTGTCAGAAAGAAGGAACCGGACCTTGGTGAACATGGTCCGTTCCATGTTGGGCTATACTAACTTTCCGATTTACCTATGGTGGTATGCACTCCTCACTGCCGCTTACATCTTGAATAGATGTCCTTCCAAATCCGTTCCTAAAACTCCACATGAAATGTGGGAGGGAAGGAAACCAAGTCTTAATCATATTAGGATTTGGGGATGTCCCGCCTATGTCAAGAAGACTAAGGTGGAGAAGTTGGAAGCTAGGTCCGCGAAGGGATGTTTCATTGGATTCCCGTCTGGGACGATGGGATATCTATTCTACATGCCTGAAGATCGAAAGATCGTTGTCGCTTTACAAGCACACTTCCTGGAAGATGAGTTCATCCAGGAAGGCGGAGCAGGTAGAAGTATTTCTTTGGAAGAATTAAATGAAACTCCTAAGGAGACACCTGTGCAAGAAATTGGAACCGAACCTTCTGAAACACAAATACAACCACCTCGTAGATCTAGTAGGGTGTCTCATTTACCTGAGAGGTATGGGCTTGTGCACTTGGAGGATCTAGGTCTCCATGAGGTTCAAAGTGATAGCCAAGAGACCGACCCAACGACCTATGACCAGGCGATGGTGAATGTAGACTCCGAGAAATGGCGCGAAGCTATGGAAGCTGAGATAGACTCGATGCATGTCAATCAGGTCTGGACTCTAGTAGACCGCCCCAAGGGCATAGTGCCTATTGGGAACAAGTGGATGTATAAGAGAAAGACTGATGGTGATGGCAAGGTTGACGCCTATAAGGCCAGGCTTGTGGAAAAAGGTTATACCCAAAAGGAAGGGATCGATTACCACGATACCTTCTCGCTCGTAGCCATGATCAAGTCTATTCGCATGATGCTTGCTATAGCTGCCTACCACGATTATGAGATATGGCAAATAGATGAAAAGACGGCGTTCCTTAATGGATTCCTCGAGGAGGAAATATATATGGAGCAGCCTAAAGGCTTTGTGTCCGAAGTCGATATTCAGAAAGTGTGCGAGCTTCAGCGTTCCATTTATGGACTGAAGCAAGCGTCGCGTAATGGGAACCTTTGTTTTGACGAGGCAGTCAAAGAGTTTGACTTCATGCAAAATGAGGAGGAACCTTGTGTATACAAGAGGGTTAGTGGGAGCAAGATCGCATTCTTAGTATTATATGTAGATTGTAAGACCCCGAGATATTAGGAATAATTACAGCGCCGTAAACCCCTTTAAGAAAGGATTTACAAGGCTAAATAAAAGAAATGTAAATATAAGACATCAATACCACGGAAATTCAAGTTTACAAAACCGATCCAACTGGTTCAACGAGAAATTAATACATCCATATCGAAATAATATTAATTAGACATTCGTACTCGAGTACTGAAATGAATCAAGAAGACAATCAAAAGTAACGACAAACATCACTGAACCCCTTCGTCGTCACATCGGTACTGTGGCTGTTTCCCCGCTCCTCGGCCACCTGAACATCAAAACAAATGTCCACCCCCGAAGGGGTTAGCAAAACGATGCTAGTACAAGTATCATATTAAATAAATCGAATATGCATCAACAATACATAACAAGATACACCACACGGACTTCCGCTACCGAAATCCGACAACGCGAATCCACAAGATTCCATTAACACAGCAAGGGTATTCCAATGATCCAGTGCCCTCAGCATAGATCCCAAGATGATCCCGTCGGACCAACACGAGGTGGAAGTAACCCGTCCAATGATCCAGCGCCCTCAGCCTAGATCCCAAGATGATCCCGTCGGACCAACACGAGGTGGACATCCGATCCAGCGCCCTCAGCATAGATCGTACAACGTACACAAACACAACTCATGCATACACATATGCCAAATCATTATGTTCATCAACATGAACATACAAACACTAGATAACGAATATCATGACAATTCAACAAAATAATTTCCATGTTCAACATCATGAATAAACCACAAACATGCTCAAAATACCAATTTTAACACATTACGATACTTGCCTCGAAGATGGCAAGAACGAAACACTTCAATGACCTCAACACACTCGAAGGCCGCCTCCTTCGATCAATGTAGCAAGCTCGAACCTTAACAAAAGAAATGATATAGAATTCATCTCAAGGCGAACGAATACCTATCAATCCGGTCTACGGCCAAAAGCTCTAAATATGCAATCTGCCTGAACCACTTAGTGTACGCTACGTACTCTACGTAACGTGCGCTAAGCCTGCCTGTTAATGTACGCTATCGTCTAAGTCTTGCGTACGCTAGCCACGTATTGCCAGTTCTCTCTGATCAGCCGACTGACTCGACTGATAACATAACGTACGTTACGTACCAAACGTAGCGTATATTAACTTATTCCCGCTAGCGCACGTTAACTTACATATGTTAGCGTGCGCTAACCGTGCATGGTAGATTACTGCTGGCAGAAAACTTGATCTAATGGTGATGAACTCATGAATTCTATGGTGATAATACATGTCATCCCCATGCACATCATGATCATAAGGAGTGTGAACGATCTCTACGGATTAAACGACTACACGATACAAGGGTACGTATTATCATCAAAATTCATCTTGATCTCGAGAAAGTATCCTAAGTTCCCTTCGTCCTATGTTCCAAAACGCATGATTCCAATGTGTAAAACATAACAACTTGGTAATTTCCATCTACTGCTCACAAATTGGTTTGAAGCTTCAGAATATGCTAGGAGTTCAAACACAAAAAGGTTCCATGGTATTATACGATGAATAAGTACCGAAACATCGAAATTATCTTCCTAACACATGATGCTCGAATACTACAAATTTAACTGACTAGGTAAACCTAAGACATGATCAAAACATCCTTCATAATAGTACTTAATATTGGTGAAGAATCACCTACCTCAAAGTAGTGAAGAACAAGGCTTGAACACCAATCCCCCAAGGGTCTACGATCTTCAACACGAGCTAGGATGCTGATATGAAGTGTTTAGGATGAAAAGACTGAAAATACGAAAAAGGATGCTGTCCTATTTATAGGAAATGATTATTAGCGCGCGTTAGTCCATACTCGTAGCGTGCGCTAGCGGCTTACTGACTTCACTGTACTCAGCACTTAGCGTGCGCTATTTTCGTATCAGTAGCGTGCGCTAAGGCATTGACTTGGCTTTTTCCCGAAAGCCGTCCAGGTTCATCCCGACATAATCCGACCGAAATCCTCAGCCGATCTCACCTACCACCCTGTCTAAATCATGCTGACTACGTATAGCGCGCGCTAAGGTCATGCACAGCGTGCGCTATGGATCCAACTTAGCGTACGCTACACATAGTCGATAGCGTGCGCTACATGCGTAGAATCACAATTTACATCACATTCATGAAATCATACGCTCAACAACATCGGATTATGAAGTAAGGAGAATAATACTCAGATCAAAGTGCAACAATTACAATGTTACAAGTTCCAAATACATATCAGAAATCTCGGGTATTACATAGATGACATTCTACTAATAGGAAATGATGTGGGAATGCTCAGTTTTGTGAAAGCTTGGCTTTCGAGTAATTTCTCCATGAAAGACTTGGGAGAAGCTACATATATTCTTGGTATTTGACTATACTGGGATAGAGCGAAGAGAACAATAGGTCTTTCCCAAGCCCTCTATATAGATAAAATCTTAAAGTGATTTAAGATGGATGATTCTAAAAGAGTGTTCCTACCGATGCGACATGGAATAAAACTCATATTGAAGATGTGTCCTCAAAGTGAGGAACAACGAAAGGAAATGAGTAATATACCATATTCTTTAGCTGTGGGTAGCCTTATGTATGCTATGTTGTGTACGAGACCTGACATTGCACATGCAGTAAGTGTGGTGAGTAGGTTTCAGGCAAACCCAGGTAGGGAACATTGGACTGGTGTAAAGAACGTTCTCAAGTACTTAAGAAGGACTAGAGATATGGTTCTTATGTATGGCGGTGGAGAATTAGATGTGGTGGGATTCACTGATTCGGACTTCCAAGGACTGAAGGACGACTCGACGTCTACTTTTGGATACATATTTACTCTTAATGGAGGAGCAGTATCTTGGTGTAGCGCCAAGCAAAGCGCGACTGCTGATTCCACCTGTCAGGCTGAGTATCAAGCAGCCTCGGAGGCTTCCAAGGAAGGGTTCTGGATTAAGAAGTTTCTGGGAGAACTTCTAGTGATACCATGTGCTGAGCTGCCTGTTCCATTGTACTGCGACAACGACGGAGCTGTAGCGCAGGCCAAGGAGCCGAGGTTTCACAATAGCACCAAACATATTGAGAGGAAGTATCATCTCGTAAGAGAATTTGTTCGCAAGGGATATATTGTGCTGCACGGAGTAGACTCGGCCGACAACGTCGCCGATCCACTGACCAAGCCACTTTCTCAGACTAGCTTGGAGCGTCATCTGGAGAACATGGGTATTAGATACCATAGTGTGTGGCATTGAGTGCAAGTGGGAGATTGTTAGGAGTATGCCCTCGAATGCCACTCAGAGGATGTTGAGTGAGGGCATTGTACTTCTAATTATGTAAATCATTAATATAAGGCAATGGATGTTTCATTATTTACTGGAAGTTACTGGCATTCCTAACTCGTAAATATACATATAGAAACTAGTCTGTGTATTTGAGAGCAAAACGTTCCACTCCTTATTGGATAAGGGGGTCGGCACTGGAAAGGTTTATAGCTCAAATACTTAATCGTTCGCAAGTCGATGAAACTTGACTGGGCATTAAGTTTATGTGAAGACTTGTATGACGTGTTCTTTGACATGGAGAGTGCCTGTCGAACACTAATGGTTAGTGGGAGTACATGTTATAGGTATGCTAATTGGATTAGTATACTAGAACTGACTCACCCTCGATTCGTCATACGGATTTCACTCCGGGACAGTCAATGACGGAATCGAAAGGTTGTGATAGGTATTCGTGAACCTTCGACTTGAGGATTTAGTAGGGATGTGCTTGTGACGTCAAGATTTTCATTAGAGTAGTTCGACTCTGTAAACCGGAAGACGGGGGTCAACCTCGACGTGCATCTTGATGGGCAAGTAGTAGGTCCTACTGAATACCAAGATAGAATTCTTTCTCCCGTTAGTGAGCGGGTTATATTTCCTATGCAGTTATTGGAGGATGAGATCATAAGTCTTTGGCCAAAGCATTGGACCTGGTTGTATTGGATACACGAGAGCTCAATGATCTCGATTTGCATTAACGCATGCATAGCGTCAAGTACAGATGGGGTTTGACTGACCGTGACCCTATAACTTGATCGGGACATTTGAAAGAAGGGTTTATACGTATACTGGTATTCACGACAGAATGGTTCTTGAATGATCCCAATCATTCGTTCTCAGTTGGGGTACAGTGTAGGCCGCCAGGCTGGCTAGGTGGTGCTACTACTCTTTGGTTCCTCCCATTGCTGACTGAGACGAATCTACTGAGTCGCGCAATAGGATTGACGACGGAATAAATCAAGCTAATTCCCTCATTATGAATATTAGATATTGGATATCTAAATTTGGGACATTGGATGTTTAAATCAATTTATCGGATAAATTTATTTACGGCTTAATGAATTAAATATATCACTCGGTGATTAATTTAATTCATGAATATAATTATTTCTTGGAGAAATTAATTATGTTATTTTGTGTTTGATATGTTTAATTAATTAGATTAATTAATCGATACAAACACATAGGAACAGAATCGTAGTTTATCTGTTTGGACTCACGGGAGTCAGAAACGAACCGAACTCATCCGTTGTTGCATAGTAGCCGCCACTCCTTTGTTTCCACTCACTTTCCTCTTGTCTTGTTGCTTTCATTTTATATGAAAGAACATGACATTGTGGGGTTTAAAATCATGTGGCATGATTTGTATTATTAAAGTGAGAGTTGAATAAAGGGAAGAAGACATATCTCACTTCTCCATCTATTCCATTCCAACGTGAGTTTTTAGAGAGAGAGAGAGAGAGAGAGAGAGAGAGAGAGAGAGAGAGAGAGAGAGAGAGAGAGAGAGAGAGAGAAAACTTTTCTCAAAGTCTTCATCATATTCTTTAAGTGTTCTTGGTGGTTCTTAGAGAAAAATAAAGAAATCAAAAGAGAAAGATATATATTATACACTTAGAGTGTAATAATAAAAAGCTTCATCACCTAGCTCTATCCGTATCCTCGGAGGATAGCAAGGTGTTGTCATTCCGTTTGTTTTTCCGGCGCGTGGCAAGTAGAGACGCGGTGCTTTCGGTGTTGGACCATTCAAGGGCTTGAAGCGGAATAGATTCGTAGAGATCAAGCAAAGCTTGGGGAATAGCTCAAGAGAAGGTTATCCATCTAATCAACGGACTACAAGGGTGAGTTTCTATATCTCTTGTGTATTCGTTTTTTGATATTCGTATATACGTAGCTCGATCGATCCTCGTAGGGATTCGGATCGAATTAATTTTTGTTTTACCACTTCCGCTGGGCCTTCGATTTAGGCACCGAATCCCAACAATAACTTCCCGGCAGGTCTTTGATGCTCAGCTTTAACCTGCTGACAAGCCAAGCATTTCGACACGAAGTCCGTTTCATCCTTCTTCATGTTCGGCCACCAAAATTTTTTCTTCAAATCCTTATATATTTTGCTCGTACCCGGATGAATTGAGTACGGAGTAGAATGTGCTTCATTCAAAATCACTTGCTTGAGATCATCCCGCTTAGGTACACAAGTTTTACCTCGAAATCGAAGAACTACGTCTTCATTGATTAAGAATCCAGGATCCTTTCCTTTAGTAATGTCTTCTGAAGCTACATTAATAAGAGATCGTATAACTATTTGGACATAATATCTTCCATCACGGAGGACGTAATCTCAAGGAAACATAATTGTCCTTGAGCTCTTTGAGGACAAACTTCAATTTCCAACTCGATCAACTCTCGTCTGAGCTTCGGTTGAAAGGTAAGTAATTCTAATTTCTGCAACACGACTGACTTGCGGCTCAATGCGTTGGAAACGGCATTCGCTTTACCTAGATGGTAAATAATTTCAAGATCATAATCTTTAAGCAATTCCAACCATCGCCGTTGGCGCATATTAAGCTCATTCTGCGTGAATATATACTTCAAGCTCTTATGATCCGTATACACTCGACAAGAAGAACCATATAAATAATGCCTCTAAATATTTAACGCAAACACCATAGCGGGTAACTCAAGATCATGGGTGGGATAATTCATCTCGTATGGCTTTAATTGTCGAGATTCATAAGCCACTACTCTTTCTTTTTGCATCAATACGCATCCCAATCCTTGTTTAGAAGCATCACTATAAATGACGAAACCTTCCGTTCCTTGTGGTAAGGCTAGGACCGAAGACGTAGTCAGCCTCTTTTTCAACTCATCAAAACTCTTCTGACACTCATCACTACACTCAAACTTCTGAGTTTTGCAATAGCTGAGTAAGTGGTCGAGCAATTTCTAAGAAACCTTAGTCAAATCGACGATAATAACCGGCTAACCCCAGAAAACTCCGAACTTCCTTAACATTTCGTGGAGGCTCCCAAGCTAAGACTGCTTCAACCTTTTTGAGGGTCTACCCGAATACCTTCGGCCGATACAATATGCCCACGAAAAGTAACTTCTTTCAGCCAGAATTCGCACTTGGAAAACTTAGCATAAAGCTTATCAGCCCTCAAAATACCCAACACAGTTCCCAAGTGCTCGGCATGCTCCATTTCGTTCTTGGAATAAATCAAAATATCATCAATAAATACCCCCACAAATTTATAGAGATATTCGATAAAGGTTTTGTTCATAAGTTGCATAAATGCCGCCAGAGCATTCATCAACCCAAAAGGCATAACTATAAATTCGTAATGCCCGTATCTCGTTCGGAACGCCGTTTTCAGAATATCCGAATCTGAAATCTGCAACTAGTAATACCCCGATCTCAAATCAATCTTCGAGAAAACCATAGCCCCTTGTAATTGATCAAATAGATCATCAATTCTTGGCAATGGATACTTGTTCTTGATAGTGAGTTTATTCAACTCACGATAGTCAATACATAGCCGCAAAGATCCGTCCTTCTTCCATATGAACAATACCGGTGCACCCCACGGAGACGCACTAGGCCGAATATAACCTTTGTCCAGCAATTCCCCCAATTGTTTCTTCAACTCTTGCATTTCTGATGGGGCTATTCTGTATGGTGCCTTAGATATTGGCACTGCATTGGGCTCTAATTCGATAGTAAACTCCATGTCACGATACGGTGGTAACCCAGGTAAGTCATCTGGAAATACGTCTAGAAATTAATTAACAATGGGAATGGAAGATAACTGAACTCCGCTAGCTTCTGTCTTCATTGCATAACACCAATAGCCGGTACAAACCTGGTTCAACAATTTCATAGCCTTCATGGCTCTAATAATCTTCCCAGAAGTACCGGGGTTCTGCCCTTCAAAAACGTGTTCAGTACCATCCGGCAACTATAGAAATTATTTTCCAATGATAATCTACTATCGCTCCATACCGATTTAACCAATCATCACCGACGATCAAATCTTCTCCGATCATATCAATCACAATCAAATCAGATGACCAATCTTTACTGCCGATGGTTACAGAACAATTGATAATCTCTCGAACCCCAACTATCCTTTCCCCACTCGACAGTCCAACAATAAAAGGTTCACAAGCAGAGAGACCGACAAGACCCAAACGATTCACACAAGATAATGATATAAAGGAATGAGTAGCTCCATAATAAAACAATACATCTACCGGTTGCATACAAATATAAACAATACCTGACGTAGTTGCAGCCCCTACGTCATCAGTCCGTCTCATTTCGTACATTCAGGGTGAAGCCGGTCCGACACTTGGAGCATCCCTATTATCGGTTTTACCTCTTCCACTGCCGCGTCTGACACTCAGAGTTGGTTGACCCGTAACTTTGCCTGCCGGAGTAGGAAACGGTTTAGAGAAGGCTCTGCCCGCTGACTCATAATATAACACATGATGACCCTGCTTCCCACACTTAACAATCGACGGGGCAAAATGTGAAACGAGAACTGACATGCCCTGGATTTCCACAATTCAAACAAACTTTTGGCTCTCCTCCACTAGGCTGAGGGGAACCAATAAAAGATTGCACAGAAGGTTGAGGCCTACGCGATCTGCTGCCTCGGAAACTACCATAAAATTTCGGTTTCCTCGAGCTCGAAACCGTAGGAACCGGAACTGACACCATCTCATAAGCAAGCGCTCTGTCCTGATATTCTCTCAAAGTAGTACACCCAAGGCCCTCCATATACTTTCGGACCTCCAGTTTCATCCTAGCATCGAAATGAAGTATCTTGTCTATTTCATCCTTAACCCGATCTTGGACATACACTAATTGTTTGTTATATGTCTTGATTGCCTCGGAAATAGGAACATCATCGGGTTGAGCTCTGAAGAACTCATTGACTCTAGCTAACCCTACCGGCGCTGGACAATACTGTGCTTCCATTAATTCTTTAAATTCTTCCCAAGTGACGTTACGGTCCCTGGGCTTAACAGCTATCCACCAATCTGAGGCTTCATCAACCGTCAGGTATTGAGCAATTGGGACTATCTTAGCTTTAGGGCAGCCAATGCTGTCAAAGATCTTCTCCAATTCAACTAACCAATGATCCCAGTCGTTGGACAATTGAATCTGGGAGGATTCATCTTCATAACTTCTTGAAGCCATCGATCGTCAACAGTCCTGCCAGTGTTAATGTTCCGCACCACTTGAGCTAATTGGTGCACTTGAGTCACAACTTGCTGGAGGACATTAGGCACTTCGGCCTCTGCACCTCCTGAAGGAATCGGGTCTGATCTAGCTATAGAATGAGATGCCAAGTCTGAAATGGACATCCCGGACTCAGATACGGCTACTCTGCCATGGCCTCGGCCGCATTGACGTATAGCTCTACCTCTCGGTATACTGAGGAATAAGAATAGTTCAACAAGGAAATGATTACAACAATAGATTGCACAATGTCAAAGATAATTACTTTCGAAGGAAAGAAAAAACCAACATCCGAAGAGTTTTCTAGCACAGGCAACACGAGGTGGTAGCACGCCAATGATATCGTAGACAGCAACTGACTTATTTTAACAGACTCAAAACACCGACAACCTAGTTATCCATAAACCTGGATCTGATACCATATTCTGTAACACCCCCATGATTTACAGAGATATTACAGCGCCATAGATTCTTTTTGGAGAACCTATCAGGCTTAGACCAAAATAAAACACATTAAACCACAATAAAACCGGAATATTCACGCATTTAAAACCAACTTCAACTTCAATATGACATACATCATAATACCGAACAACATATCGTCCAGTAGGTTCATAACCAATACAACCGTTAACAACTGGAATACAACAACATCATTAACCATCAACAATGACACGACATACAACACTGGACAGTACCCGTGCGAGTACAAAACAAAAACACGACTTCGACCATGACCATACGACCACCAACTCAAAATGATGCACGATATCATTGCTGCCCACCAAGCTCGTGTCCGCCCTGTGCTGGCTCTCCCACTGGGCCTGTACCTGAATACATAAAAGTATTTCTACCCTACAAGGTGTCCGCAAGAAGTCGGTGCAAGTACAATGATTCTAGAATATGTACAACAAGTGAATAATCAACATAAATCACTGAAATCATAGTGCCATCATAGATTTTCCGGAATACATCATAATCATCATCACAAAACATCAACGGGGGCTATATAGGTACTGTACCCCACGCGAGATACATACCTCTCCCCAGTGAGTCCTCATCAGGCCTCCCTGGTTGTACAAACCCAGCCAAGTGAACCGCAGAGGCCACAGTCTACGGAACCTAGGGGACCCACATTGGTTTTACTTGGCACACGACCACACGTCGCACTTTTGAAAACATCACTTTGGCACAAATCACATTTTCTCAAACTGACATTTTCTCAAATCACGTTTTTCATATATTCATAGGAAGTACAATAAACACAATCAAAGTACTTGCCTCAATTCGAACGACACGGAAAACAACAAACGTATGAACATACGGTCCGATTTCCTTCAACAATTCGATCTTAACACATCAAAATACCGAATTAAACACAACACCATCGAAATGGAAGAATTCACCCTAAGTTTTACTCTTAGGGGCATTTAATCGCAAAGATCTACCAAAGAATCGCAAAGGGGGGAAGAAAAGGAAGAAAATGCCGACATGATCTACCAAAGAATCGCAAAGGAGGAAGAAAAGGAAGAAAATGTCGACATGACCCGTCACTCGGCCTTATATAGCCGAGTGTGTTACGGCCGTAACCGACAGTGCCTTACGGCCGTAACAGGTCCTGATGGGTTACTTGTAACACCCCAAACTAGGCGGATATTACAGTGCCGTCAATCCCCGACTGGGACCCACCAGGCAAATGAAAATGATGAATTAAATAATATAATTGTAGTACCGAACCACATTATATTACCAATTACTCCGATGAGGAGTTTAAGTACATTACACCAGGACAAAACAGAATACTAGTATATTTTATATGGAGATAAAATACACCACCCTGAATAAAATAAACATCTCAAACGGAATTTGCAGCGGAAAATACAAATGACGGAATAACTGAAATGACTGAAATGACTGAAACAAACGAAATGACTGGGGCCCCCTACTAGTATCACTGGGACTCGTCGCCGTCAACATGCTCTTCCCGTGCCTTTGCCTTGCCGTGACCTTAAAACAAAATCCCCCAACGTGGTCAGTTACACAGAACAACAATCCTCAAGAGTTGAAATTACACAATCATGAATTAACTGAAATTATGAAATATTATTAGTTATGAATTACGCTGAAGAGGAGTATCATAGTACGCCCGTAATGTTCTGTGCAAGTGTACAAGACGAATGACCGGACACACCCGTCCTTGTACCTAATTAGTCTCACGGAGGTAAGCGTTACCGTGTGCACGGTCCGTTGTATCGGTGAACCCAATACATGACCATCGTGTGCCCGACTAAAAATTCCACACAGCCACACCCGGCCACGCAATATGAACCCGGAAGGTCACATGAACGAGAATGACCATGATGAATATCAATGAATAATAATTAGACAAGGCCAAGATGACTCACCGATATGAAAGTAATAGTGACGTGATTGATAACCCAATGAAATGATTTGGAACCGCTCCTCGTGAATGAAATGATTATTCGACAATTACAAGTCTCAAAATGATTAATATTATGATGAATGAATTATGATTATGAGCAATCAACAACAAAAGGAATGAGTATCCTTTTAACCGAGTAAGATTTAACTTACTCAACAACGATGAAGAATGTCCGTCCACGAACAACGTCCTAACCAAGATACCGGTCGCTCGAACAACCTTGAATAACAATAATTACCAACAATCGTTCAATACACGTATTAAACAACAAAACACGACTAACCCAAAGGTCGAAACAACGATAATCAAACTCATAGGGCATTCCAACGAATACATAGCCAACCACACAACTACGAAACTATCCAATTCCGAATATGTCGAAACCCACACCAAAATGAGTATTTCGAACTAACAAAACACTTCAATGATATCAATAATCCGTTAGGAATCCATAATTCATGATTACAACAACATCAATCGGAAAATCCCCAATTAACCGAAGTCAACCCCAAGGGTTCTTGAAATAATTCCGAAAATAACCATTAAATCTGTAGGAATATACTTATCCAAGGTAGATAATCCACATCTAACATATTCCAATGATAATCCAAGCTTACATGAAGAAATCGGAAGGAAAAACCCAAAAATCCGAAATTCTAGATCCAAGAAATTAATACCTTTGATTCGATGTTTGGAGATGATGAAGTGATGGTTATTCCAACTCAAAGACTTGAAGATAGTGATTGATGATTACACCTTGAAGGATACTCTCAAAATCGCCCAAATCTCCAAGAACCGACGAGAGAAAGAGATATAGATGACAAATGACGAAGTCTGACTAAACTGTCCAATTTATAGCCAATCCAGGTTAGCGTGCGCTAGCCCTTGTGCGTAGCGTGCGCTAACGAGTAATTTGGGTAGTCCAGTACCCACTGTCCGAACACGGTAGCGCGCGCTACGTACCTATTTGTAGCGTGCGCTACGGCCATACTACTAGCGTACGTTAATACTCATAGTTAGCGTGCGCTAACGAATAATTCGATGCCCAGTACTGGAGTCCAGAAACTGCCTGTACTCTGATCTGACCTCGATAGCGTGCGCTACAACCATTATTTAGCGTGCGCTATACAATCGGTTGCGTACGCTAAAAACAACACATAGCGTGCGCTATGAATTAATCCAATGCACCCAAAGAGCCACCGGACTCAACTCGATCTGCCCTTAGTGCGCGCTACACCACATATTAGCGTGCGCTACTACAACTCACTAGCGCGCGCTACTTACCATTCGTAGCGTGCGCTACTTATAACTCACCTGCAATGAGTACCTTCGGATCGGCCGGTGGTAACCTTAGCGTGCGCTAAAGCTGAGTGGTAGCGTGCGCTACCTATACCCAATTAGCGTACGCTAAAAGGAGTACGTAGCGTGCGCTACTCCTCACGCACAGCTCGCAACGAAAATGACAACGACGATAAACACGGCACGAAACTCCAATCAGATTAGTGATGAATGACGATTGATACACGATACAATTACTCTGAATGACGAATACCATGACTGAATATGAGTGACAAATGATCAATAATGAATGAAATTACTGAGTATCAATTACTGAATGATAAATACTGAATGATAATTACTGAATTACAACCGGGTATTACATTACTGCCCCAAACACCCAGGCGTATTATGGCTGTTACTCGTCCAGACATTACGACCGTAATGCTAGACACCTTTACGGCCGCACTCGGCAGTTACATTACGGTCGTACTCGACCTGCACCTTACGGCCATAACCGGCCCTGTCTTACGACCGTAGCGAGTCCTTTCGAGGCTTCTGTCCATTTTGTGCGGGTGTGTTGCGGCCGTAATCGGAAGTGCCTTACTGCCGTAACAGCTATTACGATCGTAACTCAGAATGCCTTACAGCCGTAACCCCCATGCTTCAAATCCTGCAGTCCGGCCAAAACGAACACCTCCAAAAATCACAAAACTCGATGATTAGCAATCATGAACATTCCAAATATCAATTCATAAATACACTCGTCTCCGCATAATCTATTACAATAAGATACAACCTAAATAACATACGTAAAACACACGGATATTACAGACTGAATAGGTAGAAAGGCAATCTCAACAAATCAACAACTCATTCAACAAAGAGACATGGAATAATCCTTCTACATCCACTCTGCTCCACAAAGAAGAAAATTCACTCGAATCAATGCGTACACAACTATATGAAACTAGGAATACACGAAAGCTATATCGTGCATACAGATTGATATACGCTTGTATACACAACAACACCATTCACACATATTGGTGTTCAACTGGACCTGCTTCAACACTCTCCCACACAGGCTAGTGTCCAACTCCCAAAAATTAATACCGCCCACACAGGTCGGCTAATAGTTGGCTTCACAACCTACACAAGATCGGACCCCAGTCAACACTTGAGAATACAAGTTTGATTGTCACCGAACAGCTCTCTGAATGTTTAAGCTCTATCTCGGGAGTGAGGCTGTTCTGAGCTCGAGATATGGCATTTGAGCTGGTCTTGTCTTTCTTGGCATTTGGGCATATAATGGACTACTACATTGATTTCGTCCCTATAGACTCCAATCATTTCCATTTCACGACTTATGCATGTTTATGTTTATGGTAGGGTACTTCATCTTTATATTGCTGGTCGAAGGTAGCCGTTCACCAATATGACCATTGATGGTTGGTGAGATTTATGACATCATTATGATCATGTCTTTATGGATACAGAAGTCTCTCCTTTCTCGGCTTTTCATTTAATGCCATATTATCTCTTAGTTGCCAAATTAGAATTTTGTCAGGCGTCATTTAATGTGTGTCACATCCACATTAAATGCTTTCACATTTGGTCCAATGGTTTATGAATAAATATTCATCCATCTAATGGATCTTTGCTGTAGCTTATTGAGAATTTATTTGTTGTAGCATTTATATTTCACCTGTAGAGCCTATAGCTCATTGTTGTATCTTTTCTATTATACCCTAATTTGCTTTATGATTGTCGTCTGCTGTTGGACTCCAACGTCCATCTTGTTGTAGTTTTTAACTTCTGTAGTTTCTGACTGTTGTAAAGCTATGCTGTAGGTTTTGCACTTATCAAAACTCCAGAAAGATGTATCCAAATAATTTCCCCATTTTTAATAATGACAAAACCCAATGAATTCTAACTGGGGTAAAAGTTGAACAACTCGCAGGCATGTTCTAAACATAGTATGGATGTAGATTTAATCACTTATATTTTACAACTTGACCTATGATAGGCTCGTAGGCACGTTATTATAAAAAACTTATACAGCATATGTCAAAGATGTAAATAAATGGATTAAATAATATTATGAGTCGTAATATTTTAAAAATACACAAGTTGAAACTTATGACTTCAGGCCTAAAATAGCTATTATATCACCTCCTAGGAAGCGGGACGACGAAATGGGAAAGACTCACTGCTTCGCGGTGACATACACTGTCCCAAATTCCTTCATTTATAGGTTCATTCAGCACTCTACCTGTTTGTTATAACTTAGCGTCCAATCCTCAGTAGTTGTATCCAATTTTAATTTCCTACAGCAAGGGTGAGAGATACTGTATTCTCGGGTCCTACATCATTCCCCCTTAGTTAAAATATCATATAGCTGTAAGTATGGGTTACGTATTCTACATTGTTCCCCCTTACAGGCTGTATCATATAATACTAAATAGGGAATGTTGTACTCTTGAGTCCTACAACATCCCCCCTTAGTTGATGCACTCTCTGGGATTTAAATACTTATAGTGATTGGGCTTGCTTGTAGAGGTATAAGACCTTTTTATGGATGAAAGAGACTTCATTCACTTGATATATTGGTCATTTGCAAGCTTTCATGAACTTTCTTAGGCAAGACCGTACAGTACATTACAAGGCTATACAGATCTGCCAGGAATTCTACTACATTAGCCCTATAGTGTTAGATTTGATCACGCAGCCCTCTAGCACTTAGTTGTGGTATACTAGATTTGATCAACCGGTCCTCCAGCACTTGATTATAACATCTATTCTAGTTGAATAAGCCTTTTAATATCCATCGTTTTCTCTCTTTCATTTATATGTGCGCTCCTACAGTAATTACTCCTTGTTCATCAATTGGGGCTTTCATCCCTTCAAGTGTAAACTCATCAATAAAAAATATTAGTACATGTTCTAATCATCATAAGTTGAGTCTGTCCAGAATATGATTATAGAATAATGATATGAATAAGAAAAAGAACTGAAAACCTGAGCTCGTTTTTAGACAAAAAATATAGATCTAGCTCATTTGAATCATTGCGATTAATTCTTTACAGCCATCGACTCTGATACCGATTTTTGGTCCCAAAATTCAAATGATGGATAGTTATCATCCTAAATAGCTCGAGAAAGTGCAAAGTGTGTAAGCTTTTAGTAAGTTACTGTATGCATTTTAAAGATGTCGCATATAACAAGCTGTTTAAGGTGTTGTAGTTTAATACCTACAACAACAGTACAAAGTTTGACAAATTGATGTTTTTAGAAGAGTTTTCTTTAGAGCATTGCTGTAATATATAAGTTGGTATGCGACAGATAATAAATGAAGCAAGACAATATTTATAGTGGTTCGAAGGTGGGATAATCATTCTACATCCACTCTGCTCCACACAGGAGGAAATTCACTAGAATCAAAGTGTATACATCTATATGAAATTAGGAATACATGCAAGCTATATCGTTCATACAGATTGATATACACTTGTATACACATCAATACCATTCACAGATATTGTTTTCAACTGTACTTTAGTTAACACTCTCCCATGTAGGTCAGTGTCCAACTCCCAACAACTAATACCACCCACACAGGTTGGTTATTAGTTGGCTTCACGACCTACACAATATCGGACCCGAGTCAACAATTTCAGAATACAAGTTTGATTGTCATCGAACAACTCTCTGAATGTTTAAGCTCTATGTCTGTAGTGGAGGCTATTTTGAGCTCGAGATATGGAGCTCGTCTTGTCTTTCTTTTCATTTGGACATATAGTGGCCTTGTACACCGACTTCTTCCCTATAGACTTCAGTCGTTTCCATTTCACAACTTATGCATGTTTATGTTTATGGTAGGGTACTTCATCTTTATATAGCTGGTCGAAGGTAGCCGTTCACCAATATGGCCGTTGAGGGTTGGTGAGATTTGTGACATCGCTGTAATCATGGATTTATGGATACAGAAAACTTTTGTTTCTCAGCTTTTCATTTAATGCCATATTCTCTATTAGTTGCCAAATTTGACTTTTGTCAGGCGCCATTTAATGCGTGTCACATCCGCATTAAATGCTTTCATATTTGGTCCAATGGTTTATGAATAATTCATCCATATAATGGATCTTTGCTGTAGCTTCTTGAGAAGTGATTTGCTGTAGCATTTATATTTCACCTGTAGAGCCTATAGCTCACCGTTGTATCTTTTCTATTATACCCTGATTTGATATATGATTGCATCTGTTGTTGGACTCCAACATCCTTCTTGTTGTAGTTTCTAACTGTTGTAGTTTCTGACTGTTGTAGACTATGCTGTAGGTTTTGCACTTATCAGAACTCCAGGAAGATGTATCCCAACAATTTCTCCATTTTTAGTAATGACAAACCCAATGAATTCTAACTGGGCTAAAAGTTGTACAGCTCAGAGGCATGTTCTAAACATAGTAAGAATGTAGATTTAATTGCCTTAGATTTTACAACCTGAACTATGAAAGGGTTGTAGGCATGTTATTATAGCAAACTTATACAACATATGTCAAGGATGTAAATAAATGAATTAAATAATATTACGAGTTGTAATATCAGCTTCTTGGAAGCGGGATTGCGAAATGGGCAAGACTCACTGCTTCACGGTGACATACATGGTCCAGAGCCCAAATTCCTTTATTTCTAGGTTCATTCAGCACTCTACTAGTGTGCTATAACTTAGCGTCTAATCCTCAATCGTTGTATCTATTTTAATTTCCTACACCAAGGGTGAGAGATACTATATTCTTGGGTCCTACAACATTCCCCCTTAGTTAAAGCATCATATAGCTGTAAGTATGGGTTCCGTATTCTATTATGTTCCCCCTTACCCACTGTATCATACAATACTAAGTGGGGATTGTTTTACTCTTGAGTCCTACAGCATTCCTCCTCAGTTGATGCACTCTCTGGAATTTAAATACTTACAGTGATTGGGCTTAGATGTAGAGGTTTATGACCTTTCTATGGATGAAAGAGACTTCATTCACTTGATATATTGGTCATTTGTAAGCTTTCATGAACTTTCTTAGGCAAGACCGTACAGTGCATTACAAGGTTGTAGACATCTGCCAGAAATTCTTCTACATTAGCCTTAAAGTGTTGGATTTGATCACGCAGCCGTCCAGCACCTAGCTCTGGTATACTAGATTTGATCAACCGGTCCTCCAGCACTTGATTATAACATCTATTCTAGTTCAATCATCCTGTTAATATCGATCGTTTTCTCTCTTTCATTCATATGTGCACTCCTACAGTAATTACTCCTTGTTCATCAATTAGGGCTTTCATCCCTTCAAGTGTAAACTTATCAATCAAAAATATTAGTACATGTTCTAATCATATGATGAGTCCGTCAAGAATATGATTATAGAAGAATGAGATGAATAAGAAAAAGAACCGATTTTAAAACTTGAGCCAGTTTTTAGACAAAGAAAAAATAGATCTAGCTCATTTGAATCATTGCGATTAATTTTTTAGAGCCATCGACTATGATACCAATTTTTGGTCCCAAAATTCAAATGATGGATAGTTATCGTCCTAAATAGCTCGAGAAAGTGTAAGGTGTGTAAGCTTTTAGTAAGTCATTGTATGCAAGCTATATCGTTCATACAGATTGATATACGCTTGTATACACATCAAAACCATTCACACAGATTATTATTCAACTGGACTTGAGTCAACACTCTCCTACGCAGGCCAGTATCCAATTCCCAACAACTAATACAGCCCACACAGGTTGGTTATTAGTTAGCTTCACAATTTCAGAATACAAGTCTGATTGTCATCGAACAACTCTCTAAAAGTTTAAACTCTATCTCTGGAGTGGAGGCTGTTCTGAGCTCGAGATATGGCATTTGAGCTCGTCTTGTCTTTCTTGTCATTTGGACATATAATGGACTTGTACACTGATTTCGTCCCTAAAGACTTCAGTCTTTTCCATTTCGCTACTTATGCATGCTTATTTTTATGGTTGTGTACTTGATCTTTATATATTTGGTCAATGGAAGTCGTTCACCAATACGATCGTTGAGGGTTGGTGAGATTTATGACACCCCTGCAATCATGGCTTTATGGATATGGAAGACTTTACTTTCTCATCTTTTCATTTAATGCCATCTTCTCTCTTAGTTGCCAAATTCTACTTTTTTCATGGGCCATTTAATGCGTGTCAAATCCGCATTAAATGCCTTCACATTTGCTCTAATAGTTTGTGAATATATTTTCATCCATCTAATGGATGTTTGCTGTAGCTTCTTGAGAAGTGATTTGCTGTAGCATTTATATTTCACCTATAGAGCCTACAACTCACCACCATATCTTTTCTGTTGTACCCTGACTTGCTGTATGATTGTCATCTGATGTTGGACTCCAACATTGTTCTTGTTGTAGTTTCTAACTGTTGTAGTTTTTGACTGTTGTAGAGCTATGCTATAGGTTTTGTACTTATCAAAACTCTAGGAGGATTTATCCAAATGATTTACCCCTTTTGGTAATGCCAAAACCCAATGAATTCTAAATGGGCCAAAAGTTGAACAACTCGCGGGTATGTTCTAAACATAGTAAGAATGTAGATCCATTCACTTAGATTTTACAACTTGATCTATGAAAGGCTCGCAGGCACGTTCTTACAACAAACTTATACAGTATATGGAAAGGATGTAAATAAATGAATTAAATAAGATTACCAGATGTAATCCTTTAAAAATACACAAGCTGTAACTTATGATTTCAGGCCTAAAATAGTTATTTTATCACCTCGTTGGAAGTGGGACGACGAAATGGGCAAGACTCACTGCTTTGCGGTGACATACATGGTCAAGAGCCCAAATTCCTTCGTTTTTAGTTCATTCAGCACACTACCAATTTGTTATAACTCAGCGTCCAATCCTCTATCATTGCATCAAATTTTAATTTCCTATAGCAAGAGTGAGAGATATTGTATTCTTGGGTCCTACAGCATTCCCCCTTAGTTAAAGCATCATATAGCTATAAGTATGGTTTATGTATGTTAAGAATATGGCCTCGAATGCCACTCAGAGGATAAGAGAGTGAGAGCATTGTATTGTAATTACAAATCTTTATTGTTACTATATTATTGTGCATCACAAGCATAATGATTTGGTATATAGAATAACATACCTTGCATTCGAGATAAAACATTCGATTCCTTATAGAGAAAAGGAAATGAGTACTGGAAGTGTTTAGGTCCGAATGCTTAATTAGTTCACAAGTCAATAAAACTTAACTGTGCATTAAGTTTAGACAAGGCTTGTATATCGTGTACTCTGACATGTAGAATGCCTGTATTCATTAAGGATTAGAGGGAGCACATGTTATATGTATGGTAATAGGATTAATATACTCGAACATGACCCACATCAATTCGGTCACATGTCAATGACTGAATCGAAAGGTTGTGATAGCTATACATGGACCTTTTACTTGAGGTTTCAATAGGAGATGTGATTGTGACATATAGTTAGTCATTGGAGTAGTTCGATCCAATCACCGGTTGGTGGCGTCAACCTCGAAATGCAACTTAGTGGGCAAGTAGCTATAATACGTGAGATCTTCGTTCCGGTTTCGTTGAATTTTTCTTCAGTTCAGCGGTTTGTTATCGTCACGTTTTTGGAATTGTGTGTTTGTACTATGGTACGTTGGGTTTTGTAGCCTGCTCGTTGTTGTTTTGAATACTAGACGGTGTGTTAGCGTGTTCGAGACGTCTTCGAGTATCGAGCTGGACGGTCGGATGTTGGCTGAATAGAGTTACGGCTGTAAGGCCTGGCCGATTATGGCCATAAGACTTCCGCAAACCCTAGACTAGGGGGACTCGGTTATGGCCATAAGGGTTATCCTGTTATGGCCGTAATGCTTCATTACGACCGCAAGGCATTGGCCGGTTACAGCCATAATGCATCGGCATATTTGGGGCAGTAGCCCTGGGAGCTCGGTTACGGCTGTAAGGTTATGCCGAGTATGGCCGTAAGGTGTGCCCGTTATGTACGTAAGGCTGCAGCCGTTGCGTACATAAGTCACGTTGACCGATTTACGGCCGTAAGGGGCTGTCTGTTACGGCCGTAATGTTATCGGCCATACATCGGCCTGGCGACGGGCCAGACCTCATTTGCATGCGTTTTTCACATCTGGTGGCGGCTGCGGATGGGAGTATTCGAGGAGAGGTGTCCTTGGTCGGTTATAATCAATTCCAAGGCATTTTGGAGGATTATTGTCGATTATATCTTCATCAAATCCTTGTTCTTCGTCGGATCGAGGTATTTTCTTCCTTAGAACCCTAGTTGTGTAATTTTTTGGGCTTTCATCGTGATTCTTCAATTTAATCCGTGGTTGATGAATTATTTATGGAATTCTTGTTGTCTTGGCCGTGATCTTCGGATTTTGTAACCCGTTTATTGATTTTTATCACCCGGATCATGATTCTTGATTTCTCAGAGGAAACCCTCGGATCCTTGTTGTTTTTCGGGTTGATTCGGATTCCGATTAGTGTTATTTATTCATGGTGATGTTATTTTCGTAGTATTCATGAGGTTTTCGAGTTCCTGGTTGTTCTTGAAAGTTCGAGGGCTATCCGACCGTGTTCATTCGCCGTTCCATTGCTCATGGTATCGAGGCAAGTATTTTGCCCATACATTTCATGTTTCGTAGACGTAATGGTTGGTAAATTATTATATATGCGATCCGAATGTTTTTAATGAACCTTCTAAAGGATCGGTATATTCTCGATAAATATTGTCTTTCAAAAGATAACTCGTACGTTTTGGGAGTAAATGTGCTTTTCTGTATATACGTATTAGTGTTGCGTGGTTGTGATTGTATTATGAGATTTTATTAGACCTTTTCCACCTATTGAGGATTGTTACATTAACTCGTGTACTTGTCCGGTAATTATGTGACATTGTGTGATATGAGTTGTTACTCCTTTGTAAGGAGGTTGTGATGCTTAGTGTTGGTTGGTAGTGGTATTGGCTTGTTGTTATGCGTTATTGTTGTAAGTGATGTGCCTCCAGGTAGGATTGTTGAATCTCCGGGATCCGTCCTTTGCTAGTATGGATCGGGAGTGACCGTAGGGTTATCCAATCGGGTATGTCTTGCAGGGACTCCGAGGTTCGCGGGTTGCTAGCCCGATGCCGGGATAACTTGTGGGGTTATCCAATCCAGGTATTTCTTGTGGGGACTCTGAGGTTCGTAGCTTGTTAGCGTGATGTCGGGATAACTTTTGGTTGTGGTGTGGTTGTGTGATGTACGTGTCATGGGTTGTCCAATCAGGTATGTCTCGCGGAGGCTTCGATGTTCGTAGCTTGCTAGTGCGCTACCGGGATAACTAGGAATGTATGTATGGTTATGGTTATGTGACTGTTGTCAAAGTGATGTGTGATTTGGAATGGTTTCCCATTGGGTTATTCACTCGGGTATGTTCTGCGGGAGCATCTGAGATTCGTGGCTTGTTAGCACGGGACGCTCGGGAATGGGAAACGGCTTCAACAACCCCATCATTCGTTGATATTCAATCTTGACTTGTTGACACGTCAAGTATTGTAGTACAAACTCCGTGACATCTTTCTTCATATTATTGCACCAAATATTTTGCTTCAATTCCTTGTACATCTTACTCGTTCCGGGGTGGATTGAGTAAGGCGTAGCATGAGCTTCTCGGAGAATTCTATGCCTAAACTCTAGATCATCGGAACACAAACACTGCCCTGAAATCTTAGAACACTATCCTCATGGACCATAAAACCAGGGGCTTTTCCATTATTTACATCTTCCTTCAGTTGAGAGATCATCGGGTCAGTGAAAATCTTAACGTCACAAGCACATCCCAACTAAATCTTCAAGTCGAAGGTTCACAAGTACCTATCACAACCTGTCGACTCAGTCATTGACTGTCCTGGAGTGAAATCCATCTGACAAATCAAGGGTGAGTTGGTTCGAGGATACTAATCCCATTAGCATACCTACAATATGTGCTCCCACTAACCATTAGTGACAACAGGCACTCTCCAAGTCAAAGAACACGTCATACAAGTCTTCACATAAACTTAACGCCCAGTCAAGTTTCATCGACTTGCGAATGATTAAGTATTTGAGCCATAGACTTTTCCAGTGCCGATTCCTTATCCAATAATGAGTGGAATGTTTACTCTCAAATACATGGACTAGTTTCTCTATATATATTTACGAGTCAGGGATTCCACTGACTTCCAGTCAATAAAAAAACAAACAAACTGCGTTCTGATAAGAATTTACATAATAACAAGTACAATTCCCTCTCTCATAAATCCTCTAAGTGGCATTCGAGGGCATATTCCTAACATCAACCTACAATAGATGAATTGAGGCAGTGGAATAGAATAGAGTTATATAGGTACTTCTGTACCTTGCCTAAATATTCTCCTACTCTCATTGCACGTCGTTGGAGGCAATATGGAATGAATTCTCAAGGCTCTCGTCGGAAGGGAAGCTACCTGCTCAGGTCATCATTAAGGACAAGTACATAAGGGGCGAACGTCCAACTCATCAAGAGGATTGGATGCTTGCATATGATTTAACTCAAGAAGGCAATGGTTTTTATAGAGACTGTATTAAGGACCAACTTGAAAATTGATGGAAGGGAACAAAGGTCGATCTCCAAACTCACAGAAGGTCAAGCTGACATCATCCATCTCGGCGATGAATCTCACATCTATTGTATTTGTTTACTACATGTACTTTGGTTTTTCGTTTTTATTTAAAGCTATGTACTGTAATCTATTATTTATATAAAAAAAATTACTTTTCCAATGAGAAGATTATAGCTCTAATACATTTACTTTCAACATTATATTCTTAAAAAAAATCAAGTGTGATTTTTGCTATAGACCATGTTTTATGAACTTGCCTACGAGCAGTTCATAGACTAAGTTGTAAGTTGTAAGAAAGTTGTTATAATATTGGGCCAACAAGCCGATCATAGTTAAAGTTGTAAAAAAGTTAGGATGAAAATTTCATAATTCTCAAACATACCTGCGAACTTTTCATTTCTCAGATGAAGTCATATATAGAAGATCAACCTGTAGAGAAGACTTAGAATGTGCTATGGTTTTATCAGTATGGTTTTGGCATTATCAAAAATGGAGAAATTTATTGGGAGTACTGCCTTTGTATTTTGACAAGTACGGCAAAACCACATCAATCATCCTAAAACGGGCTTATATAGCAGCATCCAACTGGAAGAAATGCACGACGTTTGGAGATCGCCAGTCTATAATATATTTGTTGTAGGCATTTGGCTTAGGAAAAGTAACATGTAAATCCAACAGTATGAAACTTGGATATTAAATCATCCTGAGTAAAGAAATATAATATTCACAAAATATTCACATTTAGGAGAGTATTTAATGTTGATTAAGACAACACATAATACATCTGAAAATTGGGATGTGCGTAGCATTCAACGATGTACAGAAGAATATCGGAAGTATTTAATGCAATCATAAGACAAATTATTTTAATTTAAACATTCAGCAGCCGCCTAGCGGAACAGCCTGCATCCCACCTACCTGACAAAGAATACATTTATAAGAGATACATTTCCAAGATTATAAAGAGCCATCCAGAGAACTTGATCAAACACTTGTCAACTTATCATTCTTATGAATTTTTATAATGGATCAATTCTCTTCTACAGTGCCAGCCTACAGCGAAAAGATAAGACATGTCCTCAACTTGTGAACAAAGAACTAGAGTAAATTAATTCAACGATACAGCTACTGCTTGATACTATTCTGCCCTACTTTAAGTTGAGAAGTTTAGTGTAGATTGACGAAGGAAGCACCTCTCTGATCCGCATGGGGCGAAGCTTCTTAGACAAACTTCATTTCTGATCTGTGTGAGAAGATGATAAACTTCAAGACCAGCCTATGCGATCTATGTGAATGGACAAATCTGTGAAGCCGAGTGTATCATCCTATGTGAAGGTACAAATCGAGAGATGTTTAGTTAAAATTATAACTGTTGTGTACTGCCTTGATTTTAATAAATGAAACTCCTGTGTGGAGACCCATTTACTGCTTTACATATTTCCATCATACAACTTGTGATTTTATATTATATACTTAATCTAAAAACCATGTAAGCTTCAAGCATATGTGATTGTAACTACATTAATGCTTTTAAAAGACTTCCACAGCACATAAATTTTATAAAAGAGGATACAACTTATTCACCCCCCAAAGCTGGTCTTAAAGCAGTTATTTGGCTCGAAAAGGAAAGAGTGAGGGAGAGTTATGAACCATATCTTCAAAACAATCTCGATGATTGAGAATTAGAATCTCTTGAAGTTCATATGCATGTGAAGGGTTCAACTCTAACGGATATCATGAGCCATGTGCAAGAAAATGAGGTTAAGATAACTATAATGCTGCTGGAGCAACTGTACAACTTACCAATGTATGGCCTGACTCTGGATGATTTGGAGATGTTTGGGGATAATCTTATTGACTCATATTCGAGACTATTCATAGAAACCCCTTCCGAGAACCCCCATTTCTCATGCCATAATAAAAAATTTACCTTACCATATTTTTATTTACAAGAGTTTTATTGCAAGGTTCTGCAGAACTGTACTGGAGCCTTCGAGATGTGCATAGGCTTACAGTTCAGATTGATGATGGCGATAATGAGTCGCCATAAGGTCAACCAGTGTTACATTTTGTTTGAACAACTTCTTGAAGAGGCTGATAAGCCTGAAACAGCCAGAAAGTCTTAACTACATTCTTTTAGCTACATTCAGGCTTACGGTTTGGGTTGGTTTTTAACTATATTCTTACTAAGTTCGAAATTCAGCAATCTCCTTCTGCTAAAAAGATTATGGCAAGTTCCTGGGAGGAACTATGCCAATTCTATACAACAACGAGACTCCCATGAAAGCGGACCAGATCCAGACTCTATTTCATATTTGAGTGATCCTCGTGATGTTAGTGGCCTATCTACAAGGATGAGAATAGAGAAAAGAATAAAAAGGTCCAAAGTAATAAAAAGGTTTGTTCCCCACAGCAGCTCGCCTATATCTGTTCAGAAGAATAAAAAACACAATTCTCGTGGGGGACTTCGAAATATGAAGTTGTTCCCATATATCCTCATGGGCTACAACGACCCCTGAGGTTACTCCATCAGAACCCATCACCACAACTCCCCCTGTAACTACAACAGTCCCCAGGATATCCCCACAGTGTCCATCCCTACAGAGGCCAATCTATCAGAAGTTGTCCTGATGGCAGCTGCTACTGTTGTATCCACATTAGATCCCGAGACATCTACGGCAATAAAGGATGAGCAAATGTTCCTGAAGTTAGAATAAAAGGGAGCATCGACTACCCCCTCCAAGCCAATAGCCACCTCTCCCTACATGGCACCCACCCTTTTCGGGGGTCCCTCTCCAAATAGGGAACATCATCCTGTAAGGATCCCAACTCCTCAGCAAGATCCCACACCCATCGAGTATCCCAAACTTATAACAGAACCAACTATTATTCGGAGTCCTTCCCCCTCAACTAATTAACCAACCTTGCTAGGAATGGAAATTGAAGAACCTATTAACTGATTCAACATTTGGAAAAGTTACAGGCTTGTTGTATATGACGACTTATTCCAATGGGCTGAATTGGAGCAAGAAGAAAAGTTTGTTCTAGAGGTGATGGATGCAGGGAATTTTGAGTCCCTCATCAAATTTTATGGTTCATTCTGTCATGGACTCAATTTTCAGTACTTCATCGAAAGCGAGAAGGCCAGTCTCAAGGGAAAGCAACCTACTCATGAGCACATTCAGAGCCCAAGTCATCAATCAAATCCCAAATCTGATGGAGATATGATGCCATGCAGGTAGGCATCCAGATGATCCATGAAGAGGCTTGTGAGGTGGAGTTAGCTAAGATACAAGACACCCAAAGCGAGGGTACTTTTGAGTCAAGTGATGAATAGCCTAAGTCCCCCATATATGAAAAAGCTGAAAAATAGATGGAGTATTAATTTTCTCCTATACCCATGAAGAAACATTTGAAACCCAATAGGAGGAACCAGTCCCTCCTGATGATCAGACTGAAGAAGCCGAAGTCTGACAAAAGGAATCAGTCCCTCCTATCCCTCAAGCGGGTGAGACTGTACAGCCGATAGAGGCTCCTAAATAGGAACTGGTACAAGCTCCACTCCCTACAAGTTCCAATACATCATTTGGCTCTGAAGTCATTCTTTGTGTGGATGATACAACAGAGCCCAAAATTGTTGTAGTCATCACTAAATTGGATGAATCATCTCCTCCTACTCCAATGCTTTCTCCACAAAGTGTTGATTGCTGATGAACTCTTTGGGGTCTTGTTGAATAATATTTATAGGGGAAGCTAAGAGAGAACTCTATAAATTTGGCTAGGAGCTCGATTGGCTTAGAGCTATAAAACATGATGAGGTTGGCAAAGAAAGGTTGGTTGATCACGATCACAAGATTGTTGACCTACCTATAATGGTCTCTCATATTGTGAAAGTGGTCAAAAGATTTCAAGAAAGCCAAGCTAAATCAATCGATATTATTTGAAGTATCCACGGCCAAGTCGAGGAGCTTGTCAATGCCAAAAAAGGGAAAGAAGAAATGGAAACAGCAAGGAGGTGGTGGCTTGAGAAGGAAAAAGAGTTTGATGTGATTCTTGATGAATTTATATCTTAAGCAATTGATCGACTAGGTGGACCAAGCATCCGCCAAGATATAGGGTTGTCGTTGTTGGAACTTGGTGCCTAAACTGAAGGCGCAACAGAAATAAAAATAATAATAAATCGAACTCCAAAATGGACCAATCATGTATCGTGTATCCGAATGTAAAATGACAAGGGTAAAGTAATCGAAAACATACCCTCGTAGTCATTTGATTAAATGTTGATGAAAAGTTTGCCACAAACCAAATTTTGCAAGCCTTCTTGAAAAATCCCCGAGCACCGAAAACACCATGCCTCCACTAGCCACGCGCCAGAAGATGACCGGAAAAAATTTGTATTTTCTTGTTCTCATAGAACACGGATATAATAAAATATATCTATCTTATTTAATTTTACAAACACTCTAGGTGATGTAAAACATTTTTCTCTCAATATTTCTCTTCAATTTTTCTCTTAGAAATGATGAAGAAATAAAATGAACAAACTCTCTATCCTTTTTATCTTGATGGCCGTGAGATGTAAGTTAGGTTGGGAGGAGAATTATGGTATTGTTGGCTATATTAAGAAATGTCCACACACCATGCCAAAATATAAACATAAAATACACACCAAGTAAATATATTCTCAACCCCACCAAATATAATCATATCTCATTAAAAATTAAATATAACCAAAACATATATATATTATAGGGTGCACTTTGAGAAAAATAAGAGTTCATTCGTTTCGGTCCGTAAAACGGACTGTCGTGTCTCTAGTCCGATAGATACATCTTGGTACATCTCAAACAAAATTAATACAATTAATTTGTATAATTAATTAATTACACTAAAATATTATTTCTCTAAGAGTCCCCGAGGATATTCCCACAGTGGCCACACTACTACAAAAGAACCATTTAACAGCGGACTTTTAAGAGCGGTTATGCAAAAACCGCTGTTAAATTTGTGCGGTGACATACTTTGTAAATATCATGAAAAGTTAACAGCGGTTATAGCCGCAACCGCTGTTAAATATCGACAATTAATGGCAGTTTTGTAGGAACCACAGTCATAATCCATCTTTAACAGCGATTGTACTCATAACCGCTATTAAATATTTATTATCTTAATTTCAATAGCGGTTTTCTGCATAACCGCTGTTAATGATCCCTTTATTTTTAACCTTCCTTTCTTTCTTCTTTCTTTCCTCTTTTTCTTCCCCGACGCTTCTGACTCCCCCAACTCCGCGACGCTTCACAATCGACCCACGACCTCTGGCGAAATCCCGACCTCCGCAACTCCCCCGATGCTTCGCAATTGACTGCGGTCCTCTACATTGAAATCAAGTACTATTCCGAACTCTCTTCTTTGTTATTGTGTGTTGTGTTGTGTTGTGTTGTGTGTTGTGTGTGTGTTGTGCGTGTATGTGTGTTGTGTGTGTGTAATGTTTGTGTGGCAGTGTGTGTTGTGTGTTGTGTGTGTGTGCTGTATATGTCGTGTGTGTGAGTGTGTGAGTGTATTTTTGTGTGGCACTATGTGTGTGTATGTGTATTATGTGTGTGGCAGTGTGTGTTGTGTGTTGTGTGTGTGTATGTGCAGTATATGTTGTGTGTTGTATGTGTGTGTGTGTGTGTGTGTATTGTTTGTGCAACAATGCTGCATGTACTCATTTTTACACACATATGTATACACACTAACTAATAATAAATGGAAAAGTGCATCTTTTAAAACTTGTGTACATGCAATTTTGCTTTTCCATCCATTAATTTTACTTTTCCATCCCTAATTAGTTAGTGTGTACACTTACGTGTACAAAAATGTGTACATATAGCATTTTTTATTGTTTGTGTGGCAGTATGTGTAATGTAGTTTTACGTGTTATTTTCTTCTTGTTTATCGTATAATTTAATCGATTTAGTTGAGTGTGTGTTTAATTATGTGTGTTTCTTTTGACAACACTATTTTGTGAAACACGAATTATTTTGGGATAGATGTGGTTAACTTCTTAAGGATCTTCTCCCTTTGGGATAGATGTTAAGTTTCGTCTTAAGGATCTTCTCCTAACATTTTGTGCAGATAGAATTAGCAATCTTGACAAATCCATAAGTTGACGTAGTATAAGGTTAATTCTATTTTGACAACCATCGTTCATGTTTTTATTTTAAACAACAGTTATAGGACAACTATACCTTTGTCATTCACTGTCAAAACAATTAAATGAAATTCTTTCCCTTATAGAAAATAATAGCAAATTGAATTTCATAGTATGTGTAACAGAAAAGAAGAAATGGATCGAAGTTGGATGAATGCAAGTCGTGCGAGTGCAGAGTATGACAATGGAATTGAGCAATTTCTTAAATTTGCTCGACAACATCACTCAGAACCCGATGAAAGATACTTTTGTGCTTGTGTGAAGTGTATGAATGGGAGACGACATGAGGCTGACACGATTCATGAACATCTTGCTTGTGAGGGGATAAACACCAACTATACGGTGTGGATATGGCATGACGAAATAGTAGATGTTCCAACTGGAAACACTCATGCAGATATAGATGGTGATCAATTTAAAGAAATGATTCGTGATGTCGGACAAGAATCATTTCAAAGAGCTCATGTCCACGATGCGTTGAAAAGTGATTCAGAGACTCCATCGTATCTGGGGTGTGAAAATCTCATACAACTATCTGCCGTGTTGAAGTTAGTTAATTTGAAGGCAATAAATGGGTGGAGTGAAAAAAGTTTCACCGAATTGCTCCAGTTGATGAATGAGATGCTACCAAAAGGCAATACATTGACTAAGCGTACCTTTGAGGCAAAGAAGGTTTTGTGTCTGATGGGTATTGAGTAACTGTACAGAAATGAGTTTGAAGAATTGCACAAGTGTCCTAGGTGTGGGGTATCACGATACAAAGTGAAGATTGATGGAGAAAACACACAACAAGGACCTCCCGCAAAGGTGTTATGGTATATTCCCATTGTTCCAAGGTTTAAGCGATTGTTTGCTAATAGAGATGATGCAAAGAATCTCACATGGCACGCAAATGAGAGAAAATGCGATTAGACTAATTTGTCATCCAGCTGATGCTGCACAATGGAAGAAAATAGATCATTTATTACCAGATTTCGGGAGTGAGGCAAGAAAACTTAGGCTTGGAATTTCCACAGATGGAATGAATCCGTTCGGTAACTTGAGCACCAAGCATATCTCTTGGCCTGTTTTACTTGTGATATATAATCTACCTCATTGGTTATGTATGAAACGGAAGTACGTTATGTTGCCAATGATGATTTTAGGACCAAAACAACTAGGAAATTACATAGATGTTTATCTCAGCCCGCTGATTGATGACTTTAGAATGATGTGGGATGAAGGGATTTACGTGTTTGATGGTTACCGCCAGCAAAGCTTCATGCTACGTGTAATGTTATTTTGTACGATTAATGACTTTCCTGCATATGAAAACTTAAGTGGATATAGTGCGAAGGGACATTATGCATGTCCTATATGTGAAGAAAACACAAGCTACATTCAGTTGAAAAATGGAAATAAAACAGTTTACACTCAACATTGGAGGTTTCTCAGTCGCCATCACCCGTATCGTAGATTTCGAAAAGCTTTTAATGGATTCCCGAAAAATGGACTTGCGTCGATGCCCTTAACAGGTGAGCAAGTATACGATCGTGTGAAGAACATAAATACTATATTTGGAAAAACTAAAAAGAAGGCTTCTACAACAAACATTTGGAAGAAGAGGTCAATATTTATTGATCTTCCTTACTAGAGACATCTAGATGTTAGACATTGCATAGATGTTATGCATGTCGAAAAAAATGTAGTGCGATAGTGTGATCGGTAAACTTCTTAATGTTAAACACAAAATAAAGGATGGTGTCCAAGCTCATCAAGATATAGAGGAAACGGTAATACGTCCACAGTTGCATCCGCAAGTAGTCGGTAAACGAACTTATCTTCCCCCGGCATGTTATTCTTTATCCAAAAGAGAGAAAATCAGCTTTTGTAATTGTTTACAAGGCATTAAAGTGCCAGAAGGTTATTCGTCAAATATTAAGAGTCTTGTATAAATGCAAAATCTCACATTTGTTGGCTTAAAGTCTCACGAATGTCATGTCTTGATGCAACAACTTCTAGTTGTGGCTATACATGACGTCTTGCCCAAAAAAGTGAGAAATGCCATAACTCGCTTGTGTTTTTTCTTCAATTCTAAATGTAGCAAAATGATTGATATTTTGAATTAGATGAGTGGAGAAACGAGGCTGTTGTTATCTTGTGCCAATTGGAGATGTATTTTCCTCCTTTTCTTTTGATATTATGGTTCACTTACTTGTCCATGTAGTTAGAGAGATTGAAGAGTGTGGCCCTATTTATTTGCAATGGTTGTTTCCGATTGAACGATACATGAAGATTTTTAAAGGGTATACTAAAAACCCATTTCGTCCAGAAGCATCTATTGTTGAGAGGTATATTTCAGAAGAAGCAATCGAGTTTTGCACAGATTACATTTCACAAACACCATCTGTAGGGCTTCTGAAGTCTCGACATGATGGGAAACTTAATGGAAAGGGTACATGGGGTGTTAAAATATTAACCAAGAATCGCGATGAGGTTCTTCAAGCACATTTGTACGTTTTGAATAACACTGATGAGGTTCTTCCATACTTGCCTACTCACGAGAATCTTTTGAAGACAAAGAATCCCCGAATGAACGAGAAATGGTTGTTGATTGAACATAATAAGACATTTCTTGAGGTGGTTTAAGGTGTAACAGCCCCATAATACATCCGGAAATGTTACACGCCGTAGGCCCTTCTTACAAGGATCTACAAGGCTAAACTCTACTAGACTACCAAAATGAATGACCGACCGGGGTCAATCTAAATACAACGCAGACCGACAAGGTCGTTAAACAATTCAGAAACAAATGAACTTTACATCTCAATGACAAAAATAAACTTGAACACAGAAAAGAATGACAACTCAATTTAATAAATGAAAATTACACCCATGCAAGGGTGAATACTCGAACGACAGAGAAATACCGACCAAAATGAAACAAAAGAAAAGACTCTAACTCTGGTGTGATTAGTATCATTGTCCTCCATCTCCTTCCCACCTAATCCCGTGGATCGCTCCCGAGTTGCCAAAACTCGAGCGCATAATGCACCCACCCCGAAAACTGGGGTTAGCAACCGGAATTTTGCTAGTGCAAGTACATAACACACAAGATATACGAATAATAATAACACAAAACTCAACAGTCGTGAAACCTTAACACGAACCACACATTCAAATGGTCAACACAGAATAGTATTACATACACAAGGTGAAAGATAATCACATTTTCATATTCTCCGTACAGAACATAACACTAATAAAACTTTGAACGAGCCCAAGGAGTCAGAGGAATCCCTTTTTATAAAAGGAAAAGTATTTTGATAAGAAAGTTCGAAAACATTAATATTGACTCGGGCCATCTAGGGGTTTTGAAAATCAAATGGGAATACTTTAGAAAATACTTCAAAAGCTCTCGGGTCCTTGACCCAACATGTGGAAAACAATTTGCAAGAAAACTATCACAACGTCATTCGGGGTCCTCGACCCAAATGATAAAACACTATCACAAGTGAATCATTACAACATCTCACGGGGTTCTCGGCCCAATCCAAATAATATCATCACGAGATCAAATCTCAACATCTCACGGGGTCCTCGACCCAATACACAGAATAATCAACACAGTACAATCAAAGGCACAACCTCTCATTCGACAAATCCTGCTCAAGACCCCTGATTAATTAACCCTCGGAGATCTCGTCAAATATCCTTGGTTAATTAACCCTGATACCAACATTTAAAACAAATTGGAACGAACTCCATAAACACAATCCGCGGTCTACATCAAGACCAACATTAAAAGCAAGTTGCAAAGATTTAAATTTCAAAAATCATTTGATAACGGGGTCTTAGATATCACTCAAATATCCATTACCAATAAGCCTGCCAGGCGCCTCCCTTGCACACCTGTGTACCGGCGTTCACTCCACTATATTGGCCGCCCATTGCATATGTCACCGCGCCGGCGTTCACTCCCATAGGAGTCGCCCCTTGCTCGCGCATTAAGTAACACCGGTGTTCACCAATCATATGGAGCCGCTCATTGCAGCGTACAACAGGCCGGAGTGCACGCCCCGCCCTCAGAGGTACCCGGATATGACGTCTCTCATAACAAGTATTCACATTATTACAAATACCAAGCACACAGTTAACTGTTGCAACAATTATCAAATCTGTTCATCAATCCACATAATTTATTCGCCAGTACGCAACTACGCAAAATGAACAATAACTCGCACGTTATTCATCAAGACTTAGCACATTAGGCCTTCAACACTATCAATTAATACTACATAATTATACACACATATCTATATATATATATAATATAAATGCAGATATTCATAACATGATTCATACACTTCAGCAACAATGATTTCACGTAATTATAATTCGTATATCAAGGTACTTGCCTTGGTAATCTCTCGCGAATACTCCGGAAATACAGTTGATTGGAACAATCCAGAACTCCAACAAAAACGACGATCGGAGAGGCTCAAAACTGGATTATCGTAGGAAATTCGTCCTTAATATCCTATCATAAAATAAACAACCAATCACACAAGGAAAAGCATAAAAAGATGGCCGAACCCTAACTGTTCTCTTCGTAACGTACGTTACACACATATGTAACGTATGTTGCGTCTGCACGTTAGCGCACGTAAGCTACAAGGAATAGCGCACGCTAAGCATGCATTGGACAGTTCTTCTCAGTTCAGACGACTGCCTTGCCTGAGGGTATAACGTACGTAATGCATAGAGCTTAACGTACGTTATATTCACACATATCTCACTCATGTGAATCAGAATAACCCTATGGTGTTGATGTCTACGAATTCCCGGTTAATCCTCCCATCATAAGACTCACTCCAAATATTGATTATAGATCCTCAAAGGTAGTTCGGAAAATCTGAGGTTGTTACCAACATTAAGTCTATGATCATTATGGAAACACCATACAATATGGTTTATTAATCTCAGAATTTTACCTTACTTGATTATCATAACAAGAGTCGGACTATAACGTTCTTAACTCGGGTAACTAAAGCATGAACATTCCAACTTCCAAAAACATGGTGTTCGTGATAAAAATCATCTATGGAGCTTAATAATCCCGGTGGTATGTTCATAACGTCCTTAAGAACACGAATTCAAGGTTGAGGTAGCATTAACATACCTTAATATGAAAGAAATGCAGAGACAAGAGGTAGCATCCAACTTCGATTGCTTGAATGTCAATCCAAGATGTTTCGTAACTTAAATGATCGAGTCTACGTGTTCTATATGTGTTTTAGAGGGCTGGAGACCCTCTAGAAATGGAGGAAAACGAATTACAAGTGAAAGGGATGAAGATAAATGAAATGGGGTGTTGTCCATATATATAATATCTTGAGATTTACGTACGTTAGCCTTAGCCATTTACGTACGTAATCGACTTAGCGCACGCTACCCTTCGATCTTAGCGTACGCTAACGTTCACTGATAGCTTACTGTCTCGTTCTGTACTAGCTTACGTATGTTACTCCCTATGCATTACGTATGTAAGCTACACATATTAGCGTACGCTAGTTACAAACCTTAGCGTACGTTAACACCCGTTGACCCTAAAACTGTCCAGGTTCATCCGCGGGAATCTTTCCGAGCCCCACCACCAGCCGTCCATGTGTAATACCCGAGATCTTTATTCCGGATTCGTTGGGTTTTCTGGGTTTTATCGGTTTGTCATGGTCCTCATCGTAGGAGTTTCGTGCCATGTTTGGTTGTGACTTGTTGGGACATGTTTTTGGAGGCATTTCGGATCACTTTGTGAGTTTTTGAGATTTTGTGGCGTAGCGCACGCTAATGCTTGAAGCATAGCGCACGTTACTGCATGGTGTTTAGCGCACGCTACTGGATGTGTAGCGCACGCTAAACCGGGCGATTGAGCGATCCGGTAGCTACTAGGATCGGGATCGAGCTTTGTTAGCGCACGCTAAGGCCGATAGCTAGCGCACGCTATCGACTGCTTAGCGCACGCTCCCTCTTCTTTCTAGCGCACGCTACTCGGTAGGTGCAGTTCTGTCCAGAGGCTACTGGACTGGTTTTTGTGACCCGTTAGCGCACGCTACGGCTTTTGGGCTAGCGCACGCTAACTATGTTATACGCGGTTTCTCTGGAGCGTTGACCCCGTTAGCGCACGCTAATGAAGGATGATTAGCGCACGCTAATACTGTCCAGTATAAATACTGGACAGCAGCATTAAGTCGTCATTTCCCACTTTTCTTCATCTCTTCCGACGGGAGTGAGATCCAGAGGCGAGTAGGACCGATCCTTTTCTTCTAGCTTCATCTTTGAGCGGATTTGTAGATGTTTAACAACATCTAATCGTCTTCTTGGTCCAAATCAAGGTAATCTCTTGTTAGAACCCTATTTTCTTAAATTTGGGGTTTTTGCTTGGAATTGTGATTCTTGACCGATCTCATCCGATCGGTTATTTGTTCTTGTTTGTCTTGGCCGTAATCTTCAGATTTTGTTAACCGTTCATCGACTTTTATCGCCCGGATCAACGATTCTTGATTTCTTTGAGAATACTTAGATCCTTGTCGTTTTTAGGATCGTTTCGGATTTCGATTAGTGTTATTGAATTGTGGTGATGCTATTTTCGTAGTATTCGTGGTTGTCAAGTCTTGATCGCTTTGGAGGTTCGAAGGTTGCCCGATCGCGCCCGTTAAATCGTTTCGTTGCTCGTGATATCGAGGCAAGTATCTTGTCCATACGTTTCATGTTTCGTAGGCGTAATTATTGATAAATGATTATATACGAAACCCAATGTTTGATGAACGTAAAAAGGGATTGGTATGTTCTCGATAAATGTTGTCTTCCAACGATAATTTATGCACTTCGTGAATATATGTGCTCTCGGAATATGTGTGTTGGATTTGTATGTTGAAAAGATGATATGATCACTTTGAATGAGTCTATTAGACCGTAATCCTTTGGCGGGGATTACGTAATATTATGGGTACTTGTTCGTTAAGAATGTATTACGTGGGATATTAGTTGTTACTCCTTTGAAAGGAGGCTGTGATGTTTAAGTGTTGCTTGGCTTGATGTTCTACTCCTTGTGATGTGATTGCTGAAAGTGATGTGCCTCCGGGTAGGATTGTTGAATCTCCGGGATCCATACTTGCTAGTATGGGTCGGGCGTGACCGTAGGGTTATCCAATCCGGGTTTGTCTTGCGGGGACTCCGAGGTTCGGGGCTTGCTAGCCCGATGCCGAGATAACTTGTGGGGTTATCATCAGGTATGTCTTGCGGGGACTCCGAGGTTCGTGGCTTGTTAGCCCGATGCCGGGATAACTTATGGTTGTGGTATGGAATGGTTCCGTGACTGTTGTCACGAGGACATGTGATTTGGTATGGGTTCCTATTGGGTTATTCACTCGGGTATGTTCTACGGGAGCATCTGAGGGTCGTGTCTTGTTAGCACGGGACGCGAATAATCCTTAGGAACATGTGTTATGTGATTCGGGTTGTGGACCCTGTGGCTTATGATTTGGGTCTTGGACCCCGTGTGTTGTGAATTGGGTTGTGAAACCGCGTTTTATTATTGGAATCGTATTTTGGAAAGATGATTTTGGGCCGTGTTCCCAAGTGTTTTCGAAAGACTTGAGAATTCCTTATTTCCAAATGTTTTCAAACTCCCGAGACCGTAAAATATTTTGTGTGAGATACATGGTTCTATCCCTACCTTTTATAAACCAAACTGTTTTGAGTAAGTGATTTATCTCGGGAAATATATTCAAGATTTTATATTCTTGAAGCACGTTATGTATGGCTTGTACTTTTGGTTTTATACTTGCACTAGCAAAACAGTGGAGTTTTGCTAACCCCCGAGTATTCGGGGGGTGGATGTCTGTATTGCGTCCAGGTACTTGCAGGTAGCTGGGGAGCGAATCACAGGATCGATACGAAGGATGATGGGAAACGAAGGTACTAATCACGTGAAGACCAATTGTAGAGTATTTGGTAGAGTCATGTTGGTTACCCCTCCGATGTGTTGTTACCCCGGTTTATGGGAGTGTTATTGTATTCTAGCCCCTGCGTGGGTATGTGTTCTGGGCAAGTATCATGTATGTAATGTTGTGTGTGTTGTGATATAAGACCTAATCGGTCTAACGGTCCTTTACGTAGCCATGTCGGCATGTGAAGTGATGCATTGTTTTGTATTTAGCCTGGTAGATCCTCGCGGAGAGGGTCTGCGGCGCTGTAATATTCCCGAATGGTTTGGGGGTGTTACAGAATATGGTATCGGAGCTTAGGTTGAGGAAACCTAGGCTGTCGGGTTGAGTTGAGTGTTGTCGGGTCTTGTCTTGTCAGATTTGGTCTGACTGAGTGGTGTCGCGACGCGTCGTCTGAGTTGTCGGTCGTGATTAGTATCGAGGTGCAACCATCATCTTCGTGCGATCTATGGATGTAAGTCTCCCTACTTTGTTGTGTCTCGTGCTATACGACTTTATGTAATTCTGTGTTACTATGTGGAGTCTAATTGTGCCTCGTGAATACTTATTCCATACTTGTTTGATTCTCGTATTGTGTTGGAATAAAGAGTAGTACCGGTGTGCATGTATATATGTATACATCTTTGTGTGAAATCGTTTTTACAGGGATGATGTTTTGGACTAGTTACTCAATAAAAGTTTATCAATGTGGTATTTTAAACTTCAAATGTTTTGGGGAAGTCACGTAAATTCTATTTAAAAATATCCTTCGAGAAGGAAAAATGATTTGATTTTCGTATGAGGACCTCGAGACCAAAAATTTTGAGAATTCAAACTATACATATTATATTTTCATCTTGCATTGAAAATTTTCAAAATATTTTAAATGCTTAAACGAGGTCTACCAATAGTTTACTTGAGACGTGACTTTCGCTTTCAACTTTTCCGGTTAAACGATATGTAGTGAGAATGTAAATTGTTGGCGTTTGGATTCGTATGTTGTTGTTTATTTGTAACCTTCGACTTTCGGCATTATTTGGTATATGTTCATGAATAACAATTGTTGTGTGTGGTTATGTGTAACTTGAACTGTTTTCTTATCCGCTGCGTGTGTAAAGTCCAAAGTGACTTTTTGGGTACTTTTACCAAATAGTGTGTGTTTCAAAATGACCTTCTGGGTTTGTAAATTTGAATTATTTCGCTGACCCTTTTTCCCAACTCTTTTGTTGGGCGATTTAACATATATTTTGAAACTATTGAGTTTTCGCGTTTACGCCTTGTAATTTCAAACGGTATTTGGTGACGGTATTTGGTATTTGGAAAATGACTTTTGGGGAGTATTTGGAAAGTATTACCGTCATCGGCCTTTTTGGCATTTTGGAACGTTTTCGAAAATGGTTTTCAACTTGGTGAGTTCCGGCGTGAAAACCGTACAGAAAGTGACTTTGATATAATGGATGATTTCAATTTCATTGCATTTATAAATCGCATAACAACGGCATTATAAATGAAGATTGTTGGTATAATAGTTTGTATATTGTGCTCTAGTTGGAATTAAATGGTAATACGTATATAATTTAATGATGCTGGATTAAAGACAGAGATGTGAATATCTTGCTATGTGTCATGATCTTTCGTTACCATAGGTTCTTGTTTGTTAGTATGCCGAGGGGCAGAGGTCGTGGTCGTAACCGTGGTGTCGATGGCCACGGGGATCAGATGCGGAATCGAGAGAATGCTGCTGGGAATGATTTTAGTTTGGGTGTTGCTACTATATTGCAACAAGTAGCGACTCAGATGACTCAGTTGACCCAGGTGGTTCAACGCAGCATTGACGCGAGTCAGAACGTTGGTGTAAATCAATGGCTTCGCGAGGTAGTTCGTATGAATCCCCCTCGATTCGCCGGTGCTGTGGATGCGTTGGGCTGGGATGGTTGGATTTTCCAGTTGGGAAAGATTTTCGAGGCTGTCGGATGTCCTGAAGAGCGGAAGGTACCTATCGCTCAGTACCTTCTCGACAAAGATGCCGCTAATTGGTGGGAAGTTTTTAAACCTCGTGATCGTGATGTCACGTGGGCTGAGTTCCAATCATTTATGTTATCCGAGTTCTGTCCGAAACCGATTAGAGAGCAGAGGATTCGCGAATTCTACTTGGCAGAACCGCAAGATATATCGGTGTCGCAAGCTATCATCGATTATAGCAAACAGCTCAGTTATGTGCGAGACCGGGTGAGAACCGAGGAAGAGAGAATCCTTCACTTTGACAGACGGATGAAGCCGGATATTCGCGTGTATATGTCGGGATTCAATTGCACTTCGTTGATGGACTATCAAGATCGAGCATTAGCCCGTGAACTAGCTTCGTTATCATCGGAGCGTGTATCCGAGTCGAAGAAGCAGAAGAAGTCCAATGATCGCGTGGACAGTGCAGGAGTCGGTGTTTCTAATTTGCAACGTAGTAGTCTTTCTGCTGTGAAGCTCCATCGCTCGATGCGTGGAACTGAGAGTTCCAAGTCTTCTGTTCTGACTCCTGGTAAAGCCAGGGGATGTTTTAACTGTAATGTGGCGGGACATGTTCGTGCACATTGTCCTTCTCCGCCAGTAACGTGTTACAGGTGTGGACTCGAGGGGCACCGAGTTCAGTTTTGCGAGATGGTTTCCGAGCCTTCCGGGGCACGGACTTGAGCACCGACATCTGGATCGACTCCGAGAAACCCTGAGTGGCTTATCCTATCAGATGTTTGTTATGTTATTTCCCTCGTTTTGTTGTTTTGATATTCCGGAGATTAACTTCTTTTATTCGAAGTGAATCGGATTTTGAACTCTGTACTTTCGACTCTGTCGAATCATTTATGTTCGTTGATGTTTTCTGAACTTGTCCTGTTCTGTGCTTTTGGTTGACCAAACGAGTTGTAGTATTGTTTCAGAATAAACCGTTTGTCGCTATGACTTTCCTATTGCAATTCCCTTTCCTGTGGATCTTATGTGAATACACATCTTGTTGTCTTCACCGGATCGTATTTCGTCTCGAGCCGAGATGTGAACTTTGGGGTTGTTGTTTGAGTATTATTGTTCGTCGTGATTCGAACATGATTGATCGACTGTTGTCGTCTCGATCGTTGTAACTCAATCGTTTGATGGTTCAGTTTTTGTTGATCTCGTTTTGTAATTGTTGAGCGTTCGGACTCCTTCGTGATTTCCTTAAGTTCGGGGAATTTGCTTCATTTTCGACCTCCCAATCCTCGCGTTGTGGAATTTTGTATTTGTTCAGCGATTAGATCGCATTGTGATTGGTGTACTGTTGAATTACTCAACCTTATTGATTTTCATTCGTCATGTTTTGTTATTTCGGCAACGGATATCGTGTGTTATCCGAGTTTGTTTTGCCTCGTTCGTTTATGTTTCAAGTTTCGAGGACGAAACTTCTTTTAAGAGGGGTAGAATGTAATACCCGAGATCTTTATTCCGGATTCGTTGGGTTTTCTGGGTTTTATCGGTTTGTCATGGTCCTCATCGTAGGAGTTTCGTGCCATGTTTGGTTGTGACTTGTTGGGACATGTTTTTGGAGGCATTTCGGATCACTTTGTGAGTTTTTGAGATTTTGTGGCGTAGCGCACGCTAATGCTTGAAGCATAGCGCACGCTACTGCATGGTGTTTAGCGCACGCTACTGGACGTGTAGCGCACGCTAAAGCTGGCGATTGAGGCGATCGTATCTCCGGATCGACTGAGCTTTGTTAGCGCACGCTAAGGCCGATAGCTAGCGCACGCTATCGACCGCTTAGCGCACGCTCCCTCTTCTTTCTAGCGCACGCTACTCGGTAGGTGCGCCCGTCGCAGGCTACCGGATCGTTTTGTGACCCGTTAGCGCACGCTACGGCTTTTGGGCTAGCGCACGCTAACTCGTTATACGCGGTTTCTCTGGAGCGTTGACCCCGTTAGCGCACGCTAATGAAGGATGATTAGCGCACGCTAATCATCGATATAAATCTTGGGCAAAGCATTAAGTCGTCATTTCCCACTTTTCTTCATCTCTTCCGACGGAGTGAGATCCAGAGGCGAGTAGGACCGATCCTTTTCTTCTAGCTTCATCTTTGAGCGGATTTGTAGATGTTTAACAACATCTAATCGTCTTCTTGGTCCAAATCAAGGTAATCTCTTGTTAGAACCCTATTTTCTTAAATTTGGGGTTTTTGCTTGGAATTGTGATTCTTGACCGATCTCATTCGATCGGTTATTTGTTCTTGTTTGTCTTGGCCGTAATCTTCAGATTTTGTTAACCGTTCATCGACTTTTATCGCCCGGATCAACGATTCTTGATTTCTTTGAGAATACTTAGATCCTTGTCGTTTTTAGGATCGTTTCGGATTTCGATTAGTGTTATTGAATTGTGGTGATGCTATTTTCGTAGTATTCGTGGGCTGTCGAAGTCTTGATCGTTTTTGGAGGTTCGAAGGTTGCCCGATCGCGCCCGTTCGTCGTTTCGTTGCTCGTGATATCGAGGCAAGTATCTTGTCCATACGTTTCATGTTTCGTAGGCGTAATTATTGATAAATGATTATATACGAAACCCAATGTTTAATGAACGTAAAAAGGGATTGGTATGTTCTCGATAAATGTTGTCTTCCAACGATAATTTATGCACTTCGTGAATATATGTGCTCTCGGAATATGTGTGTTGGATTTGTATGTTGAAAAGATGATATGATCACTTTGAATGAGTCTATTAGACCGTAATCCTTTGGCGGGGATTACGTAATATTATGGGTACTTGTTCGTTAAGAATGTATTATGTGGGATATTAGTTGTTACTCCTTTGAAAGGAGGCTGTGATGTTTAAGTGTTGCTTGGCTTGATGTTCTACTCCTTGTGATGTGATTGCTGAAAGTGATGTGCCTCCGGTAGGATTGTTGAATCTCCGGATCCATACTTGCTAGTATGGGTCGGGCGTGACCGTAGGGTTATCCAATCCGGGTTTGTCTTGCGGGGACTCGAGGTTCGGGCTTGCTAGCCCGATGCCGAGATAACTTGTGGGGTTATCATCGGGTATGTCTTGCGGGGACTCCGAGGTTCGTGGCTTGTTAGCCCGATGCCGGGATAACTTATGGTTGTGGTATGGAATGGTTCCGTGACTGTTGTCACGAGGACATGTGATTTGGTATGGGTTCCTATTGGGTTATTCACTCGGGTATGTTCTACGGGAGCATCTGAGGTTCGTGGCTTGTTAGCACGGGACGCGAATAATCCTTAGGAACATGTGTTATGTGATTCGGGTTGTGGACCCTGTGGCTTATGATTTGGGTCTTGGACCCCGTGTGTTGTGAATTGGGTTGTGAAACCGCGTTTTATTATTGGAATCGTATTTTGGAAAGATGATTTTGGGCCGTGTTCCCAAGTGTTTTCGAAAGACTTGAGAATTCCTTATTTCCAAATGTTTTCAAACTCCCGAGACCGTAAAATATTTTGTGTGAGATACATGGTTCTATCCCTACCTTTTATAAACCAAACTGTTTTGAGTAAGTGATTTATCTCGGGAAATATATTCAAGATTTTATATTCTTGAAGCACGTTATGTATGGCTTGTACTTTTGGTTTTATACTTGCACTAGCAAAACAGTGGAGTTTTGCTAACCCCCGAGTATTCGGGGGGTGGATGTCTGTATTGCGTCCAGGTACTTGCAGGTAGCTGGGGAGCGAATCACAGGATCGATACGAAGGATGATGGGAAACGAAGGTACTAATCACGTGAAGACCAATTGTAGAGTATTTGGTAGAGTCATGTTGGTTATCCCTCCGATGTGTTGTTACCCCGGTTTATGGGAGTGTTATTGTATTCTAGCCCCTGCGTGGGTATGTGTTCTGGGCAAGTATCATGTATGTAATGTTGTGTGTGTTGTGATATAAGACCTAATCGGTCTAACGGTCCTTTACGTAGCCATGTCGGCATGTGAAGTGATGCATTGTTTTGTATTTAGCCTGGTAGATCCTCGCGGAGAGGGTCTGCGGCGCTGTAATATTCCCGAATGGTTTGGGGGTGTTACACCATGTGCTAGCCAGCATGTTCAATAATTGACCTCCTTACGTACGCTACGTCTAGCTCATAGCGTACGCTATTTCCAGTTTGTAACGTACGTTACGCTTACCTGTTAGCGTGCGTTACGACGTAGTTGCATGTGAAGGATTAAAGGTTGATATTATCATGTATGAGGATACGAATACGGAAACGGTCGTACTTCGATTATTGATAGCACCATTTCAGGTAATACAGGGTTCAAATACAGATGAAAATACCCAACAATTTATCCGGATATTACATAAGGTACAAATCTCCGAAAGTGAAGGCGCATATGAAATGTTAAAATAGCTAGCTTACAGGCCGAAGTCTGATGTCGTAACTTGGAATGGATATGATATCAATAAGTACTCATTCTATAGAAAGTCACAAGATGACAAAAGTATGGTTCAAAATAGTGGAGTTACTCTACAAGCCGAGTCCATGCACTTTTCAAGCTCGAAAGATAAAAATCCAGTTATGGCATCGACAAGTTACTATGTAGTTATTGAAGATATATGGGAACTTGATTATGTTAAGTTTAAAGTGTCTATATTTAATTGTAAGTGGGTTGATAATAACACAGGTGTGGTAATCGATGAATTGGGCTTTACATTGGTAGATCTTTCATAAGATAGCTTACACTGACGAGCCTTTTATCATGGCATATCAAGCTAAACAGGTGTTTTATGTCAAGGATCTGTTGTGTCAAGATTTAACACCTTCCGACCGGCGATCGCCTCCGAGGCCGAGCGACCGACTTACAGGCCGAGCGACCGACTTACTGCCGAGCGACCAAGGCAAGCCTGCCGATCGGCGACCAGGCGACCGAGCCTTAACCCAGCGGGCATGCTAGGCCCGGCCAACCGTAGGGCCGGGACAAGTCCCGGTGCGAGCGATCGTCATCAAGACGATCGCCTCTCGTTACTCGACGACCTACACTTGTCGATCGAACGTCTCTCGGCACACTGAGACCTACCCTTGGCGACCAGACCCTTGGCGACCTCCATCCCGGCGGATGTCGACCTCGAAGACCATCCAGTCGATCACCACCGATGACCATCCAGTCGGCAAAGGCCAAGTCTCAAAGTTGACCCCACGTGCAGATCCACAAAAGGCGCTGACAATCTTGTCACCTACCTCACCTACCAGCATGGCCCAGACCTGCGAAAGGAGTTGGCGGACAAGACATGTGACTACAGCCTGCACCTACTGACAAGGTCCGCCGAAAGTAGCTAAGTGGGACCTCCCGTGATAAGTGCTTCGGACGCGTGCCGGATCCTCATTGGACCGCACTACCGCCACCACCAGTAGCTGACTTTGGACTTTTGGCGGCAGCACGTAACCTTTAGGGCGATCGCCCCATTGCATTAAATGCCGAAAGGCGATCGCCCACTAGGGGACAGGGCCCTCTCTATATATACAAGGCTCCCAAAGACTTGTCCAGGGACCGAAACTCTTCTGCACAAACCGAGATTCGACTCTCTAAACACTCAAACTTCACAATTCAAGCACTCAATACAGAAACAATACTTGCACTTGGCTAACATCCAACTCTTGGCAACAGCTTTCTTTCGGTCTTACTTCTCCCGGCCTTTTCTCCTCGAGCAGATTACCGGCGGGACGAAGAACACCTAGCTTCGCTCAAGAGCCGGATCAACAGAGTCTTTTTACACTCATTGTATTTAGATTTCTCTCATTAATACTTGTATCCACGAATATTTGTATTAATAACATCTCGCGAGAGCATTCAAGCCCGGGCCTAACAAACCCGGCAAATCTTGTTTTATTTATCTTCTCTCGGAAGTGCTCCCGCATTTGTTTGTTGTCCGTCTTCCAGCAGTATTAATCTTCGGATAAATATTTTGGGCAACAACAATTGGCGCTAGAGGAAGGGGATCCAACCCTCGAATTTTTACACCTACCGTCCCGAAGAACACTCACTGTTCTCGGGGCAGATATTTGAAGTGACACTCACTGCACTTCAAAAGAAATCCTTCAGAAAACATGTCTTCCGCCTCCGCGTCGAAGAAAGCCGGCCGCCTGGCCAGACCCTGCCTGGCCCCCCGAGCCGCAGCCGATGGTGGAAGGTAGCCGCCGCGGCCGGAGGCGCCGACCACGTCCCGGGAAGGCGGCCCGAGCCTCTCGCTCGATCGGTTCCGAACCAAGGAACAGATCGAAGGGGCCCCTGCCGCCCTTCAGAGCGACGGCGTGCTCTCGACGCGCCTCGGCTACCGCCCCGGTCTCTCGCCGGGAGATCAGCGAAGCTCAAGGCTCTCATCGGCCGAGCGTTCGCCAGAGGCTCCCGTCCGCAGAAGAGGCGCTCGCCCGGAGCACCTCGTCTTCGATCGCTGGGCGCGACCCGACACGCGGCCGGGCAAAGCCCGGCTACGAGACGACGGAGTTTGAGTCCGTCACTGAGCTCGGCCTACCCGACTCCCGAAGGCGCCTAGCCGTCTGGCTCCCCCTCGCCGAATTGCCGAGGTCGGCGGCAGCTGAGCCCGGAGAGCGGGACCCGATCGCCTCGGCTCCTGCTCCCAAAGCCGATCGGCAAGCGACCAAGCCACGGCGATGGCTGCAATGCAACGTCAAGTCGACGACATGAAGGCGCTCCTGGAATCCAGGGCCGGCGCCAAGAAGACGATCGCCGGGCCAAGCGAGCCGCTCGCGATCGACATCGAGCTCGCCCCCGTGCAGCATAGGATCGCTCCCGCAAACACCCATGTACGTGGGGCGATCGGACCCCCAAGTGCACCTGAGGAGGTTCAACATCTACATGACCGGGTGTGGGGCATCGGACGCGACCAGGTGCCGAATGTTCCCTCTGACGCTGGACGACCTCGCCCACCGGTGGTATACTTCATTGCCACCTCGGTCCATTGGCTCCTTCAACGAGCTGGCGCACGGCTTCACCGAGTACTTCGCCACCCGGGTCGGCCGGCCTGAAGGTCCCCTTCGCATGATGCAAATCAAGCGGGGAGAAGAAGAGTCCGACTCGGACTACATCGACCGGTAGACGTAATCATCCTCAATGGCGAGCCCATAAGCGATGAGACCGCCCTCTACGCGGTCCTAGGAGGTTTTCAGGTTTTTCGCCTATGTTCGGGCATCTTACAAAGACCCAACCTACGACCTACGCGACCTTCCGGCAAGAGCCGCAGATTTTACGGCGTGCAAAGGTTTCTTCTTAGCTGTGAGCGGCGCGATCGGCACCGGACGACGATCTCCCACCCGATCGCCAATATCGACCTACGAATAAAGCGATCGGCGGCAGCGACGATCGACGATCTTCGGCCCGATCGCCGATCATCACGCTACATCATCCGCAGATTCGGAGGACACGATCGCCATCTACAGCCCGGATATAACATGACGGACTAAGGCATAAGATCGCCTCCACCGCACATCATAAAGCCATGGCCTGGCGATCGATGGAACCGGCCGCCGGCCATGCAAGGTCCCTTTCGGCCAAGATCGCCCGCCCTTCGTTTAAATACGAGGCCGGCATAGTCGGAGGGCCCTCCAACATTAATCAGTGGACTCATTCCACAACCCCGTCTCAACGTACACCGTCGAGGTCGGCCATCTCCATGGCTGGCCGAGGTGGAAGCAGAGCTAACAAGCCGCGGGCGTGGAGTTGATTCATCCGACGCTGCCCCGCGCAAGGACTCCTCTAGACCGAGACCGCACGCCTTTCGTTTAAAAACAAGGCGAGGCGCAGCCTAACAGAGGACCCTCATAATAAAGTGAGTCACGAGGCACTCATTGTCTTTGTGCACCAAGACACGGTCATGGGGTCGGTCCATCGATCTCCGCGACTGTGCACGATTCCTCAAATAAAGCGAAACCACCAAGTTTCCATGGGGGATCGGCCAATGTTGTTTTTTGCAGGTACAAGACCGAAAGATAGCTAAGCCAATCGACCATGATTAAGCCCAATTCCGAGTCGTAAGTCACTCGGATCGCCTGTCCTCATCCGTACACGATCACCAAGAAGAACCACCTCGCACCATGTCTTCAAAATAGGATCAAGCTGTGGGGCAATTGTTGTGTCAAGATTTAACACCTTCCGACCGGCGATCGCCACCGAGGCCGAGCGCCCGACTTACAGGCCGAGCGACCGACTTGCTGAGCGACCAAGGCAAGCTCGCGATCGGCGACTGTGCGACCGAGCCTTAACCCATGGGCATGCTAGGCCCAGCCAACCGTAGGGCCGGGACAAGTCCCGGTGCCGAGCGATCGTCATCAAGACGATCGCCTCTCGGTACTCGACGACCACCCTTGGCGATCGACGGTCTCTCGGCACTGCAACCTACCCTTGGCGACCGACCCTTGGAGACCTCCATCCACCGGCATGTCGACCTCCGAAGACCATCCAGTCGATCACCACCGATGACCATCCAGTCGGCAAAGGCCAAGTCTCAAAGCCGACCCCACGTGCGAGATCCACAAAAGGCGCCGACAATCTTGTCACCTACCTCACCTACCGGCATGGCCTAGACCTGCGAAAGGAGTTGGCGGACAAGACATGTGACTACACCTGCACCTACCGACAAGGTCCGCCGAAAGTAGCTAAGTGGGACCTCCTGTGACAAGAGCTTAGGACGCGTCCGGATCCTCATTGGACCGCACGGCCACCACCGTAGCTTTGGACTTTGGCGGGCCACGTAACCTTTAGGGCGATCGCCCCATTGCATTAAATGCCGAAAGGCGATCGCCCACTAGGGACAGGGGCCCCTCGGCCTCTATATATACAAGGCTCCCAGACTTGTCCAGGACCGAAACTCTTCTCGCACAAACCGAGATTCGACTCTCTAAACACTCAAACTTCACAATTCAAGCACTCAATACGAAACAATACTTGCACTTGGCTAACATCCAACTCTTGGCAACTGACTTTCTTTCGGTCTTACTTCTCGGCCTTTTCTCCTCGAGCGGATTACCAGGGACGAAGAACACCTAGCTTCGCTCAAGAGCCGGATCAACAGAGTCTTTTTACACTCATTGTATTTAGATTTCTCTCATTAATACTTGTATCCACGAATATTTGTATTAATAACATCTCGCGAGAGCATTCAAGCCCGGGCCTAACAAACCCGGCAAATCTTGTTTTATTTATCTTCTCTCGGAAGTGCTCCCGCATTTGTTTGTTGTCCGTCTTCCAGCAGTATTAATCTTCGGATAAATATTTTGGGCAACAACAGGATCCATGCAATGAAATATTTTCAGTGGTCATTCCGGGTAGAAGTGTGGATATTAATGAAACTGAAGAATCAAGTTTTGACATTTGTGAGTTTATTCCTTTATCAACATGGATGCCCACTATCGTTGAAGAATTTGAAGTAGATGACATACATGCCATTCGAGATGATCATGATGAACGCATATGGGAAAATGTTGTTATCTAGAGTCAATTTAGATAGTTGATGATGAAGGCATAGTCGATTATGTTGAATTGTAGTATTAATGTTCAATTTTGTGACATTATGAATGATAAAGTTGGTTTTGTTGAATTGTAGTATTAATGTTGAACGTTGTCTTGGTTTATGAGTTTTATATTTTAGTATTCAAGATTTATTTCATTATTTGTTATTAAAAAAAGTGTGTGTATGTGTATATGAAGTGTGTGCAGTGTGTGTATTGTGTGTGTGTGTGTAGTGTGTGCAGTGTGTGTGTGCAGCGTGTGTGTGTGTGTGCAGCATTGTTATTAAGTCGGCCGACTAGTCGTATTTCGGGAAATACTATTTTTGTAGCTCACAAATTTGATGTGTGCAGTGTGTATGTGAAGTGTGTGTGTGTGTGTGTGTGGGTGTGTGTTTGTGTTTTATGTGTGTAGTGTGTGTGTTTATGCAGGTTGTGGCTGTGTGTGTGTGTGTGTGTGTGTGTGTGTGTGCTTTATGTGTGTAGTGTGTGTTTTATGTGTGTGTGTGTGTGTGTTTTGTGTGTGCAGTGTGTGTGTGTGTGTCAGTGCAGTGTGTGTGTGAGTGCAGTGTGTGTGTGTGTGTGTGTTTGTGCAGTGTGTGTGTGTGTGTGTTGTGTGTGTGCGTGTGTGTTTTATGTGTGCAGTGTGTGTATATTGTGGTTGATGATTACATTTATTTGTTTATGCATGCACATTATGGCGTCTCCTTCTCGTTACCCTCACACTCCTACCACTCGTTCTCCTCATTCCTTACGGTCTCCCGATTCTCTTCCACGTAGTACTTCTACATCGAGAAATCCAACGCGATGTAGAAGTATGTCGAAACGCCATGTTGATGGAAAAAAAAATTACCTCTTGACATTGATCCAGTACGGGGAAAGATCAAATACGAACACAAATTAAAGTTAAGTACGTACTTGGAAAAACTTGCCAAAGATTATGTGTCGATACTGTACAAGAATTGGAAGGAAGTATCCGACAAGTCAGATAAAGAAATGTTGTGGCCGGATATATTGGTACATGACTATTTTGTATTATAAATTGTGTGTGTGTCGTGTTCCATCATGTGGTAGTGTGTGTGTGTGTTTGCAGTGTGTTTGTGTGTGTTTGTGTGTGTGTATGTTTGTGTGCAGCGTGTGTCTGTTTTTTACTGTGTGCAGTGTGTGTGTGTGTGTGTGTGTGTGTGTTTGTGTGTGCAGTGTGTGTTTTTTTAGTGTGTGGCAGTGTGTGTGCAGTGAGTGTGTTTGTGTGTGTGTGTGTGCAGTGTGCGCAGTGTGTGGAGTGTGTGTTTTTATTATTGTGTGCAGTGTGTGTATGTGTGTGTGTGTGCAGTGTGTGTATGTATGCAGTGTGTGTATGTGTGTGTGTGTGTGTGTGAAGTGTGTGGAGTGTGTGCAGTGTGTGTATGTGCAGTGTTTAGTGTGTGCAGTGTGTGGAGTGTGTGTTTTTTTACTGCGTGCAGTGTGTGTGTGCAGTGTGTGTGAAATGTGTGTGTTTGTGTATGCAGTATGTGTGTGTGTGTGTGTGTGTGTGTGTGTGTGTGTGTGTGTGTGTGTTTGTGTGCAGTGTGTGTGTGTGTGTGTTTGTGTTTTTTAGTGTGTGGCACTGTGTGCAGTGTGTGTGTGTGTGTGTGTGTGTGTGTGTGTGTGTGTGTGTACGTGCAGTGTGTGTGTGTGTGTGTGTGTGTGTGTGTGTGTGTGTGTGTACGTGCAGTGTGTGTGTGTGTGTGTGTGTGTGTGTGTGTGTGTGTGTGTGTGTGTGTAATGTGTGTGGTTAACTCTAGTTTTTATTGTCAATATGCAGGCCAATTTTGATGTTAGCCAGATTAGCAATCTTGATCATTTTCAGAAGAAGTCTTTACAGTCAATTGGCGTAATGGAGGCAGTTTAAGTCTGATTTGACCGGTGAGTACATATATGGTCCAAGCAAAGGAAAATCTCCTTGTGATAAGTATGGTATCTCCGAGGAGGACTGGAGAGACTTCAAAAAGATTCATGAGGACTCCGCTTGGGAGGTATATCCAAAAAAATGTTTAATTTTTTTTTTTAAAGTTCAACTCTGAAAATAATGAACTTGTAATCAAATAAAATAATTTCTTATTAAGAATATAAAATTTGAAATAACAAAAAATGTTTTAAATTTGAAAATATTTATAATATATATAATATATATTATATATATTATATTATATTACAACATTCATAAAAGGATTACAATAATATTTTAAATTCGAAAATATTTATAAAATTGTTTATGGGTTATTTGATACTTGTAACAGGAACAAAAAAGTAAGAAACAAGAATTATCAAAAATGAACATTCCGCATTATGTGGCTCTATGAGGGTACGATTTGGTGGAAGTATGGGAGATGGAGAGGAAGATGAAGGAGCGTCAAGAAGCATCTAAATCTGGAGACGATGTTATTATTGATCCCCCGTATCCACCTACGCGTCATCAAAGGTGGAAGCTTGGTCATATAAAAAGACGGGGGGTACGTCATCCGATGTTGCACAGGAGATTGTCGAGAGGATTGTAAGTTCTTTTTGAACAATTATTTTTTTTTTGTATGAAAAATAAAAAGCTCCACTTTTATTTGCTAAGTGTTAGCAAATACTAAAAATATGAAGTAAATTATTTGCTTTATTAAATATAAATAACCACTTTTCTCTACCTAATTACTTTTTATATACATTCTTGTATTGTTTTTCCTCCTTCATCAACTTGTATTAGTTGTTTGCATATTTCAAAATTTTGCTATATGGTACATTTTTAAATTTTTGTAGGATGATTTGGAGGAGTAGTATACACAGGGTACCTCATTCCTGAGGGACGACAGGATATATTGGCGGCTGCCATTGGGAGACCCGAGCACACTGGTGCTATTTCTGGCCCTTCCGGATAGAGGACTCCGACAGGAGACACTCATCGAGTTGGATTTTATGTGGACGAGCATCCTCCCCGTCTAGTTATTATCTGTAGGGTTATTCAGAGCGATTCGACCCTACATTGTGCTCCTTTACCAGCTCATTTGGTTAAGGTAGTGGTTGAGGAGGCCGTAGATGCCAGCGCTGAAGTTCCTGTGGCGACTGATGAGGTTAGAGTCGTGGGGGAAGCTTTAGGTGGATTTATTGCATGGCGACGAGATTCTGTTTTCTCCGATTTTTCAAAGGTAAATATTTTTTTTCTTTTTAATAACTCAAACAAAATAAATTATTTCAAATGTACTTGTATTTTACAATCTATTATATGAAATAGGATATTCAGTGACCAAGGAAGCAGGCTCGTCATAATGACAGGATAGAGGACCAAAGATGACATCATGAAAGACTTACTTAGTGCTGCATCGAGTCACAATAATCTGTTATCAGTGTCGTGGGATGCAGCTATCTTTGGCTGTGGTGGTGATGATGTTCCATTGTACATCGCTCATATTGATATTTAAGAGATCATTCAAGGAAATGAGTGGCTTAGTTTATCAGTTGTAAAGCTTTGTACTATGTGAGTAATTTCTTTTATGGATTTTTTTTACATTGGTACACTACACCATATATGGTCTTTGCCAACACTTAAAAAAAGTGTAAGAAAGCGTAAAAAATGTTGCGATAAGCCCAAAATTGGTTTAAGGCTACACTTTTGCCAATTTTAGTGATGTTGGATATAGTTCCGTAGCTTTAGGGGTGTAAACCAATACTTTTTTCAGTTTATGGCCACATCTGTATATATGTTGCATTAGGCATCTATGGCAATACTTTTTGGTCCATTGCAACACAAAATGGAATGTTACCATAAACCCTATTGCAATACCATTTTTTCCTTCTGCAACACTGGTTCATGTAACACTTAATTGTTTTGGCAACATCTTTTGAGATCTAATGCAACATTGTTTTATTAAACACTTTAAATATTTGGCAACACATATTTTTTGTTATTGCAACATATTTTTACTTAACACTTTTCTTATTTTAGCAACACCTTTTTTTGTTATTGCAACATTTTTTATTAAATGCTCTTCATGTTTTAGCATCACCTTTGTTTTTGTTATTGCAATATTTGTTTAACTAAACACTTTCTTAATTAGCAATAGTTTTTTATTTGTTATTGCAACATTTGTTTAATAAACACCTTTCCAATTTTAGCTATATATTTTCATGTTACCTAAATTTCTAATGTCACAATTATATCCTAAAAATATTTTCATAAGCAAAAAATGCCAAAAGGAAAGCAGTAAATATTTTTAACTTCACAAAATACAAAATCAGTACATGATCAAAGTTAACAATAACAAAAGTTGGACACAAATCAACTAGTCAAATCTGTCCAAAATATTAAAGTACAGCATCATCTCCTAAGTGTCATCATAATTAGGTATTCAATTAGTTCAAAAGATTATATAAAACATGCACTGGGCAGTCCCTCTTGACAAACATCAAGTAGAAATATTGTCACTTGAAACATCAGTTCATGGCTCAACATATAGATCATCGATATCGACCTTGAGTTCTGGATTCTTCTCTGCAATTTTAGTCATCATCAGCTTGGCATTCTATCGAACCTTTTTGCAAATTTTTCATCCATATCGTGTGAAAGTTGTTCCCTCACTGTTGTTCCTAAAAAATTGCTGAATTCGGCAATTAACTAATTAATTAAATTAATATGGCAAACAACAAATTTATCATCGAATTTGATAACATAGTAAACCCTGCCCTTTCCACAAGTATGAACTAGAGAAATTAAAGTATATGTATTTCTTTCTCAAGGAAATCACATTCGCAGGATATTTTTGCCCGCCAAATTGAATGTTTTGATACTCAACTTATATGGAGTACTCAAACAATAACTCAAGAACAATAAGATTAAAAACACATTAACATATGCAATGTTGTAAGTGTAATACCCGGTTGTAAATTCACTCATTATCATTCAGTAATTATCATTCAGTAATTGTCACTCATTAATTTTTCACTCGTTATTAATCATTTATGTCACGCCCCCACACCGGGGTTAGACGAGAATGCGACAGTTAACGTAATAAATAATGTTTGTGATAAAGAAATTTTAGTAAGCATACAAGTGCCAGATCTCAGCCCGGTGAACTAAATCTAGTTATTCGATAGAAGAAACATTCATGAGTACAGCAGCATTATTACATCAAGTGCAAAAGAGTACATCGGAAACCAAAAATACATTTTGACATAAGAATAAAAAGAAGCGTTAAAATAGTATCCTAATTCCTATGTCTTGGCAATACTTTGAGGACGGTCTTCAGTGGTCGTCAGTATGTGTCTCTTCTTCCTCTTGATTCTCTTCATCTAGTGGGGTTTTAGAAAAACAATTCAAAATGGGGTGAGAATAATGGATTCTCAGTGAGTTGGGGTTTGATATTTAATGAGTTTATTAGTTAATAAATATTATGTTTCTCCCACTTTTGAAAAATAGTGTTGCTTAAAAATTGGTGCATGTTTTAAAAAAGAATATTATGAATTATGACATGAATGTACAGTCAATCTTCGTAGATTGCGGTTGAGTATGAAGAATGCACGGCGTCGAGCGCCCAATGAGTATATAGCTTTGGGAGGTCGTCTACGTGACTAATCCCTTAGCCTCCTTATAACGTCTTAGACCGTTATTAGTGTTTGGCCTTTGACTATCGCCATGACTTTTGGTTTGATAACCGTAGCCTTGGGCGTTTGTCGAACCATTACTATAACGGCCTTTGAGCTTTATCGCTCTCACGATTGGTGACGTGCTGTCTTATCTCTTATCTCTAGGCTCGATATGTCCTTAGCTGGGGTCTATGCCCAGATCATATCATAATCGCGACTATACCCGAATTCTACGACCCAGTCACCTTAGGATCACTCCGTCCTTCGGCTTCAAGGGAATAGGATACGACGGTAGCTTTGCCTAGAACCGCAGCCACGCTGCTCGATTCATGACTTAGACTAACCGCCCCTCATGCATATAAATAGAAAAGGAACTCTAGAGGTACTTGTACGGACTCTAGCGGTGGCTTCCGCCAGAAGGTCGTAGCACTTAGCTCCGCACAGCACTTACTCCCGATTTCTATTGAATAACAATTATTGTCCTGGTTAACGATGATTATGCATATTATAAGATATCAATATGATTATTTGATAGTAAATGGACTTGGATAAACTAGAGGAATTAGTTTAACCAGTTGATGATTAGATTGCTATCGTGCGAGTCTTAGAATAATCTTATAATAAACTCATAAACTTGAATAGTTCAGTACGGATTGATTATACGTCTGAAAATTACGAACATTGTGAAAAGTCCGTTATGATATGGGGATTTAAGATCAGAAGTCGCATGAAAGTTTCACCTTTCGAAAATTACAATTCTGCCCTTCCGTCTTTTAAGTACTATCATTATTATTTTACTATAATTGTATGGATTTGGATAATTCGGTACGGATTGATTATACGTCCGAAAATTACGAACTTTATTGCGAAAAGTCCGTTATGATATGGGGATTGAAGGTCAAAAGTCGCATGAAAGTTTTACCTTTAGGAAATTACAATCATGCCCTTCCATCTTTTAAGTACTATTATTATTTTTACTAAAATATTATAAATTTGATTAAGCCGGAACGGTTTGATTGTACGTCCGACAATTATGAACTTTATGGCGAAAAGTCCGTTATAATATAAGGTTCTGAGATCAAAAGTTGCACGGAGGTTTTTCCTTCCATAATTTACAATTCTGCCCTTTCGAAATTAAAGTACTATTATTATTATTCTTATTTAGTTTTGTCTTATAATTTTGATTAATTCGTTTGGATTCATTTAAACTCCGAAAGTTAGGAATCTAGTTGTGATTTGAACCTTTTGACTTGTACTTTTAGATTACGTTCAGTTTTAATTTTTTATTCTCTTAGAAATGACAATTTCACCTCTTCATTTTGCCTTAATTGGGATTTTAGTATTCTTGCCATATCTTTTTCGTTTCTTGTCGGATTGACCTCAAATTTTCGGGGTAAGCACCTTATGTTATTACGAGTCCAGTGAGCTCAAATTTTCTGGGAATTTTATTTTCAAAACAGTAAGTTCCTGTAATGTACAGTTTTGGCCCCGAATTCTTGAGATTTACATTTTTGCCCCGATTTTCTATTTTAGAAAATTCCGATGTAAGTGAAATTTTATGGAGAACTTATTTTTGATATATTAAGACTTACTTTTATGAAATAAGACCAGAATTATGTATTTTAATAATTTTACCCCAAATTTATCTTATTTAAACTATTTTAGTTTATCCTTCGAACTTAGGTTCGAATTATCAAATCTTCCGGTGACTAATTATCCTCTTACGATAGTCCAATATGTATATATATATATATATATATATATATATATACTCATAGGTTTTTGGGATTTTAATCCCCAAAGGTCAGATTTGTCATATTCAACCAAAATTTCCATCAATGAATTAATTTGCACATATAATCAAAATATGACAAACTAAAATTCAACAAACATCAAGACCATTACATGCATGGTAATGAATGTTAATCAAGTATAGATATCTAAAGTTTTAATACTTGCATGCACCATATATTTAACTTGTATAAATTTTGAATAAGAGAAAAGAAGGAAAACAACTTTACCCACCTTAGTTCTTGGAGTTTATGTGCAAAACTTGAGAATTTCTTCTCTCCCTCCTTGCTCCTTCTCGTCCCTATCTTCCTCCTTCTAAATATGCAGGTTGTTTTGGCCAAGTAAAAAAAAAATGAAGTGAATAAGGGTGGAGATTTATGGATGGGAAATGGATGGTGAGGTGTTTATGTGCTAGTGTAAGTAGAAGACATGTGTCGTAAGGTGCACTATGAAGTTGAAACCTCCCTCATATCTCCCTCACTCTCTCACGTATAAGGTGCACATGTGTCCTTTTTTTATTTATTTATTTTGGTGGTCAAGGCATGGGAAAAAGGAAGAATAATGGTAGATGTCTTGTTACATGTGTCAAGTTGTCTTACATGCAATGAAGAGTCTAGAGAAACACTCCTCTGTAACAGCCCGAAAACAGTGGCTATTATAGTGCCGTGGACCCCCTACCGGGACCCACCAGGCGATATCACGATATACACTTACAATCTGAAAACGTGGCACCGTACCACAATATTTATCAAAACCCCGATGTGGAGTATGAGTTATTCATGTCTTTAATACGAGCAAACGTACACAGGATCCAAATTCGGTACAGACCATATGACGATGGGCGGTACCTAACAAATTTTAGTACATTCATCCGACACAAAATAAAATGAAAATCACAATAAAACATAACCGAACACCCAAAAGACTCGGGCCCCCCGAAATAGCATACTTCAAAACCCTCCGTCGCCATTGTGCTCCTCCTGTGCCTTGCCCTTTCCTCGCCCTGAAATACAAGTATTTTGCCCCAAACCACAGGGTCAGCTATACATGATAATAATTCTCATGACATTATACAATTCATATATATACAGATCTCGAAGAAAACAATCGACTACTGAATATACCCCGCGGGCGTATAAACAGTCAGTCCCAACTGTCGAACATAACCAAATATATGAATGACCATACAATATGGCTCAAGACGGACATCACATTACGCTCGGTCCGGAAATGTGTCCGTGCACATGTCCACCCCGTATATGGAATCCAGAATATACGTGGGACGATGTACCTAATTAGCCTCACGAACTACGTCTCGTGTGCACGATCTAAATGCGGAAAACATCCACGCATGATCATCAAGTGCCCGGCTAAAAATCCTACACATAACCAATCGGCATGCAGATATGACTCCAGAGATGTCACGCTACAACATGACAACGAAACTCAACGAATTACACCTTTTATCAAGGAATCGAATGACTCATCGAAGTGTCAACAAAGCTCAAAAGGACCAACGGTAACGAGAACGGTAATTTCGGGTATATCACCCCAAAACCATTTTAATACAATCAAGAGCATCACGAATTATAGATTATCAGAGCATTTCATACACACGAAATGCATAATAATCACAAGAATTCAACCATCATTATAACCAAGCAAGATAACTTGCCTCAATTCCGTAGATGAATAATCTTTCTTTGAATGGTCAAACGAACGGTATCCTCGTCTAACAATACTCACGTGAACAAGCAACCTTGAATGAAATGTAATTCATTCAACAACACATTCGTACGATAACGGTATCATTACATAAACAATATTCGCAACTTTATTTGAATAAATTAGTTATCCTATTAATTACTTTAACGTTCCTATTACAAATCATCATATGTTTATCATGTTCATTCACATATTCTAACATTAATGTCAAATACTTGAAGTCCAGTTTTTTACCAATGTAACATTGTGAAAACATCTTTCAAATCATCGGCACTTCCGATTACGATATAAGTTTGTGTTTAATTACGTTCTTCATTATTTTACCAACGATTACATTAAAACTGATTCCTATATGAAGCATAAGCTCAAGTTTTTAGTGAACTAAGAACATCATCTTAATTTACGTCTCTTGATACATACGGATTAATGAAATGGAATTCGGCTACTCATCTACCGCATTTCCATCACCGTATTCACTACAATCCTCTTAAGAACATTATTAACATATTAATGTATCGATTAACATCCTTTTAAGTTATCAACAAAATCGATTAACTTGATCATATGAAGATTACAAATTCCTTCTATCAAAATCCATTGTTTTACTTTTGAAGAATTTATTAAAAGCCTAGTTATATCGTTGAATACTTGAAATTTTAAAAGTAACTTCATCCCATCTTGTGAAGATCATCTTCAAAGGGTTAATATAATTCTTTCAACAATTTTATTACAAAGGTGTTGGTTTTAGAGGCCAAAAATCATGGTTCGATATTACCTTCAAGAATCAATTGAATGTTCAAGACAAGTTTAATATCTCCCACCTCTAATCATTAAGGATTTCATCCTTAACATGTTCCTAGCGTTGAGACTATAATCAACTTCCGATTATCATGTTATACATCAGGTTTTATATATATCATTATGAATACAATCATATTATGAAGTTATGTACATCAAGAAGTAATACTAACACCCTTAATGCTAATCTTCACTTAGTTTGAGCATGATTCAATTAACTTATCATGTTTACACTAGCTTAAACTAACATTATGTGAAGTATTTATCTACTAACATCATCATAATCATGGATTTAATATGAGTTAAAGAAAGACCAACCTCAAAATGAAGAACAACACCAACACTTCAAGGTACACACTTCAATCTCCAAATCTCCAAGTCACCAATCAAGTGCTGAAGCTCCAACACAAGTTAGAAGGGCTAGAAACGGAGTTGGCAGGGAAGGGAATCGTTTTTCTCAGTTGGGAGGTTGAGAGGGTCGAGTAGGAAATGAATGGAAAGTCATACTTTTATAATCTGAACTCGGCATTACATACGATAACGAAAGGGGTTAACGTACGTTATAGTCCTTACGTACGTAATCTCATGATCATTACGTACGTAACCAATTTCATCAGATCTTTCTGACTCAAAACACGCAAATCGTTACGTACGTAAGTATATAGCTATTACGTACGTAATAGCCATTGACTTGGCTGTCGCGATCGACTCCCGACCACCTACCCCCGCTCGGCCCCACCCACCGAAAGGCGGGCTGTTGATGGATCTCTCGCATTACGTACGTTAACATATGAATGTTACGTACGTAAGTCTACGTACATAGCGTACGTAAGGAAGGTAATTTAACGTACGTTAAGTTCTATAACAAGCATAAATGTAATTCTCCCAATATCACCCAACAATTTATATAGTATGAATGACCACAATTCCAACTTAACATAATTCGTCGATATACTTGCTACAACAATACAGATATGGTGCGAAAATACTTAGTTTAAATCATAAAATACAATAGTAAAGGCGAGGGTATTACATTCCCCCCCCTCTTAAAAGGAGTTTCGTCCCCGAAACTAAGGGGTAAACAGTTCGGGGTATTTCTCTCGCATGCTATCTTCAGTCTCCCACGTAGCTTCCTCGACTCCATGTCTCGACCACTGAATTTTTAATAAGGGAATCGCCTTGTTCCTCAGCTGTTTAATTCTTCTCTCAAGTATCTGCACAGGCCGTTCTTCATACGAATGGTCATCAGCTATTTTGACCTCGTCGAATTGAACAACGTGACTTGGGTCAGCAACATACTTCCTTAACTGAGATACATGGAATACGTTGTGAATACGGCTCAAAGCTGGTGGTAATGCTAAACGATAGGCTAGGTCGCCTACTCGTTCCAGGATCTCAAACGGACCAATATACCTTGGGCTCAACTTGCCTCTCTTCCCGAATCGGAAAACACCTCTAGTAGGAGATACTTTGACTAGTACATGGTCACCAGCCTCAAACTCGAGTGGTCGTCGATGATTATCTGCATAAGATTTCTGGCGGCTTTGGGCCGTTAATAGACGACTCTTGATCAGGGAAATCTTCTCGCGGGCTACCAATAACATATCAGGTTCCGTACCAGTAGATTCAGACAAATCGTCCCAGCACAAAGGGGACCTACAACTACGATCATACAATGCCTCATAAGGTGCCATCATGGTCGAGGCGTGCCAGCTGTTATTATATGTGAATTCTACCAATGGCAGTTGGGCTTCCCAGTGTAATATCCGCAATTTTCGATTTTTGGTAAATTTCTTTTTCGGCCGGAGTCCGTTTTGACGGCTCGCTCATGAACGTTTCGTCGTTCTGAGAATGATTAATTCTACACTTTTTGTCGCCCGAGTTCGTTTGGGTGTTGTTTTGTTGAGTTCTGTGCTTTTTAGCGACTCTTTCGCACTTGAGTTCGATTCTTGCGAATCTCGTCAAATCGCTTGTTTCGAATTTCCCGCAAGTCCGTTTAACTTTGTTAGACGTGTTGTGAACTTCGGTTTGATTATTCGATCACGTATCGTGATTTCCGGGCGTTTTGGGCCATTTTGTAATTCTTGGAAGTTACGGGTATCCATATCTGTATTTGTCATCTTGACCCTTTTCTTGGTCGCGTATGATTAATTATTGCATTACGTTTTCATCTCGAGTCGTTGATGTCGTCCGCGAACTTTTCGTCGTGTTCGTTCTGTGTATTTTCGGAAATCGAGGCATCGGGTCGTGGTGGCGGTGGCGGTGGCCGGTGCGGCAGCCTTTGTCGGAGTCTTGAGGCGGCGGCGAGCCCGAGTAATATGTCGAACAAAGCATGCGTGTGCGCGGCACACCCATCCGATCTTGCGGCACGGTGCCGAGCAGTGCCGCGGCACACTGTCGTGCCGCGGCACACTCGTGTGTCTTCCGCGACCAAACCCAGTATGCGTGTGCGCGGCTGCCGCGGTATCTTGCGGCACAATGCCAAAACACAGGGGTAGATTTTCGGCTGTGCCGCGGCACACTTGGTGTGCCGCGGCACAAGCGGTCGGATTGTGCGAGATCCGTCTTTATTAGACGAAATCGGCGGCTTTCCCCATTTTTCATACGCATCGCGAGTAGCGAGAGAGAGGGTATAGAGGGGAGAGTTCTTCATCAGGGGCGATTTTCATCATTTCTCTTCGGTAGTGAAGCCCGTGCAATCAATCTAACGCGTGTTCTACGGATCTTAGTACTCGAATCTTCCAAGGTAATATTCTAAAACCTATTTTCGATTAAATTGGGGGTTTTGGGTTTTTCTTCCGATTCGTTCGTTTTTGTTGGTGGATTCATGATGTATACAATTAATATTGTTAGTATCTTTAGTTTTCCTACGGATTCATGGATATTTTGTGGATTTTTACGGAATCGAGAGGGTTTGGTTGTGGTCCGCCCTCGTTATTATTTTCGGTATGAATACACATGAATCGTAGGCGGGTTTCCGGGTGTATTCCATTTCCATAATCGTTTAGAAGTGGTTGTGATTGTGCTATTCGAATCGTTAGGTTCATTTTCGTCGGTTCCTCGCGGTCGTGCTTGATTCTTCCGTTCCGTTCATTGTCGTCTTCCTTTTCGTTAGCATCGGGCGTTCCGAAGCTTCCCGGTTGAACCGTATCCGTTCGTGGCTCAGTGCTCGTGGTATCGAGGCAAGTACCTTGCCCATACTTTTCTCGTTTTATGTATATGATGATCGGTGGTCGTCTTGATGTGTTTGTTTGGTTATTTGAAATGAAGTTTCAAAACGATTTCGGTTTGGCCTCGTTAAAGGCTTTCTTTCAAAACGCGTGTGTTTTTGTTTTGAGAATTGATTATGATTTGATTATTTTGAATGTTGAAGGATTTTATGAGGATACTCCTCTTGTTTAAAGTTATGGAATTGTGTATTCCGTATTTAAGCTTGTTATTGTATTTTTGAAGAGTTTGGTAATGGTGTCGAGTTAATGGCCATCTCTAGTGAGTATTCTTAATGAACTTACATTCTTAGAATGTTGGTATTGCATGAGTAACGTGTGTGTGTGTATGCTCACTACGGGTTAGATCCGACGGGGTCTCGGTAGGGCTCCACGAAGCTGTGGACCGCGAGCTTGCTTTTAACCACTGTGGGTTAGATCCGACGGGGTCTCGGCAGGGATCCACGAAGCTGTGGGTCCGCGGTTAATTGTGGTGCATTTTGCAAATGTGATTTGATATTGGCATTTCCGGAAATGAGTGCTTTTGAACGGTTTTCATGATTGCATGCATTGACTAAGTGTGTAAGAGGTAAGTTGTTCGTTTGGCCTACTTGGCTAGGATGGCTCTAGAGTATTTTGTGGTTTATGTTTTAAATCATTTATTTGTGGATTTTGATGTTGGGATACGAACCTCGTGGTCGTTCTTGTGTACTGTGAGTTGATGAGATTTGGGGCTAAAATCCCAAGGGTTTTGTAAAAGTCGTTTTACGGATTTGGGGCTAAAATCCCAACGATTTGGTTAATGTCATTTTCCAGAAAGTAAACTTTTGGGGCGGCGACTCCCTTTGTCTTTTGGATTTTTGAAAAGTAGGATTTGATAATCCTAAATTGTTTTCTATTAAAACTCTCGATGGCATTCTAAACCGTTTTATAAATTATTCCCATTGATTTATGATATTTCGTTTTTGAAATGTTTCCTCAAACCCTTGCCTCGGGAAGTACTTTTCGTTTCGTTTGGATCTTTGAGGATCCTCGGTTATTGTTATTCGTGGAATGTGAATTGTATGGCTCGTATTTGCACTTTGTATTTGCACTAGCAAAACAGTGGAGTTTTGCTAACCCCGAGTATTCGGGGTGGATGTCTGTTTTGCATTCGGGTTTTGGAGCATAACACGAATTCGGCACGAAGGATGATGAGAGATGATCGATACTAATCACATGAGGAACCGTATATCGTGTGTTGGTTCGGATTGTACTTTATTTTCCATTTCTTTGTATTGTTCCCGTTGTACGGGTGTAATTGTATTTTGTCCCCTGCGTGGGCATGAGTTGTATTTGAGTTGTATGTATTTGTGGAAAGACCAAATCGGTCTACTGAGTCAGTGTAGCCTTGAAGGCATTGTCGAGATGTTAAATGTCGATTACCAGCCTGGTAGATCCTCGAGGAGAGGGTCTACGGCGTGTAATATCCCTGAGTGGATTGGGGGTGTTATATAAATGGTATCGGAGCTTAGGTTGAGGAAACCTAGGCTGTCGGGTCAAGTCATGTTGTTTGAGTCTTGTTTCGTTGGATTTTTATCTGACTGAGTCGTGTCGCGACGCGTCGTTTGAGTTTGTTGGTCGTGATTAGTATCGTGGGGCGATCATCATCTTCGTGCGACCCGTGGAAGTAAGTCTCCCTTCTTTGTGTTGTGCCCCGTGTGACACGAGCTATTTTTATGATTATTTGTTAAGTGGTGGAATCCTTATGTGAATTTTGATTTCACGATATGTATTTAGTCGACTTTCGTATTTGATTTATACGAGTGTAAAGTCGCTTGTGATGTCTTTTATTGTTGTTTTTCTCCGTTGTTGACGATTTTCGAATCGATTTGCACGTTTACAAGTTCTATTGTGGAAGCTTTGTGCTTATACGCGTTCGACTTGTTCACTAGCCGGTGCGGGAGAGTATTTTATCGAGGTTTTGTTACGAATGTGGTATTTTATCGTTTATTTCCGTTTAAAGACATATATTGTCTTCATTTTAAACGTTTTGGTGCGTGTGCTAGGAGTCGTTTTAGTGAACGTCGATATGTGTGAGTTTTGGGCATTCTGGCCTATTGAATTTTTGAAAACCTTGAGTATCTTAGAAAAACAAATTTCGAGACATACTTTTCAAATGAGTTATTTTCTTGTGGTACATCCTAGATGCCGCAATATATTTCAAAATTTTTCTACCTCGAGGACCAAAATGTTTCGAGATATTTTCAACACTTTCATTTAGACAGGGTCGAATATTGAAAGTTTTCACTAAGAGAAAGTGTCCTCATTTTTATCAAACGCGAAATGGTTTTCCCAAAGTCTCGATAACGACGTTTCACGTTTGTACTATTTGAAAGGTGATACTCAAGATCAACCAGTATTCTTCAAATTATTTTCAAAATGAGGTTTTCATTTTTTAAAACCTATCCATTCCCGTTTGAGGGCTGGGTATGTATGTGTGACGTTCGCGTTGACATTTTGATACATTCTCCTGAGTATGATCGAATTGGCGGTGTGAGCATTGAGTCGCTTTCCACACATTGGTTGTGCTAGCCCCTGTGAGAGGCGGAATGTTGGTATTGAATGTTGTCGCCTCGTGGCGATTTCTGCGTTGTCGAGGGTGTGCGAGCTGTTAGATCTTGGTATGGTATGACCGTGTGCATCGGTGATCGTTCCGTTATGTGTCGGTTGTTTAATGTCTTGTTACCTTGCTCCCGTTTTTGTGAATTTCGTGGACGAGGTCGGAGGTAATGCCCGTACTATTTTGACTTCTGTATTTTCTCTTTCTCCAGTCTATCGATTCGCTCATGTTCGTTGGCACTTTATGAACTTGTTCTGTATTTCGATTTCATCGTCCGAACGAGCTGTGATCTTGTTGTGGGTCGATCTGGTTATCGATGTTACTTTCTCGAGTTCGGTTCGATTCTTGTGAACCTTGTTCGGAAGAAACATCATTTGGTTCTACTAGTCCTTTTATTCGAAGGGATCGGATTTTGAACTTCTGTATATTCTACTTGGTCGACTCATTTATGTTCGTTGACATTTCTGAGCTTGTCCTGCCCTTGTTTTTGTTTATCGAACGAGTGTGGTATCATTTCGGAATAACTCGTTTGTCGTTGCGACTTTTAATTGTTATTCCCTTCCTGTGGATCTTATGTGAATGCACATCCTGTTGTTTTCACCGGATCATATATTGTCTCGAGTCGAGATGTGAACCTTGGAGTTGTTGTTTGAATTTTATTATCCTTCGTGTTTCGGACATGATTGTTCGATTTTTGCTGTCTCGATCGTTTGTTTGTTCGGTTTTTGTTCTCGTTTCGTGATTATTGAGCATTCAGGCTCCTTCCTAATTCCCTTCAGTTCGGGAAATTAGTTTCGTTTTCGATCTTCCAACCCTTGGGCGGTGGAATTCCGTATTTTGTTCAGCGATTGGCTCGCGTTTTGATTGATGTACCGTTGGGTTGGTCAATCGTATTGATTTTCGTTCGTTGTGTTTTGTGATTGTCGGATAATTGAATTGGCTATATTATCCGTTTAATGACGCTTGTCATTTGTTGGTTTTATTTTATCCCTAGCGGCGACGTTGTGTTGGTCGCCGTGGAGCGTATTTACACGCCGTATATTCCTTTGCGTTGTTTGTAACATTTCGCCGTTGGGCAATAGTTACGCATTCTTGTGTATCTCGTTGAGTTTTCCTGGCGGAATATTTCTTCTCCCTACTTGTTTTAAGTTTCGGGACGAAACTTCTTTTAAGGAGGGTAGAATGTAATATCCGCAATTTTCGATTTTTGGTAAATTTCTTTTTCGGACGGAGTCCGTATTGACGGCTCGCTCATGAGCGTTTAAATCGTTACGAGAATGATTAATTCTACACTTTTTGTCGTCCGAGTTCGTTTGGGTGTTGTTTTGTTGAGTTCTGTGCTTTTTAGCGACTCTTTCGCACTTGAGTTCGATTCTTGCGAATCTCGTCCGAAACTGCTGTTTCGAATTTCCCGCAAGTCCGTTTAACTTTGTTAGACGTGTTGTGAACTTCGGTTTGATTATTCGATCACGTATCGTGATTTCCGGGCGTTTTGGGCCATTTTGTAATTCTTGGAAGTTACGGGTATCCATATCTGTATTTGTCATCTTGACCCTTTTCTTGGTCGCGTATGATTAATTATTGCATTACGTTTTCATCTCGAGTCGTTGATGTCGTCCGCGAACTTTTCGTCGTGTTCGTTCTGTGCATTTTCGGAAATCGAGGCATCGGGTCGTGGCGGCTGAGCAGCTGGCCGGACCGGTGCGGCACTGTCGGAAGTGCTGGGCACTGGCCGAGCAGGCCCAGAGTAATATGTCGAACAAACTGTACTGTGTGCCGCGGCACACCCATCCGGTGCCGCGGCACAGTGCGAGCGATCGCGGCACACTGTCGTGCCGCGGCACACTCGTGTGTCTTCCGCGACCAAACCCAGTATCTGGTGTGCGCGGCTGCACGCGGTGCCGCGGCACAATGCCAAAACACAGGGGTAGATTTTGGCTGTGCCGGCACACGCCGGGCTGTGCCGCGGCACGGCGGTCAATTGTGCGAATCCGTCTTTATTAGGACGAAATCGGCCGGCTTTCCCCATTTTTCATCTGCATCGCGAGTAGCGAGAGAGAGGGTATAGAGGGGAGAGTTCTTCATCCGGGGCGATTTTCATCATTTCTCTTCGGTAGTGAAGCCCGTGCAATCAATCTAACGCGTGTTCTACGGATCTTAGTACTCGAATCTTCCAAGGTAATATTCTAAAACCCTATTTTCGATTAAATTGGGGGTTTTGGGTTTTTCTTCCGATTCGTTCCGTTTTTGTTGGTGGATTCATGATGTATACAATTAATATTGTTAGTATCTTTAGTTTTCCTATGGATTCATGGATATTTTGTGGATTTTTACGGAATCGAGAGGGTTTGGTTGTGGTCCGCCCTCGTTATTATTTTCGGTATGAATACACATGAATCGTAGGCGGGTTTCCGGGTGTATTCCATTTCCATAATCGTTTAGAAGTGGTTGTGATTGTGCTATTCGAATCGTTAGGTTCATTTTCGTCGGTTCCTCGCGGTCGTGCTTGATTCTTCCGTTCCGTTCATTGTCGTCTTCCTTTTCGTTAGCATCGGGCGTTCCGAAGCTTCCCGGTTGAACTGTATCCGTTCGTGGCTTAGTGCTCGTGGTATCGAGGCAAGTACATTGCCCATACTTTTCTCGTTTTATGTATATGATGATCGGTGGTCGTCTTGATGTGTTTGTTTGGTTATTTGAAATGAAGTTTCAAAAGGATTTCGGTTTGGCCTCGTTAAAGGCTTTCTTTCAAAACGCGTGTGTTTTGTGAACGGTGTTTTGAGAATTGATTATGATTTGATTATTTTGAATGTTGAAGGATTTTATGAGGATACTCCTCTTGTTTAAAGTTATGGAATTGTGTATTCCGTATTTAAGCTTGTTATTGTATTTTTGAAGAGTTTGGTAATGGTGTCGAGTTAATGGCCATCTCTAGTGAGTATTCTTAATGAACTTACATTCTTAGCATGTTGGTATTGCATGAGTAACGTGTGTGTGTGTATGCTCACTACGGGTTAGATCCGACGGGGTCTCGGTAGGGCTCCACGAAGGCCGTGGTACGCGAGCTTGCTTTTAACCACTGTGGGTTAGATCCGACGGGGTCTCGGCAGGGATCCACGAAGCTGTGGGTCCGCGGTTAATTGTGGTGCATTTTGCAAATGTGATTTGATATTGGCATTTCCGGAAATGAGTGCTTTTGAACGGTTTTCATGATTGCATGCATTGACTAAGTGTGTAAGAGGTAAGTTGTTCGTTTGGCCTACTTGGCTAGGATGGCTCTAGAGTATTTTGTGGTTTATGTTTTAAATCCTTTATTTGTGGATTTTGATGTTGGGATACGAACCTCGTGGTCGTTCTTGTGTACTGTGAGTTGATGAGATTTGGGGCTAAAATCCCAAGGGTTTTGTAAAAGTCGTTTTACGGATTTGGGGCTAAAATCCCAACGATTTGGTTAATGTCATTTTCCGTAAAGTAAACTTTTGGGGTGGCGACCCCTTTGTCTTTTGGATTTTTGAAAAGTAGGATTTGATAATCCTAAATTGTTTTCTATTAAAACTCTCGATGGCATTCTAAACCGTTTTATAAATTATTCCCATTGATTTATGATATTTCGTTTTTGAAATGTTTCCTCAAACCCTTGCCTCGGGAAGTACTTTTCGTTTCGTTTGGATCTTTGAGGATCCTCGGTTATTGTTATTCGTGGAATGTGAATTGTATGGCTCGTATTTGCACTTTGTATTTGCACTAGCAAAACAGTGGAGTTTTGCTAACCCCCGAGTATTCGGGGGGTGGATGTCTGTTTTTGCATTCAGGTTTTGGAGCATAACACAGGGTCGGCACGAAGGATGATGAGAGATGATCGATACTAATCACATGAGGAACCGTATATCGTGTGTTGCTTCAGTTGTACTTTATTTTCATTTCTTTGTATTGTTCCGTTATGCAGTGTAATTGTATTTTGTCCCCTGCGTGGGCATGAGTTGTATTTGAGTTGTATGTATTTGTGGAAAGACCAAATCGGTCTACTGAGTCAGTGTAGCCTTGAAGGCATTGTCGAGATGTTAAATGTCGATTACCAGCCTGGTAGATCCTCGAGGAGAGGGTCTACGGCGTGTAATATCCCTGAGTGGATTGGGGGTGTTACACCCAGTCGGGCTTCCAATCGAGAGCACATGCCCTCAACATATCCTCTAGAGTTTGAATAGTCCTCTCAGACTGACCGTCGATCTGAGGATGAAAATCCGTACTGAAGTTCAACTGTGCACCCATCGCACGATGAACTGCCTTCCAGAAGTGCGACACGAACCGTCCGTCGGGATCTGATACAATACTCTTAGGAGTACCATGCAGTCTCACAATCTCTTTGATGAATAACTGGGCCAATCTCTCAGGGCCCCAAGTATCCTTGATTTCCAAAAAGTAGGCTGATTTAGTCAATCGATCCACAATTACCCAAATCGTATTCATGCCTCGACGGCTCGTCGGCAAGCTAGTAATAAAATCTATCGATATGTCTTCCCACTTCCACTCAGGAATCGGAAGCGGTTTCATCATGCTAGATGGTCGTTGATGCTCAATCTTGACCTGCTGACAGGTCAAACATTTCGAAACGAATTCGGCAACCTCCCGTTTCATGTTACCCCACCAATAATACGGCTTCAAATCCTTATACATTTTGTTCGATCCCGGGTGTATGGAATACGGGGTAGCATGAGCCTCCTTCAGAAGAGTATTCCTCAACTCTTCATCTGCTGGTACACATACTCGGTTTTTAAAGCGTATCAGTCCATCCTCGTGAACCACAAATCCAGGGGCCTTCCCCTGATCGATTTCTCCTCGAACTCTGGATAAGAATGGGTCCCTCATCTGTTTCGTCCTGATCGTCTCATCAAGGGACGATGAAATATCAAGCGTGCACAGTTGTCCCTGAATGCGTTGTAACCAGACCTCAATCTCTGGTCTCATGAACTCTAATTGCAACTCCTTCTGGGCGGTCAAACGAGCCAGTACCTGCTCCTGCACCGTCTTGCGGCTCAAGGCATCGGCAACCACATTTGCCTTGCCTGGATGATAAAGGATCTCGATATCATAGTCTTTGATTAGCTCTAACCACCTCCTTTGCCTCATATTCAACTCAATCTGGTTAAAAATATACTTCAGGCTCTTGTGGTCCGTAAAAATCCGGCAGGTAACTCCATACAGATAGTGGCGCCAGATTTTTAAAGCAAACACTACGGCTGCTAACTCCAAGTCATGAGTCGGGTAGTTGACCTCGTAAGGACGCAACTGTCTGGACGCATAGGCGATCACTTTCTCGTCCTGCATTAATACGCAGCCAAGGCCCTGTCTCGATGCATCGCTATATACCACGAATCCTTCCGTTCCTTTAGGTAGTACCAAAACAGGTGCTCAAATTAATCGACTTTTGAATTCATCGAAACTTTGCTGACATGCTTCCGACCACAAGTACTTCTTATCTTTTCTCAACAGATTAGTCATCGGTTGAGCAATTTTGGAAAATCCTTCCACGAATCGCATGTGCTTTGCTAGACCCAGAAAACTACGAACTTCCTTCACGTTCTTTGGAGGTAGCCAGTGTCGGATAGCTTCTGTCTTCTGTGGGTCTACTCTTACTCCATCTGCTGATATCACATGTCCCAGAAAAATAACTTCAGACATCCAGAATTCACACTTAGAAAATTTTCCATAGAGTTGTTCTCGCCTTAATGCATCGAGAACCTGGCGGAGGTCACACTCGCGCTCCTCATGATCACGAGAGTAGATCAGGATGTCGTCAATAAAAATGACTACAAAACGATCCAGATAATTAATAAAAACTCGATTCATCAATTCCATGAACACTGTAGGTGCATTAGTCAGTCCGAATGGCATGACAACGAACTCATAATGCCCATAGCGAGTGCGAAAAGCTGTCTTCGGGACGTCAGACTCTCGAATCCGCAATTGGTCGTACCCGGATCTCAAGTCGATCTTGGAAAATACAGCGGCTCCCTGGAGCTGATCCAATAGATCATCGATGCGAGGTAAAGGATATTTGTTCTTAATCATTACTTTATTCAGCTCCCGGTAATCAATACACAAACGCAGCGATCCGTCCTTATTCCGTACGAATAACACCGGCGCTCCCCAAGGGGATGCACTGGGTCGAACATATCCTTTCTCAGTTAATTCCTCAAGTTGTCTTTTCAACTCCTGCATCTCAGTCGAGGCCATACGCTATGGTGCTTTCGAAAGCGGGGACATCCCTGGCTCCAACTCAATGGTGAATTCTACCTCTCGCTGTGGGGGTATTCCTGGAAGCTCTTCTGGAAATACATCTGGATAGTCTCGAACTACTGGAATATCAACCAATTCGACTGGTCAGTCAGTTGTCTTGGTCATGTAACACCAATAACCAATGCATCCCTGGTTCAGTAATCTCATGGCCTTCATAGCACTGATGACTCTCCTAGAATGATTGGGATTATCACCCCGAAAAATACACTCGACGCCATCATCCGATGTGACGGTCACCATTCGCTTACGGACGCTAAGCACGGCATCATGACGATCCATCCAGTAGATACCCAAGATTACATCATCTTTAGGTAAATCAACCACAATCAAGTCGGACAACCACTCACGGTTGTTCATGCTAATCGGACAGTTCTGTACTTCACGACTCCCACTAATTCTTCTACCATCGGGTAGACCAATCACATAAGGTTCACAACTGGTAACATGATTCAATTGCAAACGACTCAAACAATAAGTAGACAAAAAGGAGTGTGAAGCACCAGTATCAAAAAGAACACAAACGGGCTGAGAATGGATCTCGAGAGTACCTGCAATCATGCTGGCTTCGGGATCATCGGCTTTCTTCATCTCGTAAACTCTGGGTTTTGCAACCCCGGAAGCAGGTGTACCAGCTTGATTTCCACGGCCCATCCTTTTGTTTGCCTCGGTAGTTTGGTAAGAAGCGGACGGAGGAGCAGGTTCCTAAACAGAAGACTGTACGGGGGTAAGAGATGCTACTAGAGCACGCCCGAGTCCACCCCTGCAATAGCGAGCACGATGACCGTTTTTCTCGCAAGTGTGACAGGTAATGGCCGGCTTCGGACACTTGGAACTGATATGCCCCTAGTCCCCACAGTTATAACACATGACAGGTGAGCTGATTGCCCGAGAGTGCGTTCCTGTCGGTTTCGGTGCCATAGGTGGACGTTCAGAAGGATTTGGTACAGGCTGGGGCTTCTTGAACATCCCCCGGTTACTGTCTCCTTGGGTCTGGTTTCTGGATCTCTTGTTGGAAAACTGAGGCTGCTTCTTGGAAATCTCCTTCGCAGTAAGTTCATACTCCAAGGCCTTCTCAATAAACTCCAGTAGGGTCGTACAGTGGTGATTGAGTAATTGCATCCTCATTCGGGGTTTAAGCCTCTTGAGGAAATATTTGATCTTATCAGCTTCCGAACGGACAACTGATGTAGCAAAAGGGATAAGTGCTTGGAATTTTTCAGCAATCGCTAACAGATCCTCATCTTCCGATGGATCGGGGTTCAGCAATTCAGACAGTTTGGCTTCATGTAGGGGTACAGGATAGTAACGATCTAGCATGAAATTCTTGAATTCCTCCCAAGTACTCACGCCATCGGCAGGCCTCACAGAAAGCCAGCAAGTATGGGCACTCTTACTAAGGTAGTAGGCTGCCACAGCAACTCGATTTTCCTCTGGGCACTCCACCACCTCGAACAGTTTCTCGAAATGCTCTATCCAGTGTACAATGTCAGCAGGCTCAGATGAGCCTTCAAAAGTCGGAGGTCGCTGTCGTGATATGTCGCTAATAATCCGGCTCACGATCCCGCCAGGCACCAGAGGCGGAGGCTGTTGCTCCTGCTGTTGACCAGTAGTATTCCTCTGCATAGCTTCCATCAGCTGACCCATTTAGGTCATCTGGGCCATCATGCCCTGCATCACGGTGTAAGGATCGACACGTGCATTCTCTCCAGTGTGGTGTGATTGGTCCCTAGAAGGAGAATCACTGCCTGCGGAACTCTGTTCCACATTCGCGCGTCTGTTGGCTCGTGGTATCAGAATTCGGCCTCTTCCGCGGCCTAGTCCCCCTCTGGCACGGCCTCTCGGATTCCTTTCCATACTGAAAGAATCAAGTCACAAGTACAGTTCGATTTATCAATCATAATTCATGCTATGTTAATAGCAATAGGGAATTTCCTATCCAACAAAGCAGTTCGTAAAGAATCACTGGCACCACAGGTGTTACATACTCAATATCATATCAACATCAAGTCGAAACAATTCCTATCACATAATTAATTTAGGTTCACCTCAAACAGATGAATTTTACCTCATGTTAGCAAGATGCCAAGATAAGTAAGGAGACCAATACGTCGTCAATATCATGCCAAAAATCAAATTATGGTTCATGAGAACATACCGTATTTGACGGGTCAGGTGCTTGCACAGGTTACACGTGGCACGAAGGTTTCTTGATGCTATTTCGATTCTACAATGACTCAAAATTAAAACACACTCTCCGATACCATCTTCTGTAACAGCCCGAAAACAGTAGCTATTACAGTGCCGTAGACCCCCTACCGGGACCCACCAGGATATATCACGATATACACTTACAACCTGAAAACGTGGCACCGTACCACAATATTTATCAAAACCCCGATGTGGAGTATGAGTTATTCATGTCTTTAATACGAGCAAACGTACACATGATCCAAATTCGGTACAGACCATATGATGATGGGCGGTACCTAACAAATTTTAGTACATTCATCCGACACAAAATAAAATGAAAATCACAATAAAACATAACCGAACCCCCAAGAGACTCGGGCCCCCCGAAATAGCGTACTTCAAAACCCTCCGTCGCCATTGTGCTCCTCCTGTGCCTTGCCCTTTCCTCGCCCTGAAATACAAGTATTTCGCCCCAAACCACAGGGTCAGCTATACATGATAATAATTCTCATGACATTATATAATTCATATATATACGGATCTCGAAGAAAACAATCGACTACTGAATATACCCCGCGGGCGTATAAACAGTCAGTCCCAACTGTCGAACATAACCAAATATACGAATGACCATACAATATGGCTCAAGACGGACGTCACAGTACCCCCGATCCGGAAATGTGTCCGTGCACATGTCCACCCCATATATGGAATCCAGAATATACGTGGGACGATGTACCTAATTAGCCTCACGAACTACGTCTCGTGTGCACGATCTAAATGCGGAAAACATCCACGCATGATCATCAAGTGCCCGGCTAAAAATCCTACACATAACCAATCGGCACGCAGATATGACTCCAGAGATGTCACGATACAACATGACAACGAAACTCAACGAATTACACCTTTATCAAGGAATCGAATGACTCACCGAAGTGTCAACAAAGCTCAAAAGGACCAACGGTAACGAGAACGGTAATTTCGAGTATATCACCCCGACACCATTTAAATATGATCAAGGGCATCACGAATCATAGATTATCAGAACATTTCATACACACGAAATGCATAATAATCACAAGAATTCAACCATCATTATAACCAAGCAAGATAACTTGCCTCAATTCCGTAGATGAATAATCCTTCTTTAAATGGTCAAACGAAGGGTATCCTCGTCTAACAATACTCACGTGAACAAGCAACCTTGAATGAAATGTAATTCATTCAACCACACATTCGTACGATAACGGTATCATTACATAAACAATATTCACAACTTTATTTGAATAAATTAGTTATCTTATTAATTACTTTAACGTTCCTATTACAAATCATCATATGTTTATCATGTTCATTCACATATTCTAACATTAATATCAAATACTTGAAGTCCAGTTTATTACCAATGTAACATTGTGAAAACATCTTTCAAATCATCGGCACTTCCGATTACGATATAAGTTTGTGTTTAATTACGTTCTTCATTATTTTACCAACGATTACATTAAAACTGATTCCTATATGAAGCATAAGCTCAAGTTTTTAGTGAACTAAGAACATCATCTTAATTTACGTCTCTTGATACATACGGATTAATGAAATGGAATTCGGCTACTCATCTACCGCATTTCCATCACCATATTCACTACAATCCTCTTAAGAACATTATTAACATATTAATGTTGCGATTAACATCCTTTTAAGTTATCAACGAAATCGATTAACTTGATCATATGAAGATTACAACTTCCTTCTATCAAAATCCATTGTTTTACTTTTGAAGAATTTATTAAAAGCCTAGTTATATCGTTGAATACTTGAAATTTTAAAAGTAACTTCATCCCATCTTGTGAAGATCATCTTCAAAGGGTTAACATAATTCTTTCAACAATTTTATTACAAAGGTGTTGGTTTTAGAGGCCAAAAATCATGGTTCCATATTACCTTCAAGAATCAATTGAATGTTCTAGACAAGTTTAATATCTCCCACCTCTAATCATTAAGGATTTCATCCTTAACATGTTCCTAGCGTTGAGACTATAATCAACTTCCGATTTTCATGTTATACATCAGGTTTTATATATATCATTATCAATACAATCATATTATGAAGTTATGTACATCAAGAAGTAATACTAACACCCTTAATGCTAATCTTCACTTAGTTTGAGCATGATTCAATTAACTTATCATGTTTACACTAGCTTAAACTAACATTATGTGAAGTATTTATCTACTAACATCATCATAAGCATGGATTTAATATGAGTTAAAGAAAGACCAACCTCAAAATGAAGAACAACACCAACACTTCAAGGTACACACTTCAATCTCCAAATCTCCAAGTCACCAATCAAGTGCTGAAGCTCCAACACAAGTTAGAAGGGCTAGAAACGGAGTTGGCAGGGAAGGGAATCGTTTTTCTCAGTTGGGAGGTTGAGAGGGTCGAGTAGGAAATGAATGGCAAGTCATACTTTTATAATCTGAACTCGGCATTACGTACGTTAACGAAAGGGGTTAATGTACGTTATAGTCCTTACGTACGTAATCTCATGATTATTACGTACGTAACCAATTTCATCAGATCTTTCTGACTGAAAACACGCAAATCGTTACGTACGTAAGTATATAGCTATTACGTACGTAATAGCCGTTGACTTGGCTATCGCGATCGACTCCCGACCACCTACCCCCGCTCGGCCCCACCCGCCGAAAGGCGGGCTTTTGATGGATCTCTCGCATTACGTACGTTAACATATGAATGTTACGTACGTAAGGCTACGTACATAGCGTACGTAAGGAAGGTAATTTAACATACGTTAAGTTCTATAACAAGCATAAATGTAATTCTCCGAATATCACCCAACAATTTATATAGTATGAATGACCACGATTCCAACTTAACATAATTCGTCGATATACTTGCTACAACAATACAGATATGGTGCGAAAATACTTAGTTTAAATCAGAAAATACAATAGTAAAGGCGAGGGTATTACATCCTCCCCTCCCATGTGGCCGTCCAACATGTGTGTGTGTGTGTGTGTATTATTATTATTATTATTATTATTTTTTGTTAATTTAAGAGTATAATTATAGTTGTAAATGATTTAATTAGTTGGGTTGGGCTTTAAATTGCAACTTCAAGTCTTATTATTTTATTAAGTTGGGTTGGGCCTTCAACTATAAATTCAAGACTTAGGAATTTTATTAGGTTGATTTTGAACCCATTAGTGAGTTTATATTAGTAAATAATGGTGCACATAGCCCATTAGGTGAATCAATATTCTACTTTAACTTTTAATTAATTTATTATTTATGAAACAATCAAGTAAAATAAAATGAAACTAGATGTAGATTATATCATATTATAACAAATGTTATTAAAATTACATCAAGATATAATAAACCGTACATGTACTGAGCTAACGAATTTAGGGGGTTCTACATCCTCCCCTCCTTAGAAGAATTTGGTCCCCAAAATCCTTCTCGAACAACTCGGGATATGATTTCTTCATTTGTTCTTCAGCTTCCCATGGAGCGTCTTCCTCTCTATTGTGATTTGTCCAGACGACTTTGACCAACGGTATCTTCTTGTCCCTTAGTTCGCGTACTTGTTGATCCACGATCCTAATCGGCTTCTCGATATAAGTTAAATCTTCTTTGATTGGTGGTATGTCATACGTGATGACATGTTCAGGATCTGGATGATATTTCTTCAATCTTAAGACATGGAATACGTTGTGCATTTCGTCAAGATTGCTTGGTAGCTTGAGACAATATGCTAATTTCCCAATTCGTTCTAGGATTGTGAAAGGTCCGACATATCTAGGGCTAAGCTTCCCTCCTTTCTTCGGGCTGATCCATCCCTTACGTGGTGATAAACGAAGGAATACTTTGTCTCTGGTCTCGAATTCCAAATCCTTCCTTCTCCGGTCTGCATAACTCTTCTGTCGGCTCTGAGCAGTGCGAATTCGATCCCGAATGATTCGAACCTTATCCATGGCATCTTCTACTAGATCAACTTTTGGTATCGGGTTTCGGTTCTGCTTAGTCGTTGGTGTCCATCGGTCGTCAATCTCCCAATGTATTGCTGATTGGCACTTTCTTCTGTATAATGCTTCATATGGAGCCATTCCGATAGTTGCCTGATAGCTGTTGTTGTAGGCAAACTCAGCTAAGGGTAGGTGGTGACTCCAACTTTTCTGAAAATCCAGTGCACATGCCCGTAACATATCCTCAAGGAATTATATCGTTCGCTCGGAATGTCCGTCCGTCTGAGGGTGTGCTGCAGTACTGAAGACAAATCTGAGACAAATCTGGGGTCACGGTCTGACACAATGTGTACAGGTAATCCATGTAATCTAACGATTTATCGGATATACGTCCTTGCTAGCTTCTGCAGACTATCATTCTTTCTTACGGGTAGGAAGTGAGCTGACTTTGTAAGTCTATCCACGACTACCCAGATTGTGTTATATCCTCCACTAGTTGGTGGTAGATCCATCACGAATTCCATCGTGATTAGTTCCCATTTCCATTCGGGAATCTCAAGCGTCTGTAGCAACCCTGATGGTCTTTGGTGTTCAGCCTTCACCCTTTGACAATTTAAACACCTTGCTATGAATTCTGCTACCTGGTTCTTCATATTCACCCACCATTAGTGTTTTTTCAGATCCTTATACATCTTATTACCACCTGGATGTATTGTATACCGAGAGCAGTGAGCTTCTGCTAAAATTTTCTTCTTGAGTTCGTCATTGTTGGGAACACATATTCGGTTTTTGAATTTTATTGTTCCATTAGCTGACATGCTAAACTCCGATTTCTCGCCTTGTGCGACCTTTTCCTTAAGTTTGCACAAATTCTCATCTTGTGTTTGTGCTTCTCATATTTCCTCAAGTAAATCCAGCTTTATTGACAAATTAGCGCATAAGACGTGTGTCTTTGCCTGCCTTGGGTTCCATTGGATTATTTCTCTCAGGGCATTCCATTCCCTTATCATGAGTCTAGCCACATTCGCTTTCCTACTTAAGGCATCTGCTACAACATTGGCCTTGCCCGGATGATGCTGAATGGTGAGGTTATAATCCTCAAGAAGTTCTATCCACCGTCTCTGTCTTAGATTCAACTCCTTCTTAGCGAATAAATATTTGAGACTTGTGGTCGGTAAAGATGGTGAATGTAGCTCCACACAGGTAGTTTCTCCATTTCTTCAAAGCAAACACTATTGCTGCTAGTTCAAGGTCATGGGTCGGATAATTCATCTCATGGATTTTCAGCTTTCGTGATGCATAAGCAACAACCTTGCTGTTTTGCATCAGTACAGCTCCTAATCCTTCCTTTGATGCATCGCTATAAACCACAAATACTTCACTCCCTTCGGGAAGTGTTATTGCAGGTGCGGTAGTGAGTTTTCTCTTGATTTCTTGGAAGCTCAACTCACACTTATCGTTCCACTCAAATTTGACGTGCTTCTGTGTCAGTCTTGTGAGTGGTCCTGCGATTTTAGAGAAGTCTTTAATGAATTTGCGGTAGTAACCCGCAAGTCCAAGAAAGCTTCGTATCTCCGTGACTGTTTCTGGCCACTTCCAGTCCATAATAGTCTCCACCTTTGATGGATCTACTGCGACTGCATCTCCAGGTATTATGTGTCCTAAAAACGCTACTTCTCTTAACCAGAATTCACATTTTCTGAATTTGGCGTACAATTTATGCTTCCTTAGTGTCTCTAGTACCAATCTTAGGTGGGTTTCGTGATCTTGATCCGACTTGGAATAAAAGAGTATGTTGTCGATAAATATCACTACGAATTGATCCAGATATGGCTGGAACACGCGGTGCATTAAATCCACAAATGCAGTCGGCGCGTTGGTTAATCCAAAAGGCATTACCAAGAATTCATAATGACCATACCTAGTTTGAAAGGCAGTCTTCGGTATGTCATTCTGTTTGATCCTCAATAGGTAATATCCTTGTTGATGATCGAACTTTGAGTAAATCGTTGCTCCTTGCAGTTGGTCGAATAGTTCGTCTATCCTGGGAAGTGGATACTTGTTCTTAATAGTAATATTGTTAAGTTCTCGGTAATCGATGCACAATATTAGTGTGCCATATTTCTTCTTTACGAATAGCATTGGTGCTCCCATGGAGATATGCTTGGTCGGATAAATCCAACCTCTAGCAACTTCTACAACTGAACCTTCAGTTCTTGCAGTTCTAGTGGTGCCATTCGATATGGCGTACTAGCCACATGTGCCTTTCCCGGCAAAATATCAATGCTGAATTCAACTTCCCTATCTGGAGGTAAAGAAGTGAGTTCCGTGGGGAAAATATCATGGTATTCTGACACTACCGGTGTAGCTTCAATATCCATTTTACTCTTGGGTTTGTTAATGACAAAAGCCAAATATCCAGTTGCTCCATTCGAGATGGACTTTCTCGCCTTCGTGGCTAATATGATTGGGGCCGAGTTAATTCTAGCATCCCTGTGTAGTTCAACTACTGGGTGATTGGGTTTGCAGAATCGAACTATTTTAGAATGACAGTCGAGTTGTGCAAAGTGTTTAAATAGCCAATCCATCCCAACTATGAGGTCATACTCAAGTATATGGAGAAGAATTAGGTCGGCAGGAAAATAGTGACCTTTAATGATCACTTGACAATCTCTAAATACAAAATCTGTTTCTCGGCTCGCACCCATAGGTGTGGATACTTCTAAGCTTATGGGTAGTGAATCCATGTCGACATTCAAAATGGCACCACTGGAACTGCAAGAACTGAAGGTTCAGTTGCAGAAATTACTAGAGGTTGGATTTATCCGACCAAGCGTATCTCCATAGCGAGCACCAGTGCTATTCGTAAAGAATAAATATGGCACACTAAGATTGTGCATCGATTACCAAGAACTTAACAACATTACTATTAAGAACAAGTATCCACTTCCCAGGATCGACGAACTATTCGACCAACTGCAAGGAGCAACGGTTTACTCAATGTTCGATCTTCAACAAGGATATTACCAATTGAGGATCAAAGAGAATGACATACCGAAGACTGCCTTTCAAACTAGGTATGGTCATTATGAATTCGTGGTAATGCCTTTTGGATTGACCAACACGCCGTCTGCATTTATGGATTTAATGCACCGCGTATTCCAACCGTATCTAGATCAATTCGTAGTGATATTTATCGACGACATACTCGTTTATTCCAAGTCGAATCAAGATCACGAAACTCACCTGATATTGGTACTAGAGAAACTAAGGAAGCATAAGTTGTACGCCAAATTCAGTAAGTGTGAATTCTGGTTAAGAGAGGTAGCGTTTTTAGAACACATAATATCTGGGGACGGAGTCGCAGTAGATCCATCAAAGGTGGAGACTATTCTGGACTGGAAGAGGCCAGAAACAGTCATGGAGATATGAAGCTTTCTTGGACTTGCGGGTTACTACCGCAAATTCATTAAAGATTTTTCCAAAATTGCAGGACCATTCACAAGACTGACACAGAAACACATCAAATTTGAGTGCAACGACAAGTGTGAGTTGAGCTTCCAGGAACTCAAGAGAAAACTCACTACCGCACCTGTACTAACACTTTCCGAAGGGAGTGAAGGGTTTGTGGTATACAACGATGCATCAAAGGAAGGATTAGGATCTGTGCTGATGCAAAACGGCAAGGTTGTGGCTTATGCATCACGAAAGCTAAAAATCCATGAGATGAATTATCCGACCCATGACCTTGAACTAGCATCAATAGTGTTTGGTTTGAAGAAATGGAGACACTACATGTATGGAGCTACATTCACCATCTTTACCGACCACAAGAGTCTCAAATATTTGTTCTCTCAATAGGAGTTGAATCTAGGACATATATGGTTTATAGAACTTCTTGAGGATTATGACCTCAACATTCAGAATCATCCGGTCAAGGCCAATGTCGTAGCAAACGCCTTAAGTAGGAAAGCGAGTGTGGCTAGACTCATGATAAGGGAATGGGATGCCCTAAGATAAATAACCCAATGGAACCCAAGACAGTCTAAGACACACGTTGTGTGCGCTAATTTGTCAATGAAGCCGGACTTACTTAAGGAAATCCAAGAAGCACATACTTAAGGAAAGGGTCGCACAAGGTGAGAAATCTGAGTTTAGCATGTCAGAAGATGGAACACTAAAATTCAAACACCGTATATGTGTTCTTGATAATGACGAACTCAAAAAGAAAATTTTAGCAGAGGCTCACTGCTCTCGGTATACAATTCATCCAGGTAGTAATAAGATGTATAAGGATCTAAAGAAACACTACTGATGGGTGAATATGAAGAACTAGGTAGAATAATTCGTAGCAAGGTGTTTAAATTGTCAAAGGGTGAAGGCTGAACACCAAAGACCATCAGGGTTGCTACAGCTCCTCGAGATTCCCGAATGGAAATGGGAACTAATCACGATGGACTTCGTGATGGATCTACCAACAACTAGTGGAGGATATAACACAATCTGGGTAGTCATAGATAGACTTACAAAATTAGCTCACTTCCTACCCGTAAGAAAGAATGATAGTCTGTAGAAGCTAGCAAGGACGTATGTCCGAGAAATCGTTAGATTACCTGGAGTACCTATAGACATTGTGTCAGACCGTGACCCCAGATTTGTCTCCAGATTCTGGAAGAGCCTTCATCAAGAACTTGGGACGGCATTAAGTTTCAGTACTGCAGCACACCCTCAGACGGACGGACAATCCGAGCGAATGATACAAGTCCTTGAGGATATGTTGCGGGCATGTGTACTGGATTTTCAAAAGAGTTGGAGTCACCACCTACCCTTGGCTAAGTTTGCTTACAACAACAGCTATCAGGCAACTATAGGGATGGCTCCATATGAAGCATTATACAGAAGAAAGTGCCGATCACCAATACATTGGGAGATTGACGACCGATGGACAACAACGACTAAGCAGAACCGAAACCCGATACCAAAAGTTGATCTAGTAGAAGATGCCATGGATAAGGTTCGAATCATTCGGGATCAAATTTTCACTGCTCAGAGCCAACAGAAGAGTTATGCAGACCAAAGGAGAAGAGATTTAGAATTTGACATGGGCGACAAAGTATTCTTTTGTTTATCACCATGTAAGGGATTGATCAACTCGAAGAAAGGAGGGAAGCTTAGCCGTAGATATGACGGACCTTTCATAATCTGTAATACCTCCGGTATTCCATGCTTGATTACTTTGTACTGTGTGAATGTTTGGTAATGTGACGTCATTTCTATTTATGTATTCCATTGAGTGCTATATAATTGTACGATGTGAATGAAACAGGGGTGACACACCTTGATGCCGTGGGACGATCGTCGGTGCGAATATGACGGTGGCCAACGTCTTATTCTCCGATAATTGTTGACGAGTGGAAGGGATGGTCACCCAAAGATGGTTAGAATGTGGTTTGAGGCTAAAAGGTTCTGTCTAACGCGCGCTATAACCCATGCCTAACGTACGCTATATTTCGATCGTTACGTACGTTAAGGCAGCTACATTACGTACGTAACGGGTGGGTCGGTCTTCCGACCAGAATCTTTCTTTCGACACGGACAGGGCTACTTTCGGCCGGCTAGAGGACAAACGAGTCAACTGTTCGTTACGTACGTTGTGTCCCAAATTTAACGTACGTAACACTTGGGCACATTTCGGGCAGCGAGTTCTTTACGTACGTTGTCAGGACACTGCTACGTACGTAATACACCTTACGTACGTAACACCCTTATCATTATAGTACGTTATCAAAACCAAGTTTTGTAAAATGATAGTTCCCTTCTTCATTTGCACGACCCAATACCACAAACTACCACCCTTGGAGAAATTCCTAGCCCTATACCCGGTTCTTAAGCCTCTTAAACACTTGAATTAACATTGAGGAGGTGGATTCTTGAGCTTCGGTGAAGATTATCCAAGCCGTTCAAGTCACTTCTCGTTTTCCTCGTAGTTCTTGTGAATCCGTCAACTATCTTCATTATTCTTCTTCCAATAAGGTAAGCCACCAATCCCTGGAGTTATATCTTCGATGTTTTCTTATTTATACTTATTATATTGCGGGTATTGGGTAGATTTTGCTAAACTTCGTATACAATCTTGTCGGATGAAATTGTAGTAACCGGAAATTTCGTTTCTCATATGTTTCGTTTCGTGCAAATGAAATTTCACTTCAAATCATCACTATGAGTGTAAAATTTGACGAATCAATTGTGGGGAAATTCGTAGTAATCCGTCACCGTATGTTCCATTGTCCGTAGCCACCCTTACCTTGTGATTTTTGACACTTAGCAAACTAAGGAGATAATTCGATAGTATAATCAATATTGGTTGCCAAACCACCGAAGTTGTTGTGCAATAAAATCCGTCGATTGTAGTATTCGGGATATAGAATTGTATTAGAAAGCATAAGATTCGATTTCGCCATAACAACTCGTTGACACCGAAGAATGATAGGATTATCTTCTTGAGTATATCGATATACCTAATGTTAATTATGAGATTGAATGAGATAATGGTACACAACACTTGAAAACTTAGAAACGATACTCATACCGACAATTAAAACTACACTAGGGATCCGGTTAGGAAAGGGAGACTAGTTTTATTCATTATAATCCGTATGAGGTGTTAATCGGATGTTTCGTGGCTAGGTTAAGTTCGAGCGGGCGTGGGGACTTCGTTATCATAAAGCACCTACTACCGGATCACAGGCAAGTGAAATCTTGCTCGTGAATTTTCTAATATCAATGTTATACCGTATGTGTGTACGTGCCATTTTGATAAAAGCCGACGTTTGTATTTCTCTAAAGATGTTATAAATGGGCTGATGTGTTGGGGATAAAACCTGTATGGTACCCGTGTGGAAATGTGTTAGGGGGTAAGACCCGAATTGGGCACCTATGTTCCGGGGTATTCCCGTGTGGATACTTCCGTGACCCTTGGTTGCGACCTTGGGGGCTTATGTGTTAAAGAGAAAGACTCGTCGGTTAAGTGATGAAATATTCCCTGTGATTACCAGGTACTGTGATTGTAAAGATGTCGTATATCATTGTTAGTAGTTGTTATTTGGTATGCATTCTCTGACCCTGGTTACCTGGTATGACTCGTCGTACCAGGTAAAATTGTTCATCAAGTGCAGGACATTCCCGAGGGGTCCGGTCAGACTTAAGCGGTGTTGGAATTATCTCTAGCCGCTGCTTTAATTGGAATAAATTGTTTTCTGTGAGAAAACCGTTGTGTAATAATTGGACTTCAAATTACATTTCCCTTAAATCTTTCGATTCACGTTATGTAATCCCTGAATTTAAGGTTTTATCGCGATTTTCTTAAAATGCCTATTTTTCTAACTAGCCTTGTGGGTCCCACGTGAGATTCATGGCACTGTAATACCTCGGGATATTTTGGGGGTGTTACAGAAAATGGTATCGGAGAAAAACTCCTGGTTTGAATAAAACTTTCTCCTATATTTTTTTTCTCTTTCTCTCAAAACCCAACACCCCAAGCGAGCGAAGCTCCTCGTGGGAATGCAAGTAAGTGATATGTGTGTGTTTCTATTTTTGTACAACATTTAATTGTAAACCATGCGTGGAACTAGCTTTAGATTGATACCATTAGTGATGGCACGCCGAGGAGCTAGAAGGGTGGTGAATGACGCTCAAGGTTCCGCCGCGAACCACAATGAGGACGGAAACACCGCCGAGACCCATCCTGCTGGGGGCCAGCCGCCACGAGTTAACCAAAACGATCAGGAGGCGGAACGCCAAAATAACAACCCTGGAGGCATGGATCCATCTTTTGTTCAGGCCCTTGCCCAGGCTATCGCCATGGGAATTGCTCAGGTCAATCAGGCAGAACTGATACCGGTCATCAATGTGGAAGAAAACGCAGGAAGAGATCGATGGTTGGGAGAGATGCTGAAGGCTAGGCCTCCATTATTTGACGGAACAGGAGAGAAACACGTGGACGACTGGATTTCGGAAATGGAGACTGCCTTCGAAGTAATCGGATGCCCAGAAAACAGAAAGGTGCCGCTCGGAATTAATCAACTCCGTGACACTGCTGCACGTTGGTGGAGGACTTACAGGCCAGAGGACCGAGTGGTCGGGTGGACCGAATTTGCCCAACTTCTACGGAGCGAGTACTGTCCCAGATCAGCCCGAACCGCTCGCGCACGAGACTTTTTCAGTGCCGGCCCTCAGAACATGCCAGTACCAGAGATCATTCGGGCCTACCGAACCGAGCTAAGTTACATCTCCCAGATGGTTCCATCAGAAGATCAACAAATATGCCATCTTGCGCAGAGGTTACCGGAGGATGTACAACGCTATGCCGCCGGATTTCACTGCACGACCCTGAGAGCATACGAAGACGTAGTCACAGCATATGCCGGTACAGTTGTTAATACCAACATCGGGCATAATTCGAAGAATCAGAAGACATCAGTTCAGCCTGGAAGCAACCACAAAATGAATTCCGGGCCCGCATCTTCTTTTAAGCCGGCGGTTTCGTACCAACAGAAGGGTGTATCTGATCGACCTTACCGTAGGGACTGTTTCAATTGTGGCATGACCGGGCATACTAAGGATCGGTGTCAGAAGACGGCTACCAAATGTCTCACTTGCGGAAAGGGTGGACACATGTCTCGCTACTGCTGGCAGGCCAATTCCACTCAGAGCCCAGCTTCGCAACCAAGTCAACAAGGCTCTGTGCAATCCCCTAGGACGCCTGCTGTTTCCAACTACCGAGCTCCATCCCACCAGAGCCAACCGCCACTGCATGGTGCCGGACGAGGCCGTGGGCGCGGCGGAGGAACCTCGTCCTTTTCGGAGTCAATACCGTCTCGTGTATTTGAGCTGAGGGCTACGGATGGTCAGCCTGTGCCAGCTATCTCAGGTACTCTTCTTGTTAACTCTCAGCGAGTGCATGTACTATTTGATACCGGAGCCACCCATTCGTTTATATCTGTGGAATGTGTTGAACGCTTAAATCTTGTTTGTGTACCTTGTGAGCCCTTTATTGTTAAACTACCCGATGGTAGTAGATTAAGCGGCGATCAAAAGGTTCGAGACTGTCGGATCAGCATCAACGATCATAGTTGGACCGCTAATCTTATGGTCTTCCCACTCCGGAATGAAGATATCATATTAGGAATGGACTGGATGCCATTGCACAGAACAATCTTGGATACCTACCACCTGACTATTTCTATTTCGGCTCATGACGGTACCACATATGTCATCAGCGGACGTGAACACTTTAGTACAAAAGGATCTCTCAGCATTATCGCATCGGAAGCCTCCTGCAGCTCTCGAAGTGAGTACTACTGGTTTTATGTTCTTCGAGAGGACACTTCACAACTTGCAATCACAAACATTCCGGTAGTGAATGAGTTTCCAGACGTTTTTCCTGATGAACTACCAGGGCTGCCACCGCACCGAGAAGTTGACCTTTCCATTAAACTCGAACCGGGGACGAGACCTATTTCTAAAGCTCCTTACAGAATGGCACCGGCCTAGATGAAGGAGTTAAAGATACAGCTCGAAAATCTGTTGGAGAAAGGGTTGATCCGCCCAAGCACCTCACCGTGGGGCGCGCCGGTACTTTTCGTTAAGAAGAAAGATAACTCTCTACGCTTGTGCATCGACTACAGGGAGCTGAATAAGGTTACCATCAAAAATCGTTATCCACTACCAAGGATTGATGACCTCTTGGATCAGTTACAAGGGGCAGTCGTGTTTTCAAAGATCGATTTACGGTCCGGATATCACCAATTGAGGATTCGGGAGGAAGATATACCCAAGACTGCATTTCGGTCGAGGTATGGGCATTACGAATATATCGTGGTATCATTCGGGTTGACTAATGCCCCAGCCGTTTTCATGGGACTGATGAATAGAGTTTTGATTGATTTCTTCGATAAATGCGTGGTGGTTTTTATCGACGACATCCTAATATATTCTCGAAGCCGACAGGAACACGAGGAACATTTGAGGCAAGTACTGGGCATGTTAAGACAACACCAACTTTATGCGAAACTGTCCAAGTGCGAATTCTGGATGCCGGAGGTAATTTTTCTCGGACATGTTGTCTCGGCAGAAGGTGTCAAGGTCGACCCACAAAAGATCGAGACAATAACAAGTTGGGAACCTCCAAAGAATGTCAAAGAGGTTAGGAGCTTCCTAGGACTGGCGGGTTACTATCGAAGATTCGTCGAGGCTTTTTCCTGTATCGCCTGACCGTTAACGAACCTACTGAGAAAGAGCACCAAATTTGTATGGGCTGCAGACTGCCAGAAGAGCTTTGACGAGCTCAAGAGTAGGCTAACTACTGCCCCAGTACTAGTGTTACCACAGGGTACAGAAGGATTCATTATATACACGGATGCATCCAAGCATAGACTAGGGTGTGTCTTCATGCAGAATGGCAGAGTCGTTGCGTACGCATCCCGACAACTGAAGCCGTACGAAGTAAATTACCCGACACATGACTTGGAGCTAGCCGCGGTGGTGCATGCCCTCAAGATTTGGAGGCACTATCTTTACGGAGTTACTTGCAAAGTTTTCACGGATCACAAGAGTTTGAAATATATCTTCACGCAGAGAGAATTAAACATGAGACAGAGGCGTTGGTTGTAGCTAATCAAGGACTACGATGTGGAAATTTCTTATCATCCCGAAAAAGCCAAAGTGGTAGCTGATGCTCTTAGTCGGAAGACTACACAAGAGGTGATGGTATCCAGCATAACAGTTCAGCCCAAACTGTAGCAAGAGATCAGGAGAAGCAACACCGAAGTATGGGTACAACGTAGGCAAGGACGATTATGCTCAATCAATAAACTTTCGTCCTTACTAGACGAGATACGTCTAGCACAGATGGAAGATCCTGAATTACGTGCGATTGGTGAAAGAATCGAGAAAGGAGATGTTTCCGACTATAAGATTCAGGGTGATTTGGTGAGGTTCAAGAACAGGATATGTATTCCACCGAATGACGGGTGACGAGACTATACTGAAGGAGGCGCACTCCACTCCCTATTCTATTCACCCCGGAGCAAGCAAGATGTACAAGGATTTGCGACAGAGTTTTTGGTGGAAGAACATGAAGTGGGAAGTTGCTAGGTTCGTCGCCCGATGTATGACATGCCAACAAGTGAAAATCTAACACCACAGACCAGCCGGAATTATGCAACCCCTACCCATCCCGGAGTGGAAATGGGAGAGCATATCAATGGACTTTGTCACTAAGCTACCTACGGCAGTCGGAGGAAAGGATACGATTTGGGTCATTGTTGATCGATTGACAAAATCAGCACATTTCATTCCTATTCAAGAGACAACCGGGACAGAGCAGCTGGCCGTCATTTTCATCAGAGAGATCGTCAGGCTACATGGTGTTCCCTCATCCATCATTTCGGATAGGGACACCAGATATGTGTCTCGTTTTTGGAAAGCCGTCCATAAAGCTATGGGGACACAAATACACTTTAGCAAGGCTTATCATCCTCAGACAGATGGACAGACCGAGCGTACGATTCAAACCTTGGAAGATATGTTGAGGGCGTGCGTGCTCAATTGGGGAAAGGATTGGGCTAGACATTTGGGATTAGTGGAGTTCTCGTACAACAACAGCTGGCATGCAAGCATAGGCATGGCACCGTTTGAGGCCTGTAGGCGAAGGTGCAAGTCACCGTTATCTTTGGGATGATGCCTCCAACACCGCGGTCACCGAGTTGGATCTTATCCAGAGTCCATTAAGAAGATCTCTATAGTTCGGAAACACATCTTTGGCCGCCTGAGCCAGTGAAATCTTATGCCGAACCGGCGTGACCGTTAGAATTTACGGTCGGGGATCATGTTTGGGTCAAAGTATCACCTATGCGGGGTATTCGGCGTTTCGGACAGAAGGGCAAGTTAAGCCCGAGATTTATAGGTCCGTTTGAGATATTGGACCGGGTAGGGAAACTCGCGTATCGATTAGCTCTACCGCCGCATCTGGATGGAGTGCATAATATTTTTCACGTCTCCCAGTTAAGGAAGTATGTCTATGACCCGAGTCACAAGCTCAATTTCGAAGAAGTGGAAATTTCCGATGACGCTACCTTTAGGGAGGTACCGACCGCCATTCTGGACCGGCGTGTGAAGATGTTAAGAAATAAAGCCATACCCCTCGTGAAGATTCAGTGGTCGCACCACGGCACGGAAGAGGCGACTTGGGAAACCGAGTCGAGCATGAAGGAGAGTCATCCCGAGTTATTTTCTTAAGTTTCGTGACGAAACTATTTTAAGAGGGGTGATATGTAATACCTCCGGTATTCCATGCTTGATTACTTTGTACTGTGTGAATGTTTGGTAATGTGACGTCATTTCTATTTATGTATTCCATTGAGTGCTATATAATTGTACGATGTGAATGAAACGGGGGTGACACACCTTGACGCCGTGGGACGATCGTCGGTGTGAATATGACGGTGGCCAACGTCTTGTTCCCCGATAATTGTTGACGAGTGGAAGGGATGGTCACCCCAAGATGGTTAAAATGTGGTTTGAGGCTAAAAGGTTCTGTCTAACGCGCGCTATAACCCATGCCTGACATACGCTATATTTCGATCGTTACGTACGTTAAGGCAGCTACATTACGTACGTAACGGGTGGGTCGGTCTTCCGACCAGAATCTTTCTTTTGACACGGACAAGGCTACTTTCGGCGGGCTAGAGGACAAACGAGTCAACTGTTCGTTACGTACGTTGTGTCCCAAATTTAACGTACGTAACACTTGGGCACATTCCGGGCAGCGAGTTCTTTACGTACGTTGTCAGCACACTGCTACGTACGTAATACACCTTACGTACGTAACACCCTTATCGTTAACGTACGTTATCAAAACCAAGTTTTATAAAATGATAGTTCCCTTCTTCATTTGCACGACCCAACACCACAAACTACCACCCTTGGAGAAATTCCTAGCCTTATACCCGGTTCTTAAGCCTCTTAAACACTTGAATTAACATTGAGGAGGTGGATTCTTGAGCTTCAGTGAAGATTATCCAAGTCGTTCAAGTCACTTCTCGTTTTCCTCGTAGTTCTTGTGAATCCGTCAACTATCTTCATTATTCTTCTTCCAATAAGGTAAGCCACCAATCCCTGGAGTTATATCTTCGATGTTTTCCTATTTATACTTATTATATTGCGGGTATTGGGTAGAGTTTGCTAAACTTCGTATACAATCTTGTCGGATGAAATTGTAGTAACCGGTAATTTCGTTTCTCATATGTTTCGTTTCGTGCAAATGAAATTTCACTTCAAATCATCACTAGGAGTGTAAAATTTGACGAATCAATTGTGGGGAAATTCGTAGTAATCCGTCACTGTATGTTCCATTGTCCGTAGCCACCCTTACCTTGTGATTTTTGACACTTAGAAAACTAAGGAGATAATTCGATAGTATAATCAATATTGGTTGCCAAACCACCGAAGTTGTTGTGCAATAAAATCCTTCGATTGTAGTATTCGGGATATAGAATTGTATTAGAAAGCATAAGATTCGATTTCGCCATAACAATTCGTTGACACCGAAGAATGATAGGATTATCTTCTTGAGTATATCGATATACCTAATGTTAATTATAAGATTGAACGAGATAATGGTACACAACACTTGAAAACTTAGAAACGATACTCATACCGACAATTAAAACTACACTAGGGATCCGGTTAGGAAAGGGAGACTAATTTTATTCATTATAATCCGTATGAGGTGTTAATCGGATGTTTCGTGGCTAGGTTAAGTTCGAGCGGGCGTGGGGACTTCGTTATCATAAAGCACCTACTACCGGATCACAGGCAAGTGAAATCTTGCTCGTGAATTTTCTAATATCAATGTTATACCGTATGTGTGTACGTGCCATTTTGATAAAAGCCGACGTTTGTATTTCTCTAAAGATGTTATAAATGGGCCGATGTGTTGGGGATAAAACCTGTATGGTACCCGTGTGGAAATGTGTTAGGGGGTAAGACCCGAATTGGGCACCTATGTTCCGGGGTATTCCCGTGTGGATACTTCCGTGACCCTTGGTTGCGACCTTGGGGGCTTATGTGTTAAAGAGAAAGACTCGTCGGTTAAGTGATAAAATATTCCCTGTGATTACCAGGTACTGTGATTGTAAAGATGTCGTATATCATTGTTAGTAGTTGTTATTTGGTATGCATTCTCTGACCCTGGTTACCTGGTATGACTCGTCGTACCAGGTAAAATTGTTCATCATGTGCAGGACATTCCCGAGGGGTCCAGTCAGACTTGAGCGGTGTTGGAATTATCTCTAGCCGCTGCTTTAATTGGAATAAATTGTTTTCTGTGAGAAAACCGTTGTTGTGTAATAATTGGACTTCAAATTACATTTCCCTTAAATCTTTCGATTCACGTTATGTAATCCTTGAATTTAAGGTTTTATCGCGATTTTCTTAAAATGCCTATTTTTCTAACTAGCCTTGTGGGTCCCACGTGGGATTCATGGCACTGTAATACCTCGATATATTTTGGGGGTGTTACATAATCCTAGAACGAATTGGAAAATTACCATATCGTCTCGAGCTACCAACCGATCTTGCCGGAATGCACGACGTATTTCATGTCTCAATATTGAAGAAATATCATCCATATCCTGAAGATGTCATCACGCATGACATACCGCCAATCAAGGAAGATTTAACTTATATCGAGAAGCCGATTAGGATCGTGGATCGACAAGTGCGCGAACTAAGAGATAAGAAGATTCCATTGGTCAAGGTCATCTGGACAAATCACAGTGGAGAGGAAGATGCTACATGGGAAGCTGAAGAAGAAATGAAGAAATCATATCCCGAGTTGTTTGAGAAGGAATTTGGGGACCAAATTCTTCTTAGGAGGGGAGGATGTAGAACCCCCTAAATTCGACAGCTCAGTACATGTACGGTTTATTATATCGTGATGTAATTTTAATAACATTTGTTATAATATGATATAACTACATCTAGTTTCATTTTATTTTACTTGATTATTTCATAAATAATAAATTAATTGAAAGTTAAAGTAGAATATTGATTCACCTAATGGGCTATATGTACCAACATTTACTAATATAAACTCACTAATGGACTCAAACGCAACCTAATAAAATTCCTAAGACTTGAAGTTGCAAATTAAAGACCAAGCCAACTAATTAAATTATTTACAACTATAATTATACTCTTAAATTAACAAAAAATAATAACACACACACACACATGTTGGACGGCCATGGGAGGGAAGAAGTGTGTCTCTAGACCCTTCATTGCATGCAAGACAACTTGACACATGTAACAAGACCTCTACCATTATTCTTCCCTTCTCTCATGCCTTGACCACATTTTTTTTAACACTTAAAATATACACCACCCTTACATTTCAATACAAAGCAAAATCTGAAAATTTAGAGACTAGAGAGAGAGGGCCGAGCCAAGTAGAAGAGAAGAAGGAGGAAGGGAAAAATTCAACAAGAGAATAGGTAATCTCATTTCTTATACTTCGATATATTAGTTATCATCCAAATTTCCCTAATCTAACTCAAATATTTAAACATGCAAACAACATATACACCATGGAATGCATGTTTCAGCCGAACCTAGTAGTGGTGAAGGGGAAGATCATCTTCAACCTCCGAGACCTAGAACCATTTACAAGAAATTGAGGTGGGTAAAGTTGTTTTCCTTCTTTTCTCTTATTCAAATTTTATACAAGTTAAATATATGGTGCATGCAAGTATTAAACTCTAGATATATATACTTGATTAACATTCATTACCATGCATGTAATGGTCTTGATATTTGTTGATTTTTAGTTTGTCATATTTTGATTATATGTGCAAATTAATTCATTGATAGAAAATTTGGTTGAATATGACAAATCTGATCTTTGGGGATTAAAATCCCAAAAACATATGAGTATATATATTGGACTATGGTAAGAAGATAATTAGTCACCGTAAGATTTGATAATTCGAACCTAAGTTCGAAGGATAAACTAAATTAGTTTAAATAAGATAAATTTGGGGTAAAATTGTTAAAATCCATAATTCTGGTCTTATGTCCAGAAATTAAGTCTTAAAATATCTAAAATAAGTTCTCTATAAAATTTTACCTAAATCGGAATGTACTAAAATAGAAAATTGGGACAAAAATGTAAATTTTAAGAATTCAGGGCCAAAACTGTAATTTACAGAAACTAACTGTTTCGAAAATAAAATTTCCAGAAAAGTTGAACTCTTTGTACTCATAATAACATAAACGAAAAAGATGTGACCCGAATACTAAAATGCCGATTAAGACAAAACAAACGGATGAAATAGTAAATTATAAAAGAATAAAAATTAAAACTGAATGTAATAAAAAATTACAAGTCGTAAGGTTCAAATCGCAACTGGATTCATAATTTTCGGAGATTAAATGAATCCAAACGAATTAATCAAAATTATAGACAAAACTAAATAAAAATAATAATAGTAGTACTTTAATTTCGAAAGGGTAGAATTATAATTTATGGAAGGAAAAACCACCATGCAACTACTGATATCAGAACCTTATATTATAAGGGACTTTTTGCAATAAAGTTCATAATTTTCGGATGTATAATATATCCATACCGAATTATTCAAATTTATAATATTTTAATAAAAATAATGATAATACTTAAAAGATGGAAGGGCAGAATTCTGATTTCCGAAAGGTAAAACTTTCATGCAACTTCTGACCTTCAATCCTCATATCATAACGGACTTTTCGCAATAAAGTTCGTAATTTTTGGACGTATAATCAATCCGTACTGAATTATTCAAATTTATAATATTTTAGTAAAAATAATGATAGTACTTAAAAGAGGGAAGGGCGGAATTGTGATTCCCGAAAGGTAAAACTTTCATGCAACTTCTGACCTTCAATCCTCATATCATAACGGACTTTTCGCAATAAGGTTCGTAATTTTCGGACGTATAATCAATTCGTACTGAATTATTCAAATTTATAATATTTTAGTAAAAATAATGATAGTACTTAATAGATGGAAGGGCAAAATTATGATTCCCGAAAGGTAAAACTTTCATGCAACTTCTGACCTTCAATCCTCATATCAAAACGGACTTTTCATTATAAAGTTCGTAATTTTCGGACGTATAATCAATCCGTACTGAACTATTCAAGTTTATGAGTTTATTATAAGATTATGCTAAGACTCGCACGATAGCAATCTAATCATCAACCGGTTGAACTAATTCCTCTAGTTTATAAAAGTCCATTTACTATCAAATAATCATATAGATATCTTATAATATGCATAATCATTGTTAATTACGACAATAATTGTTATTCAATTTAAATCGGGAGTAAGTACTGTGCGGAGCTAAGTGCTACGACCTTCAGGCGGGAGCCACCGCTAGAGTCCGTACGAGTACCCATAGAGTCCCCTTTTCTATTTATATGCATGAGGGGCGGTTAGTCTAAGTCATGAATCGAGCAGCGTGGCTGCGGTTCTAGGCAAAGCTACCGTCGTATCCTATTCCCTTGAAGCCGAAGGACGGAGTGATCCTAAGGTGACTGGGTCATAGAATTCGGGTATAGTCGCGATTATGATATGATCCGGGCATAGACCCAAGATAAGGACATATCGAGCCCAGATAAGAGATAAGGCAGCACGTCACCAAGCGTGAGAGCGATAAAGCTCAAAGGACAATGTTATAGTAATGGTTCGACAAACGTCCAAGGCTACGGTTATCAAACCAAAAGTCGTGGCGATTGTCAAAGGCCAAACACTGATAACGGTCTAAGACGTTATAAGGAGGCTAAGGGATTAGTCATGTAGACGACCTCCCAAAGCTAAATACTCATTGGGCGCTCAACGCCGTGCATTCTTCATACTCAACCGCAATCTATGGAGATTGACTGTACATTCATGTCATAATTCATAATATTCTTCTTGAAAACTTGCACCAATTTTTAAACAACACTATTTTTCAAAAGTGGGAGAAACATAATGTTTATTAAATAATAAACTCATTAAATACCCAAACCCAACTCACTGAGAATCCATTATTCTCACCCCATTTTGAATTGAAGGCACTCTTCTATTGGGTCTTTTCCACGTAGCCTTCTTCGTCCTCTGCTGTTTGCTCATTCTCTGGTTTAAAATGGAAAATGGTGGGGTGAGACAAATAGTCTCAGTGAGTGGGTGATCGTGTGCGAGTGTGTCTCTTTCCTTTGAAAATTTTTAAGTGATGCATGATTTTATCAATTATGAGAAAGTGGAAACAGTTACAATTACATCGGAATTTTATAAAAATAATAATCATTATGTAGTTTTAATATTATAATCATGTCCCCATGGACGGATGTCAAGTCAAGCAGTCAGTCAATCAGTCAATCCAGTTTCGAATTCTGCCGATGTGGACTTTGGATTCTAGACTCTCCTTATTACTCCTAGCAATATAGGCCTTCGCCCCAAGATTTGGACCGTCGCCCCAATAGCTGAGCCTTCGCTCTCACACTTAGCATGTGCTTCCTTATCTCCTCTCTGGGCTCGGTATGTCCTTAGATGTGGGTCAATACCCGGATCACACCATAATCGCGATTATATCCCAAGTCTACGACCCTGGTCCCTCGGAATACTCCGTTCCTCTGTTATGGGAATATGAAACAACGGTAGCCTCGTTCATGAACTGCAGCCGCGCTTCTCGATCCAAGACTCGGTCTAACTGTCCCGACTCAATTTGGGACTCTAGAGGTGGCTCCTACAGCTCAAGAGGTGTCCCCCGGATTGTAGGTCGGCTCTCTGTTTCGTATGGGCTCAAGAGGTGGCCCCCGTCCGTCGACGTGGCACTTTGTCCCGATAGAGTTAGAGGCGGACCTGTCCGTGGCACTTTGTTTGTATAGCACTTAGTTCCCGAACAGTCACATTTATCAATTTGATGCATTTCACAAGTATCACGTAAACGTTCGGTCAGTGAGGTTAATAGCGTCTTTTGATTAAGTATGGAATATGGTTAATTATATTTGTGGCCCGGTAACATGGAATAGGACTTGTATATAAATTCGAAAATATTCTCAATAATTTATTAACAGTCTGATGGGTTCAGGTCAGATATATAAATGGGTAGGTTCGACGAAACGAAACGAGAGTTTTTCGAAATAGGTTGAAAGGATGTTTTTACCCTTGGGTTCTAACCTAAGCGTTTGGAGTATGAAACGAAATCGGATGGTGATAAAATTTTATGAGGAAGCCAAAAATAAAAAATCGGATTTGTGAAAATTTCAGAAAATTTAGGACTTGGTACAGAAGTTTGGAATTCTTGCATTTTGACCCCAAAACTATTTTAAAATTGCGATTTGGACTATTAAGTTTAGATATCGATCTCCGAGTCACTTGAAACTTTATGGACAGCCTATACATGGTATAATGTGTACTGTTCAAGGTCTAGTATATTTTATTTTCATAAATTTCAATTTAGTCCTCAAACTTTAAGAAATTACAAATTATGCCCAAAAGTTCCGTTTACTCATTTCAAGTCCTGTTTTGGCCGCAAATAAATTATCCATATATCATAACATAATCATATAACACAAGATTTCAGATTTTGGTATGGTTTTCAATAACATTTAGAAGGAAACATATAACATTCAATTTATCACAAAATCGACAACCGACTACCAAATCGGTTGTCGTTTAAATTCAATAAATCGTATTGCATGTTATTATAACCATAACATACATATTTAGAAACATGCATTTATACAAGAATTTAAGATTAGTGCATGCTTCCACATTTTTCATAATTATTTAGGAATTAAATTTAAGAAAAACGAATTACACATAGCTATACGCAATATCATAGTATGTAATTTTAACATGAAGATTTTAACATAGATCATATCAATAAAATCTCGAAATACTTCAGATTTTAGCACATTCATCACAAGCAAAATAAGAGATTTCTACTTTAAAGGTTTGAAAGAGTTTTCACCCACCTCGATCTTGCCGGATTTGGTCGGTTATAGGTCTCGGAAGTTGGAAAATGACCTCCTCTCTCACACTATATGGTTCGTCCATCACCATGCACCCCAAGGTGAGTATTTTGTTTGCATGTTTTAAGTTTAAAGTTAGATTAAAATGATTATTACTAGAAATTATGGAAATGGAAGTAGAAAGTGAGGTTACCTATTTCTTTGCTTGAATTTTCTTCTTCTTCCTCCTTCTTCCTTTTTGGTCCAGCCCTCCCCTCTCTCTTGACTCTCAAATGCAGATTTTGTGTTGGTGTGTGTGGGAGAAAGTGTGTTGGGTGTAAGTATTAAAAAGGGTGTATATTTAAGTATGGTCAAGGCATGGGGAATGGGATAGTAACTATGTCTCTTGCATGGGGAGACCATGGCTTTAAAAGATATTGATTCCCCCTCTTTTTCTCCCCATTTGGCCGCCCCAATATGTGTGTGTGTGTGTGTGTGTTATATTTTTTTTGTTAATTTTATAGTATAATTATAATGGTAAATGATTTAATTAGTTGGGTTGGGCTTTGAATTGTAACTTCAAGTCTTATGATTTTATTAAGTTGGGTTGAGTCCATTAGTGAGTCTACATGTAATTCGGTATTGACAAATAGCCCAATAGGTGAATCAACACACTATTTTAATTTTTATTATTTGGTTTATTAAATAAATTACAAAGTTAAAGAGTGAAATAAAATAAAATAAATGTAGGTTATAACATGTCATAAAATAACTATTATTAAATTACATCATGATTTAGTACATTATACATGTGATAAACCATCGAATTTATGGGTTTTTACATCCTCCCCTCCTTAGAATGATTTGGTCCCCAAATTCCTACTTGAACAACTCGGGGTAAGATTTCTTCATTTCTTCCTCAGCCTCCCACGTCGCATCTTCCTCTCTGTTGTAATTCGACCAGACGACTTTAACCAAAGAAATTCGCTTCTTCCTCAATTCGCGTACTTGTCGGTCGAGGATCTTGATTGGCTTCTCTTCATAATATAAGTTATCCTTGATCGGCGGAATATCAGAAGTAAGAATGTGCGTTGGGTCTGGATGATACTTCCTTAATCTCGGAACATGGAAAACGTCGTGCATTCCAGACAGATTAGGTGGTAATTCCAACCGGTACGCTAGTCGTCCAATCCTTTCCGTGATTTTGAATGGTCCTACATATCGGGGACTCAGCTTTCCTCCTTTTCTTTACACTATCAAACCTTTCTATGGTGTTAACTGTAATACCCGTACTTTTTATTGACTATTTGACCTTTCCGTTTCTCTTATGTTGTCGCTCTATAAACGCTTGGAGATGTTGTTTATATTGTTATTGAGTTTCGTGTCTTGTTTGGGTCACGATCATATTGTTTAGACCTTGTTGAAGTGTTCTGGGCCAGAGAAATAGCACACGCTAGGCCTAGGCTAACGCACGCTAATTCTGCTTGATTAGCGTACGCTAGCTTTGAGCCGTAGCGCGCGCTAAGGGACCAGTCAGGTCAGAACCAGTAACTCAGACTGGTCTCTGGGCTGGCGGATTTACGCACGCTAGGAGTTCGTTAGCACGCGCTATTCATAATTAGTAGCGCACGCTAACATCCGTCCGTAGCGCATTCTAACGGGTTGGTTGGCAGAGGCAGTGAGGTTACCAGGTTTTCTGGACTATCAGGTAGCGTACGCTAGGCTTTGGCTAGTGCACGCTAAAGCTGTTGCATAACGCACGCTAGAGATAGGCGATTAGCGCACGCTAACGGAGCCGGCAGAAGCCACTGGACTACCCGGTGACTTCGCTAGCGCACGCTAATTAAGGAGGCATAGCGTGTGCTAGACTGGGCAGATATATATAGGACAGTTGACTTCCATTTCGTCATTTTTCATCTTCTTCACTCCTTTTCGACGGGATTAGCTCGGGAGAGACGATTTCGGGCGATTGGCAGCGATCTTTCTTCTAACAACAACATATTTGGTTGGAGAACAAGGATTTCACAACATCTAATCCATCCTAACGTCCGAATCAAGGTAAAAATCCTTAGAAGCCTATTTTTGGAAATTTTAAGGTTTTTCGTAGATTCGTCCGATTTATCCATTTTGAAGCTTGAGGACCTTGAGAATATGATGTATCTATCCCGTATGCATACTTTTCCTACGATTTTACGGATTGGATTGTGCCGTTTTCGGACTTGTGAGGGTTTGGACGATTTTCCAACCTCTAGTTGTTTATCCGTGTATTTTCATGAATCATAGACGGGTTTCTGGAGTTTCTTCGTGTAATTTGAGTATGGATAATTGATTCTCATATTCCTTGCAAATTGTTTAGGTGCCGGAAGCACATTATTGGACCTACAGAACTCGTACCCTTTTTCCGTTCGATCTCGATGTCTCAAAGGCAAGTATATAATTATGATTGTACATTCTCGACTTTGAAAGTAAGTAATATTAATGGCATGATTATTTATATCCACTCTGGGGCGGGCCGACGGGTCCCCTGAGCGTTTCGTAGCCTCTGGTGCGATTCCACGGATGATATGAACGAACCACTATGGGATGGACCGATGAGTCCTCTAAGGGTTCCGTAGCCTCTGGTGCGGTTCCACGGTATTCATATATGTATTGATGTGATGCTATGAGATTTAGTTATTCTGGAATACTAGTCTTGAATTGATGAATTGATGGTTACATTTACTTTATCGTCGAGGAGTATTGTGTTTCATACTTGATATACTTGCACTAGCTATTCGACGGCTAACCCCTTTATGGGGGAAATACTTTTTATGTATTTCAGGTTCCAGGAGAGCGGACAGGCAGGTATCGGGTCGGCATGAAGATGGTGGGAAAGTGTGATACTGTGTCTTTTCACCAGTTATGTCTTGGGTTTTCCATTCAGTGTTGTTGTACTGGAATGGTTATTGAGTACTCGAGTATTGTTTTCCATTTTCCTTGATGTTCCGGCCTGTGTTTGCCGAGGTATTGATTTGTGTTGTGATGTCCTTGGATACATTGGTTATGTTTTGAATACCCTTTGTATTGTTCTTCATCCCATTGTATGTAGACCTTCTCGGTCAAAATTATAGTTCCGCGTATGTTTAGCCTTGTGGGTCCCACGGTGGGGTTTACGGCGCTGTAATATTCCCTGAATAACTTGGGGGTGTTACAGAATATGGTATCAGAGCTTAGGTCTATGGATACCTAGGCTGTCCGTCTTTTGGGTCAAATGAGTCGTCATTTGTCCATAGTATCACTACTCTGCCATCATCACAGTGCGACCAGTACTTGTAAGACCTCTTACTCTTCCGGTGTTTCCTTATTCGTTTTGCTTCTATTTTGGTATTCTTGAGAATCGGTCACCTTGATGACATGCGATTGAACTGTACTTACGTACCTTGTGTGTTCTTCAGTATTTCAGCTGGTAGGGGCCGTGGCCGTGGTCGTGGCCGTGGACGTGGGAGAGGTCGTGGCGCGGCCGTTTCCATCAGTTCTGTTGTGGGGTCAACCAACCCCAGTTTGTCAAACTCGGTGCATCCTGACACCGAAAGTCAGCACGACCAGTCGAATGGCCAGGGGAACAACGCAGACATTGGAGTTGCGAATGTACTTCAACAATTGGCTACCCAGATGAGCATCTTAGCCCAAACTGTTCAGCTGAATAATCCGGACCCAGACACGGACACCTTGCTTCAGAACATAATCCGTATGCATCCTCCACAGTTTGGCGGTGCCACAGACCCGTTGGGATGGGAAGATTGGCTAGCAGAATTGGAAAAGATTTTCGAAATGGTTGATTGCCCCGAAGTGAGGAAAGTACCGATTGCTCAGTATTTCCTTACCAAAGAGGCCGCTACATGGTGGAAAGTCATCAAGCCACAGGATCGTGTTGCCACATGGGATGAATTTAAAGAGATTTTGGAGGCCGAGTTTTGTCCTTGGCCGGTGCGAGAGAGCCGAATCCGAGCCTTTTTCAAGGATAAACCACAGGATATTCCCGTTTCGCAAGCGATCGTGGAGTACAACCAACAATTAATCCATGTGAAGGATCAAGTGCGTAACGAGCGTGATAAGATCCGTTACTTTGATATGCAGATGGACCTACGACGGTACATGGCCGGATTTGCTTGCACCACACTGAAGGAATATCAGGACAGAGCTTCATCCCATGATATGTTGAGCCCCGACAACGATACCGTTGAAGAATCGAAGAAGCAGAAGGTCACGGGGAATTTTTCTGACTCTAAGAGTGGCAACTTTCAAAGGTCACTGACGACTAACCGTTCTGCCGGACAGTCGTCACGTTCTAATAAGGGGAAGAGGGGTTACCGTCCTACTCCGGGTACCACAAATCGCACGGTGACTTGCTATAATTATGGCCGTCCAGGTCACGTTAATTTGAAATGCAACTTTCCACCATTGAAGTGTCACACATGCGGACAGATGGGACATAGAGCGGTTTATTGTTCCGAGCCGAATCAGACTTTAGACACTCGGGCTTCTGCCCCAGCACCATTTGATCTAGGTATAAATCAGCGACAATCTTTTGGTCAACCTCAGCAGAATTTTGGCATGGGCCGGGGACGGGGTCAGAACACTGGAGGGGGAAACTCTAGCATCGGTTCGGTACAACCACGAGTTTATGAGATGCGTCGAACAGACGAACCCGATGCGGCGGTGGCTTCAGGTACCATTCATATTTTATCTCATCCAGTCCATGTACTTTTTGATACGGGTGCTACACATTCTTTTATTTCTTTGGAGTGTGTACGCCGTTTGAATATAACTTGTTTGACTGCTTGCGATCCCTTCATCGTGAAACTGCCTAGCGGGGATAGAATTGTGGGGAACCAGGAGATTAGAGATTTTTCAGTGATTATATCTGGTATGGAATGGTTATCGAATCTGATTGTAGTTGATATGGAAGGTGAGGACGTGATCCTCGATGAGGATTGGCTTGATAGTCATCAAGCGATTATGAATTACCGTACCATGGTTATCACCATTATGACTAAAGATGGATCTGGGAACTCCTTTTTGGGGCGTATCGGGACTATCCAAGTTACTTATCAGTACCATGAAGGCCGTAAAACTTTTGAATAAAGGTTGTACGGGCTATTGGAGTTATGCCATGAAAACAGAAGGAAACGAAGTCGAATTCTCTTCGATTCCTGTTGTAAATGAGTATCCCGATATTTTTCGGATGACCTCCCGGGATTACCGCCAGATCGAGAGATATAATTTACCGTGGACTTAGAGCCAGATGCGGCTCCGATTTCTAAAGCACCTTACCGGATGGCACCTTCCGAGATGCAAGAATTAAAAAATCAATTGGGAGAACTTCTGGAAAAAGGGTACATCAGACCGAGCGCTTCGCCTTGGGGCGCGCCTGTTCTTTTCGTAAGGAAGAAGGATGGTTCACTACGTTTGTGCATCGACTACCGTGAGCTGAACAAAGTAACCATCAAGAACAAGTATCCTTTACCTCGTATAGACGATTTATTTGATCAATTGCAAGGGGCTGCAGTTTTCTCGAATATTGATTTAAGATCCGGGTATTATCAACTCAGGGTGAGGGAGTCTGACGTTCCGAGGACGGCATTTCGGACTAGATATGGGCATTATGAATTTGTAGTTATGCCTTTTGGGTTGACTAATGCACTGGCACTATTCATGCAGTTAATGAATAAGATATTCATCGAGTACCTCGACAGGTGTGTAGTTGTCTTTATTGACGACATCTTGATCTATTCTCGAGATAAGGAGGAACATGCCCGACACTTGCATTTGCTATTAGACATTTTGAGAACCGAGCACCTCTATGCGAAATTCTCGAAATGTGAGTTTTGGTTGGAAGAAGTTACGTTTATCGGCCATGTGATTTCGGCCAAAGGGGTTCGTGTAGACCCACAGAAGATTGAAGCAGTGCTAGATTGGGCACCGCCTAAAAATATTAAGGAAGTTCGTAGCTTTTTGGGCCTTGCTGGGTATTACCATCGGTTTGTCGAGGGGTTCTCGAAACTCGCTCGGCCGCTTACGAAATTACTCAAGAAGACCGAAAAGTTTGTTTGGACGGATGAGAGACAACAGAGCTTCGATGAACTGAAGAGACGATTGACTTCAGCGCCGATTTTAACTTTACCACATGGTAGCGAGGGCTTTGCAGTTTATAGTGACGCTTCGGGTCAAGGCCTGGGCTGTGTACTTATGCAGCATGATAAGACGATAGCTTTTGCGTCACGACAATTAAAGCCTTATGAGATAAATTATCCTACTCACGATTTAGAGTTGGCTGCAAGTGTCTTCGCACTCAAGATTTGGTGGCATTATTTGTATGGTTCACCGTGTCGGATTTATACCGATCACAAGAGCCTGAAGTATATTTTCAGTCAGAAGGAGCTGAATATGAGACAGAAATGTTGGTTAGAGTTGATAAAGGATTATGATTTGGAAATTCTTTACCACCACGGAAAAGCCAATGTCGTTGCGGATGCTTTGAGCCGCAAATCAGCATCTCTTCAAATGCTCGAGGTTCTTACATCTTAGATGAAAATTCGTCAGGATTTAATTGAGCAAGGGATAGAAATTTGGCTTCAACGAGTACAGGGACAGTTGTGTACTCTCGAAATTACTTCGTCCTTGGTTGACGATATCAAAGGGAAGCAGTGGAGTGACCCGATGATTTCTCAATTGAATGAAGATGTAATTAAAGGAAAAGCTCATGGGTTTATGGTTCACGAGGATAGTATTCTGAGATTTCAGGGCAGGCTTTGTGTTCCGAACGATTTAGAGTTGAGGCAGAGAATTCTCCGAGAAGCTCATGCTACGCTTTACTCAATCCACCCTGAGACGAGTAAGATGTACAAAGATTTGAAGCGCAATTTTTGGTGGAATAACATGAAGAAAGATGTTACGGATTTTGTACTACGGTGCTTGACGTGTCAACAAGTCAAGATCGAACATCAACAACCAGCGGGGTTGTTGAAACCGCTTCCCATCGAGTGGAAGTGGGAAGACATCTCTATGGATTTCATCACTGGCATGCCGAGAACTCGGGTCGGAATGAATATGATTTGGGTAATTGTCGATCGGTTGACCAAGTCTGCACACTTCTTGGGTATTAAGGATACTTGGGGACCGGATAGATTGTCAATCCAATTGTGCATAGTGCTTAGACAGCCAATCCATTCCTAGGATGATGTCATACTCTAATATTGGAAGCACTACTAAATCGGCAGAGTAACAGTTACCATTGATGATCACATCACACACAGAATGGACTTTATCTGCTAGCTGACTAACTCTTATCGGGGTAGATACTTCTAGACATAATGTCAAAGATTCTAACGGTCTATCAAGTTTCTTAGAAAAATGCGGTGCAACAAACGAGTGGGATGATCTTGGATCTATGAGTGTCCGTGCAAGTTGATTGGATATAAGGAGTGTACCTTCCACCACATCGTTGTTTTCCGGTGCCTCCTGGCCACCTAGAGCAAATACTTATGCTGGGGCTTTCCCTTGTTTGTTTCCTGGCTTAGCTGTTGTGGCTGGTTTGATCGCCGGGGTGTTCATATCTGGGCATTCTTGAATTTGATGATCTGGGCTGCCGCAACGTAGGCACTTTTCGAGCTTCTCCAACACAACTCTGACTTATGCCATTTCCTACCACAGTGGGTGCAAGGTGCTGTTGGTTTGTTGAGAACTGGTGCCATTGTCCCACTCGAGCTTCCTTGAGTTCCCTTCCTCTTAAACTTCTGTGGTGGCATTGATGTTGGTCGGGTAGCAGGCCACTTGGCGTTTTTGGAGAAATGGTTTTGCTATTGAGCTAACCTCGCAGTTCTGCTATTGATCCGGGTGGCGGCTTCCACTGATTGGGTAAGTGTCGTCAGCTGGATAGTTAGAATACTCTGTTGATGGAGTGCTAATTATTCGCGAGTAATGAAATTAATAAGGATAGAAAACATAGTTGATATAATGTGATAAAAGTTAGTTGTTGTTTTTAGTGATTTGTTGTTAATGAATCAAGTTAATATATAAAACTAACTGAGTGCATATCAAATGATAATCGTTGTGATAACTACATTATTCTATTAATCAAGACCGCCACATTCAAAAAAGTTTATCGTTAATACATAACCGTAACACACCAAAATACGAAATTTAGTCGTTTAGTCTCACATTCTAGGAAAATATCAAATAGAAATAAATAACATAATTTCATAACCAAGTCTCTAGTCCTCTCCGGAACCCATCCTCACATCCTCCTTGGGGTCCTCCTCCGGGTCCTCCTCTGGATCCTCCTCGAAGTCCTCCTCCGGATCCTCCTCAAAATGCGTAGGGTCCGTCGGTGGAGAATGTGATGCCTCCCCTACCTCAGTCGTGGAGTATGGGAAAAGTCGCATCACCATAGCTAATTTCTTCTTGGCCACCATCTGGAACTCTTCATGCTCGCGACGTGTGGAAAGGATCGTTTTCTCTAGCATTTTGATCTTATGCATCTGGAAGAATTTGGTTCTGCGAAGTTGGGCAATGGTCCGATCCTTTAGGCGTAGCTGACTCCCCAGGGATTCCACTTTACGCTCTAGCTCCAAGTACTCCGGTCTCATACGCTCTAGTGCTTCACGTAGTTCGTTCCTCTGACTGCGGAATGTCGACGCGTCCCGATGCTCAAGTGCGATAGCCTCCCTCAAAGACTGGATCTGTCTCTCATGGGTGACAGTCAAGGTCACCGCATCCACGAGGGGTCTCGTAACGCTCTCAATCTGAGCCAATGCCTGACATAGATGCTCCTCATTAATCAATCGTAGAGTGTCATAGTCGGTCTGGGTCTCATCAACCGGCTGCTTACCCCTAGCTGAGTCCATCTAAATAACAAAACAACTAAGTTAGTGTCTCGAAAAATCTAATATCCAATATAAGATTCTATTAAGCATGAATAATAATTAAGGCAGTGAACTTAATGATTCAACAAATATGCTTATAAGATACTAACGACAAAGGAACAATAATACTTCATTTTTAAGAAGACAATGGGTTTAGTGGAGTTTAAAGGAACTTCATCAATTTTGAATGAATGGTGATATGACTTCGAGAAATGGATAAGTGAAATAAACAATATCCGTTTCAAGAGTTCAATAGAAGAATTGATTCAGTCGGAGAAATGCCGTGGATACTTAATCAAGTACCTTGGCCAATGACTTGGGGAATTTGAATTTGACTATGCATATTCCAAGTGAATAATGACAAGTCGAAAGAGATCTTTATGAGAATTGACATGAGAAATCTATTTTAGGTCTCAATCCTACGGTTCACTTCGTCCTAGGTGAAATTCCCATCTATGTCCGAAGAATCTTACACTGGTTAGCCCGTTGTAAGTATCCTTCTCACAAAGCGGGCTCTGATACCACTCCTGTCATGCCCCCCCAACATCGGGAAGGACGAGGGCGCACGCATCTGTCGATCAATCAATCAAATGCGACAATAAATAGCGGAAGCAAAATAATAATTGGATAATATTTCAAAACAACAATCTTACCCGATGTACTAAGATTCGTTGTGACAAAAGCTGATAATCGAAATTACACTGTTCATAAGTTTGCAGCGAAAAAAAACCAAATGAAATAAGTACGAAGCATAATTAACTATTACATATTAGGATAACAACAGAAATTCTAAGAACAGAAGTCCTAAATCTTGAAGGCAGTCTTTTATTCGGTCTCTTCCACGAAGCCTTCTTCGTCCTCTGCTGTTTGCTCATTCTATGGTTTAAAATGGAAAACGGTGGGTGAGACAAAAGGTCTCAGTGAGTGGGTGATCGTGTGCGAGTGTGGCTCTTTCCTTTGAAAATTTTTAAGTGATGCATGATTTTATCAATTATGAGAAAGTGGAAACAGTTACAATTATATCGGAATTTTATAAAAACAATAATCATTATGTAGTTGTAATATTATAATCCTGTCCCCGTGGATGGATGTCAAGTCAAGCAGTCAGTCAATCAGTCAATCCAGTTTCGAATCCTACCGATGTGGACTTTGGATTCTAGACTCTCCTTATTACTCCTAGCAATATAAGTCGTCGCCCCAAAATTTTAACCGCCGCCCCAATAGCTGAGCCTTCGCTCTCACACTTAGCATGTGCTTCCTTATCTCCTCTCTGGGCTCGGTATGTCCTTAGCTGTGGGTCAATACCCGGATCACACCATGATCGCGATTATACCCCAAGTCTACGACCCAGGTCCCTTGGAACACTTTGTTCCTCGATTATGGGAATATGAAACAACGGTAGCCTCGTTCATGAACTGCAGCCACGCTGCTCGATCCAAGACTCGGTTTAACCGTCCCGACTCGATTTGGGACTCTATAGATGGATCCTACAGCTCAAGAGGTGGCCCCCGGATTGTAGGTCGGCTCCCTGTTTCGTATGGGCTCAAGAGGTGGCCCCCGTCCATCGACGTGGCACTTTGTCCCGATAGAGTTAGAGGCAGACCCGTCCGTGGCACTTTGTTTGTATAGCACTTAGTTCCCGGACAGTCACAGTTATCAATTTGATGCATTTCACAAGTATCACGTAAACGTTCGGTCAGTGAGGTTAATAGCGTCTTTTGATTAAGTATGGAATATGGTTAATTATATTTGTGGCCCGGTAACACAGAATAGAACTTGTATATAAATTCGAAAATATTCTCAATAATTTATTAACGGTCTGATGGGTTCAGGTCAGATATATAAATGGGTAGGTTCGACGAAACGAAACGAGAGTTTTCCGAAATAGGTTGAAAGGATGTTTTTACCCTTGGGTTCTAACCTAAGCGTTTGGAGTATGAAACGAAATCGGATGGTGATAAGATTTTATGAGGAAGCCAAAAATACTTCCTAGACTCCAGATTTAAGGAAAAAATCGGAAATTTCCAGTTTCCGGACTGAAATTTTCAGAAATTACGATATTGCCCCAAAACTTAAGGAAACCGTTCCGAGGCTTATAGAGCTATGAATTTAGCTCGGAATTTAACGAAATTTTACGAGATGACTCGTGATGAACCTGGAATTTCAGATTTGTAAAAATTCCAGAAAATTTAGGACTTGATCTAGAAGTTTGGAATTCTTGCATTTTGACCCCGAAACTATTTTAAAATTGCGATTTGGACTATTAAGTTTAGATATCGATCTACGAATCACTTGAAACTTTATGGACAGCCTATACATGGTATAATGTGTACTGTCCAAGGTCCAGAATATTTTATTTTCGTAAATTTCAGTTTAGTCCCTAAACTTTAAGAAATTAGAAATTATGCCCAAAAGTTTCGTTTACTCGTTTTAAGTCCTGTTTTGGCCGCAAATAAATTATCCATATATCATAACATAATCATATAACACAATATTTCAGATTTTGGTAGGGTTTCAATAACATTTAGAAGAAAACATATAACATTAAATTTATCACAAAATCGACATCCGACTACCAAATCGGTTGTCGTTTAAATTCAATAAATCGTATTGCATATTATTATAATCATAGCATACATCTTTAAAAACATAAATTTACACAAGAATTTCAGATTAGTACATGCTTCCACATTTTTCATAATTATTTGGGAATTAAATTTAAGAAAAACGAATTACACATAGCTATACGCAATATCATAGTATGTAATTTTAACATGAAGATTTTAACATAAATCATATAAATAAAATCTCGAAATACTTCAGATTTTAGCACATGCATCACAAGTAAAAGAATATATTTCTACTTTAAAGGTTTGAAAGAGTTTTCACCCACCTCGATCTTGCCGGATTTAGTCGGTTATAGGTCTCGGAAGTTGGAAAATGACCTCACCTCTCACACTATATGGTTCGGCCATCACCATGCCCCCCAAGGTTAGTATTTTGTTTGCATGTTTTAAGTTTAAAGTTAGATTAAAAGGATTATTACTAGAAATTATGGAAATGAAAGTAGAAAGTGAGATTACCTATTTCTTTGCTTGAATTTTCTTGTTCTTCCTCCTTCTTCCTTTTTGGTCCCCAGCCCTCCCCTCTATCTTGACTCTCAAATGCAGATTTTGTGTTGGTATATGTGGGAGAAAGTGTGTTGGGTGTAAGTATTAAAAAGGGTGTATTTTTAAGTATGGTCAAGGCATGGGAAATGGGGTACTAACTATGTCTCTTGAGTGGGGAGACATGGGGCTTTAAAAAATGTTGATTCCCCCTCTTTTTCTCCCCATTTGGCCGCCCAATATGTGTGTGTGTGTGTTATATTTTTTTGGTTAATTTAAGAGTATAATTATAATGGTAAATGATTTAATTAGTTGGGTTGGGCTTTGAATTGTAACTTCAAGTCTTATGATTTTATTAGGTTGGGTTGAGTCCATTAGTGAGTCTACATGTAATTAGGTGTTGACAAATAGCCCAATAGCTGAACACTGGCTTGAAAGGATACAGAGTATATTTGTAACCCTACAGTACTCGGAGGATCAAAAGCTGGCACTCGCAACCTTCCGATTGGAGTCTGCAGCTCACGACTGGTGGAAGATCACCAGTGGAAAATGGACAAGGGAAGCTACTGACCGGGCATGGGAGAACTTCGTCAAGGCTTTTCGTGATCAATACATTTCTCAGGCCGCTCGTGAAGCTCGTCGTGACGAGTTCTATTATCTTAAGTAAGGGGCAATGACTGTCGCCCAGTACGAGTCTCAATTCAATCGACTCTCAAAATACGCACCAGGACTGGTGAGCACCGAGGAGGACAAACTGTATAAATTTACGCGCGGATTGAGGTTTACGCTACAACAAAGCTTGCTTCCAGTAAGAATGACTACAATGAGAGAAGTTGTCGAGGCTGCCAGCCGAATCTAAAGCAGGATAACCCGGTTGGGACAGGGGAAGGATCGCACAAGTGGGAAGTTCAAGAGATCCGTACCAAATCCATCATCCAGACCACCCCAGAAATTTCAATGCAAGACTACTGGACAGAATGCCGGAAAGAGGCCTGCAAATAACTTTCCGCCATGTTCCCACTTTAATAAGATGGGACATAAATCTGAAGACTGTTGGAAGAAGCAACGGAGATGCTTGCATTGTGGAGATAATCAACACCCAACTAGAGAATGCCCAAAGTGGGAGACACAGGGCAACAATCAGCAGAAAAATGCAGCTAAGAAGAATGATCGCAAAGGCAAGGGGAAGACACCAGCAAGAGTGTTTGCCTTAGCTGGACAAGAATCCCCTAACGCGACAGACGTGGTGGAAGGTACATTTCTTCTGTCAAACCACTCTGCTCATGCATTGTTAGATCCAGGATCATCACATTCTTTTGTTGCACCTCATTATGCAAAAAAATTGAATGTCGACATGGAGTCACTACCCATAAGCTTAAAAGTATCCACACCTATGGGTGCGAGCCGAGAAACAGATTTAGTATTTAGAGATCGTGAAGTGATCATTAAAGGTCACTGTTTTCGTGTCGACCTAATTCTTCTCCCTATACTTGAGTATGACCTCATACTTGGGATGGATTGGCTATCTAAACACTTTGCACAACTCGACTGCCATTCTAAAATAGTTCGATTCTGCAAACCCAATCACCTAGTAGTTGAACTACACGGGGATGCTAGAATTAACTCGGCCCAATCATATCAGCCACAAAGGCGAGAAAGGCCATCTCGAAAGGAGCAACGGGATATTTGGCTTTTGTCATTAACAAACCCAAGAGTAAAACGGAGATTGAAGCTACACCGGTAGTATCAGAGTACCGTGATGGTTTCCCCATAGAACTCAGTTCTCTACCTCCAGATAGGGAAGTTGAATTCAGCATTGAGATTTTGCCGGGAAAGGCACCTGTGGCTAGAACGCCATATCGAATGGCACCACTGGAACTGCAAGAACTGAAGGTTCAATTGCAGAAATTACTAGAGGTTGGATTTATCCAACCGCGTATATCTCCTTGGGGAGCACCAGTGCTATTTGTAAAGAAGAAAGATGGCACACTAAGATTGTGCATCGATTATCGAGAACTTAACAATATTACTGTTAAGAACAAGTATCCACTTCCTAGGATCGATGAACTATTCGACCAAATGCAAGGAGCAACGGTTTACTCAAAGTTCGATCTTCAACAAGGATATTACCAATTGAGGATCAAAGAGAATGACATACCGAAGACTGCCTTTCAAACTAGGTATGGCCATTATGAATTCGTGGTAATGCCTTTTGGATTGACCAACACGCCGACTGCATTTATGGATTTAATGCACCGCGTATTCCAAACGTATCTCGATCAATTCGTAGTGATATTTATCAATGACATACTCGTTTATTCCAAGTTGGATCAAGATCACGAAACTCACCTAAGATTGGTACTAGAGACCCTAAGGAAGCATAAGTTGTACGCCAAATATCAGCAAGTGTGAATTCTGGTTAAGAGAGGTAGCGTTTTTTGGACACATAATATCTGGGGATGAAGTCGCAGTATATCCATCAAAGATGGAGACTATTCTGGACTGGAAGAGGCCAGAAACAGTCACGGAGATACAAAGCTTTCTTGGACTTGTGGGTTACTACAGCAAATTCATTAAAGATTTTTCCAAAATCGCAGGACCACTCACAAGACTGACACAGAAACACGTCAAATTTGAGTGGAACGATAAGTGTGAGTTGAGCTTCCAGGAACTCAAGAAAAAACTCACTACCGCACCTATACTAACACTTCCTGAAGGGAGTGAAGGGTTTGTGGTATACAGCGATGCATCAAAATAAGGATTAGGAGTTGTGCTGATGCAAAACGGCAAGGTTGTGGCTTATGCATCACGAAAGCTAAAAATCCACGAGATGAATTATTCGACCCATGACCTTGAACTAGCAGCAAGAGTTTTTGATTTGAATAAATGGAGACACTACCTTTATGGAGCTACATTCACCATCTTTACCGACCACAGGAGTCTCAAATATTTGTTCTTTGAGAAGGAGTTGAATCTAAGACAGAGAGGGTGGATAGAACTTCTTGAGGATTATGACCTCACCATTCAGCATCATCCGGGCAAGGCCAATGTCGTAGCAAACGCCTTAAGTAGGAAAGCGAGTTTGGCTAGACTCATGATAAGGGAATGGGATGCCCTAAGAGAAATAACCCAATGGAACCCAAGACAGCCTAAGACACACATTGTGTGCGCTAATTTGTCAATGAAGCCGGACTTACTTAAGGAAATCCAAGAAGCACATAATCAAGACAGGAAGTTGTGTAAACTTAAGGAAAGGGTCGCACAAGGTGAGAAATCTGAGTTTGGCATGTCGTAAGATGGAACACTAAAATTCAAACACCGTATATGTGTTCCCGATAATGACGAACTCAAAAAGAAAATTTTAGCAGAGGCTCACTGCTCTCGGTATACAATTCATCCAGGTGGTAATAAGAAGTATAAGATCTAAAGAAACACTACTGATGGGTGAATATGAAGAACCAGGTAGCAGAATTCATACCAAGGTGTTTAAATTGTCAAGGGGTGAAGGCTGAACACCAAAGACCATCAGGGTTGCTACAGCCGCTCGAGATTCCCGAATTGAAATGGGAACTAATCACGATGGACTTCGTGACGGATCTACCAACAACCAGTGGAGGATATAACACATTCTTGGTAGTCGTGGATAGACTTACAAAGTCAGCTCACTTTCTACCCGTAAGAAAGAATGATAGTCTGCAGAAGCTAGCAAGGAAGTATATCCGAGAAATCGTTAGATTACATGGAGTACCTGTAGACATTGTGTCAGACTGTGACCCCAGATTTGTCTCCATATTCTGGAAGAGCCTTCATCAAGAACTTGGGATGGCATTAAGTTTCAGTACTGCAGTACACCCTCAGACGGACGGACAATCCAAGCGAACGATACAAGTCCTTGAGGATATCTTACGGGCATGTGCACTGGATTTTCAAAAGAGTTGGAGTCACCACCTACCCTTAGCTGAGTTTTCTTACAACAACAGCTATCAGGAAACTATCGGGATGGCTCCATATGAAGCATTATATGGAAGAAAGTGCCGATCACCAATACATTGGGAGATTGACGACCGATGGACACCAAGGACTAAGCAGAACCGAAACCCGATACCAAAAGTTGATCTAGTAGAAGATGACATGGATAAGGTTCGAATCATTCAGGATCGAATTCGCACTGCTCAGAGCCGACAGAAGAGTTATGCAGACCGGAGAAGGAAGGATTTGGAATTCAACACTAGAGACAAAGTATTCCTTCGTTTATTTTACTTAATTGTTTCGTAAATAATAAATTAGTTGTTTCACCTAATGGGCTATGTGTACCAACATTTACTAATATAAACTCACTAATGGACTCAAACCAAACTTAATAAAGTTCCTAAGTTTTGAATTTATAGTTGAAGGCTTAACCCAACTACTTAATCCATTTACAATTAAACAAATACCCAACTAATTATATTAACATTATACACACTTAAAATAAAAAAAATATATACAACACACACACACACACACATACACACAAAATGGGCGGCCAAGTGGAGAGGGGGAGGACATCTAGAGTCTTCATGTCCTCCTCATGCAAGACACAACCTTGTGTCTTGTGCTCCCTTTCCCCATTCCTTGACCACCTCTTTTTAAGCACTTAAAATATACAACACTATCACCTTATTTCACATGCAAAGCAGAAACTGAAAATTAGAAAGAGAGGGAGGGTAGGCCGAAGCCAAGAAGAAGAAAGGCCCAAACTGAAGAAGGTAAGTTCATCATGTTATATACTAACATATAAATACATACAAAAATGTATATTCTACATGAACTAACTTAAACCATGTCCTATAATGAACTCTCATGGTGTACATGTTGGCTGAAAATAGGAGATATCAAAGGAAGGTTGATTCGACTAGCCTGATACCTAATTTCTTACACAACTCCAACAAATCGAGGTGGGTAAAATTGTTTTCCTTCTTTTCTCTTATTCAAAATTAAATATATATGGTGCATGCAAGTATTATGACTTTAGTTAGCTATACTTGATTAAAAATGACATTCATTACCATGCATGTAATGATCTTTGCAATTGTTGAATTTTAGTTTGTCATATTTTGATTATATGTGCAAATTAATTCATTGGTGGAAATTTTGGTTGAATATGGCAAATCGGACCTTTGGTTATTAAAAACTCCAGAAATATAAGAGTATATACTGGGCTATGGTAAGAGGATAATTAGTCACCGGAAGATTTGATAATTCGGACCTAAATTCGAAGGATAACTAAAATAATTTAAATAAAATAAATTTTGGGGTAAAATTGTTAAAATCCATGATTCTAGTCTTATGTCATGAAAGTAAGTCTTAATACATCAAAAATAAGTTCTCTATAAAATTTCACCTAAATCGGAATTTACTAAAATAGAAAATCAGGGCAACAATGTAAATTTCAAGTCGGGGCCAAAATTGTAATTTACAGAAACATAATATTTCGAAAATAAATTTCCAGAAAAGTTGAGCTCACTGGACTCGTAATAACATAAGGAGCTTACCCCAAAAAATTAAGGTCAATCCGACAAGAAATGAAAAAGATATGTCAAGAATACTAAAATACCGATTAAGGCAAAATGAAGGGGTGAAACTATAACTTCTAGAAGAATAGAAATTAAAAGTGAAAGTAATCTAAAAGTACAAGTTATAAGGTTCAAATTGCAAATGGATTCATAATTTTCGGAGTTTCAATGAATCCAAACGAATTAATCAAAATTATAAGACAAAACTAAATAAAAATAATAATAATAGTACTTTAATTTCGAAAGGGCATAACTGTAATTTTTTGAAGGAAAAACCTATATGCAACTTCTGATCTCAGAACCTTATATTATAACGGACTTTTTTCCATAAAGTTCATAATTTTCGGACGTACAATCAAACCGTTCCGACTTAATCAAATTTATAATATTTTAGTAAAAATAATGATAGTACTTAATAGACGGAAGGGCAGAATTGTAATTTATTAAATGTAAAACTTTCATGCAACTTATGATCTTCAATACTCATATCATAAAGGACTTTCGCAATAAAGTTCGTAACATTCGGACGTATAATCAATCCGTACCGAATTATCCAAATTCATACAATTATAGTAAAAATAATAATGATAGTACTTAAAAGACGGAAGGGCAGAATTGTAATTTACAAAAGGTAAACTTTCATGCAACTTCTGACCTTCAATCCTCATATCATAACGGACTTTTCTCAATAAAGTTCGTAACTTTCGGACGTATAATCAATCCGTACCGAATTATCCAAATTCATACAATTATAGTAAAAATAATAATGATAGTACTTAAAAGACGGAAGGGCAGAATTGTAATTTCCAAAAGGTAATCTTTCATACGATTTCAGATCTTCAATCCTCATATCATAATGGACTTTTCCCAATAAATTTCGTAACTTTTGGACGTATAATCAATCCGTACCGAATTATCCAAATTCATACAATTATAGTAAAAATAATAATGATATTACTTAAAAGACGGAAGGGCAGAATTGTAATTTCCAAAAGCTAAAACTTTCATACAACTCCTGACCTTCAATCCTCACATCATAACGGACTTCTCACAATGAAGTACATAATTCTCGGATGTATAAATATTCCGTACCGAACTATTCAAGTTTATGAGTTTATTATAAGATTATGCCAAGACTCGCACAATAGCAATCTAATCATCAACCGGTTGAACTAATTCCTCTAGTTTACCTAAGTCCATTTATTATCAAATAATCATATTGATATCTTATAATATACATAATCGTTGTTAATCACGACAATATTTGTTATTCAATAGAAATCGGGAGTAAGTGCTGTGCGGAGCTAAGTGCTACGACCTTCGGGCGGGAGCCACTGCTAGAGTCCGTACGAGTACCTATAGAGTCCCTTTCTCTATTTATATACATGAGGGGTGGTTAGTCTAAGTCATTAATCGAGCAGCGTGGCTGCGGTTCTAGGCAAAGCTACCGTCGTATCCTATTCCCTTGAAGCCGAAGGACGGAGTGATCCTAAGGTAACTGGATTGTAGAATTCGGGTATAGTCGCGATTATGATATGATCCGGGCATAGACCCAAGTTAAGGACATATCGAGCCCAGATAAGAGATAAGGCAGCACGTCACCAAGCGTGAGAGCGATAAAGCTCAAAGGCCAATGTTATAGTGATAGTCCGACAAACGCCCAAGGTTACGGTTATCAAACCAAAGGTCGTGGCGATAGTCAAAGGTCAAACACTGATAACGGTCTAAGACGTTATAAGGAGGCTAAGGGATTAGTCATGTAGATGACCTTCCAAAGCTAAATACTCATTGGGCGCTCGACGCCGTACATTCTTCATGCTCAACCGCAATCTACGGAGATTGACTGTTCATTCATGTCATAATTCATAATATTCTTTTTGAAAACTTGCACCAATTTTTAAACAACACTAATTTTCAAAAGTGGGAGAAAAATAATGTTTATTAAATAATAAACTCATTAAACATCAAACCCCAACTCACTTAGAATCTATTATTCTCACCCCATTTTGAATTGTTTTTCTAAAACCCCACTAGATGAAGAGAATCAAGAGGAAGAAGAGACAGATGCTGACGACCACTCAAGACCGTCCTCAAAGTATTGCCAAGACATAGGAAATTAGGATACTGCTTTAACACTTCTTTATTTCACTTGATGTAATAATTCCGCTGTACTCATGAATGTTTCTTCTATCGAATAACTAGACTTAGTTCACCAGGATGAGATATGGCACTTGTATGCTTACTAAAATTTCTTTATCACTAACGTTATTTATTATGTTAACTATCACGCTCCTACACCGGGGTTGGACGAGAACGCGACAGTTAACGTAATAAATAATGTTTGTGATAATACATTCCAGTAAAGCATTCATATACCAGATCTCAGCCCGGTGAACTAACACTGGTTTTTCCATATAAACGAAATATTCAAGGGTACAGCGGAATTATTACATCAAATGCAAAAGAGTACATCGGAAACCAAAATACATTTTGAAACAGGAATAAAAGAAGCGTTAAAGCAGCATCCTAATTCCTACGTCTTGGCAATACTTTGAGGACAGTCTCCAGTGGTCGTCAGGATCTGTCCCTTCTTCTTCTTGGTTCTCTTCATCTAGTGGGGTTTTAGAAAACAATTCAAAATGGGGTGAGAATAATGGATTCTCAGTGAGTTGGGTTTGGGTATTTAATGAGTTTATTATTTAATAAACATTATGTTTCTCCCACTTTTGAAAAATAGTGTTGTTTAAAAATTGGTGCAAGTTTTCAAGAATAATATTATGAATTATGACATGAATGTACAGTCAATCTCCGTAGATTGCAGTTGAGTATGAAGAATGCACAGCGTCGAGCACCCAATGAGTATTTAGCTTTGGGAGGTCGTCTGCATGACTAATCCCTTAGCCTCCTTATAACGTCTTAGACCGTTATCAGTGTTTGGCCTTTGACTATCGCCACGACTTTTGGTTTGATAACCGTAGCCTTTGGCGTTTGTCGAACCATTACCATAACATTGGCCTATGAGCTTTATCGCTCTCACGCTTGGTGACGTGCTGCCTTATCTCTTATCTGGGCTCGATGAGTTCTTAGCATGGGTCTATGCCCGGATCATATCATAATCGTGATTATCCCCGAATTTTACGACCCAGTCACCTTAGGATCACTCCGTCCTTCGGCTTCAAGGGAATAGGATACGACGGTAGCTTTGCCTAGAACCGCAGCCACGCTGCTCGATTCATGACTTAGACTAACCGCCCCTCATGCATATAAATAGAAAAAGGGACTCTAGAGGTACTCGTACGGACTCTAGCAGTGGCTTCCGCCCGAAGGTCGTAGTACTTAGCTCCACACAACACTTACTCCCGATTTCAATTGAATAACAATTATTGTCATGATTAACAACGATTATGCATATTAAAAGATATCAATATGATTATTTGATAGTAAATGGACTTGGATAAACTAGAGGAATTAGTTCAACCGGTTGATGATTAGATTGCTATCGTGCGAGTCTTAGCATAATCTTATAATACACTCATAAACTTGAATAGTTCGGTACGGATTGATTATACGTCCGAAAATTACGAACTTTATTGCGAAAAGTCCGTTATGATATGAGGATTGAAGGTCAGAAGTTGCACGAAAGTTTTACCTTTCGGGAATCACAATTCTGCCATTCCATCTTTTATATACTATCATTATTTTTACAAAAATATTATAAATTTGAATAATTCAGTACGGATTGATTATACGTCCGAAAATTACGAACTTTATTGCGAAAAGTCCATTATGATATGAGAATTGAAGGTCATAAGTAGCATGAAAGTTTTACCTTTCGGGAATCACAATTCTGCCCTTCCATCTTTTAAGTACTATCATTATTTTTACTAAAATATTATAAATTTGAATAATTCAGTACGGATTGATTATACATCCGAAAATTACGAACATTATTGCGAAATGTCCGTTATGATATGTGGATTGAAGGTCAGAAGATGTATGAAAGTTTAACCTTTCAGAAATCATAATTCTGCCCTTCCATCTTTTAAGTACTATCATTATTTTTACTAAAATATTATAAATTTGAATAATTCGGTACGGATTGATTATACGTCCAAAAATTACGAACTTTATTGCAAAAAATCCGTTATGATATGAGGATTGATGGTCAGAAGTTGCATGATAGTTTTAGCTTTCGGAAATCACAATTTTGCCCTTCCATCTTTTAAGTAATATCATTATTTTTACTAAAGTATTAAAAATTTGAATAATTCGGTACGGATTGATTATACGTCCAAAAATTATGAACTTTATTGCGAAAAGTCCGTTATAATATAAGGTTCTGAGATCAGAAGTTTCATGGGGGTTTTTCCTACCATAAATTACAATTAGGCCCTTTCGAAATTAAAGTATTATTATTATTTTTATTTAGTTTTGTCTATAATTTTGATTAATTCGTTTGGATTCATTTAAACTCCGAAAATTATGAATCGAGTTGAAATTTGAACTTTACGACTTGTAATTTTTGATTACGTTCAGTTTTAATTTTTATTCTTTTATAATTTCTGATTTCACCCCTTTGTTTTGTCTTAATCGACATATTAGTATTCGGGTCATATCTTTTTTGTTTCTTGTCGGCTTGACCTCAAACTTTCGGGGTAGGCTCTTTATGTGATTATGAGTACAGAGAGTTTAACTGTTCTGTAAATTTTATTTTCGAAACAATAAGTTTCTCTAAATTACAGTTTTGGCCCCGAATTCTTGAAATTTATATTTTTGCCCCGATTTTCTATTTTAGTAAATTCCGATTTAGGTGAAATTTTATAGAGAACTTATTTTTGATATTTTAAGACTTACTTTAAGGACATAAGACTAGAATTATGGATTTTAACAATTTTACCCCAAATTTATCTTATTTAACCTAATTTAGTTTATCCTTCGAACTTAGGTTCGAATTATCAAATCTTCCGGTGACTAATTATCCTCTTACCATAGTCCAATATATATACTCATATGTTTTTGGGATTTTAATCCCCAAAGATCAGATTTGTCATATTCAACCAAATTTTCCATCAATGAATTAATTTGTACATATAATCAAAATATGACAAACTAAAATTCAACAAACGTCATGACCATTATATACATGTTAATGAATGATAATCAAGTATAGATATCTAGAGTTTAATACTTGCATGCACCATATATTTAATTTGTATAAAATTTGAATAAGAGAAAAGAAGGAAGACAACTTTACCCACCTCGATTTCTTGTAAATGGTTCTAGGTCTCGGAGGTTAAAGATGATCTTCCCCTTCACCACTACTAGGTTCGGCCGAAACATGCATTCCATGGTGTATATATTGTTTTCATGTTTAAATATTTGAGTTAGATTAGGTAAATTTGGATGATAACTAATATATTGAAGTATACGAAATGAGATTACCTATTCTCTTGTTGAATTTTTCCGTTCCTCCTTCTTATCTTCTTCTTGGCTCGGACCTCTATCTCTCTAGTCTCTCAATTTTCAGATTTTTCTTTGTATTGAAATGTAAGGGTGGTGTATATTTTAAGTGTTAAAAAAAGGTGGTCAAGGCATGGGAAAAGGGAAGAATAATGGTAGAGGTCTTGTTACATGTGTCAAGTTGTCTTGCATGCAGTGAAGGGTCTAGAGACACACTTCTTCCCTCCCATGTGGCCGTCCAACATGTGTGTGTGTGTGTGTGTGTGTGTTATTATTTTTTTTTTTTGTTAATTTAAGAGTATAATTATAGTTGTAAATGATTTAATTAGTTGGATTGGGCTTTATTTGCAACTTCAAGTCTTATGATTTTATTAAGTTGGGTTGGGCCTCACTATAATTTCAAGACTTAGAAATTTTATTAGGTTGGGTTTTAGTCAATTGGTGAGTTTATATTAGTAAATGTTGGTACACATAGCCCAATTAGGAGAATCAATATTCTACTTTAACTTTCAATTAATTTATTATTTACGAAACAATTAAGTAAAATAAAATGAAACTAGATGTAGATTATATTATATCATAACAAATGTTATTAAAATACATCATGATATAATAAATCGTACATGTAGTTAGCTATCGAATTTAGGGGGTTCTACATCCTCCCCTCCTTAGCAGAATTTGGTCCCCAAATTCCTTCTCAAACAACTCGGGATATGATTTCTTCATTTCTTCTTCAGCTTCCCATGTAGCGTCTTCCTCTTTACTGTGATTTGTCCAGACGACCTTGACCAATGGTATCTTCTTGTCTCTTAGTTTGCGCACTTGTTGATCCACGATCCTAATCAGCTTCTCGATATAAGTTAAATCTTCCTTGATTGGTCGTATGTCATGCGTGATGACATGTTCAGGATCTAGATGATATTTCTTCAATCTTGAGACATGATATACGTTGCGCATTCCGGCAAGATCGGTTGGTATCTCGAGACGATATGCTAATTTTCCAATTCGTTCTAGAATTGTGAAAGGTCCGACAAATCTAGGGCTAAGCTTCCCTCCCTTCTTCGGGTTGATCAATCCCTTACGTGGTAATAAACGAAGTAATACTTTGTCGCCCGTGTTGAATTCTAAATCTCTTCTCCTCTGGTCTGCATAACTCTTTTGTCGGCTCTGAGCAGTGCGAATTCGATCCCGAATGATTCGAACATTATCCATGGCATCTTCAACTAGATCAACTTTTGGTATCGAGTTTCGGTTCTGCTTAGTCCTTGGTGTCCATCGGTCGTCAATCTCCTAATATATTGGTGATCGGCACTTTCTTCCGTATAATGCTTCATATGGAGCCATCCCGATAGTTGCCTGATAGCTGTTGTTGTAAGCAAACTCAGATAAGGGTAGGTGGTGACTCCAACTCTTTTGAAAATCCAGTGCACATGCCCGCAACATATCCTCAAGGACTTGTATCGTTTGCTCGGATTGTCCGTTCGTCTGAGGGTGTGCTGCAGTACTAAAACTTAATGCCGTCCCAAGTTCTTGATGAAGGCTCTTCTAGAATCTGGAGACAAATCTGGGGTCACAGTCTGACACAATGTCTACAGGTACTCCATGTAATCTAACGATTTCTTGGATATACGTCCTTGCTAGCTTCTGCAGAATATCGTTCTTTCTTACGGGTAGGAAGTGAGCTGACTTTGTAAGTCTATCCACGACTACCCAAATTGTGTTATATCCTCCACTGGTTGTTGGTAGATCCGTCATAACGTCCATCGTGATTAGTTCCCATTTCCATTCGGGAATATCAAGCGGATGTAGCAACCCTGATGGTCTTTGGTGTTCAGCCTTCAACCTTTGACAATTTAAACACCTTGCTACTGATTCGGCTACCTGGTTCTTCATATTCACCCATTAGTAGTGTTTCTTTAGATCCTTATACATCTTATTACCATCAATCTGCATACCATAATGGACTTTTCGCAATAAAGTTCGTAATTTTCGGACGTATAATTAATCCGTACCGAATTATCCAAATTCATACAATTATAGTAAAAATAATACTGATAGTACTTAAAAGACAGAAGGGCAGAATTGTAATTTCTGAAAGGTAAACTTTCATGCCACTTATGACCTTCAATCCTCATATCATAACGGACTTTTCGCAAGTTTATGAGTTTATTATAAGACTATGCTAAGACTCGCACAGTAGCAATATAATCATCAACCGGTTGAACTAATTCCTCTAGTTTATCCAAGTCCATTTACTATCAAATAATCATATTGATATCTTATAATATGTATAATCATTATTAATCACGACAATAATCGTTATTCAATAGAAATCGGGAGTAAGTGCTGTGCGGAGCTAAGTGATACGACCTTCGGGCGGGAGCCACCGCTAGAGTCCATACGAGTACCTCTAGAAATATTTTTTCTATTTATATGCATGAGGGGCGGTTAGTCTAAGTCATAAATCGAGCAGTGTGGCTACGATTCTAGGCAAAGCTACCGTCGTATCCTATTCCCTTGAAGCCGAAGGACGGAGTGATCCTAAGGTGACTGGGTGGTAGAATTCGGGTATTGTCGCGATTATAATATGATCCGGGCATAGACCCAAGCTAAGGACATATCGAGCCCAGATAAGAGATAGGGCAGCACGTCACCAAGCGTGAGAGCGATAAAGCTCAAAGGCCAATGTTATAGTGATGGTCCGACAAATGCCCAAGGCTACGATTATCAAACCAAAGGTCGTGGCGATAATCAAAGGTCAAACACTGATAACGGTCTAAGACGTTATAAGGAGGCTAAGGGATTAGTCATGTAGACGACCTCCTAAAGCTAAATACTTATTGGGCGCTCGACGCCATACATTCTTCATACTAAACCGCAATCTACGGAGATTGACTGTACATTCATGTCATAATTCATAATATTCTTTTTGAAAACTTGCACCAATTTTTAAACAACAATATTTTTCAAAAGTGGGAGAAACATAATGTTTATTAACTAATAAACTCATTAAATATCAAACCCCAACCACTGAGAATCCATTATTCTCAACCCATTTTGAATTGTTTTTCTAAAACCCCACTAGATGAAGAGAATCAAGAGGAAGAAGGGACAGATGCTGATGACCACTGAAGACCGTCCTCAAAGTATTGCCAAGACATAGGAAATTAGGATACTGCTTTAACGCTTGTTTATTTCCTGTGTCAAAATGTAGTTTTATTTCCGATGTACTTTTTTGCACTTGATGTAATAATTCCGCTGTACTCATGAATGTTTCTTCTATCGAATAACCAGACTTAGTTCACCGGGTTGAGATCTGGCATTTGTATGCTTACTTAAATTTCTTTATCACAACGTTATTTATTACGTTAACTGTCGCATCCTCGTCCAACTCCGGTGTGGGGGCGTGACACGAGTGGTATCGTAGCTCGCTTTGTAACAAGGACACTTACATCGAGCTTTTCCAGGATAAGATTCTTCGGACTTAGATGGGAATTCCACCTAGGGCGAAGTGAACCATAGAAATGACACCTAATATAGATTTCTCGAGTCAATTCTCATTAAGAACTCTTTCGACTTGTCGCTATTCACTTGGAATATGCATAATCAAATTCAAAATTCCTAAGTCATTAGCCAAGGTACTTGATTAAGTATCCACGGCATTTCCCCGATTGAATCAATCCTTCTATTGAACTCTTGAAACGGATATAGATTATTTCACTTATCTATTTCTCAAAGTCATATCACTATTTATTCGAAATTGATGAAGTTACTTTGAACTCCACTAAACTTTATTGACTTCTTAAAAATGGAGTATTATTGTTCCTTTGTCGTTAGTATCATATAAGCATATTTGTTGAATCATTAAGTTCACTGCCTTAATGATTATTCATGCTTAATAGAGCCTTATATTGGATATTAGATTTTACGAGATACTGACTTAGTTTCATTTTATTAACTAGATGGACCCCACAAATAAGAAGGTTGTAACCTAGTAAAATGAGGATACGCCTACTCCGCCGGCAACAATCACTGAAGATAAGCTTCGACCGGCCCTTAACCAAATTAAGGGTGTTACTAGACCCATTTTAAACGCAGCTGTTTTGGGCGATTTAAAGGAGGGAGAGACCCAGAACTTGAGGTCCGTGATTGCGCACATTTTTCAAGATGTGAAGGCATATCGTGATCTGAGGGACGAGCTGCTTCGGTTGCTGGAGAAGAGGAGACAAGAATATGAAGAACTGGAGGAGAGAGCGCATCATCGGTAAACTCAATCGTTAGTAGACATCCGAACAACCGCCAAGCTCCGCAGCCAAAAGTTTCTGCAAGCCCACAAGATGCAAATGATGGAGAACCAAATCTTGTCTGAATGGCACGAACATGAAAAATTCCAAGCCATGGTGAAATCCAAGTTAGGAGCTATGATTGACCTTTTTCCTAACTCCACCACTGAAGTCGGAACCACGTCACGAGCATTCCCAATCACTGATAAGAAGACCGAACCGGAGGAAGATCCGGAGGAGGATCCATAAGAAGACGCAGAAGATCCGTAAGAGGAACCATAAGAAGACGCAGAAGACGTCATGAATTTGAGGAGGAGGACCCAGAAGAGGAACCGGAGGAAGATCCGGAGGAGGATCCATAAGAAGACGCAAGCATGAATTCAGAAGACAACTAGAAAGTTCTAGGATCGAGAACGTTTATGTAACCTTATGATGTTTTGATGTTAGGATATTTTGTCCTGAGTGCCGTAAGAACTCGAAATGAATGATTTGGCGGTTAAGCCACTCGTAATTGGAATCAATTATATTTTCTATTCTTATTCGATAAGTCCATTAATCATGAATAATTAGTAGTTAATTATGCGTTTTATTCTACATGACAACATAGAATACTAATAATTCCACATAAGACCGTAAATCCTCACACATTCCCCAGCACGAGTGTTTTCTCTGGCTGGACAAGAAGCCCCTAATGCAACAGACGTGGTGGAAGGTACATTTCTTGTGTCAAACCACTGTGCTCATGCATTGTTAGATCCAGGATCATCACATTCTTTTGTCGCACCTCACTATGCACAAAAATTGAATGTCGACATGGAGTCACTACCCATAAGCTTAGAAGTATCCACACCTATGGGTGCGAGCCGGGAAATAGATTTAGTATTTAGAGATTGTGAAGTGATCATTAAAGGTCACTGTTTTCCTGCCGACCTAATTCTTCTCCCTATACTTGAGTATGACCTCATACTTGAGATGGATTGGCTATCTAAACACTTTGCACAACTCGACTGCCATTCTAAAATAGTTCGATTCTGTAAACCCGATCACCCAGTAGTTGAACCTCATGGGGATGCTAGAATTAACTCGGCCCCAATCATATCCCTCACGAAGGCGAGAAAGGCCATTTCGAAGGGAGCAACAGGATATTTGGCTTTTGTCATTAACAAACCCAAGAGTAAAATGGAGATTGAAGTTACACCAGTAGTATCAGAATACCGTGATATTTTCCCCACGGAACTTACTTCTCTACCTACAGATAGGGAAGTTGAATTCAGCATTGATATGTTACCAGGAAAGGCACGTGTGGCTAGAACGCCGTATCGAATGGCACCACTGGAACTGGAAGAACTGAAGGTTCAGTTGCAGAAATTGCTAGAGGTTGGATTTATCTGACCGAGTATATCTCCTTGGGGAGCACCAGTGCTATTCGTAAAGAAAAAAGATGGCACACTAAGATTGTGCATCGATTATCGAGAAACTTAACAACATTACTGTTAAGAACAAGTATCCACTTCCTAGTATCGACGAATTATTCGACCAACTACAAGGAGCAACGGATTACTCAAAGTTCGATCTTCAACATGGATATTACCAATTGAGTATCAAAGGGAATGACATACCGAAGACTGTCTTTCAAACTAGGTATGGTCATTATGAATTCGTGGTAATGCCTTTTGGATTGACCAACGCGCTAGCTGCATTTATGGATTTAATGCACATCGTATTCCAACCGTATCTAGATCAATTCGTAGTGATATTTATTGACGACATACTCGTTTATTCCAAGTCGGATCAAGATCACGAAACTCACCTGAGATTAGTACTAGAGACACTAAGGAAGCATAAATTGTATGCCAAATTCAGCAAGTGTGAATTCTGGTTAAGAGAAGTAGCATTTTTGGGACATGTAATATCTGGAGATGGAGTCGCTGTAGATCCATCAAAGGTGGAGACTATACTGGAAGAGACCAGAAACAGTCACGGAGATACGGAGCTTTTTTGGACTTGCGGGTTACTACCGCAAACTCATTAAAGATTTTTCCAAAATAGCAGGACCACTCACAAGACTGACGCAGAAGCACGTCAAATTTGATTGGAACAATAAGTGTGAGTTGAGCTTCCAAGAATTCAATAGAAAACTCACTACCGCACCTGTACTAACACTTCTCGAAGGGAGTGAAGGATTTGTGGTTTCACTACACCATAGATTGCCTATTGCAACCATATTTCTAAAAAATTGTTAAAAACCATTGCGATTGAGAAACCAAATCACATAAATTGCAATGCTTTTGAAAAGCATTGCAATTCCATTGTAAAAATCTAAGAAAGTTTAAAACATGCATTCTATTGCAATAATTTTTTAAAATCGTTGCGGTATCTATTCATTTTGGCGGGAAAATGTGGCGGGCTTGTAAAATATGAGCGGGATTTGTGGAAAAATGTTGGCGGGCTTACGAAAAATAACAAAAGAAAAAAGAAAAGAAAAAACAAAACCCACACGACACACAACACAACCCACACGGCACACAGACACCAAAACAAACACACGAACATAAAGTCAACTCGTCAAGCTCGAAGAGGAGAAATCAAGCTCGAAGAAGATTAAAGGTTGACAAAGGTAAATCATCGATCCGAAATCCTTTTTGTTTTTTGTAGTTTTGAATCGATTTTGTTACATGCCCAATACTTCTTCCTTCTTCGTATATTGCTCTATTTTTTTTGTTCTTAATTAGGATTCCTATTTTTCTTGTGTAAATTCGAACTATGTAATCGTGTTTGTTTGGGGGTTTATGTTTGTTTGTTTGTTGTAATTGGGGGTTTATTTTTGTTTAATTTAAGTTTTTACTTTGATTCTAATTTTGATCTGTCTCCCTATCTCCGTCTCTATTCAAAGTTTGATTTTTAATTTATACAAGTCCTATTTTTATAAATTTTAAGGCAGCTCTGTTTTTTTGTTTGTGTAGAAAATAGGTCTACATTTATGCTCTGTTTTCGTTTATGCTCTTTTTTTATGCCCTCTTTATATCTTCTGTATTTTCTGTTTTTGCTTCAATGTGCAGATAATAGGTTTGTGAATTTGCAAAGATGACTTGGATTTCACTTCCAAAATATACTAAGGCATACATTGATGGGGTGACAGATTTTGTTAGAAATGGATTTGATAATTTTGCAGTAGGGAATGAACTCAAATGCCCTTGCAAAAATTGTAGTAATCGCTTTAATCGTAGGGAAGATATAGTTGATCATCTTGTATGGCATGGTCCTTGTCCATCGTTTGTTAAGCTGGATATACGAAGTGTCCACCCCTAAGTTTAGCAAACCTAATGATGATATGGATTTTGATACGGGTATTGGTCTTGGTGATGATTTTGATGAAATGATTCATGATGAAGGTAGAGTTAGAAATGGAATGAATAATATGGCAAAAGATTTTTATAAGCTTGTCGAGGAAGGGAAATGACCTTTGTACCCCGGGTCTAAAGAATTTACTCGATTAGGTTTTATAGTCAAACTTTACTTGTTAAAGTGCACTCACGGTTTTACCGAATCGGCCTTTAGCGGTATTTTAGAGTTGATAAAGGAGGCCTTTCCTGATGTAAATTTGCCTCCAAGTTTTAGCGCTGCCAAAAGTATGATTAGGGAATTGGGTCTTGATTACCAAAAGATACATGCTTGTCCGAACGATTGCATGTTATATTGGGCTGAAAATAAAAATGAACATAAATGCAAAGTATGTGGAGTGTCAAGGTGGAAATCTGTAGATAATCAAAATAGTGATGCTAGCATCCAAGAAAACAAGTATAAAGTCCCTGCAAAAGTGATGAGATACTTTCCATTGAAACCTAGGCTCCAACGCCTGTTCTTGAGTAAAGAATATTCTGAACTCATGACATGGCATGTAGTAGGACGAATCAAAGATGGTAAGTTAAGACATCCGGCCGATGTCGAGGCTTGGAAGTCAATGGATGCTAGACATCCAAATTTTGCTTGTGAACCTCGAAATGTTAGGTTAGGTTTAGCGGTTGATGGCTTCAATCCTTACCGATCTATGAATATAAGACACAGCACTTGGCCAGTTGTTCTGGTCAATTATAATCTCCCCCCTTGGTTGATTATGAAACCAGAAAACCTACTTCTTTCAACACTAATCCCTGGACCTGTGTACCCCGGTAATGAAATAGATGTGGATTTGCAGCCACTAATTGCTGAGTTGAAAGAACTTTGGGACGTAGGTATAGATACTTACGATAAATTCTGTGACAATACATTTACGTTACGTGCGGGCCTCCTATGGACCATAAATGATTTTCCCGGTTATGGAGTTTTATCGGGTTATAGCACAAAGGGTAAACTAGGTTGTCCAGTATGTCACTATTGTACCTCCTCAATGTATTTGAAGCATAGCCGGAAAGTTTGCTATATGAACCACAGAAAATTCCTCCCCCCTGACCACAAGCATAGATTTGACACGAGAAGATTTAATGGTGAAGTCGAAACAGATCTTTGTCCACCTCCATTATCTGGAATGGATATTGAAGAACTATTACGTGGATACAAGAATAATTTCGGGAAGCAAATAAAAAATAAAAATACTTCAGGCTGCCTTTGGAAAAAGAAGTCCATATTCTTTGAATTGCCATATTGGAGTGGTCATTTGCTTAGACATAATCTAGATGTCATGCATATCGAGAAAAATGTTTGTGATAAAATATTAGGGACCTTGTTGAACATTGGTGGCAAAACAAAAGATCATCTAGACGCTCGATTTGATCTGCAAGAAATGGGCATCCGTAAGGTTCTTCATCCTGTAAAATGTGCTGATAACAAACTCTATGAAATATCGGCTGCTACTTTTGACATGACAAAAAAAGAAAAAGAAAAATTTTGCTCAGTGTTGAAGAATGCTAGACTCCCGTACGGATGTGCATCTAATATTAGCCGTTGTGTGCAATTGAGCGAAAGAAAGGTTTTCGGGTATAAAAGTCACGATGCACATTTCATTCTCCAATATTTACTACAATTTCTCGTGATTAAAACCTGAAAACCAGAGGTGGCAATACCTTTGATTAGGTTGGGTTCATTTTTTCGGGGCATATGTGGCAAAGTGATAGATTTGGAGGATGTTTCAAAGTTGCAAGAAGAAATAATAGAAATACTCGCCAATGTGAGATAATATTTCCACCTGCATTTTTGACATTATAATTCACTTGCCAATTCACTTATGTAAAGAGGTTGAATTGGGAGGACCAAGACATCTCGGATGGATGTTTGGAATTGAACGCTATTTGTGTAAATTAAAGTCCTACGTTCGTAATAGAAGTAAACCGGAAGGGTCTATAGCTGAAGGGTACATGGTGGAAGAATGTTTGACCTTTTGTTCTCGATTTTTAAGTGATGTCGGGGAAAAAAAAGTAATGCAGACAAATCAAAGAATGGATATCCGATTGGATCCAGGAGAAACAAAGATGGAAAGGCTGTTCATTTGGCGATAAAGTATGGATCAATGCTCATCGATACATACTCTTCAACTGTGGTAACAAGGAAATCGAGAAATTAATTGAGTACGTTCTTTTTCCTAGTTTTTGTAAAAGTGTATAGAGTAGTTTATGTACAAATATGTAGCAATAATATATTTTCCATTTAAAAAAATGCAGGGAGCATCGTAGCTTCTATGATAATAATGGAAAGTCGAAGATGTACAAAAGAGAAAGAACACATACCAAAGAATTTCATAATTGGTTAAAGGAGGAGGTTGAAAAAAAAGAGGGATGTTCATTAGAATTATTAAGTCTTGCAAGAGGACCTCACCGAGCAGCGAAGAAGTATACTGGTTATGTAATAAATGGGTTCAGATTCCATACAAAGAAAAGAGATGGCAAGTGCACCACACAAAACAGCGGTGTCTGTTTGACAGCCCTAACCACCAGTTTTGCAAGTTCAAAAGATCAAAATCCAATACTTGGGGATGTTACTTACTATGGAGCGATTGAAGAAATCATTGAAGTTGATTATTGGGGTGCATTGATCGTAGTTTTGTTTAAGTGTTGCTGGTACCAAAAGGATAAAGATTGTTGTGGGCTGACAAGTGTCAATTTTAGTAGAGTATATTAAAAAATGCCACGGGAGGACACTGATGTTGAACAAGGAAATGATGCACTTGAAGAAGTTAGTGGGACTACTATGCATGACGTGCCGATAAACTTTGGAATGGAGAATCACACAACCGGAGATGTTAGTTGGTTCAGAGATGATGTGCCGATGCGACAAATTTCTGTTGATGATGAGCAAGAAAATGAAGAACTTTTTGAGTGAACTGCTACTTAAATTTTTATTCTAAAAATATTGTATTTTCTATGTGATGTTACTTGTAGGGTAACTTCTTTTCGTACTTGTAGTGTAATGAGATCTTGGTATTAAATTAAGATGTGTTTGATTCGCTCTTATTTAATTTTCACCTATGACGATTGGTAATTATTCTTACTTTGTAATCGTTTGCATATTTACTTGTGCACCATTTCGTTTTAATCTAATTGCATATTTAATTACTTGTGCTCTATTAGATTGTACTTTGTAATCGTTGGTAATTGTTTCCTTTAACTGTAGTTGTTCCTCGTTAGTAATTTCAATCATGTGCCTTAATTCATTCGTTAACCTTTTTTTATGGTTTAATTTTATTTTTAGGATGGCAGAGTATTTTTTTCTCAGCTTTTACCACAGGGGACAGTTTCTAAAAACTGATTACTTAGGCGGTGCATGCACAAAGATCCCTACCGAGATAAATGCTGATACGTTCTCATTCCCAGCACTTATGGAGTATGTCAAGGATGATGTTGGATACACCGAAATAGGGGGAGTCTATGTCAAGAAAGTAGGAGGGGGCTGGAAAATAGTTAGTAATGATGCTGATGTTACTCAACTTGTACAAGGCTTAACCGATGGTGCCTCTTTAGATCTTTACCTTGACACCATTGTTGACAAAACAATAGAACCGGTGAAGCAATTGCGGCCTCATGTTATAATAAGACCAAGGACAAGTTTTTTTGAAGGTAAATCATATCTATTTATTTGCTTGCAGCCACAAGTATATGAGTATCAATATTATCTGTGCTTATCATTTATTTTTGTAGGTAAAGATTTGCAATTGAAGCGCAAGTTTGTGACACTACAAGGACTTCGACAAGAGCAAAGAGAAAAGAAAAAAGTTAGCTAATGATGGAAAGCAGGTGGTTACTAAGAATTCTGGACAGAGAGCCGAGGTTCCACCTATAGCAGGACCTCCAGTTCCACCTATAGTAGGACCTCCAGTTCCACCTATAGCAGGACCTCCGGTTCCACCTACAGGAGCTGCAGGACACAAAAGACAGACTAAGAAAAATATTATGAAAGAGAATGCAAATGTAGAGGCTGGAAATGCTAAGTCTAAAGAAGCAAGTCCAGAGGTACCTTAAATATAAAATTCTTTGCATATGTGATCACTTGTTTGCTGCATTCTTTTTTTTCTAAATTTTTCATTTTTTGTTCTGTTTTACGTTCAGATCGCGGATTTTGAAGAAAGAAGAAGAAGGAGAGCTGAAGAAAATAAAAAGTTCTTGGACCAAACTGGACTCAAGAAAAAGGCAGATGAGCTATTTGCAAAGACGTAAAATAAGAAAACCGTACTTGAAGAGGAATGGGCGACATGTGATAGGGAATATGTTCCGGGTCATGATAGTCTTTCAAATAGTGAAGAGGGTGAAGCCCCTAAGGTACATATCTGATCATTTTTAGGAACTTAAATAAAGTGCTAGATAATATTTTGTGCTATTTTTCATGGATATTGAGCTATTTTATGCTATTTTTGATGTTTATGTAGCAAACCACTAAAGTTCGGGTAGTGAAGGCTGCCATGGTACCATCAACTCGTTCAACCCGTTCACAAACATTACAAAAAGTCATGAGGACACAGTATGGTAAATTTATGATCATTAGCATTTTGTCATTTTAAGTGTTAATTTTCCTTATATTATTTTAAATACCAATCAATATTTTTGCAAGGTCATGGTTGAAGAGAATTTACCACCTCCCCCACCATTACCTGCTGATTTACAACCATTCCAACAATTAAAAAGGGCAGATAATGATGGAATTGGTACAATGGCTGCGTATTTATCATTGCGAAAATCCCAACAGGAGAAGAAGGAAACACATATCAATCATGACCATAATGATGAAGCAGCAGATGGTAATGGTAATGGTGATGACATAGTTGCACTTTCTACAGGTATATATGTTTCTAAACATATATAGTGAAATTACGTATCAAATTTGCATTTATGTATTTGTTTTTCTTCCTTACAGAGAAAACAAAAAGTACGAGGCGTAGAGGACCAACGAAAATGAGTGCTGTCTTCACAAGAAAACTAGAAGATAGACCAGTGCTTACCTTGAATCATGAGCTTCAACCTGTGTCTGAAAATAGTAAAATAAGATCTGAGTATAGTAGTTTCTTAGGGGCGCTAGCAAGACAATGTGTGCCACTTGATTATATCAGCTGGCATGAAGTTCCTGATGGACAAAAAAATGGTTGGTGGGAATTTATCAAGGTGAAAACCCCTCAAATGTTTTCTTAAATTTAAGTTGTACTTGTTCATTTACTAATTCAATTTTCTATTTTACTTGTTATAGACAAAGTATATCTGTAACACCCTCAAGATATTCGAGGTATATTACAGCGCCATGAATCCCTATATGGGACCCACCAGGCTGAACAGCATCATACTCATCGACTCACATAAACGACAAAACAACACCATGTCATAAAGACGCAAAACAGAATAATCCACCCGGTTCAACCGGTCAAACATAACATCATCAATCAACACAAACATATCGGCAACAATACAATCCGGACGAACAAGAACTCTTAAGTACTCGAGTACAACTATTAGTTCAAAAGTCACGAAAGATGAAAAGACAAAAAGACATTAAGACGTCACTTATGCACAATCATCACGCATGGCCATCATCCGTAATCGTCCAGTAGCCCGCTCGTCCCGATGAACCTGACCTGAAATTCATAAAACGAATTTCCCCAAAACGGGTCCCCAGAGGGGTTAGCAATTACGCTAGTACAAGTAACCAAATGAACAATTTACATCTTACACATATAGTAATGCATGCAATCAAGAAATCATAGTTTCAAAACACTCATTTCCGGAAATGCCAATGATCAAACCACATTTGTAAAAATGCACCACAATTAACCGCGGACCCACAGCTTCGTGGATCCCTACCGAGACCCCGTCGGATCTAACCCACAGTGGTTAAAAGCAAGCTCGCGGTTCCACAGCTTCGTGGAGCCCTACCGAGACCCCGTCGGATCTAACCCGTAGTGAGCATACACACACACACAATTTCTCATACAAAACTACTATGTCAAGATCGTAAGTTCATAAGGATACTTGCCTCGGTTAATAGACGGTGATACGAATGGAAAGGAAGAGTTGAACACGACCGCAAGAAACCGGCGGAAATGAACCTAACGATTCGAATAACGCAATCACAACCAACTCTAGACGATTACGGAAATGGAATACACCCGGAAACCCGCCTACGATTCATGTATATTCGTACCAAAAATAACAACGAGGGCGGACCACAACCAAACCCTCTCGATTCCGTAAAAATCCACAAAATATCCATGAATCCGTAGGAAAACTAAAGATACTAACAATATTAATCGTATACATCATGAATCCACCAATAAAACGGAACTAATCGGAAGAAAATCCCAAAACCCCCAAATTAATCGAAAATAGGGTTCTAGAAATATTACCTTTGGGGATTCAAGTACCAAGATCCGTAGAACACGCGTTAGATTGATTATCCGATTGTCACAACCGAAGAAAGATGATGAAAATCGACCCCTGGATGAAGAATGCTTGAGAAGTTCTCCCCTCCTAGGTCTCTCTCTCTCGCGCAGGTGAAATGAAGGAGAAGACGGCCGATCTCGTCTAATAAGAACGAGATTGCACAGTTGACCGCTTTGTGTGCCGCGGCACAGGCCAAAAATTTACTCCCAGGTTTCGGCAGTGTGCCGCGGCACAGCCTGCGTGTGCCGCGGCACCCGGTACAGTTGGGTTTTGGTCGCAGAAGACACCCGAGTGTGCCGCGGCACCGGACAGGTGTGCCGCGGCACTGCCTCGCACCGTGCCGCGGCACCGGATGGGTGTGCCGCGGCACACAGTCTGATTTGTTCGACCAACAATCAAGGAATTTGTGTTCCGCGGCACGCACATCTTGTGCCGCGGCCCACACCCCCTATTGGGTTCCAAAATGATAAAAATGATCCGGAAAGAGAATAAAACGATAGGAATCAATATTTGGGAACCAACAACACGAAATGGATCCACGGCAACCCCGAAACGGCGATTCCGCACAACAATAACGAGAATACAGTTCAACAGTTTGACAGGAAGGACACGCTGAAAAGTACACAAGGGTCACTACGATCGAGAAATACACCAAAAACGAAAATACAAGGGAAAGAAAAATACGGATATTACATTCTACCCCTCTAAAAATAAGTTTCGTCCCGAAACTTAAGAAACAAACAACTCAGGGTACCTAGCACACATGCTATCCTCGGTTTCCCAAGTTGCTTCCTCGACACCGTGTCTCGACCACTGCACTTTGACCAAAGGGATGGTTTTATGCCTCAGTCGTTTCTCACGATGCTCCAAAATCTTCAAAGGACGCTCCTCAAAAGTAATATCTTCAGCGATATCAATCTCGCCATAATCGATGACGTGACTAGGATCCGGGACATATTTCCTCAGCTGGGAAACATGAAAAACGCTATGAACATGACTCAAGGCCGGAGGTAACGCCTAACGGTATGCCAACCCATCGACTCGCTCGAGGATCTCAAAGGGGCCGATAAATCTCGGACTCAACTTTCCTTTCTTCCCGAAACGAAAAGCTCCCTTCGTCGGCGACACCTTTAGCAAAACGTGGTCTCCCACCTCGAATTCCAAAGGTCGACGACGGACGTCGGCATATGACTTCTGTCGACTCTGGGCAGTCAACATCCGTTCCCGAATTAATTCTATCTTCCGCCTCATTTCTAGAACGACATCCGGCTCAGTCCCGACCAAATCGGACTCCTCATTCCAACAAATCGGTGATCGACATCGCCGCCCATAAAGTGCCTCATACGGTGCCATCCGAATCGACGCGTGCCAACTGTTGTTGTACGTGAATTCGATCAGCGGCAAATGTTCCTCCCAGTCACTACTCCAATCGAGAGCACAGGCACGCAACAAGTCCTCGAACGTCTGGATAGTGCGTTAGATCGGCCCATCCGATCGGGATGAAAAGAGGTACTCAAACGCAACCGGGTACCCAACGCCTTATGCACCGCCTGCCAGAAGTGCGATACAAAACGGCCATCACGATCCGAAACAATAGACTTCGGGGTACCATGAAGTCTCACGATCTGCGCGATAAACACACGAGCTAACTTCTCCGGGCCCCAAGTGTCCTTGATGCCCAGAAAATGTGCCGACTTGGTCAGACGATCGACAATCACCCATACCATATTCATGCCCGACCTCGATCTCGGCAGACTCGTAATGAAATCCATCGATACATCTTCCCATTTCCATTCCGGAACGGGAAGTGACTGCAAAAGCCCAGTCGGTCGCTGATGCTCGATTTTGACTTGTTGGCAAGTCAAACACCTTGCTACAAACTGCGCGACCTCCTCCTTCATGTCATTCCACCAAAAGTTCCTTCTCAAGTCCTTGTACATATTACTCAAACCAGGATGAACGGAGTAAGGTGTAGTATGGGCCTCCCGCAAAATACGCTGTCTCATCTCTGAGTCGTTCGGCACACAAAGCCGACTCTGAAATCTCAAAATACCATCCTCGTGAATCACAAACCCAGGAGACTTTCCCTTAAGAACGTTCTCTCGGATTTGAGTAATCATCGGATCCTCTGACTGCTTCAGCTTAATTTCATCGATCAAAGATGACGAAATCTCTAAAGCACATAGTTGCCCGACGGCTCCAGGCAATAAGACTTCAACATCTGACTCGATCAAAGCCCTTCGAAGCTCAGACTGAGACGTAAGGATCTCAAGCATTCGCAACGCCACCGGTTTCCGACTCAAGGCGTCAGCCACGACGTTCGCCTTGCCCGGATGATAAAGGATTTCGAGGTCATAATCCTTAATCAACTCTAACACCTCCTCTGCCTCATATTCAACTCTCGCTGGGTAAATATGTATTTCAGACTTTTATGATCGGTAAAAATCTGACATGTAGAGCCGAAAAGATAGTGACGCCAAATCTTGAACGCAAATACGACTGCCGCTAACTCCAAATCATGAGTAGGGTAGTTAAGCTCGTACGGCCTCAACTGTCTCGACGCAAAGGCAATGGTCTTTCCGTGCTGCATTAATACACACCCGAGACCCTGACCCGAAGCATCGCTATAAACGGCGAATCCCTCGTTGCCACATGGCAACGCCAAAACCGGAGCTGAAGTCAAACGCTTCTTCAGCTCCTCAAAACTGAACTGCCTCTCGTCATTCCAGAAGAACTTCTCGGATTTCTGGAGCAACTTTGTAAGTGGTCGAGCCAGTTTCGAGAAACCCTCGACGAACCTACGGTAGTAGCCAGCCAAACCCAAGAAACTACGGAGCTCTCTCACGTTTTTGGGCGGTGCCCAATCCAATACCGCCTCGATCTTCTGCGGATCTACACGAACCCCTTCGGCTGAAATCACGTGACCCAAAAACATCACTTCCGTCAGCCAGAACTCACATTTCGAGAACTTCGCATAGAGTTGCTCGGCCCTCAAGATGTCTAACACTATCCGCAAATGATAGGCATGCTCTTCCTCGTTCCTCGAATAAATAAGAATATCGTCAATGAAGACGACGACATACTTATCCAAATACTCGATAAACACTTTGTTCATCAACTGCATGAACACTGTCGGCGCATTAGTTAACCCGAAAGGCATAACTACAAACTCATAATGTCCGTACCTCATCCGAAAAGCTATTTTCGGCACATTGGACTCTCTCACCCGGAGCTGATAGTACCCCGATTTCAAATCAATTTTCGAGAATACCGCAGCTCCCTGCAACTGGTCGAATAAGTCGTCAATTCTCGGCAAAGGATACTTGTTCTTGATGGTCACCTTGTTTAGTTCGCGATAGTCGATACATAAACGTAGTGAACCATCCTTCTTCCGCACAAACAGGACCGGTGCGCCCCAAGGCGAGGCGCTCGGTCGAACATACCCCGACTCAAGAAGCTCACTCAACTGCTTCTTCAACTCGGACATCTCTGAAGGTGCCATGCGATAGGGCGCCTTTGAAATAGGAGCCGCACCCGGCTCTAACTCTATAGCGAACTCGACCTCGCGTTCCGGTGGCAATCCCGGTAACTCGATAGGAAAAACATCAGGAAACTCATTAACGATTGGAATCGACGAAAGCTCGACTCCACCACTCTCCGCCTTCAAGGCGTAGCACCAATAGCCGGTACACCCCTTTCGCAGGAGCCTCATCGCCTTCAAGGCGTTAATAACGAATTTCTGGTTCCCCCTCTTTCGCCCGTCGAAAGAGTGCTCGGTGCCATCATCAGCTAACATGGTGATGATTCTCGTGCGGTAGTTCATGATTGCACCATGCCGCTCGAGCCAATCATCCCCGAGAATTAAGTCCTCACCCTCAATACCCACAACAATAAGATTAGAGGGCCAAGCCCTCTCACAAATAAACACAGAACAATCTCGAACCTCCTGATCACCAACGATCCTATCACCGCTAGGAAGCTTAACGATGAAGGGCTCACAAGGCGTCAAACGGTCGAGACTCAAACGGCGCACACAATCCATAGATATGAACGAATGCGTAGCACCAGAATCGAAAAACACACTGACAGGATGAGAAAGAATATGAACGGTACCTGTTGCTACGGTAGCCGCTGGATCATCGGCTCTCCGCATCTCATAGACACGCGGGTGGGCTGAGCCGACGCTGGAAGCTCCCCCCTTAGAGGGCTGACCCCGACCTCTCCCCCGACTAGCACTCGGCGGAGATTGAGGAGCAAACGATCCCTGATTCACACTTGGTTCCCTAGGCGCTGGAATGGAAGCCCGGGCACCAAGGATTTTCTCCCTCTCAGCACAGAAAGCAGCCTTGTGACCCGACTCGCCACACTGATTACACGTCAGCAAAGGGTTCGGACAAATACGACTGATGTGGCCCTGCTGGCCACAGTTAAAGCATTTCACCTCTCGAGAAGGGCCACTGGCAGCCCTACGGGGAAACCCAGTAGATCGAGCTGGGACACCACCAGCGGAAAAGTTAGCAGACTGAAATTTCTGCTGACCCCCACCTTTGTGGCCCGAAAAATTCCCGACGGACTTCTGTTTCTTACTCTCGCGGGCCGCCTCACTCGCCGTCACAGACATATCGTAAGTAAGGGCCCTGCTCTGGTAATCTTTCAAGGTAGTGCATACAAGCCCCGACATATAGTCCCGAATCGGCAACTTCATCCGCCTGGAGAAATGGAAAATTTTGTCGCTCTCCTCGACAACTTGGGTCTTCACATAACCCAACTCCTTGTTAAAATCAGCAATAGCTTGAGATACGGGGATATCCCGCGGTTGAGCATCATAAAAAGCATGTACCCGAGCCTGTCTGACTGGCCACGGGCAATATTCAGTCTCCATCAACTCTTGAAACTCAGCCCACGAAGCAGCATGGTCTTTGGGCCCAACGGCCTCCCACCAGTCCGTAGCGTCCCCAGTGAGAAAATATTGAGCAATAGGGACTTTACGGTCCTCGGGACAGTTAGTGGCAACGAAGACCTTAGATATCTCCTTGATCCACCCTTCCCAGCCAATCGGGTCTGAACCTCCCGAAAACTGAGGAGGATGCATCTTGATAACATCTTGGAGCCATCGATCCGCTCCACCCCGATTAGCGTGGGCCTGATCCGGGTTCTGAACCGCCTGAGCTATTGCCGCCATTTGGTTCACCATTTGTTGCATAACAGCCGCAATACCAAGGTCAGCGCGCTCCTGAGAAGAAGCATGGCTGTGGCGGTCACCAGATCTTGCTGCCTCGAAGATCGCGACGTGGCCGCCCCACCGGCTGCCCCACGTCCCCGGCCGCGTCCACGACCACGACCGCGACCACGACCTCTTCCAGCATCCATACTGGAGTTAAATAAGTAGCAAAAGCCATACGAGGGTAAGTACGAGAAAAGAACAATCACAAGTCGAGAATCGAGGTACGATATAAGGAAATAATGAACAGAGGAAGGAAAACTTACGGACACTGGTAGTACCGGAATCATGGCAGCGTGACGATGATGTGCAAAACAAAACACCACAAGACCCAATAAACCGACAAGCCTAGGTATCCATAAACCTAGAGCTCTGATACCATTTTCTGTAACACCCTCAAGATATTCGAGGTATATTACAGCGCCATGAATCCCTATATGGGACCCACCAGGCTGAACAGCATCATACTCATCGACTCACATAAACGACAAAACAACACCATGTCATAAAGACGCAAAACAGAATAATCCACCCGGTTCAACCGGTCAAACATAACATCATCAATCAACACAAACATATCGGCAACAATACAATCCGGACGAACAAGAACTCTTAAGTACTCAAGTACAACTATTAGTTCAAAAGTCACGAAAGATGAAAAGACAAAAAGACATTAAGACGTCACTTATGCACAATCATCACGCATGGCCATCATCCGTGTACTGGTCCAGCGCCCGCTCGTCCCGATGAACCTGACCTGAAATTCATAAAACGAATTTCCCCAAAACGGGTCCCCAGAGGGGTTAGCAATTACGCTAGTACAAGTAACCAAATGAACAATTTACATCTTACACATATAGTAATGCATGCAATCAAGAAATCATAGTTTCAAAACACTCATTTCCGGAAATGCCAATGATCAAACCACATTTGTAAAAATGCACCACAATTAACCGCGGACCTGGCTTCGTGGATCCCTGCCGAGACCCCGTCGGATCTAACCCACAGTGGTTAAAAGCAAGCTCGCGGTTCCACAGCTTCGTGGAGCCCTACCGAGACCCCGTCGGATCTAACCCGTAGTGAGCATACACACACACACAATTTCTCATACAAAACTACTATGTCAAGATCGTAAGTTCATAAGGATACTTGCCTCGGTTAATAGACGGTGATACGAATGGAAAGGAAGAGTTGAACACGACCGCAAGGAACCGGCGAAAATGAACCTAACGATTCGAATAACGCAATCACAACCAACTCTAGACTATTACGGAAATGGAATACACCCGGAAACCCGCCTACGATTCATGTATATTCGTACCAAAAATAACAACGAGGGCGGACCACAACCAAACCCTCTCGATTCCGTAAAAATCCACAAAATATCCATGAATCCGTAGGAAAACTAAAGATACTAACAATATTAATCGTATACATCATGAATCCACCAACAAAACGGAACTAATCGGAAGAAAATCCCAAAACCCCCAAATTAATCGAAAATAGGGTTCTAGAAATATTACCTTTGGGGATTCAAGTACCAAGATCCGTAGAACACGCGTTAGATTGATTATCCGATCCTCACAACCGAAGAAAGATGATGAAAATCGACCCCCGGATGAAGAATGCTTGAGAAGTTCTCCCCTCCTAGGTCTCTCTCTCTCTCGCGCAGGTGAAATGAAGGAGAAGACGGCCGATCTCGTCTAATAAGGACGAGATTGCACAGTTGACCGCTTTGTGTGCCGCGGCACAGCCGAAGTGTGCCGCACAGGCAAAAATTTACTCCTGTGTTTCGGCAAGGTGCCGCAAGATACCTGCGTGTGCCGCGGCACCTGATTGGGTTTTGGTCGAAGAAGACACACGAGTGTGCCGCGCACCGACAGTGTGTGCCGCGCACTGCATCGTCGGCACCGTGCCGCGGCGGATGGGTGTGCCGCGGCACACAGTACAGTTTGTTCGACCAACAACTGAAGGAATTTGTGTGCCGCGGCCCACACCCCCTATTGGGTTCCAAAATGATAAAAATGATCCGGAAACAGAATAAAACGATAGGAATCAATATTTGGGAACCAACAACACGAAATGGATCCACGGCAACCCCGAAACGGCGGTTCCGCACAACAATAACGAGAATACAGTTCAACAGTTTGACAGGAAGGACACGCTGAAAAGTACACAAGGGTCACTACGATCGAGAAATACACCAAAAACGAAAATACAAGGGAAAGAAAAATACGGATATTACAATATCATTCCTGAAGAAGGCAAGGATTGGTCACTCAGGACTATGGCTGAGTTGTGGAGGATTCACAAGAGTCGTTTCAAGGTCCGATATTATACCAAATACCACACTGATGAGGATAGGTTAAAAAACAGGCCTCAATCAATTCCATTGGAAAAGTTCAAGGTTTTGCTGAAATATTGGGGTGATGAGAGTGTCCGCATTTAAGGCTGAAAAGAATATAGTAAATCGGAAAAAAGTTGCTGATACACACACCGCTGGTCGTACAAGTTTTGCGCAGATCGGTAACGAAATGGTATGGTAATTAGGGACATTAATAATTGTGCTTCATAATCAGTTTATCTATTTTTTATGAAATCTGATGACTAACATAATTTATTTTCGGCTCACTCTATTTTTTTATGCTAGAAAAATAAAAATGCAAGCACTAAAACACCCACAAAAGGACATATTTACCCTAAAACCCGAAAGGGTCATAATACGGAGGTAACACATTAGTTTAAATTCTCCAAATTGTTATCCTACAAAATTATAGTGAACAGGTCAAATATAATGAATTCTCAATTTTTATTCTACATTTTTGGATACTTGGAATATTGGCAGGGTAAAGGTTCCAATGGAATTGATGCACGTAACAGTGGTGATGAGGGTCGAGAAGAACTAGGGCGATTCGAACTGAACTTTGCAGTTCATGGACCAAATTGGCTGGTTGGTAGGAGTGGTAGGACAAGGAAAAGCAAGAAAGACATGTCAAAAATTGACAACAAAAATTCTGCACAACTGAAGCAGTTAAGAGATGATTTAGCTTCTGAAATGGAGGACAAAATGAACCAGAAATTGGGAAAGATTCTTGGAAAATTGGCTGAGCAGAATCCATCATTGAATATCAATGTAAAAGAATTGTGTGCTACTACTTATGTCGAGGACGGAGATGAGACAGATGCATATGAAGGGGAAGTGGAAGTAGGGCCATGACGACTCATGTTTATATAATGTTTAACAATGAATTTGGTCTATATGTATTATTAAGTTAGATTGTGTCACTTGAACTTGGTTATTTTTGCTTGAACATGGTCATTTTCTTGAACTTAGTTATTTTGTTTGAACTTGGTAATTTTCCTCAACTTGTTTGAGTGATTTGTGTATTGATGTTGGAACAGTAGTACTTTTTGGTTTAATTGATGTTATGATATACCAATTTCTATGGTGTAGTTGTTTATGAAATAAGACCATGCCAGTTTTTTTATTTAGCGTTGCAATTGAAGCTTAAACGTTGCCATATATGTCATATTCATTAATAAAATTAGATTGCATTTGATTCTAAATACGTTGCAATTGGGCATATATATGTTGCCTTAGGGTTGCCTGAGTCCATGTATTGCAACAATTAACACAAAAAAATCGTTGCAAAAAAATGTTGCCATAGGTAGTCCAATATATTGCAATGGTGTTAAACCTGTTGCTATAGCCGTTAAATCATTGCCATATACTATATTTGCAACGATAATATGCCGTTGCAATATGGTACCAAATTTGTTGCCATAAGGGCCCTATGGCAACCAGAGCAAAGTGCACGCTTGATTTTTGCATAATCGTTGCAATAGGACCTATTGCAATGAATTTAGGGCATATTGCAACGTATTTTACACGTTGCTGTATGCAATCCATGGTGTAGTGTTTATAGCAATGCATCAAAGGAAGGATTAGGAGCTGTGCTGATGCAAAATGGCAAGGTTATGGCTTATGCATCACAAAGGCTAAAAATCCACGAGATGAATTATCCGACCCATGACCTTGAACTAGCAGCAATAGTGTTTACTTTGAAGAAATGGAGACACTACCTCTATGGAGCTACATTCACCATCTTTACCGACCACAAGAGTCTCAAATATTTGTTCTCTCAGAAGGAGTTGAATCTAAGACAGAGACGGTGGATAGAACTTCTTGAGGATTATAACCTCACCATTCAGCATCATCCGGGCAAGGCCAATGTTGTAGCAGACGCCTTAAGTAGGAAAGCGAGTGTGGCTAGACTCATGATAAGGGAATGGGCTGCCCCAAGAGAAATAACCCAATGGAACCCAAGTCTAAGACACACGTTATGTGCGCTAATTTGTCAATGAAGCCGGACTTACTTAAGGAAATCCAAGAAGCACAGACTCAAGACGGGAAGTTGTGTAAACTTAAGGAAAGGGTCGCACAAGGTGAGAAATCTGAGTTTAGCATGACGGAAGATGGAACACTAAAATTCAAACACCGTATATGTGTTCCCGATAATGACGAACTCAAAAAGAAAATTTTAGCAGAGGCTCACTGCTCTCGGTATACAATTCTTCCAGGTGGTAATAATATGTATAAGGATCTAAAGAAACACTACTAGTGGGTGAATATGAAGAACCAGGTAGCAGAATTCGTAGCAAGGTGTTTAACTTGTCAAAGAGTGAAGGCTTAATACCAGAGACCATCAGGATTGCTACAACCACTCAAGATTCCCGAATGGGAAAGGGAACTAATTACGATGGACTTCTTGACGGATCTACCAACAACCAGTGGAGGATATAACACAATTTGGGTAGTTGTGGATAGACTTAGAAAGTCAGCTAACTTCCTACCCGTAAGAAAAAATGATAGTCTGCAGAAGCTAGCAAGGACGTATATTCGTGAAATTGTTGGATTACATGGAGTACCTGTAGACATTGTGTCAGACCGTGACCCCAGATTTGTCTGCAGATTCTAGAAGATACTTCATTAAGAACTTGGGACGTCATTGAGTTTCAGTACTGCAGCACACCCTCAGACGGACGGACAATCCGAGCGAACGATACAAGTCCTTGAGGATATCTTACGGGCATGTGCACTGGATTTTCAAAAGAGTTGGAGTCACCACCTACCCTTAGCTGAGTTTTCTTACAACAAAAGCTATCAGGAAACTATCGGGATGGCTCCATATGAAGCATTATATGGAAGAAAGTGCCGATCACCAATACATTGGGAGATTGACGACCGATGGACACCAAGGACTAAGCAGAACCGAAACCCGATACCAAAAGTTGATCTAGTAGAAGATGCCATGGATAAGGTTCGAATCATTCGGGATCGAATTCGCACTGCTCAGAGCCGACAGAAGAGTTATGCAGACCGAAGAAGGAAGGATTTGGAATTCGACACTAGAGACAAAGTATTCCTTCGTTTATCACCACGTAAGGGATTGATCAACCCGAAGAAGGGAGGGAAGCTTAGCCTTAGATATGTCGGACCTTTCACAATCCTAGGATGAATTGGAAAATTAGCATATCGTCTCGAGCTACCAACCGATCTTTCCGGAATGCACAACGTATTTCATGTCTCGAGATTGAAGAAATATCATCCAGATCCTAAACATGTCATCACGCATGACATACCACCAATCAAAGAAGATTTAACTTATATCGAGAAGCCGATTAGGATCGTAGATCAACAAGTACGCGAACTAAGAGACAAGAAGATACTGTTGGTCAAAGTCGTCTGGACAAATCAGAATAGAGAGGAAGACGCTACATGTGAAGCTGAAGAAGAAATGAAGAAATCATATCTCGAGTTGTTCGAGAAGGAATTTGGGGACCAAATTCGATAGCTCACTACATGTACGGTTTATTACATCATGATGTAATTTTAATAACATTTGTTATAATATAATATGATCTACATCTAGTTTCATTTTATTTTACTTAATTGTTTCTTAAATAATAAATTAATTGAAAGATAAAGTAGAATATTGATTCACCTAATGGGCTTTGTGTACCAACATTTACTAATATAAACTCACTAATGGACTCAAACCCAACCTAATAAAATTCCTAAGTCTTAAATTTATAGTCGAAGGCCCAACTCAACTACTTAATCCATTTACAATTAAACAAATACCCAACTAATTATATTAACATTCTACACACTTAAAATACAAAATATATATATATATATATATATATATCTATATACCACACACACACACACACACACAAAGTGGGTGGCCACTAGTCTTCATGTCCTCCTCATGCAAGACACAACCTTGTGTCTTGTGCTCCCTTTCCCCATGCCTTGACCACCTCTTTTTAAACACTTAAAATATGCACCACCCTTACATTTCAAAACAAAAAAATCTGAAAATTGAGAGACTAGAGAGAGAGAGAGGGCCGAACCAAAGAAGAAGAGAGAAGGAAGAAGAGGGTTCAACAAGAAATAGGTAAGCTCCTCACCTACTTTCTTTTTTTTCTTTTCTCTTCTATAAGTATGTAAAAAAACCTTCATCATCTAACACTAATCTCAAAACATGCACACAAAATATACACCATGGATGCATGAATCGACCGAACCATATAGAGTAAGAGGAGAGATCGTTTTTCCACTTCCGGGACCTAGAATCGACTAAATCCGACAACAAATCGAGGTGGGTAAAATTGTTTTCCTTCTTTTCTCTTATTCAAAATTATTACAAGTTAAATATATATGGTTCATGAAAGTATTATGACTTTAGTTACCTATACTTGATTAAAAATGACATTCATTACCATGCATGTAATGATCTTTGCAATTGTTGAATTTTAGTTTGTCATATTTTGATTATATATGCAAATTAATTCATTGGTGGAAACTTTGATTTAATATGGCAAATCTGAATTTTAGTTATTAAAAATCCAAAATACATGAGTATATACTGGACTATGGTAATAGAATAATTAGTCACCGGATGATTTGATAATTCGAACCTAAGTTCGAAGGATAAACTAAAATAATTTAAATAGGATAAATTTTGGGGAAAATTGTTAAAGTCCTTAAAATATCAAAAATTAGTTCTCTATAAAATTTCACCTAAATCGGAATTTACTAAAATAGAAATCGGGGCAAAAATATAAATTCCAAGAATTCGGGGCCAAAACTGTAAATTACAGAAATTTACTATTTCGAAAATAAAATTTCCGGAAAAGTTGAGCTCGCTGGACTTGTAATAACATAAGGAGCTTACCCCGAAAATTTGAGGTCAATCCGACAAGAAATGAAAAAGATATGTCAGGAATACTAAAATACCGATTAAGGCAAAATGAAGGGGTGAAATTATAATTTCTAAAAGAATAGAAATTAAAACTGAACGTAATCTAAAAGTACAAGTCATATGGTTCAAATCGCAACTAGATTCATAATTTTTGGATTTTAAATGACTCCAAACGAATTAATCAATCAAAATTATAAGGCAAAACTAAATAAAAATAATAATAATAATAATAATAATAGTACTTTAATTTCGAAAGGGCAGAATTGTAATTTATGGAAGAAAAAACCTCCATGCAACTTCTGATCTTAGAACCTTATATTATAACGGACTTTTAGCCACCAGGTTCATAATTTTCGGACGTACAATCAAACCGTTCCGACTTAATCAAATTTATAATATTTTAGTAAAAATAATGATAGTACTTAAAAGACGGAAGGGCAGAATTGTAATTTATGAAAGGTAAAACTTTCATACAACTTCTGACCTTCAATCCGCATACCATAACATACTTTTCACAATAAAGTTTGTAATTTTCGGACGTTTAATCAATCCGTACCGGATTATCCAATTCATACAATTATAGTAAAAAGAATAATGATAGTACTTAAAAGACAGAAGGGCAGAATTATAATTTCCGAAAGGTAAACTTTCATGCGACTTCTGACCTTCAATCCTCATATCATAACGGACTTTTCGCAATAAATTTGGTAATTTTCGGACGTATAATCAATCCGTACCGAACTATTCAAGTTTATGAGTTTATTATAAGATTATGCTAAGACTCGTACAATAGCAATCTAATCATCAACCGGTTGAACTAATTCCTCTTGTTTATCCAAGTCCATTTACTATCAAATAATCATATTATATCCTATAATATGCATAATCGTTATTAATCACGACAATAATCGTTATTCAATAGAAATCGGGAGTAAGTGCTGTGCGGAGCTAAGTGCTACGACCTTCGGGTGGAAGCCACCGCTAGAGTCCGTACGAGTACCCCTAGAGTCTCTTTTTCTATTTATATACATGAGGGGTGGTTAGTCTAAGTCATAAATCGAGCAGCGTGGCTGCGGTTCTAGGCAAAGCTACTGTCGTATCATATTCTCTTGAAGCCGAAGGACGGGGTGATCCTAAGGTGACTGGGTCGTAAAATTCGGTTATAGTCGCGATTATGATATGATCTGGGCATAGACCCAATCTAAGGACATATCGAGCCCAGATAAGAGATAAGGCAGCACGTCACCAAGCGTGAGAGCGATAAAGCTCAAAGGCTAATGTTATAGTGATGGTCCGACAAACGCCCAAGGCTACGGTTATCAAACCAAAGGTCGTGGCGATAGTCAAATGTCAAACACTGTTAACGGTCTAAGACGTTATAAGGAGGCTAAGGGATTAGTCATGTAGACGACCTCCCGCTAAATACTCATTGGGCGCTCGACGTGTGCATTCTTCATACTCAACCGCAATCTACGGAGATTGACTGTACATTCATGTCCTAATTCATAATATTCTTTTTGAAAACTCGCACCAATTTTTAAACAACAATATTTTTCAAAATGGGAGAAACATAATGTTTATTAACTAATAAACTCATTAAATATCAAACCCCAACTCATTGAGAATCCATTATTCTCAACCCATTTTGAATTGTTTTTCTAAAACCCCACTAGATGAAGAGAATCAAGAGGAAGAAGGGACAATTGCTGACGACCACTGAAGACCGTCCTCAAAGTATTGCCAAGACATAGGAAATTAGGATACTGCTTTAACGCTTCTTTATTTCCTGTGTCAAAATGTATTTTGATTTCCGATGTACTCTTTTGCACTTGATGTAATAATTCCGCTGTACTCATGAATATTTCTTCTATCGAATAATCAGACGTAGTTCACCGGGCTGAGATCTAGCATTTGTATGCTTACTGAAATTTCTTTATCACAACGTTATTTATTACGTTAACTGTCGCGTTCTCATCCAACCCCGGTGTGGGGGCATTCACGAGTGATGTAGAACCCCCTAAATTCGTTAGCTCAGTACATCTACGGTTTATTATATCGTGATGTAATTTTAATAACATTTGTTATAATATGATATAATCTGCATATAGTTTCATTTTATTTTACTTGATTGTTTCATAAATAATAAATTAATTGAAAGTTAAAGTAGAATATTGATTCACCTAATGGGCTATGTGCACCAATATTTACTAATATAAACTCACTAATGGACTCAAACCCAACCTAATAAAATTCCTAAGTCTTGAATTTATAGTTGAAGGCCCAACCCAACTTAATAAAATAATAAGACTTGAAGTTGTAATTTAAATCCCAACCCAACTAATTAAATCATTTACAACTATAATTATACTCTTAAATTAACAAAAAAAAATAATACAAACACACACACACACACACACACACACATGTTGGACGGCAACATGGGAGGGGAGGAGTGTGTCTCTAGACTCTTGATTGCATGCAAGACAACTTGACACATGCAACAAGACCTCTACCATTATTCTTCCTTTTTCCCATGCCTTGACCACCAAAATAAATAAATAAAAAAAGGACACAAATATAGGCATATATATATATGTGAGAGGGTGAGGGAGATATGAGGGAGGTGTCAACTTCATAGTGCACCTAAGGACACATGTCTTCTACTTACACTAGCATATAAACACCTCACCATCCATTTCTCATGGCCAAAACAACTTGCATATTTAGAAGGAGGAAGATAGGGACGAGAGGAAGCAGGGAGGGAGAGAAGAAATTCTCAAGTTTTGCACATAAACTCCAAGAACTAATGTGGGTAAAGTTGTTTTCCTTCTTTTCTCTTATTCAAAATTTATACAAGTTAAATATATGGTGCATGCAAGTATTAAAACTTTAGATATCTATACTTGATTAACATTCATTACCATACATATTTCCTTAATAATTATCTCTGTATTTCCATCCTATGAGCTGTCTCTTTGAGATGTTACCTACTATCGATAGTTGGTAAAGAAAACCTACTTTTCCTTATCCAATGCTGTATTTTTACATGAAACGGCATTGCAAATGTAATAATAATGTTGAATAATGATAACATTTCTTGATACTCAACAACCAAATGCAAGCATCTTAATTAACACTCACTTCAATAATCACTACCCATAAGCTTAGAAGTATCCACACCTATGGGTGCGAGCCAAAAAATAGATTTACTATTTAGAGATTGTGTAGTGATCATTAAAGGTCACTGTTTTCCTGTCGACCTAATTCTTCTCCCTATACTTGAGTATGACCTCATACTTGGAATGGATTGGCTATCTAAACACTTTGCACAACTCGACTGCCATTCCAAAATAGTTCGATTCTGCAAACCCGATCACCCAGTAGTTGAACTACACGGGGATGCTAGAACTAACTCGGCCCCAATCATATCAGCCATGAAGGCGAGAATGTCCATCTCGAATGGAGCAACGGGATATTTGGCTTTTGTCATTAACAAACCCAAGAGTAAAATAGAGATTGAAGCTACACCGGTAGTATCAGAATACCGTGATATTTTCCCCACGGAACTCACTTCTCTACCTCCAGATAGGGAAGTTGAATTCAGCATTGATATTTTGCCGGGAAAGGCACCTCTGGCTAGAACGCCGTATCGAATGGCACCACTAGAACTGCAAGAACTAAAGGTTCAGTTGCAGAAGTTGCTAGAGGTTTGATTTATCCGACCAAGCGTAGCTCCATGGGGAACACCAGTGCTATTCGTAAATAAGAAAGATGGCACACAAAGATTGTGCATTGATTACCAAGAACTTAAGAATATTACTGTTAAGAACAAGTATCCACTTCCCAGGATCGACGAACTATTCGACCAACTGCAAGGAGCAACGGTTTACTCAAAGTTCGATCTTCAACAAGGATATTACCAATTGAGGATCAAAGAGAATGACATACCGAAGATTGCCTATGAAACTAGGTATGGTCATTACGAATTCATGGTAATGCCTTTTGGATTGACCAACGCGCTGGCTGCATTTATGGATTTAATGCACCGCGTGTTCCAGCCATATCTGGATCAATTCATAGTGATATTTATCGACGACATACTCGTTTATTCCAAGTCAGATCAAGATCACGAAACTAACCTGAGATTGGTACTAGAGACACTAAGGAAGCATAAATTGTACGCCAAATTCAGCAAGTGTGAATTCTGGTTAAGAGAAGTAGTGTTTTTAGGACACATAATATCTAGAGATGGAGTCGCATTAGATCCATCAAAGGTGGAGACTATTCTAGACTGGAAGTGGCCAGAAACAGTCACGGAGATACGAAGCTTTCTTGGACTTGCGGTTTACTACCGCAAATTCATTAAAGACTTCTCTAAAATCACAGGACCACTCACAAGACTGACAAGAAGCACGTCAAATTTGAGTGGAACGATAAGTGTGAGTTGAGCTTCCAAGAACTCAAGAGAAAACTCACTACCGCACCTGCACTAACACTTCCTGAAGGGAGTGAAGGAGTTGTGGTTTACAGCGATGCATCAAAGGAAGGATTAGGAGCTGTACTGATGCAAAATGGCAAGGTTGTAGCTTATGCATCACAAAAGTTGAAAATCCATGAGATGAATTATCCAACCCATGACCTTGAACTAGAAGCAATAGTGTTTGCTTTGAAGAAATGGAGACACTACCTGTATGGAGCTACATTCACCATCTTTACCGACCACAAGAGTCTTAAATATTTGTTCTCTCATAAGGAGTTGAATCTAAGACAGAGACGGTAGATAGAACTTCTTGAGGATTATAACCTCATCATTCAGCATCATCCGGGCAAGGCCAATGTCGTAGCAGACGCCTTAAGTAGAAAAGCGAGTGTGGCCAGGCTAAGACACACATTTTATGCGCTAATTTGTTAATGAAACCGGAGTTACTAAAGGAAAACCAAGAAGCACAGACACAAGACGGGAAATTGTGTAAACTTAAGGAAAGGGTCGCACAAGGTGAGAAATCTGAGTTTAGCATGTCGGGAGATGGAACACTAAAATTCAAACACCGTATATGTGTTCCCGATAATGACGAACTCAAGAAGAAAATTTTGGTAGAAGCTCACTGCACTCGGTATACAATTCATCCAGGTGGTAATAAGATGTATAAGGATCTAAAAAAACACTACTGGTGGGTAAATATGAAGAACCAAGTAGCAGAATTAGTATCAAGGTGTTTAACTTGTCAAAGAGTGAAGGCTGAACACCAAAGACCATCAGGGTTGCTACAGCCGCTCGATATTCCTGAATGGAAATGGGAACTAATCACGATTGACTTCGTGACGGATCTACCAACAACCAGTTGAGGATATAACACAGTCTGGGTAGTCGTGGATAGACTTACAAAGTCAGCTCACTTCCTACCCGTAAGAAAGAATGATAGTCTGCAGAACCTAGCAAGGACGTATATCCGAGAAATTGTTATATTACATGGAGTACCTGTAGACATTATGTCAGAACTTGACCCCAGATTTGTCTCCAAATTCTGGAAGAGCCTTCATCAAGAACATCGGACGGCATTGAGTTTCAGCACTGCAGCTTACCCTCAGACGGACGGACAATCTGAGCGAACAATACAAGTCCTTGAGGATATGTTACGGGCATGTGCACTAGATTTTCAGAAGAGTTGGAGTCACCACCTACCCTTAGATGAGTTTGCCTACAACAATAGCTACCAGTCAACTATCGGAATGGCTCCATATGAAGCATCATATGGAAGAAAGTGCCGATCACCAATACATTGGGAGATTGACGACCGACGGACAACAAGGACTAAGCAGAACCGAAACCCGATACCAAAAGTTGATCTAGTAGATGATGTCATGGATAAGGTTCGAATCATTCGGGATCGAAATCGTACTGCACAGAGCCGACAGAAGAGTTATGCAGACCAGAGAAGGAAGGATTTGGAATTCGACACCGGAGACCAAGTATTCCTTCGTTTATCACCACGTAAGGGATTGATCAACCTGAAGAAAGGAGGGAACCTTATCCCTAGATATGTCGGACCTTTCACAATCCTAGAACGAATTAGGAAATTAGCATATCGTCTCAAGCTACCAAGCGATCTTGCCGAAATGCACAACGTATTTCATGTCTCAAGATTAAAGAAATATCATACAGATCCTGAACATGTCATCACGCATGACATACCACCAATCAAAGAAGATTTAACTTATATCGAGAAGCCGATTAGGATCGTGGATCAACAAGTACGCGAACTAAGGGACAAGAAGATATCGTTGGTCAAAGTCATCTGGACAAATAACAATAGAGAGGAAGACGCTACATGGGAAGCTGAAGAAGAAATGAAGAAATCATATCCCGAGCTATTCAAGAAGGAATTTGGGGACCAAATTCTTCTAAGGAGGGGAGGATGTAGAACCCCCTAAATTCGTTAGCTCAGTACATGTATGGTTTATTATATCGTGATGTAATTTTAATAACATTTATTATAATATGATATAATCTACATCTAGTTTTATTTTATTTTACTTGATTGTTTCATAAATAATAAATTAATTGAAAGTTAAAGTAGAATATTGATTCACCTAATGGCCTATGTGCACCAATATTTAGTAATATAAACTCACTAATGGACTCAAACCCAACCTAATAAAATTCTTAAGTCTTGAATTTATAGTTGAAGGCCCAACCCAACTTAATAAAATCACAAGACTTGAAGTTACAATTTAAAGCCCAACACAACTAATTAAATCATTTATAACTATAATTATACTCTTAAATTAACAAAAAAATAATACACACACACACATGTTGGATGGCCACATGGGAGGGGAGAAGTATGTCTCTAGACTCTTCGCTGCATGCAAGACAACTTGACACATGTAACAAGACCTCTAACATTATTCTTCCGTTTTCCCATGCCTTGACCACCAAAACAAAAAAAAAAGACACAAATATAGGCATATATATGTGAGAGAGTGAGGGAGATATGAGGGAGGTGTCAACTTCATAGTGCACCTTAGGACACATGTCTTCTACTTACACTAGCACATAAACACTTCACCATCCATTTCCCATCCATAAATCTCCACCCTTATTCACTTCATTTTTTTTTTTACTTGGCCAAAACAACCTGCATATTTAGAAGGAGGAAGATAGGGACGAGAGGAATCAAGGTGTAATATCCGTATTTTTCTTTCCCTTGTATTTTCGTTTTTGGTGCATTTCTCGATCGTAGTGACCCTCGTGCACTTTTCAGCGTGTCCTTCCTGTCAAACTGTTGAACTATATTCTTGTTATTGTTGTGCGAAACCGCCGTTTCGGGGTTGCCGTGGATCCATTTCGTGTTATTAATCCCCAAATATTGATTCCTATCGTTTTATTCTCTTTCCGGATCATTTTTATCATTTTGGGACCCAAAAAGGGGTGTGGGCCGCGGCACAAGGTGCGTGCGCCGCGGCACACAAATTTCTCCAAATGTTGGTCGGGCAATCAGACAGTGTGCCGCGGCACACCCATCCGGTGCCGCGGCACGCGGCCAGCGCGGCACACCCGCCTCGTGCCGCGGCACACTCGTGTGTCTTCCGCGACCAAAACCCAATCAGACTGCAGTGCCGCGACACGTAGCCGTGCCGCGCACAATGCTAAAACCACAGGAGTAGATTTTCGGCCTGTGCCGCGCACACTCGTGGCCGCGCACACGAAGCGGTAATTGCACGCACTCGTCCTTATTAGACGAGATCGGTCGCCTCCTTCCCCATTTTTCCACCGCATCGCGAGAGAAGGGATATAGAGGGGGAGAGTTCTTCATCCGGGGGTCGATTTTCATCATTCCTTTTCGGTTGTGAGGCTCGGATAATCAATCTAACGCGTGTTCTACGGATCTTAGTTCTTGAATCTCCAAAGGTAATGTTCTAAAACCCTATTTCGATTAATTTGGGGGTTTTGGGATTTTCTTCCGATTAGTTCCGTTTCGTTGGTGGATTCATGATGTATACGATTAATATTGTTAGTATCGTTAGTTTTCCTACGGATTCATGGATATTTTGTGGATTTTTATGGATTCGAGAGCGTTTGGTTGTGGTCCGCCCTCGTTGTTATTTTTGTATGAATATACATGAATCGTAGGCGGGTTTCCGGGTGTATTCCATTTCCATAATCGTTTAGAAGTGGTTGTGATTGTGCTATTCAAATCGTTAGGTTCATTTTCGTCGGTTCCTCGCGGTCGTGCTTGATTCTCCGTTTCGTTCGTGTCATCTTCTATTTAATCGAGGCAAGTATCCTTATGAACTTACAATCTTGACATAGTAGTTTTGTATGAGAAATTGTGTGTGTGTATGCTCACTACGGGTTAGACTCGACGGGGTCTCGGTAGGGGTCCACGGAGGTGTGGATCGACGAGCTTTGCTTTTAACCACTACGGGTTAGACTCGACGGGGTCTCGGTAGGGGTCCACGGAGGTGTGGATCGATGGTTAATTGTGGTGAATTTTACAAATGTGATTTGATATTGGCATTTCCGGAAATGAGTGTATTCGAACGGTTTTCTTTATTGCATGCATTACTATATGTGTAAGATGTGAATTGTTCATTTGGTTACTTGTATTAGCGTAATTGCTAACCCCTCTGGGGACCCGTTTCGGGGAAATTCGTTTTATGAATTTCAGGTCAGGTTCATCGAGACGAGCGCTACTGACCAAGATACGGATGATGGCCGTGCGTGATGATTGTGCACGAGTGATGTTTTTAGTGTCTTTTACCTTTTCGTCTTTTGTGGTTTTGAACTAATAGTTGTACTCGAGTACTTAAGGGGTGCTTGTTCGTTTGGATTGTATCGTTGCTTATTATGTTGTGTTGATTGATGATGTTATATTGACCGGTTGAACCGGGTGGTTTATTCTGTTTTGCGTCTTTATGACATGGTGTTGGTTTGTCATTTATGTGAGTCGATGAGTATGATGCTGTTCAGCCTGGTGGGTCCCATATAGGGATTCACGGCTCTGTAATATACCTCGAATATCTTGAGGGTGTTACAGAAAATGGTATCAGAGCTCTAGGTTTATGGATACCTAGGCTTGTCGGTTTATTGGGTCTTGTGGTGTTTTGTTTTGCACATCATCGTCACGCTGCCATGATTCCGGTACTACCAGTGTCCGTAAGTTTTCCTTCCTCTGTTCATTATTTCCTTGTATGGTACCTTTGATTCTCGACTTGTGATTGTTCTTCTCTCGTACTTACCCTCGTATGGCTTTTGCTACTTATTTAACTCCAGTATGGATGCTGGAAGAGGTCGTGGTCGCGGTCGTGGTCGTGGACGCGGCCGGGGACGTGGGGCAGCCGGTGGGGCGGCCTTGTCACAGTCTTCGGGAGCCGGCAGTACCGGCGACCGTCATAGCCATGCTTCTTCTCAGGAGTGTGCCGATCTTGGTATTGCGGCCGTTATGCAACAAATGGTGAACCAAATGGCGGCAATAGCTCAGGCGGTCCAGAACCCGGATCAGGCCCACGCTAATCGGGGCGGAGCGGACCGATGGCTCCAAGATGTCATCAAGATGCATCCTCCTCAGTTTTCGGGAGCTTCAGACCCGATTGGCTGGGAAGGGTGGATCAAGGAGATATCTAAGGTCTTCGTTGCCACTAACTGTCCTGAGGAACGTAGAGTCCCTATTGCTCAATATTTTCTCACTGGGGACGCTACGGACTGGTGGGAGGCCGTTGGGCCCAAAGACCATGCTGCTTCGTGGGCTGAGTTTCAAGAATTGATGGAGACTGAATATTGCCCGTGGGCCGCCGACATGTGCTCGTACATGCTTTTTATGATGCTCAACCGCGGGATATTCCCGTATCTCAAGCCATTGCTGATTTTAACAAGGAGTTGGGTTATGTGAAGACCCAAGTTGTCGAGGAGAGTGACAAGATTTTCCATTTCTCCAGACGGATGAAGTTGCCGATTCGGGACTATATGTCGGGACTCGTATGCACTACATTGAAAGATTATCAGAGTAGGGCCCTTGCTTATGATATGTCGGTGACGGCGAGCGAGGCGGCCCGCGAGAGTAAGAAGCAGAAGTCCGCTGGGAACTTTTCGGGCCACAAGAGTGGGGGTCAGCAGAGATCCCAATCTGCTAACTTCCCCACCGGCGGTGGTCCAGCTCGTTCCGCTGGGGGTCCTCGTGGAACTACCAGTGCTCCTTTTCGTGATGTGAAGTGTTTCAATTGTGGTCGTACGGGCCACATCAGTCGTACTTGTTTGAGCCCTTTGCTGACGTGTAATCGCAGTGGCCACCGGCCACAAGGCTACTACTGGCCGAGAGGGAGAGAATTCTTGGTGCCCGGCTTCCATTCCAGCGCCTAGGAATCAAGTGTGAATCGGGGTCGTTTGCTCCTCAATCTCCGCCGAGTGCTAGTCGGGAGAGGTCGGGTCAGCCCTCAAGAGGGGAGCTTCCATGTCGGCTCCGCCCATCCGCGGGTTTATGAGATGCGGAAGACCGATGACCCAGCCGGCTACCGTGGCGACAGTGCCGTTTATATTCTTTCTCATCCCGTCGGTGCTTTTCGATTCCAAAGGCTACGCATTCGTTCATATCTCTGGATTGTGTACGTCGTTTGAGTCTCGACCGTTTGACGCCTTGTGAGCCCTTCATCGTTAAGCTTCCTAGCGGTGATAGGATCGTTGGTGATCAGGAGGTTCGAGACTGTTCTGTGCTTATTTGTGAGAGGACTTGGCCCTCTAATCTTATTGTTGTGAGTATCGAGGGTGAGGATTTGATTCTTGGTGATGACTGGCTCGAGCGGCATGGTGCGATCATGAACTACCGCACGAGAATCATTACTATGTTAGCCGAGGACGGCACCGAGCACTCTTTCGCGGGGCGAAAGAGGGGAAACCAGAAATTCGTCATTAATGCCTTGAAAGCGATGAGTCTCATGCGAAAGGGATGTACTGGTTATTGGTGCTATGCCTTGAAGGCGATGAGTCTCATGCGAAAGGGATGTACTGGTTATTGGTGCTATGCCTTGAAGGCGGGGGATGGTGGAGTCGAGCTTTCGTCGATTCCAGTCGTTAATGAGTTTCCTGATGTATTTCCTGACGAGTTACCGGGATTGCCACCGGATCGTGAGGTTGAGTTTGCTATAGAGTTAGAGCCGGGCGCGGCTCCTATTTCGAAGGCGCCGTATCGCATGGCACCTTCAGAAATGGCAGAGTTGAAGAAGCAGTTGAGCGAGCTTCTTGAGTCGGGGTATGTTCGACCGAGCGCCTCGCCTTGGGGCGCACCGGTCCTGTTTGTGCGGAAGAAGGATGGTTCACTACGTTTGTGTATCGACTATCGCGAACTAAACAAGGTGACCATCAAGAACAAGTATCCTTTGCCGAGAATTGATGACTTGTTCGATCAGTTGCAGGGAGCTACGGTATTCTCGAAAATTGATTTGAAATCGGGGTACTATCAGCTCCGGGTGAGAGAGTCCGATGTGCCGAAGACAGCCTTTCGGTCGAGATACGGACATTACGAGTTTGTAGTTATGCCTTTCGGGTTAACTAATGCGCCGTCGGTGTTCATGCAGTTGATGAACAAAGTTTTTATCGAGTATTTGGATAAGTGCGTCGTCGTCTTTATTGACGATATTCTTATTTATTCGAAGAATGAGGAAGAGCATGCCCATCATTTGCGGGTAGTATTAAACATTTTGAGGACCGAGCAACTCTATGCAAAGTTCTCGAAATGTGAGTTCTGGCTGAAGGAAGTGATGTTTTTAGGTCACGTGATTTCAGCCGAGGGGGTTCGTGTGGATCCGCAGAAGATTGAGGCCGTGTTGGATTGGGCACCGCCCAAGAATGTGAAGGAGCTCCGTAGTTTCTTGGGTTTAGCTGGCTACTATCGTAGGTTCGTCGAGGGTTTCTCGAAACTAGCTCGACCACTTACGCAGTTGCTCCAGAAATCCGAGAGGTTCGTCTGGAATGACGAGAGGCAGTCGAGTTTTGAGGAACTGAAGAAGCGTTTGACTTCAGCCCCAGTTTTGGCGTTGCCATGTGGCAACGAGGGTTTTGCCGTTTATAGCGATGCTTCGGGTCAGGGTCTTGGGTTTGTATTAATGCAGCACGGTAAGACCATTGCCTTTGCATCGAGACAGCTGAGGCCGTATGAGCTTAACTACCCTACTCATGATTTGGAGTTAGCGGCAGTCATTTTTGCGCTCAAGGTTTGGCGTCATTATCTTTTCGGCTCTGCATGTCAGATTTTTACCGATCATAAAAGTCTGAAATACATATTTACTCAGCGGGAGTTGAATATGAGGCAGAGGAGGTGGTTAGAGTTGATTAAGAATTATGACCTCGAAATCCTTTATCATCCGGGCAAGGCGAACGTCGTGGCCGACGCCTTGAGTCGGAAACCGATTACATTGCGATCGCTTGAGATCCTTACGTCTCGCCCGAGCTTCGCGATCTTTAATCGAGTTAGATGTTGAAGTTTTGTTGCACGGAGCCGTCGGGCAACTTCGTGCTTTGGAGGTTTCGCTGCCTTTGATCGATGAAATTAAGTCAAGATAGAGGATCCGATGATTACTCAAATCCAAGAGAACGTTCTTAAAGGAAAGTCTCCTGGATTTGTGATTCACGAGGATGGTGTTTTGAGATTCCAGAGTCGGCTTTGTGTGCCGAACGACTCAGAGTTGAGGCAGAGTATTTTACAGGAGGCCCATGCTACACCTTATTCCGTTCATCCTGGTTCGAGTAAGATGTACAAGGACCTGAGAAGAAATTTCTGGTGGAATGATATGAAGGATGAGGTCGCATACTTGTAGCGAGATGTTTGACTTGTCACAGTGTCAAAATCGAGCATCGCCGACCGGTCAAGTTATTGCAACTACCTCGCTCCTAATGGAAATGGGAAGATATATCGATGGATTTCGCTACGAGTTTGCCGAGATCGAGGTCGGGCATGAATATGGTATGGGTGATTGTTGATCGCCTGACCAAGTCGGCACATTTTCTGGGCATCAAGGACACTTGGGGCCCAGAGAAGTTAGCTCGTGTGTTTATCGCGCAGATTGTGAGACTTCACGGTACTCCGAAGTCTATTGTTTCGGATCGTGACGGCCGTTTTGTATCGCACTTCTGGCAGGCAGTGCATAAGGCGTTGGGTACCCGTTTACATTTGAGTACCTCTTTTCATCCCCAGTCAGATGGGCAGTCGGAACGCACTATCCAGACGTTCGAGGATTTGTTGCGTGCTTGTGCTCTCGATTGGAGTAGAGACTGGGAGGAGCATTTGCCATTAATCGCATTCACGTACAACAACAGTTGGCACGCATCGATTCGGATGGCACCGTATGAGGCACTTTACGGGCGGCGATGTCGATCACCGATTTGTTGGAATGAGGCGTCCGATTTGGTCGGGACCGAGCCGGATGTCGTTTTAGAGACGAGGTGGAAGATAGAGTTAATTCGGGAACGGATGTTGACTGCCCAGAGTCGACAGAAGTCGTATGCCGACGTCCGTCGTCGAACTTTGGAATTCGAGGTGGGAGATCACGTCTTACTAAAGGTGTCGCCGACGAAGGGAGTTTTTCGTTTCGGGAGGAAAGGGAAGTTGAGTCCGAGATTTATCGGCCCCTTTGAGATCCTCGAGCGAGTGGGTGGGCTGGCATACCGTTTGGCGTTACCTCCGGCCTTGAGTCATGTTCATAGCGTTTTCCATGTTTCCCAGTTAAGAAAATATGTCCCGGATCCTAGTCACATCATCGATTATGGTGAGATTGATGTCGCCGAAGATGTCACTTTCGAAGAGCGCCCTTTGAAGATTTTGGAGTATCGTGAGAAACGATTGAGGCATAAGACCATACCTTTGGTCAAGGTGCAGTGGTCGAGACACGGTGTCGAGGAGGCGACTTGGGAAACCGAGGATAGCATGCGTGCTAGGTACCCCGAGTTGTTTGTTTCTTAAGTTTCGGGACGAAACTTATTTTTAGAGGGGTAGAATGTAATATCCGTATTTTCTTTCCCTTGTATTTTCGTTTTGGTGTATTTCGATCGTAGTGACCCTCGTGCACTTTTCAGCCGTGTCCTTCTGTCAAACCGTTGAACTATATTCTTGTTATTGTTGTGCGAAACCGCCGTTTGGTTGCCGTGGATCCATTTCGTGTTATTAATCCCCAAATATTGATTCCTATCGCTTTATTCTCTTCCGGATCATTTTTATCATTTTGGGACCCAAAAGGGTGTGGGCCGCGGACAAGGTGCGTGCGCCGCGGCACACAAATTTCTCCAAATGTTGGTCGGGCACCAGACTGTGTGCCGCGGCACACCCATCCGGCCGCGGCACGCAAAGCAGTGCCGCGGCACACTGCCTGCCCGCGGCACACTCGTGTGTCTTCCGCGACCAAAACCCAATCAGACAGTGTGCCGCGGCACACGCAGCCGTGCCGCGGCACAATGCTAAAACACAGGAGTAGATTTTCGGCTGTGCCGCGCACACTTCTCGTGCCGCGGCACACGAAGCGGTAATTGCGCAGACTCGTCCTTATTAGACGAGATCGGTCGTCTCCTTCCCCATTTTTCCACTGCATCGCGAGAGAAGGGATATAGAGGGGGAGAGTTCTTCATCAGGGGTTCGATTTTCATCATTCCTTTTCGGTTGTGAGGCTCGGATAATCAATCTAACGCGTGTTCTACGGATCTTAGTTCTTGAATCTCCAAAGGTAATGTTCTAAAACCCTATTTCGATTAATTTGGGGGTTTTGGGATTTTCTTCCGATTAGTTCCGTTTCGTTGGTGGATTCATGATGTATACGATTAATATTGTTAGTATCGTTAGTTTTCCTACGGATTCATGGATATTTTGTGGATTTTTATGGATTCGAGAGGGTTTGGTTGTGGTCCGCCCTCGTTGTTATTTTTGTATGAATATACATGAATCGTAGGCGGGTTTCCGGGTGTATTCCATTTCCATAATCGTTGAGAAGTGGTTGTGATTGTGCTATTCAAATCGTTAGGTTCATTTTCGTCGGTTCCTCGCGGTCGTGCTTGATTCTCCGTTTCGTTCGTGTCATCTTCTATTTAATCGAGGCAAGTATCCTTATGAACTTACAATCTTGACATAGTAGTTTTGTATGAGAAATTGTGTGTGTGTGTGTATGCTCACTACGGGTTAGACTCGACGGGGTCTCGAAGGGGTCCACGGAGGTGTGGATCGACGAGCTTTGCTTTTAACCACTACGGGTTAGACTCGACGGGGTCTCGGTAGGGGTCCACGGAGGTGTGGATCGACGGTTAATTGTGGTGAATTTTACAAATGTGATTTGATATTGGCATTTCCGGAAATGAGTGTATTCGAACGGTTTTCTTTATTGCATGCATTACTATATGTGTAAGATGTGAATTGTTCATTTGGTTACTTGTACTAGCGTAATTGCTAACCCCTCTGGGGACCCGTTTCGGGGAAATTCGTTTTATGAATTTCAGGTCAGGTTCATCGAGACGAGCGGGCGCTGGACCAGTACACGGATGATGGCCGTGCGTGATGATTGTGCACGAGTGATGTTTTTAGTGTCTTTTACCTTTTCGTCTTTTGTGGTTTTGAACTAATAGTTGTACTCGAGTACTTAAGGGGTGCTTGTTCGTTTGGATTGTATCGTTGCTTATTATGTTGTGTTGGATGATGATGTTATATTGACCGGTTGAACCGGGTGGTTTATTCTGTTTTGCGTCTTTATGACATGGTGTTGGTTTGTCATTTATGTGAGTCGATGAGTATGATGCTGTTCAGCCTGGTGGGTCCCATATAGGGATTCACGGCGCTGTAATATACCTCGAATATCTTGAGGGTGTTACACAAGGAGGGAGAGAAGAAATTCTCAAGTTTTGCACATAAACTCCATGAACTAAGGTGGGTAAAGTTGTTTTCCTTCTTTTCTCTTATTCAAAATTTATACAAGTTAAATATATGGTGCATGCAAGTATTAAAACTTTAGATATCTATACTTGATTAACATTCATTACCACGCATATAATGGTCTTGATGTTTGTTGAATTTTAGTTTGTCATATTTTGATTATATGTGCAAATTAATTCATTGATGGAAATTTTGGATGAATATGAAAAATCTGACCTTTGGGGATTAAAATCCCAAAAACTTATGAGTATATATATATATATATATATATATATATATTGGAGTATGGTAAGAGGATAATTAGTCACCGGAAGATTTGATAATTCGAACCTAAGTTCGAAGGATAAACTAAAATAGTTTAAATAAGATAAATTTGGGATAAAATTATTAAAATCCATAATTCTAGCCTTATGTCCTAAAATTAAGTCATAATATATCAAAAATAAGTTCTCCATAAAATTTCACCTAAATCGGAATTTGCTAAAATAGAAAATCGGGGCAAAAATGTAAATCTCAAGAATTCAGGGCCAAAACTGTACATTACAGGAACTTACTGTTTCAAAAATAAAATTTCCAGAAAAGTTGCGCTCGCTGGACTCGTAATAACATAAGGATATTACCCCGAAAATTTGAGGTCAATCCGACAAGAAACGAAAAAGATATGGCAAGAATACTAAAATCCCGATTAAGACAAAATGAAGGGGTGAAATTATAATTTCTAAGAGAATAAAAAATTAAAATTGAACGTAATCTAAAAGTACAAGTCATAAGGTTCAAATAGAAACTAGATTCCTAACTTTCAGAGTTTAATGAATCCAAACGAATTAATCAAAATTATAAAACAAAACTAAATAAGAATAATAATAATAGTACTTTAATTTCGAAAGGACAGAATTATAAATTATGGAAGGAAAAACCTCCATGCAACTTCTGATCTCAGAACCTTATATTGTAACGGACTTTTTGCCACAAAGTTCATAATTTTCGTACGTACAATAAAACCGTTCCGACTTAATCAAATTTATAATATTTTAGTAAAAATAATAATACTACTTAAAAGACGGAAGGGAAGAATTGTAATTTCCAAAAGGTAAAACTTTCATGCGACTTCTGACCTTCAATCCCCATATAATAATGGACTTTTCACAATAAAGTTCGTAATTTTCGGACATATACTCAATCCGTACCGAACTATTCAAGTTTATGAGTTTATTATAAGATTATGCTAAGACTCGCACAATAGCAATCTAATCATCAACCGGGTGAACTAATCCTCAAGCTTATCTAAGTCCATTTACTATCAAATAATCATATTGATATCTTATAATATCCATAATTATCGTTAACCACGACAATAATTGTTATTCAATAGAAATCTGGAGTAAGTGCTGTGCGGAGCTAAGTGCTACGACCTTCGGGCGGGAGCCACCGCTAGAGTCCGTACGAGTACCTCTGGAGTCCCTTTTCTATTTATATGCATGAGGGGCGGTTAGTCTAAGTCATGAATCGAGCAGCGTGGCTGCGGTTCTAGGCAAAGCTACCGTCGTATCCTATTCCCTTGAAGCCGAAGGACGGAGTGATCCTAAGGTGACTGGGTCGTAGAATTCGGGTATAGTCGCGATTATGATATGATCCGGGCATAGACCCAAGCTAAGGAGATATCATGCCCAGATAAGAGATAAGTTAGCATGTTACCAAGCGTGAGAGCGATAAAGCTCAAAGGCCAATGTTATAGTGATGGTTCAACAAACGCCCAAGGCTACGGTTATCAAACCAAAAGTCGTGTCGATAGTCAAAGGCCAAACACTGATAACGGTCTAAGACGTTATAAGGAGGCTAAGTGATTAGTCATGTAGACGACCTCCCAAAGCTAAATACTCATTGGGCGCTCGATGCCGTACATTTTTCATACTCAACCGCAATATACGGAGATTGACTGTACATTCATGTCATAATTCATAATATTCTTTTTGAAAACTTGCACCAATTTTTAAACAACACTATTTTTTAAAAGTGGGAGAAACATAATGTTTATTAACTAATAAACTCATTAAATATCAAACCCCAACTCACTGAGAATCCATTATTCTCACCCCATTTTGAATTGTTTTTCTAAAACCCCACTAGATGAAGAGAATCAAGAGGAAGAAGAGACAGATACTGATGACCACTGAAGATCATCCTCAAAGTATTGCCAAGACATAGGAATTAGGATACTATTTTAACGCTTCTTTTTATTCCTGTGTCAAAATGTATTTTTGGTTTCCGATGTACTCTTTTACACTTGATGTAATAATTCCGCTGTACTCATGAATGTTTCTTCTATCGAATAACCAGACTTGGTTCACCGGGATGAGATCTGGCACTTGTATGCTTACTGAAATTTCTTTATCACAAACATTATTTATTACGTTAACTGTCGCGTTCTCGTCCAACCCCGGTGTGGGGGCATGACAGGAGTGGTATCGGAGCTCGGTTTGTAAGAAAGACACTTACATCGACTTTCCAGGATAAGATTCTTCGGACTTAGATGGGAACTCCATCTAGGGCGAAGTGAACTGTAGAAATGAGACCTAATGTAGATTTCTCGAGTCAATTCTCATTAAGATCTCTTTCGACTTGTCGCTATTCACTTGGGATATGCATAGTCAAATTCAAATTTCCTAAGTCATTAGCCAAGATACTTGATTAAGTATTCACGGAAATTCCCCGATCAAATCAATTCTCCTATTGTACTCTTGAATCAGACATAGCTTATTTCACTTATCAGATCCTCTGTACTCCACTAAACCTCATTACTTTTCAAAAATGGGGTATTATTATTTCTTGGTCGCTGGTGTCGTATAAGCATATTTGTTGAGTCATTGAGTTCACAACCTTGATGATAATTAATGCTTAATAGAGTTTTATTATTGGATATTTCAATCCATTTGCTATTGATTCAGAGTAAGCCTCGCCAATTAGCACTGTCTAAATTAATTGAGTCACTATACTATTCATTTGGAATACTGATGACTAATTTCAACTCATTAAACTTCCGTGTTGCCACGTACATCGTAGTCAACTTAGCAAAGTTATTCATTTGAAAGGCGTAACGCTAATATTGCAAGGGATTAATCAAAATATTCGACCCATCCGAATGGGGCGAAATCCAAACCTTGCAAAAACTTATAGTTTGATTTGAATTATTAAGACATATTTCCTTAATAATTGTCTGTGTATTTCCATCCTATGAGCTGTCTCTTTGATATGTTACCTACTATCGATAGTTGGTAAGGAAAACCTACTTTTCCTTATCCAATGCTGTATTTTTCATGAAACGGCATTGCAAATGTAATAATAATGTTGAATAATGATAACATTTCTTGATACTCAACAACTAAATGCAAGCATCTTAATTAACACTCACTTCAATAATCACTACCCATAAGCTTAGAAGTATCCACACCTATGGGTGCGAGCCGAGAAACAGATTTAGTATTTAGAGATTGTGTAGTGATCATCAAAGATCACTATTTTTATGTCGACCTAATTCTTCTCCCTATACTTGAGTATGACCTCATACTTGGAATGGATTGGCTATCTAAACACTTTACACAACTCGACTGCCATTCCAAAATAGTTCGATTCTGCAAACCTGATCACCCAGTAGTTAAACTACATGGGGATGCTAGAATTAACTCGGCCCCAATCATATCATCCACGAAGGCGAGAAAGTCCATCTCGAATCGAGCAACGGGATATTTGGCTTTTGTCATTAACAAACCCAAGAGTAAAATGGAGATTGAAGCTACACCGGTAGTATCAGAATACCGTGATATTTTCCCCACGTAACTCACTTCTCTACCTCCAGATAGGGAAGTTTAATACAGCATTGATATTTTGCTGGGAAAGGCACCTATGGCTAGAACGCCGTATTGAATGGCACGACTAGAACTGCAAGAACTGAAGGTTCAGTTGCAGAAGTTACTAGAGGTTGGATTTATCCGACCAAGAGTATCTCCATGGGGAGCACCAGTGTTATTCGTAAATAAGAAAGATGGCACACTAAGATTGTGCATCGATTACCGAGAACTTAACAATATTACTGTTAAGAACAAGTATCCACTTCCCAGGATCGACGAACTATTCAACCAACTGCAAGGAGCAACGGTTTACTCAAAGTTCGATCTTCAACAAGGATATTACCAATTGAGGATCAAAGAGAATGACATACCGAAGACTGCCTTTCAAACTAGGTATGGTCATTACGAATTCGTGGTAATGCCTTTTGGATTGACCAACGCGCCGGCTGCATTTATGGATTTAATGCACCGCGTGTTCCAGCCATATCTGGATCAATTCATAGTGATATTTATCGACGACATACTCGTTTATTCCAAGTCGGATCAATATCACGAAACTCACCTGGGATTGGTACTAGACACACTAAGGAAGCATAAATTGTACGCCAAATTCAGCAAGTGTGAATTCTGGTTAAAAGAAGTAGCATTTTTAGGACACATAATATCTGGAGATGGAGTCGTAGTAGATCCATCAAAGGTGGAGACTATTCTGGACTATAAGTGGTAAGAAACAGTCACGGAGATACGAAGCTTTCTTGGACTTGCGGTTTACTATCGCAAATTCATTAAAGACTTCTCTAAAATCGCAGGACCACTCACAATACTGACACAGAAGCACGTCAAATTTAAGTGGAACAATAAGTGTGAGTTGAGCTTCCAAGAACTCAAGAGAAAACTCACTACCGCACCTGCACTAACACTTCCCGAAGGGAGTGAAGGATTTGTGGTTTACAAGATGCATCAAACGAAGGATTAGGAGCTGTACTGATGCAAAACGGCAAGGTTGTGACTTATGCATCACGAAAGCTGAAATTCCACGAGATGAATTATCCAACCCATGACCTTGAACTAGGAGCAATAGTGTTTGCTTTGAAGAAATGGAGACACTACCTGTATGGAGCTACATTCACCATCTTTACCGATCACAAGAGTCTCAAATATTTGTTCTCTCAGAAGGAGTTGAATCTAAGACAGAGACGGTGGATAGAACTTCTTGAGGATTATAACCTCACCATTCATCATCATCTGGGCAAGGCCAATGTCGTAGCAGACGCCTTAAGTAGAAAAGCGAGGGTGGCCAGACTCATGATAAGAGAATGGAATGCCCTGAGAGAAATAATCCAATGGAAACCAAGGCAGGCTAAGACACACGTTTTATGCGCTAATTTGTCAATGAAACCGGAGTTACTAAAGGAAATCCAAGAAGCACAAACACAAGACGGGAAATTGAGTAAACTTAAGGAAAGGGTCGCACAAGGTGAGAAATCTGAGTTTAGCATGTCGGGAGATGGAACACTAAAATTCAAACACCGTATATGTGTTCCCGATAATGACGAACTCAAGAAGAAAATTTTGGCAGAAGCTCACTGCTCTCAGTATACAATTCATCCAGGTGGTAATAAGATGTATAAGGATCTAAAGAAACACTACTGTTGGGTGAATATGAAGAACCAAGTAGCAGAATTCGTAGCAAGGTGTTTAACTTGTCAAAGAGTGAAGGCTGAACACCAAATACCATCAGGGTTGCTACAGCCGCTCGAGATTCCCGAATGGACATGGGCACTAATCACGATGGACTTCGTGATGGATCTACCAACAACCAGTGGAGGATATAACACAATCTGGGTAGTCGTGGATAGACTTACAAAGTCAGCTCACTTCCTACCCGTAATAAAGAATGATAGTCTGCAGAAGCTTGCAAGGACGTATATCCGAGAAATCGTTTGATTACATGGAGTACCTGTAGACATTGTGTCAGACCGTTACCCTATATTTGACTCCAGATTTTCAGAAGAGTTGGAGTCACCACCTACCCTTAGCTGAGTTTGCCTACAACAACAGCTACCAGGCAGCTATCAGAATGGCTCCATATGAAGCATTATACGAAAGAAAGTTCCGATCACCATTACATTGGGAGATTGACGACCGATGGACACCAAGGACTAAGTAGAACCGAAACCCGATACCAAAAGTTGATCTAGTAGAAGATGCCATGGATAAGGTTAGAATCATTCGGGATCGAATTTGGGGACCAAATTCTTCTAAGGAGGGGAGGATGTAGAACCCCCTAAATTTGTTAGCTCAGTACATGTACGGTTTATTATATCGTGAATTTTAATAACATTTGTTATAATATGGTATAATCTACATCTAGTTTCATTTTATTTTACTTGATTGTTTCATAAATAATAAATTAATTGAAAGTTAAAGTAGAATATTGATTCACCTAATAGGCTATGTGCACCAATATTTATTAATATAAACTCACTAATGGACTCAAACCTAACCTAATAAAATTCCTAAGTCTTGAATTTATAGTTGAAGGCCCAACCCAACTTAATAAAATCATAATACTTGAAGTTGCAATTTAAAGCCCAACCCAAATAATTAAATCATTTATAACTATAATTATACTCTTAAATTAACAAAAAAAAAATAATACACACACACACACATGTTGGACGGCCACATGGGAGGGGAGGAGTGTGTCTCTAGACTCTTCCTTTCATGCAAGACAACTTGACACATGTAACAAGACCTCTACCATTATTCTTCCCTTTTCCCATGCCTTGACCACCAAAAAAAAAAGGACACAAATATAGGCACATATACGTGAGAGAGTGAGGGAGATATGAGGGAGGTGTCAACTTCACAGTGCACCTTAGGACACATATCTTCTACTTACACCACCACATAAACACCTCACCATCCATTTCCCATCCATAAATCTCCACCCTTATTCACTTCATTTTTTTTTACCTGGCCAAAACAACCTGCATATTTAGAAGGAGGAAGATAGGGACGAGAGGAAGCAAGGAGGAAGAGAAGAAATTCTCAAGTTTTGCACATAAACTCCAAGAACTATGGTGGGTAAAGTTGTTTTCCTTCTTTTCTCTTATTTAAAATTCATACAAGTTAAATATATGGTGCATGCAAGTATTAAAACTTTAGATATCTATACTTGATTAATATTCATTACCATGCGGGTAATGGTCTTGATGTTTGTTGAATTTTAGTTTGTCATATTTTGATTATATGTGCAAATTAATTCATTGATGGAAATTTTGGTTGAATATGAAAAATCTGACCTTTGGGGATTAAAATCCCAAAAAACTATGAGTATATATATATTGGACTATGGTAAGAGGATAATTAGTCACCGAAAGATTTGATTAATTCGAACCTAAGTTCGAAGGATAAACTAAAATAGTTTAAATAAGATAAATTTGGGGTAAAATTGTTAAAATCCATGATTATGGTCTTATGTCCTAAAAGTAAGTCTTAATATATCAAAAATAAGTTCCCCATAAAATTTTACCTAAATCGGAATTTGTTAAAATAGAAAATCGGGGCAAAAATGTAAATCTCAAGAATTCGGGGCCAAAACTGTACATTACCGGAACTTAATGTTTCGAAAATAAAATTTCCAGAAAAGTTGAGCTCACTGGACTCATAATAACATAAGGAGCTTACCCCGAAAATTTGAGGTCAATCCGACAAGAAACGAAAAAGAGATGGCATGAATACTAAAATCCCGATTAAGGCAAAATGAAGGGGTGAAATTATAATTTCTAAGAGAATAAAAAATTAAAACTGAACATAATCTAAAAGTACAAGTCATAAAGTTCAAATCGCAACCGGATTCCTAATTTCTGAAAGGTAAAACTTTCATGCGACTTCTGACCTTCAATCCCCATATCATAACGGACTTTTCACAATAAAGTTCGTAATTTTCGGACATATAATCAATCCGTACCGAATTATCCAAATTCATACAATTATAGTAAAAATAATTATGATAGTACTTAAAAGATGGAAGGGCAGAGTTGTAATTTTTGAAAGGTAAACTTTCATGCGACTTGTGACCTTCAATCCTCATATCATGACGGCCTTTTCGCAATAAAGTTCGTAATTTTCGGACGTATAATCAATCCGTACCGAACTATTCAAGTTTATGAGTTTATTATAAGATTATGCTAAGACTCGCACAATAGCAATCTAATCATCAACCGGTTGAACTAATTCCTCTTGCTTATCCAAGTCCATTTACTATCAATAATCATATTGATATCTTATAATATGCATAATCATCGTTAACCACGACAATAATTGTTATTCAATAGAAATCGGGAGTAAGTGTTGTGCGGAGCTAAGTGCTACGACCTTCGGGCGGGAGCCACCGCTAGAGTCTGTACGAGTACCTCTAGAGTCCCTTTTCTATTTATATGCATGAGGGGCGGTTAGTCTAAGTAATGAATCGAGCAGCGTGGCTGCACTTCTGGGCAAAGCTACCATCGTATCCTATTCCCTGGAAGCCGAAGGACGGAGTGATCCTAAGGTGACTGGGTCGTAGAATTCGGATATAGTCGCGATTATGATCTGATCTGAGCATAGACCCAAGCTAAGGACATATCGAGCCCAGATAAGAGATAAGGTAGTACGTTACCAAGCGTGAGAGCGATAAAGCTCAAAGGCCAATGTTATAGTGATGGTTCAACAAATGCCCAAGGCTACGGTTATCAAACCAAAAGTCGTGGCGATAGTCAAAGGCCAAACACTGATAACGGTCTAAGACATTATAAGGAGGCTAAGGGATTAGTCATGTAGACGACCTCCCAAAGCTAAATACTCATTGGGCGCTCGACGTTGTACATTATTCATATTCAACCGCAATCTACGGAGATTGAATATACATTCATGTCATAATTCATAATATTCTTTTTGGAAACTTGCACCAATTTTTAAACAACACTAGTTTTCAAAAGTGGGAGAAACATAATGTTTATTAACTAACGAACTCATTAAATATCAAACCTCAACTCACTGAGAATCCATTATTCTCACCCCATTTTGAATTATTTTTTCTAAAACCTCATTAGATGAAGAGAATCAAGAGAAAGACGAGACAGATGCTAACGACCACTGAAGACCGTCCTCAAAGTATTGCCATGACATAGGAATTAGAATACTATTTTAACGCTTCTTTTTATTCCTATGTCAAAATGTATTTTTGGTTTCCGATGTACTCTTTTGCACTTGATAAAATAATTTCACTGTACTCATGAATGTTTCTTCTATCGAATAACCAGACTTAGTTCACCGGGCTGAGATCTGGCACTTGTATAAACTCACTAATGGACTCAAACCCAACCTAATAAAATTCCTAAGTCTTGAAATTATAGTGAAGGCCCTACCCAACTTAATAAAATCATAAGAGTTGAAGTTGCAAATTAAAGCCCAACCCAACTAATGATTTACAACTATAATTATACTCTTAAATTAACAAAAACAAATTAATAATAACACACACACACACATGTTGGACGGCCACATGGGAGGGAAGAAGTGTGTCTCTAGACCCTTCATTGCATGCAAGACAACTTGACACATGTAACAAGACCTCTACCATTATTTTTCCCTTTTCCCATGCCTTGACCACCTTTTTTTAACACTTAAAATATACACCACCCTTACATTTGAATACAAAGCAAAATTTGAAAATTGAGAGACTAGAGAGAGAGAGGGCCGAGCCAAGAAGAAGAGAAGAAGGAGGAAGGGAAAAATTCAATAAGAGAATAGGTAATCTCATTTCTTATACTTCAATATATTAGTTATCATCCAAATTTCTCTAATCTAGCTCAAATATTTAAACATGCAAACAACATATACGCCATGGAATGCATGTTTCGGCTGAAGCTAGTAGTGGTGAAGGGGAAGATCAACTTCAACCTCCGAGACCTATAACCATTTACAAGAAATTGAGGTGGGTAAAGTTGTTTTTCTTCTTTTCTCATATTCAAATTTTATACAAGTTAAATATATAGTGCATGCAAGTATTAAACTCTATATATCTATACTTGATTAACATTCATTACCACGTATGTAATGGTCTTGATATTTTTTGAATTTTAGTTTGTCATATTTTGATTATATGTGCAAATTAATTCATTGATGGAAAATTTGGTTGAATATGACAAATCTGATCTTTGGGGATTAAAATCCCATAAACATATGAGTATATATATTGGACTATGGTAAGAGGATAATTAGTCACCGGAAGATTTGATAATTCGAACCTAAGTTTGAAGGATAAACTAAATTAGTTTAAATAAGATAAATTTAGGGTAAAATTGTTAAAATCCATAGTTCTGGTCTTATGTCCCGAAAGTAAGTCTTAAAATATCAAAAATAAGTTCTCTATGAAATTTCACCTAAATCGGAATTTACTAAAATAGAAAATCGGGGCAAAAATGTAAATTTGAAGAATTCGGGGCCAAGACTGTAATTTACATAAAGAGCCTACACCGAAAATTTGAGGTCAATCCGACAAGAAACGAAAAAGATATGACCCGAATACTAAAATGTCAATTAAGACAAAACAGTGGTGAAATCGTAAATTATAAAAGAACAAAAATTAAAACTGAACGTAATCAAAAATTACAAGTCGTAAGGTTCAAATCGCAACTGGATTCATAATTTTCGGAGTTTAAATGAATCCAAACGAATTAATCAAAATTATAGACAAAACTAAATAAAAATAATAATAATAGAACTATAATTTCGAAAGGGCGGAATTGTAATTTACGGAAGGAAAAACCCCCATGCAACTTTTGATCTCAGAACCTTATATTATAACGGACTTTTCGCAATAAAGTTCATAATTTTCGGACATATAATCAATCCGTACCGAATTATTCAAATTTATAATATTTTTGTAAAAATAATGATAGTACTTAAAAGATGGAAGGGCAGAATTGTGATTTTCGAAAGGTAAAACTTTCATGCAACTTCTGACCTTCAAACCTCATATCATAACGGACTTTTCGCAATAAAGTTTGTAATTTTCGGATGTATAATCAATCTGTACCGAATTATTCAAATTTATAATATTTTAGTAAAAATAATGATAGTACTTAAAAGATGGAAGGGCAGAATTGTGATTCCCGAAAGGTAAAACTTTCATGCAACTTTTGACCTTCAATCCTCATATCATAACGGACTTTTCGCAACAAAGTTCATAATTTTCGGACGTATAATCAATCCGTACCTAACTATTCAAGTTTATGAGTTTATTATAAGATTATGCTAAGATCGCACGATAGCAATCTAATCATCAACCGGTTGAACTAATTCCTCTAGTTTATCCAAGGCCATTTCCTATCAAATAATCATATTGATATCTTATAATATGCATAATCGTTGTTAATCACGATAATAATTGTTATTCAATTGAAATCGGGAGTAAGTGCTGTGCGGAGCTAAGTACTACGACCTTCGGGCGGAAGCCACCGCTAGAGTCCGTATGAGTACCTCTAGAGTCCCTTTTTCTATTTATATGCATGAGGGGCGGTTAGTCTAAGTCATGAATCGAGCAGTGTGGCTACGGTTCTAGGCAAAGCTACTGTCGTATCCAATTCCCTTGAAGCCGAAAGACGGAGTGATCCTAAGGTAACTGGGTCGTAGAATTCGGGTATAGTCGCGATTATGATATGATCCGGGCATAGACCGAATCTAAGGACATATCGATCCCAGATAAGAGATAAGGCAGCACGTCACCAAGCGTGAGAGCGATAAAGCTCAAAGGCCAATGTTATAGTAATGGTTCGACAAATGCCCAAGGCTACGGTTATCAAACCAAAAGTCATGGCGATAGTCAAAGGCCAAACGCTGATAAAAGTCTAAGACGTTATAAGGAGGCTAATGGATTAGTCATGTAGACGACCTCCCAAAGCTAAATACTCATTGGGCGCTCGCCGCCGTGCATTCTTCATACTCAACAGCAATCTACGGAGATTGACTGTACATTCATGTCATAATTCATAATATTCTTCTTGAAAATTTGCAACAATTTTTAAACAACACTATTTTTCAAAAGTGGGAGAAACATAATGTTTATTAAATAATAAACTCATTAAATACCCAAACACACTGAGAATCCATTATTCTCACCCCATTTTGATTTATTTTCTAAAACCCCGCTAGATGAAGAGAACCAAGAAGAAGAAGCGACAGATGCTGACGACCACTGAAGACCGTCCCCAAAGTATTTCCAAGATGTAGGAGTTAAGATGCTGCTTTAACGCTTCTTTTATTCCTGTGTCAAAATGTATTTTGGTTTCCGATGTACTCTTTTGCATTTGATGTAATAATTCCGTTGTACCCTTGAATATTTCTTTTCTATGGAACCACCAGTCTTAGTTCATCGGGGTGAGATCTGGTATATGAATTTTTTACTGGAATGTATTCTCAAAAACGTTATTTATTACGTTAACTGTCGCGTTCTTGTCCAACCTCAGTGTAGGGGCATGACAGAAGTGGTACCGGAGCCCGCTTTCTAAGAAGGACACTTACAACGGGCTAACCAGGATAAGATTCTTCGGACTTAGATGGGAATTCCACCTAGGACGAAGTGAACCATAGGATTGAGACCTAATGTAGATTTCTCGAGTCAATTCTCATTAAGATCTCTTTCGAATTATCGCTATTCACTTGGGATATGCATAGTCATATTCAAATTTCCTAAGTCATCAGCTAAGATACTTGATTAAGTATTCATGGCATTTCTCGATTGAATCAATTCCTCTATTGAACTCTTGAAACGGGTATAGTCTATGTTACTTATCGGTTTATCTGGAACCCACTAAACCTCATTACTTTTCTAAAATGGGGTATTAATATTTCTGGTCGCCAGTGTCGTATAAGCATATTTGTTGAATCATTAAGTTCACTTCCTTGATGATTATTCATGCTTAAGAGAGTTTATATTAGACATTAGATTTTGCGAAATACTGACTTAGACCTTGGTCTGGTAGGAATGGATTCCGAAATAGAGATGATCGTTGAGCTCACGCGTTTAACGGAGAAGGTCAAGCTCTTAGAAGAGCAGGCTACTTACTGGAGAGAGAGCTGGGCAGACCAGTTTCGAGCAAAGCTAAAGGACCAGGATCGGATTTAGAGACTCGAGCAGCATATTCAGACCTTCACAGGAGAGCTGGATAGAACCAGGTAGGAGGCGAGCTCATACCGAGGACAGAGACATGAGGCGTTCCAGGCACTAGAGTCCCGACGTGAGGAATGCAGTGGTCTAGAGCTGGCACTGAATCAGCGGGATACACACGCTGAGAGACGAGAGGCCGCCATCAGGAGCCTCCAGCATGTTCGATCTCAGCTGAGCTCCAGAGTTGAGACACTAGAGTGTACCCTGGCTGCGGAGCACCTTATGGACAGAGAGTTCTTGGACGCGATACGTGCACGGGTGGTAGAGTTAGTGGAGCTTATTCCAGGGATCGAGGTTGCACCCCCAGGAGAGAGGATTGATGTATCCTCTAGCTCTGAGGAAGAGGACCCTGAGGAAGACCCGATGGAGCCAGGAGAGGACTGAGAGTGCTACCACTATGTTCTTATTTTATGTTTGACTATTATGATAATAATGTGATGTACTTGATATTTTAGTTCTTAATTATTGTAGGGCGATGGTTAAGTAGGGTGATTTTCTAATTTATCCCTATCTGAAACTGTAATTTCCATGTCACAATAGACCATCTGGATGTACCAACTATGATGATATGTTATTCATAATCTATGATAATAAGATTTAAAGTAATGTGTGCACATTTAAATTCTCTGTATTTACAACTCGAATTAAAGCTAACTATAATAATCATTAACTTCGATAGATGGCTGATCGACGTGGACGTGGAAGGCCTCGTTCCCAACATAATGACAATGAGGAACAACACGGAGGAGATGGAAATCCATTCCAAGGAGGCAACAACACTGCCCAAGCGATCACTCAATTGGTGACCTTCCTGCAACAACACATTACACCAAACCCAAACGCACCCGAAACACATGATCGAGCACTAGAAAGGTTCCTCATATTCAAACCCCCTACTTTTCTTGGAGAACCGGATGACACGATAGCTGACCACTGGCTTGAAAGGATAGAGAGTATATTTGCAACCCTACAGTACTCGGAGGATCAAAAGCTGGCGCTCGCAACCTTCCGATTGGAGTCTGCAGCTCACGACTGGTGGAAGATCACCAGTGGAAAATGGACAAGGGAAGCTACTGACCAGACATGGGAGAACTTCGTTAAGGCTTTCCGTGATCAATACATTTCTCAGGCCGCTCGTGAAGCTCGTCGTGACGAGTTCTATCATCTTAAGCAAGGGGCAATGACTGTCGCCCAGTACGAGTCTCAATTCAATCGACTCTCAAAATACGCGCCGGGACTGGTGAGCACCGAGGAGGACAAACTATACAAATTTATGCGTGGGTTGAGGTTTACGCTACAACAAAGCTTGCTGCCAGTAAGAATGACTACAATGACAGAAGTTGTCGAGGCTGCCAGCCGAATCGAAAGCGGGATGACCCGGTTGGGACAGGCGAAGGATCGTACAAGTGGGAAGTTCAAGAGATCCACACCAAATCCATCATCCAGACCACCCTAGAAATTTCAACGCAAGCTACTGGATAGGATGCCGGAAAGAGGCCTGCGAATAACTTACCGCCACGTTCCCACTGTAATAAGATGGAACATAAATCTGAAGACTGTTGGAAGAAGCAAGGGAGATGCTTGCGTTGTGGAGATAATCAACACCCAACTAGAGAATGCCCAAAGTGGGAGACACAGGGCAACAATCAGCAGAAAAATGCATCTAAGAAGGATGATCGCAAAGGCAAGGGGAAGGCATCAGCAAGAGTTTTTGCCTTAGCTGGACAAGAAGCCCCTAACGCGACAGACGTGGTGGAAGGTACATTTCTTGTGTCAAACCACTCTGCTCATACATTGTTAGATCCAGGATCATCACATTCTTTTGTTACACCTCATTATGCACAATAATTGAATGTCGACATGGAGTCACTACCCATAAGCTTAGAAGTATCCACACCTATGGGTGCGAGCCGAGAAACAGATTTAGTATTTAGAGATTATGAAGTGATCATTAAAGGTCACTGTTTTACTGCCGACCTAATTCTTGTCCCTATACTTGAGTATGACCACATACTTGGGATGGATTGGCTATCTAAACACTTTGCACAACTCGACTGCCATTCTAAAATAGTTTGATTCTGCAAACCCGATCACCCAGTAGTTGAACTACATGGGGATGCTAGAATTAACTCGGCCCAATCATATCAGCCACGAAGGCGAGAAATGCCATCTCGAAAGAAGCAATGGGATATTTGGCTTTTGTCATTGACAAACTCAAGAGTAAAATGGAGATTGAAGCTACACCGGTAGTATCAGAGTACCGTGATGTTTTCCCCACGGAACACACTTCTCTACCTCCAGATAGGGAAGTTGAATTCAGCATTGAGATTTTGCCAGGAAAGGCACCTGTGGCTAGAACGCCATATCGAATGGCACCACTGGAACTGCAAGAACTGAAGGTTCAGTTTCAGAAATTACTAGAGGTTGGATTTATCCGACAGAGTATATCTCCTTGGGGAGCACCAGTGTTATTTGTAAAGAAGGAAGATGGCACACTAAGATTATATGCATCGATTATCGAGAACTTAACAACATTACTGTTAAGAATAAGTATCCACTTCCCAGGATCGACGAACTATTCGATCAACTGCAAGGAGCAACGGTTTACTCAAAGTTCGATCTTCAACAAGGATATTACCAATCGAGGATCAAAGAGAATGCCATACCGAATACTTCCTTTCAAACTAGGTATGGTCATTATGAATTCGTGGTAATGCCTTTTGGATTGACCAATGTGCCAGCTGCATTTATGGATTTAATGCACCGCGTATTCCAACCGTATCTAGATCAATTCGTACTGATATTTATTGATGACATACTCGTTTATTCCAAGTCGGATCAAGATCATGAAACTCACATGAGATTGGTACTAGAGTGTAATATCCGGTATTTTTCTTTCCCTTGTATTTCACTTTTGGTATATTTCTCGGTCATAGTGACCCTCATGTATCTTTCAGTATGTCCTTCCTGTCAATTGTTGAATTGTATTCTCGTTATTGTTCGTTGTTTCAATTTTCCTCACATGAGTTCGACTTTGTTAGATCACCATTAATTTTTGGTGACTCCAAAAATTATAAATCTTTGCAATATTATAGAACATCGAGTTAGCTTTCCAATGGTTCAAACGGTGAGTCAATCGGAGTCCGGACGAGAGAGTTATGGTCGTTTCAGGTTTGGCCGTGCACTTCCACGAGCCTTTCTGCCTATAGGGGGTGTTGATAGACTCTACTGCCGGCATTCTGTATGGGTATCGGTTGGGCCTATCGGCCGATAGGCTGGCCGATATGTAAATTTCTTCACCTTCGAACTTCCAGTAGCCTTTCGGCCGATAAGGGGGGTCGATAGACCCTACTGCCGGCATTCCGTATGGCTATCGGTTGGGCCTATCGGCCGATAGGCCGGCCGATAGGTTCTGCTGCGTTACCCTATAAATGTGTTGTTTTGAGCGAACTGCTCATTTCCTTCCCCATTTTACACGGCGTCGCAAGAGAGAGATATAGAGGGAGAGAGAGTTCTTCATCCGGGGGTCGATTTTCATCATTCCTTTTCGGTTGTGAGGCTCGGATAATCAATCTAACGCGTGTTCTACGGATCGTAATACTTGAATCACTCAAGGTAATATCTCTTGAAACCCTACCTTTTTGGATAATTGGGGATTTTGGGGTTTTGTCCGATTCTTTCCGTTTCGTTGATGGATTCATGATGAATATGATTATTCTTGTTGGTATTCTTAGTTTCCCTACGGATTCATGGTATATTTCGTGATTTTTACGGAATCGAGAGGTTTCGGTTGTGGTCCGCCCTCGTTGTTGTTTGTATACGAATATACATGAATCGTAGGCGGGTTTCCGGAGTATTCCATTTCCATAATCGTTTAGAAGTGGTTGTGATTGTGCTATTCAAATCGTTAGGTTCATTTCCGTCCCTTGCGGTCGTGTTCAACTCTTCCGCTCCGTTCGTGTTATCATCTATTTAATCGAGGCAAGTATTTTTGGAAACCTTTATGCTTAACGTGAAATAGTAATGTATATTGTGTGTGATTGCTCACCTCGAGGGTCCGACGGATCACGGAGGGAATCAATGGTATAGCCACGGATTCACGAGTTTGTTTCGCTAGCCACTCGGGAGGGTCCTTAGGGATCACGGAGCGGGATCAATGGTATAGCCCTGTTCCCAAGGCGATGCGTGTGCGTGGTTTGTTTTATAATATGGCCGGCTCGGGAGGGTCCTTAGGGATCACGGAGCGGGATCAATGGTATAGCCACTGTTCCACGGCAAATTGTTTGACTGTTTATTTCCGGAAAGGACATGTCTAGTTTTGGTTTTAGAAAATGATATTGACGCATGTACTATGAAATGTGTAAGCGATTGGTTTGCCTTGATTACTTGTACTAGCGTAGTTGCTAACCCCTCTGGGACCCGTTTTGGGGAAATTCGTTTTATGAATTTCAGTCAGGTTCATCGGGACGAGCGGGCGCTGGACCAGTACACGGATGATGGCCATGCGTGATGATTGTGCATAAGAGAAGTCTTAATGTCTTTTTGTCTTTCATCTTTTATGGCTTTTGAACTAATAGCTGTACTCGAGTACTTAAGAGTTCTTGTTCGTCCAGATTGTATTGTTGTGTTTATGTTGTTTTGGATGATGAAGTTATATTGACCGGTTGAACCGGGTGGATTGTTACATTTTGCGTCTTTATGACGTTGTGTTTTTTTTTCGTTTCTGTGAGTCGTTGTGTATTATGATTTTGATCTTGGTGGGTCCCATATAGGGATTCACGGCGCTGTAATATACCTCGGATATCCTGGGGGTTTTACAGAAAATGGTATCAGAGCGCTCTAGGTTTATGGATACCTAGGATTGTTGGTTTATTGGGTCTTGTGGTGTTTGGTCTTGCACATCATCGTCACGCTGCCATGATTCCGGTACTACCAGTGTCCGTAAGTTTTCCTTCCTCTGTTCATTATTTCCTTGTATCGTACCTTTGATTCTCGACTTGTAATTGTTCTTCTCTCGTACTTACCCTCGTATGGCTTTTGCTACTTGTTTAACTCCAGCATGGATGCTGGAAGAGGTCGTGGTCGCGGTCGTGGTCGTGGACGCGGCCGGGACGTGGGCGGCCGGTGGGGCGGCCACGTCACGATCTTGAGCCGCGCGACGGCGGCCGTCATAGCCATGCTTCTTCTCGAGAGCGTGCGATCTTGGTATCGCGGCCGTAATGCACAAATGGTAAACCGGATGGCGGCTATAGCTCGGGTGGTCCAACCCCAACCGTGCCCATGCTAATCGGGCGGAGCGGATCGCCGGCTTCAGGATGTCATCAAGATGCATCCTCCCGGTTCGGGAGCTTCGACCCGATCGGCCGGGAAGGGTGGATCAAGGAGATATCCAAAGTATTCACCGCTACCAATCATCCCGAGGACCGTAAAGTCCCTATTGCTCAATATTTTCTCACCGGGACGCTACGGACCGGGTGGGAGGCCGTTGGGCCCAAAGACCATGCCTTCGTGGGCCGAGTTTCAAGAGTTGATGGAGACCGAATATTGTCCGTGTCCGGTCGAGGCTCGAGTGCATGCTTTCTACGATGCTCAACCTCGGGATATTCCCGTATCCCAAGCTATTGCTGATTTCAACAAAGAGTTGGGTTATGTGAAGACCCAAGTTGTCGCAGAGAGCGACAAAATTTTCCATTTTTCCGGGAGGATGAAGCCGCCCATTCGGGACTATATGTCAGGCTCGTCGTACTACCACGAAGGATTATCAGTCGAGCCCTTGCTTATGATATGTCGGTGACGGCAGTGATTTGGCTCGTGAGAGCAAGAAGCGAGTCGGTCGGAAACTTTTCTGGTCCCAAGAGTGGAGGCCGGCGAAATCTCGAGCTGCGAATATTTCTACGGGCGGTTCGGCTCGTTTCTCTGGGAGCTTTCGAGTGCCGCCGGAACCCCGCTCGTGAGCTTACATGCTTTAACTGCGGCCTTTCGGGTCATAAGAATCGGACTGCCTCGTCCGCCTTTAACTTGTCATACTTGTGGTCACGGGCCACAAGGCTTCTTTGTGATCGGCTCGAGACGCCGCGGTGCCGTTCTTCTCACCCGACCTATGGAGCCGAGTGTGAACCAGGGCTCATTTGCTCCGCCGCCCACCGAGTGCCGGCCGAGGTAGGGGTCGGGTCGGCCCGCTAGGGGTGGAGCTTCATGTCGGCTCGCTCGGCCACGTATCTATGAGATGAGGAGAGGCGATGATCCAAAGGCTCTTGTGGCGGCAGTACCGTTCATATCCATTCTCATCCTGTCGGTGTGCTTTTTGATTCGGGTGCTACGCATTCATTCATTTCTCTAGAGTGTGTACGCCGTTTGAGTCTCGATTGCTTGTCACCTTGTGAGCCTTTCATCGTTAAACTTCCTAGCGGTGATAGAATTGTCGGTGATCGAGAAGTCCGGACTGTTCTGTGATTATTTGTGAGAGGGCTTGGCTCTCTAATCTTATTGTTGTGGGTATCGAGGGCGAGGATTTAATTCTCGGGAATGATTGGCTCGAGCGGCATGGTGCAATCATGAACTACCGCACGAGGATCATTACCATGTTAGCCGAGGACGGCATCAACACTCTTTCGCAGGCGAAAGAGAAACCGAGTTTGTTATTAACGCCTTGAAGGCGGTGAAACTCTGCGAAAAGGATGTACCGGTTATTGGTGCTACGCCTTGAAGGCGGAGAATGGTGGAGTCGAGTTTTCATCGATTCCAGTCGTTAGTGAGTTCCCGATGTATTTCTGACGAGTTGCCGGATTGCCGCCGGATCGTGAGGTTGAGTTTACTATAGAGTTAGAGCCGGGCGCGCTCCGATTTCAAGGCGCCGTATCGCATGGCACCTTCGAGAGATGGCCGAGTTGAAGAAACAGCTTGAGTGAACTTCTTGAGTGGGGTATGTTCGACCGAGCGCCTCGCCTTGGGGCGCACCGGTCTTGTTTGTGCGTAAGAAGGATGGTTCACTACGTTTGTGTATCGACTATCGTGAATTGAACAAGGTGACCATCAAGAACAAGTATCCTTTGCCGAGAATTGACGACTTGTTCGACCGGTTGCGAGAGCTGCGGTATTCTCGAAGATTGATTTAAAATCGTGGTACTATCGGCTCCGAGTGAGAGAGTCCGACGCCGCAGCGGCTTTTCGGACGAGATACGGACATTATGAGTTTGTAGTTATGCCTTTCGGGTTAACTAACGCTACGGCGGTGTTCATGCGATTGATGAACAAAGTCTTTATCGAGTATTTGGATAAGTGTGTCGTCGTCTTCATTGACGATATTCTTATTTATTCGAGGAACGAGGAAGAGCATGCCCATCATTTGCGGATAGTGTTAGACATTTTGAGGGCCGAGCAACTCTATGCGAAGTTCTCGAAATGTGAGTTCTGGTGAAGGAAGTGATGTTTTTGGGTCACGTGATTTCAGTAGGGGGTTCGTGTAGATCCGCAGAAAATTGAGGCGGTGTTGGATTGGGCATCGCCCACAAATGTGAAGGAGGTCCGTAGTTTCTTAGGTTTGGTGGCTACTACCGTAGGTTCGTGAGGGTTTCTCAAAACTAGCTCGACCACTTACACGATTGCTCCGTAAATCCGAGAAGTTCGTGCGGACCGATGAGAGGCGATCGAGTTTTGAGGAGCTGAAGAAGCGTTTGACTTCAGCCCGGTTTTGGCATTGCCATGTGGCAACGAGGGTTTCGCCGTTTTTAGCGATGCTTCGGGTCAGGGTCTTGGGTGCGTATTGATGCAGCACGGCAAGACCATTGCCTATGCGTCGAGACAGTTGAGGCCGTATGAGCTTAACTACCCTACTCACGATTTGGAGTTAGCGGCGGTGGTCTTTGCACTCAAGATTTGGCGTCACTATCTTTTCGGCTCTGCATGTCAGATTTTTACCGATCATAAAAGTCTGAAGTACATATTTACTCAGCGAGAGTTGAATATGAGACAGAGGAGGTGGTTAGAGTTGATTAAGGATTATGACCTCGAAATCCTTTATCATCCGGGTAAGGCGAATGTCGTGGCCGACGCCTTGAGTCGGAAACCGATTGCGTTGCGAACGCTTGAGGCCCTTACGCCTCAGTCTGAGCTTCGGCGGGCCTTGATCGGGTTAGATGTTGAGGTTTTGCTGCCTGGATCTGTCGGGCAACTTTGTGCCTTAGAAATTTCGTCGTCTTTGATCGATGAAATTAAACTGAAGCAATTAGAGGATCCGATGATTACTCAAATCCGAGAGAACGTTCTTAAAGGAAAGTCTCCTGGGTTTGTGATTGACGAGGATGGCGTTTTGAGATTCAGTCGGCTTTGTGTGCCGAACGACTCGGAGTTGAGGCGAGTATTTTACGGAGGCCCATGCTACACCTTATTCCGTTCATCCCGTACGAGTAAGATGTACAAGGACACGAGGAGGAACTTCTCGTGGAATGATATGAAGGAGGAAGTCGACAGTTTGTGGCGAGATGTTTGACTTGCCACAGTCAAAATCGAGCATCGTGACCATTTGGGTTATTGCAGTCACTTCCGTTCCGGAATGGAAATGGGAAGATATATCGATGGATTTCGTTACGTGTTTGCCGAGATCGAGGTCGGGATTGATTATGGTTTGGGTGTTTGTTGATCGCCTGACCAAGTCGGATCTTTTTCTGGGCATCAAGGACACTTGGGGCCTGGAGAATTTAGCTCGTGTGTTTATTGCGCAGATCGTGAGACTTCACGGTACTCCGAAGTCTATTGTTTCGGATCGTGACGGCCGTTTTGTATCGCACTTCTGGCGGTGCATAAGGCGTTAGGTACCGGTTGCGTTTGAGTACCTCTTTTCATCCCGATCGGATGGGCGGTCGAACGCACTATCCGGACATTCGAGGACATGTTGCGTGCTTGTGCCCTCGATTGGAGTAGTGACTGGAGGAGCATTTGCCATTGATCGAATTCACGTACAACAATAGTTGGCACGCGTCGATTCGGATGGCACCGTATGAGGCACATTATGGGCGATGTCGATCGCCGATTTGTTGGAATGAGGCGTCCGATTTAGACTGGACCGAGCCGGATGTCGATTAAGAGACGAGGCGGAAGATATAGTTAATTAGAGAACGGATGTTGATCGCCCTGAGTCGGCGAAGTCATATGCCGACGTCCGTCGTCGACCTTTGGAATTCGAGGTGGGAGACCACGTTTTGCTAAAGGTGTCGCCGACGAAGGGAGTTTTTCGTTTTGGGAAGAAAGGAAAGCTGAGCCCGAGATTTATTGGACCCTTTGAGATTCTCGAGCGAGTCGGTGAATTAGCGTACCGTTTGGCGTTACCTCCAGCCTTGAGTCATGTTCATAGCATTTTTCATGTTTCCCAGTTGAGCAAATATGTTCCGGATCCTAGTCACGTCATCGATTATGGCGAGGTTGATATTGCCGAAGATATTACTTTTGAGGAGCGCCCTTTGAAGATTTTGGAGCATCGTGAGAAACGACTGAGGCATAAGACCATCCCTTTGGTCAAAGTTCAGTGGTCGAGACACGGTGTCGAGGAGGCAACTTGGGAAACCGAGGATAGCATGCGTGCTAGGTACCCGGAGTTGTTTGTTTCTTAAGTTTCGGGACGAAACTTATTTTTAGAGGGGTAGAATGTAATATCCGGTATTTTTCTTTCCCTTGTATTTCACTTTTGGTATATTTCTCGGTCATAGTGACCCTCATGTATCTTCAAGATGTCCTTCCTACAATTGTTGAATTGTATTCTCGTTATTGTTCGTTGTTTCAATTTTCCTCACATGAGTTCGACTTTGTTAGATCACCATTAATTTTTGGTGACTCCAAAAATTATAAATCTTTGCAATATTATAGAACATCGAGTTAGATTTCCAATGGTTCAAACGGTGAGTCAATCGGAGTCCGGACGAGAGAGTTATGGTCGTTTCGCTTTTGGCCGAGCACTTCCAGAGCCTTTCGGCCGATAGGGGGTCGATAGACTTCACCCGGCATTCTGTATGGGTATCGGTTGGGCCTATCGGCCGATAGGCTGGCCGATATGTAAATTTCTTCACCTTCGAACTTCCAAGAGCCTTCGGCCGATAAGGGGGTCGATAGACCCTACCGCCGCATTCCGTATGGCTATCGGTTGGGCTATCGGCCGATAGGCGGCCGATAGGTTCTGGCTGCGTTACCCTATAAATGTGTTGTTTTGAGCGAATCGCTCATTTCCTTCCCCATTTTACACGGCGTCGCAAGAGAGAGATATAGAGGGAGAGAGAGTTCTTCATCCGGGGGTCGATTTTCATCATTCCTTTTCGGTTGTGAGGCTCGGATAATCAATCTAACGCGTGTTCTACGGATCGTAATACTTGAATCACTCAAGGTAATATCTCTTGAAACCCTACCTTTTTGGATAATTGGGGATTTTGGGGTTTTGTCCGATTCTTTCCGTTTCGTTGATGGATTCATGATGAATATGATTATTCTTGTTGGTATTCTTAGTTTCCCTACGGATTCATGGTATATTTCGTGATTTTTACGGAATCGAGAGGGTTCGGTTGTGGTCCGCCCTCGTTGTTGTTTGTATACGAATATACATGAATCGTAGGCGGGTTTCCGGGAGTATTCCATTTCCATAATCGTTTAGAAGTGGTTGTGATTGTGCTATTCAAATCGTTAGGTTCATTTCCGCCGGTCCCTTGCGGTCGTGTTCAACTCTTCCGTTCCGTTCGTGTTATCATCTATTTAATCGAGGCAAGTATTTTTGGAAACCTTTATGCTTAACGTGAAATAGTAATGTATATTGTGTGTGATTGCTCACCTCGGGAGGGTCCGACAGGATCACGGAGGGAATCCAATGGTATAGCCCTGGATTCACGAGTTTGTTTCGCTAGCCAGCTCGGGAGGGTCCTTAGGGATCACGGAGCGGGATCAATGGTATAGCCCTGTTCCCAAGGCGATGCGTGTGCGTGGTTTGTTTTATAATATGGCCAGCTCGGGAGGGTCCTTAGGGATCACGGAGCGGGATCAATGGTATAGCCCTGTTCCCACGGCAAATTGTTTGACTGTTTATTTCCGGAAAGGACATGTCTAGTTTTGGTTTTAGAAAATGATATTGACGCATGTACTATGAAATGTGTAAGCGATTGGTTTGCCTTGATTACTTGTACTAGCGTAGTTGCTAACCCCTCTGGGGACCCGTTTTGGGGAAATTCGTTTTATGAATTTCAGGTCAGGTTCATCGGGACGAGCGGGCGCTGGACCAGTACACGGATGATGGCCATGCGTGATGATTGTGCATAAGAGAAGTCTTAATGTCTTTTTGTCTTTCATCTTTTATGGCTTTTGAACTAATAGCTGTACTCGAGTACTTAAGAGTTCTTGTTCGTCCAGATTGTATTGTTGTGTTTATGTTGTGTTGGATGATGATGTTATATTGACCGGTTGAACCGGGTGGATTGTTCTGTTTTGCGTCTTTATGAAGTGGTGTTATTTTATCGTTTCTGTGAGTCGTTGTGTATGATGCTGTTCAGCCTGGTGGGTCCCATATAGGGATTCACGGCGCTGTAATATACCTCGGATATCCTGGGGGTGTTACATAGAGACCCTAAGGATGCATAAGTTGTACGCCAAATTCAGCAAGTGTGAATTCTGGTTAAGAGAGGTAGCGTTTTTAGGACACATAATATCTGGAGATGGAGTCGCAGTAGATCCATCAAAGGTGGAGACTATTTTGGACTCGAAGAGGCCAGAAATAGTCACGGAGATACGAAGCTTTCTTGGACTTGCGGGTTACTACCGCAGATTCATTAAAGATTTTTCCAAAATCGCAGGACCACTCACGAGACTGACACAAAAGCATGTCATATTTGAGTGGAACGATAAGTGTGAGTTGAGCTTCTAAAAACTCAAGAGATACCGCACTTGTACTAACACTTCTCGAAGGGAGTGAAGGATTTGTGGTTTACAGCGATGCATCCAAGGAAGGATTAGGAGTTTTGCTGATGCAAAACAGCAAGGTTGTGGCTTATGCATCACGAAAGCTGAAAATCCACAAGATGAATTATCCGACCCATGACCTTGAACTAACAGCAATAGTGTTTGCTTTGATGAAATGGAGACACTACCTGTATGGAGCTACATTCACCATCTTTACCGACCACAAGAGTCTCAAAAATTTGTTCTCTCAGAAGGTGTTGAATCTAAGACAGAGACAATGGATAAAGCTTCTTGAGGATTATAACCTCACCATTCAGCATCATCCGGGCAAGGCCAATATCGTAGCAGACGCCTTAAGTAGGAAAGCGAGTATGGCTAGACTCATGATAAGGGAATGGAATGCCCTGAGAGAAATAATCCAATGGAACCCAAGGGAGGCAAAGACACACGTCTTATGCGCTAATTTGTCAATACAGCCGGATTTTCTTGAGGAAATCCAAGAAGCACAAACACAAGATGAGAAGTTGTGTAAACTTAAGGAAAAGGTCGCGCAAGGCGAGAAATATGAGTTTAGCATGTCAGCTAATGGAACAATAAAATTCAAAAACCGAATATGTGTTCCCATCAATGACGAACTCAAGAAGAAAATTTTAGCAGAAGCTCACTGCTCCCGGTATACAATACATCCAGGCGGTAATAAGATGTATAAGGATCTGAAGAAACACTACTGGTGGGTGAATATGAAGAACCAGGTAGCAGAATTCGTAGCAAGGTGTTTAAATTGTGAAAGGGTGAAGCCTGAACTATAACACCCCCAGATTTAACCGGAAATATTACAGCGCCGTGGACCCCTAGATGGAACCCACAAGGCTGAAGGAAATTTTCACAATCATTTACAAATGCCCAAGAGGCCAACGACGGTACTATCTTTAAAAATGCATAAAGACATAAAATCCATTTATCAAAAACCGTCGCAAAAACTCATTTGAAATCGCAAGGCCAAACGGCCGACACTCAAAAGTTTAGAAAACAATTTCCAAAGCAACCTCAGTTACCAGATACCAAAAGGTCATTTCAAAATACTCACGCAGCGGAAAAAGACCAACCATAAAGATACTCTAGTAGCGGAATACAAGAACCAATCAAGAAACTCAATGCACAAAACATGTCCTAGCCAGTATCTTCCGGGAAGCTCATCTCTTCACGACCGCTACAAGCTCGATACTCCAAGAACCTAAAAAGAAATCCCACGACGGGGTCAACCATAATATCCAACAATGATAACCGGCACAAAACATTAATAATTACATACCAACGAGAATACAACATAAGAATACGACCAACGTAATCTTACCGCCATAACTTTACTTACTCAAGTAATTCTCATCAGAATAACCATTATCACATTTCACATCTCGTACTCGATTAACCAATAAACTCGAACATAATATCTGTATTGTACCTCAAACAATATTCAAGATTCTCACACTATCATCAGCAACTCACGATACGGAAATCTACCGTTTCTGACCAATACGATCCATCGAATAACATCATCAAATCCCAAGACGATAACCGATCGTCCATCAAAGACAAAGACCAAAGAAAATACGGAACATACCTCGAGATACGATTTGCCACGATAATCATATCAGTCTAATCCGAGATCAGATCAATGCAATACGGACAAGGTCCTAACACAAGACCTACAAATGCATACTCATATGACAACGTCAATATGCTCAAAAACAATAACAACTATGTCTACTCAATGGAAATCCCATGATCCAGCGCCCTCAACATAGATCCCAAGATGATCCTACAAGATCAACACGAGGTGGATAACCAACAATATACATATGCACAACAATAACACAATACTGGGTAATCCAACGATCCAGCGCCCTCAGCATAGATCCCTATGATGATCCCGTCGGACCAACGCATGGTGGAAAACCTGTCCAGCGATCCAGCGCCCTCAGCATAGATCCCATGATGATCTCGTCGAACCAACGCATGGTGGACATCCGTTCCAGCGCCCTCAGCATAGATCCTCATGATCCCATCGGATCATTTACAACATAAACAATACAATCATGCATGCACATATTCAACTCAATTTGTTCATCAACATGAACGACATATGAATGAACGACACTATGATGACACAACTAAGACGACTTCATGTTCATCAACATGAATGACAACCTGCATGATCAACATCATTAACACTAAACCGAATCAAACTAAGATACTTGTCCCGAGTCCTTTAGGAGCAATCTCGATGTCAAAACATCACCGGAAATTATCCTCAATGCTCGGCGATCCAAACGTACAATGAACTATAGATACTCATATCCTCGTCTTTACCATAATGTACCCTCGATACCCGAACATACCAATAACTTAGATAAAGCATATACATTATGATTTACCTCCCAGAATCGAAAGAACGATATGCGATCCGACTACCCAGAGTTCACAATAATAATCATCGCTATATGCATTACAAACGAAATGAAACTGAAATCATTCATTAAATATTATAACTGAGCAAGTAATAACTTGCCTCGATACCGATACCACGAAGCTGCTACCGCACACATTGCCTTTGTCTACGAGCTCCTCAGCCCTGATCAAAAGCAATACAATGGACATACTCGAACACGACCGCAACATCCGGTTATAATCACCGATCAATAATCTCAACCTATCGAAGAAATCAAATAACACATATCCGATGACAATCAACAACCGACAAAACTAACCAATCTAACTCAACGGTTCAACACAACCTCGAATAAACACAGTCAGAACAAACCAAGTCAAACCATCACGAATTCATAATCAAAACACAAAAAATACTACACTGTCTGCCTACTTAGCGCACGTTAAACGCATAACGTAGCGTGTGCTAAGTTGCTCCCGTTAGCGTGCGCTAGCCAGTAAGCTTAGCGTGCGCTAATGCTGTGCAGTGGCATGCATTTCAAGCATCGTCTAACACTTCCATCATGTCAATGATCAACTCATCTCGATATTAAGGATTTCATAACAATCATGACATACAATTCAATAGTTCTTCAAGGACACGAATTATCCGAATTCACGTTCATGATCCATAAAATGACAAAATCCGATGTGTTCTAACATCTAAAAATCCTTATTCATCATGTTCTTCGACATATAATTCATATAACTTGAAGAATCACAATAGCACCACCATAATCGTTACCATACGAAGTAACCAACGACAAAACATCAAAAATCCGAATTGAAGAAGGGAATTACATCAACATATCTCTTGAATTCCATCCAAAACCATACGAAACATATCAATACTCATATATTGATAACAACACTAACTTAGTACGGTAATCCAACTCGTTATCATGCTCATCACTCGAATATATGATAAACATCGACTCAAGAACATCAATAATCAATCCAAACGACATCCAAAAGTGAAGAACTATTACCTTGTATAGACGAACCATGAAGGAGAACAATCAACTTCATTCCATGAATCATCAATAATTTCAAGAACAAGACTTTAATCCATGTTTCTCAGCTTAATCTTTGTTAAAGATTATTATCTCTCAGTGTTTGGGACCTCAAACTTCTCTCTAAAAAGTCTCTCTCTCTCGGTTGCAAGGAAGGAATGGACGAAATGCTTCATAACACCCTTCTGTCCCTTTTTATAAAGTATATTACTAACGTGCGCTAAACCTTATGTTTAGCGTGCGCAACAGCCTTAGCGTGCGCTAACTGACTTTGTTAGTGTGCGCTATCGCAGTCCAGAGGCTACTGTCTGGCTTCGTACATGTGCTTACGTACGTAATGCCCATGCATTAGCATACGTAACTTACACTATCTAGCGTACGCAAGTCCTTACATTTAGCATGTGCTAATACCAGTTGACTTGCTACAGTCTACACCTACCACGAAGATGCTCGTGACCCCACATGCCGAAATCAAACAATAAAGCCAAGATTCCCTGTTGACCGATATACAATTAGCGTGCGCTAATCAACATGCATTAGCGTGCGCTAACACTACATTACAATATCCGTTGACTTATCATAACGTGCGCCGAAAGTGGCCTGGTCCACGCGTAGATTCCTTACGATCGGACTGCATTAGCGTGCATTATCTTATATCCGTAGCGTGCGCTAAATCTACACGATAGCGTGCGCTACTCATGATTATTAGCATGCGCTAATAATGTTACACTTGGCCATTTTCAGCTATTCTTGTCCAACGTCTCGACATACCAAAAACGAACATAAGACACACTGAACACAAACACTGAATCCATTAATATTCTTATACGATATACTCTATATCGAAAGTACGATAACCTGATACACGATATCCTCAAATGCAACTATCGACCAGATACGACAATTATACCGATACTGACATCTCAGTCCTTTATTTGTTTTATCCCTACTGTACAGATTCCATGCTGTACAATATAACTCGGATAAAATAATATCAAACAACAGTAGTAGAAATTCGGGATATTACATTCTACACCACTTAAATTAAGTTTCGTCCTCGAAACTTGCAATCCGTCATAAAACAAACAAACATACCGTTCAACCCAAAATATCCCAAAACCATCACGACAACGATCAATTATCGTCATCACCGAATAACCAAAAGAGCATACTTACAAATACGCAGGTCAACGATCTCCTGAGATACTAGCAAGCGATCTCACTGTACAGTCTCAATATGCTTACGATCACAATTCCCTGAGTCTCAACAAAATATATCATCTTCGGATGAAACAATCTGCCCGAATCAAATCTTGTCTGCCTGATTACATAATCAAGTCCCAATTCCGATAAGACGAATAATACACAATACATGTGCAAAACAACTGCCCAAAACAACGACACGAATCCCGGAACATCAACACAAAATCTGAACGCTCAGATGATCACCAACAATGATCAACAATCAACCGAATTTATCATCGACATGATAAATTCCAATATGACCAACCAGAGGTCAAAACACAATCGAGCATATCATCAACGTGATAAACTCCAACACGATCAACACAGAACCACAGAAATAGATATACGAAAGAATAACATTCTCAAGATGACACACCAATCACATACAGTGTGTCTCAATAAACATACCCGACTGGTGAGCATACCCCTCGGCATACGAACAAGCAATCACAACCCGTCGAACATATCCAAATTATACATGGAGTGTGAACGACCAATCGATACTCAAAACAACCAGCATGAGGTCAACAACCCCAAATCTACACTTACAAAGAAATCATTTGAAGATCACTATGGTAAAGTCGAGCTACTACCATACCAATGGAATCACATAGCACATATGCCCCGGTTTCACAAAACCCGAAATTTCCAAGATCACATTCTGTACCCGAGTCTACAAAATGCAGTATTTCTCTAATCAGATAGATGAACCGATCATCCCTGGATAATCAAACTACCATATCAAAATTCGGATCCCTATTCATCGTTCCACACTGATATATTATCCAGTTCGTGAGTCACACTCGCAACTTCACCATGTTATGCACTATGCACCAAATGCGTATGGTTATTAATCACATTTTCAAAACCAGTTTGAAATCATATACTCTTGTCACAAAGACAATTTTCGAAAGTTCTTTCAAGAGTTTGAAAACTCAAAACATAAATTTTCGTAAGACCATCAATTTTAAAAATTAAATCGGCTCGCTGGTGCCAAGTTCTCGATAAAAATTCTTTTCGAAAACATACGTTTAAATAAAAATGGAATCATGCAAATGATTGACCACAACCATACTCCTGTATACCAATTCGGTTCCTCACCAATTCCACTGACATTCCGTTGGAAAACCACACGATAGAGTTCCAAAATCTCAATGTATAGACTCCGATAAAAATTCCTTTTTCCACATATGGCTCGCAACATCAACCATTAACCCATCCTAGATTACCTCAACCATGCTATGAAAAAACATTGAAATATCAACAAGTCAAACACAGCGAAAGACTTCCCGAGAAGTTTCATTTGAACAAATAAATCAAAACTCCAAAAGATAGAAATAAAATGCATAAACGATCGGTAAAGTGTTTTACAAATCTCGGGTGTTTTAGAAAACAGAAAAGTCTTTTGAGACATTAGGGTCTCAGCCCGTATCTCATTCCGTATTACATGAAGTTTAAAAAGTAGAAAACCCTTTTCGGACTCCAAGTCCTGGGTTATAAAACTATTTCAAAATCGATTGGGTCTCGGCCCAAAAATCATTTTCCGTAAAACATCCGTGAAATATTCATTTTGAAAAGTATATTTTAAAATGCTCAAAAGCAGTTCATATATCAAAATGAATTAGCATGACTACATGTTCTTCTCAACAATCCACAGTCCTTCTCCCGAATACACAATTCCGTTCCAAAACTTAACCGACATAATGATTTCCAACATCATAGTTTCTCAAATCCCCAATCTTGTCCCAATTCTGTCATCTCATTCTGTAACGCATAATATCTGCTAAATCTCAAAACGTATAAACTTAGAACGGCAATAAATCTCAACAAAATTCAAAAATCCAAATACTTACAGATCGTGAAGCCGATGATTCCCCGTGATACTGGCACATGTCTCGACTCAAGGAAATACTCGACACAGATATTTTCAAAACACACGTTTTGCAAAAAAAATCAGTCCGACTCAAGAACACAATACATCTCATTCCAGAGAATCTCGTTAACACCATTTGGAAAAGTTTACAACAAACCCGACCACACCTTTGGTAAATCACATAACGCATAAGCCCGAGTGAATACAAAAACTCACGGCTCTAGTATTAGTCAATCGACAACTCGAATGACGCAACAAAACACGACCCAACTCGACCCAAATGCCTAGGTTTTCTCAACCTAAGCTCCGATACCATATTCTGTAACACCCCCAGATTTAACCGGAAATATTACAGCGCCGTGGACCCCTAGATGGAACCCACAAGGCTGAAGGAAATTTTCACAATCATTTACAAATGCCCAAGAGGCCAACGACGGTACTATCTTTAAAAATGCATAAAGACATAAAATCCATTTATCAAAAACCGTCGTAAAAACTCATTTGAAATCGCAAGGCCAAACGGCCGACACTCAAAAGTTTAGAAAACGATTTCCAAAGCAACCTCAGTTACCAGATACCAAAAGGTCATTTCAAAATACTCATGCAGCGGAAAAAGACCAACCATAAAGATACTCTAGCAGCGGAATACAAGAACCAATCAAGAAACTCAATGCACAAAACATGTCCTAGCTAGTATCTTCCGGCAAGCTCATCTCTTCACGACCGCTACAAGCTCGATACTCCAAGAACCTAAAAAGAAATCCCACGATGGGGTCAACCATAATATCCAACAATGATAACCGCCACAAAACATTAATAATTACATACCAACGAGAATACAACATAAGAACACGACCAACGTAATCTTACCGCCATAACTTTACTTACTCAAGTAATTCTCATCAGAATAACCATTATCACATTTAACATCTCGTACTCGATTAACCAATAAACTCGAACATAATATCTGTATTGTACCTCAAACAATATTCAAGATTCTCACACTATCATCACCAACTCACGATACGGAAATCTATCGTTTCTGACCAATACGATCCATCGAATAACATCATCAAATCCCAAGACGATAACCGATCGTCCATCAAAGACAAAGACCAAAGAAAATATGGAACATACCTCGAGATACGATGTGCCACGATAATCATATCAGTCTAATCCGAGATCAGATCAATGCAATACGGACAAGGTCCTTGTAATACCCGAGATTTCTGATATGTATTTGGAACTTGTAATATTGTAATTATTGTACTTTTGTCTGAGTATTATTCTCCGTATTTCATAATCCGATGTTGTCGAGCGTATGATTTCGTGCGTGTGATTTAAAGATTGTAATTCTGCGCATGTAGCGCACGCTATCAGCTATGTGTAGCGTACGCTAACATGGATTCATAGCGCACGCTACAAAGGAACATTAGCGCACGCTATGCGTGGTCAATTTGATTGGGACGTGCGGTAGGTGAGATCTGGCCGGGGGACCCTTGTCGGATTGTGTCGGGATGAACCTGGACGGCTTTCGGGAAAAGCCGAGTCAACACCTTAGCGCACGCTACAGGCATGTGTATAGCGCGCGCTAAGTGCTGAGTACAGTTAAGTCAGTGAGCCGTTAGCGCACGCTACGAGCAGGGACTAGCGCGCGCTAATAGCCATTTCTTATAAATAGGACAACATCCTATTCGTAATTTCAGTTCTTTCTTCTCCCATACCCGAATTCTTACACTTAGAGCATAACTTCCTACATCCTAAACACCTCATATCAACATCCTAGCTCGTGATTGAAGATTGTAGATCATTGAGGATTGGTGTTCGAGCCTTCGACGTTGGGTTGCTTTGATTTTCTCCTTGTTCAACACTACTTTGAGGTAGGTGATTCTTCACCAAAGTTAGTAGTGTTCTAAAGGACGATTTGATCATGTTTGTATAGTCAGTTACTTCGTTCTATATCAATCATCATGTGTTAGAAGAATATTTTCGACGTATCGGCACTTTTTATCGTATGAACCCTTGAACCTTTTTAGTATGTGGACTCCTAAGCATTTTCAAACCGATTTGTGATCAGTAAACGGATATTACCTGGATTTTTACGTTCTACTCATTGGAATCATGCGTTTTGGAACGTAGGACGAACGGAACTTAGAATATTTTCTTGAAGATCTAAGATGAATTATGGTGTTGAGATGATTATCCGTATCTTTGTATCTCATAGTCATTTAGTACGTATAGAACTTCCACAAACCTTATTAGCATGATATGCTCGGGAATGACTTGTATTATCACTATAGAATTCATGAGTTCATCACCATTAGCTCCAGTTTTCTGTCAGTAGTAATCTGCCATGCACGGTTAGCGCACGCTAACATACGTTAGTTAACGTGCGCTATCGGGGATATGTTAATGCACGCTACGCTTGGTATGTAACGTACGTTATGATATCAGCCGAGTCAGTCGGCTGATCAGAGAACTGTCGGTCCATGGCTAGCGTACGCTAGGCTTATACGATAGCGTACGCTAACAGGCAGGCTTAGCGCACGCTACATAGAGTGCGTAGCGTACGCTAAGTAGTTCAAGCAGATTGTTTATTTTGAGCTTTTGGGCCGTAGGCCGAATTGTTAGGCCATCGTTCGACTTGAGATGATTTGTATATCATTCCTTTTGTTAAGGTTCGAGCTTGTTACGTTGATCGAAGGAGGCGGCCTTCGAGTGTGTTGAGATCATTGAAGTGTTTCGTTCTTGCCATCTTCGAGGAAAGTATCGTAATATGTTAATATTGGTATTTTGAGCTTGCGTGTGATTATTCATGTTGTTGAACATGAGATTTATTTCGTTGAATTGTCATGATATTCGTTGTCTAGTGTTTGTATGTTCATGTTGATGAACATAATGATTTGGCATATGTGTATGCATGAGTTGTGTTTGTGTACGTTGTACGATCTATGCTGAGGGCGCTAGATCGGATGTCCACCTCGTGTTGGTCCGACGGGATCATCTTGGGATCTAGGCTGGGGGCGCTGGATCATTGGACGGGTTATTTCCACCTCGTGTTGGTCCGACCGGATCATCTTGGGATCTATGCTGAGGGCGCTGGATCATTGGAATACCCTTGCTGTGTTAATGGAATCATGTGGATTCGCATTGTCGGATTCCGGTAGCGGAAGTCCGTGTGGTGTATCATGTTATGTATTGTTGATGCATATTTGATTTGTTTAAATGATACTTGTACTAGCATCGTTTTGCTAACCCCTTCGGGGGTGGACATTTGTTTTGATGTTCAGGTAGCCGAGGAGCAGGGAAACAGCCACAGTACCGACGTGACGACGAAGGGGTTCAGTGATGTTTGTTGTTGTTGGTGATTTGGTTTCTTGTTTTGATTTCAGTACTCGAGTACACGTGTCGTATTAATATCATTTCAATATGGTTGTATTAATTACTCGTTGAACCAGTTGTACGGTTTTGTAAACTTGAATTTCCGCAGCATTATTGTCTTATATTTACATTTCTTTTAAAATCAGCCTTGTAAATCCTTACTTAAAGGGTTTACGGCGCTGTAATTATTCCGAATATCTCGGGGTGTTACAGAATATGGTATCAGAGCTAAGATTTATGGATATCTTGGCAGTCGGGTTTTAAGTTGGGTCTGTTTACGTTATTGATTTACGAGTCGTTCGTAACATCACTGTTCAGCCAAAAGTCGTCATGTGGACCATGGTTGTAAGTCTCCTAAATCTCTTATACTACCGTTTTACTTAATTACTGTTTTGTGAGTATTGACGGGTTTTATTTTGAAAACTTTGTCCCGGATATTGAGGAATTATGTTTACAGTATGTTGAGAGGAGGACGTGGACGCGGACGCGGTCGTGGACGCGGACGGGGTAACATGAGACAGGAGGATTCCGCAACTACCCCGGAATTATCAGCTAGTCGAACTGATTCCCATTCTGGAGGGCAGCAAGGATCAGCGAATGGCGATGCAAATCCTAACATGCCGGGAGTGCTTCAACAGGTGGTGGCGTAGATAAACCAGTTCGCCCAAGTAGTCGACCGCATGCAGACGGTGATGGAACAGCAGCACCACGAGGGTAACCGGGGAGACAGATGGCTTGCTGAGGTGGTCAAATTGCACCCGCCAAAATTTGACGGATCTGCTGAGGCAATTACTTGGGATCACTGGCTCAAGGAGTTGGAGAAGATATTCGCGGGTCTTAACTATCCCGAGGACCGTAAGGTTCCCATTGCCCAGTATTTTCTAACTGGGGAAGCCTTTGATTGGTGGGAAGCTATCCGACCCGAGAATCATAATGCGGACTGGATGGAATTCAAATTAATGATGGAAGCACAGTATTGTCCTCGTCCAGTTAGAGAGGCAAAGATCCGAGAGTTTTTCTCACCACAGAGTTTGGAAGCATCTGTGACAGATGTAATCAAAACTTTTAATCATCAGCTGACTTGTGTGCGACACTTGGTCAGAACGGAGGCGGAAAAGATTTTTCATTTCGATATGCGGATGAAGCCGGAGATTCAAAGACATGTCCGGATTCGAGTGTAGTACGTTGCGACAATATCAAGACAAAGCGCTGGCCTACGACATGAAAGAGGTGGCGGTGGAGAAATCAGTGGAGGCGAAGAAGCAGAAGATGACCGGCAGCTTTTCAGAAAACAAGAGTGGTGGGCCCCGCAAGGGCCAGGCTTCCTTTTATTCGGCTAGGAAACCTCCACATCCTTCTAGAGGTGGGAAGAAGTTCCGGACTACATCAGCGGTTTCGGACGCATCAAAGAAATGCTACAATTGTGGTCGAGCAGGGCATATTCGACGTGATTGCCCCGCGTCTTCTATGACTTGTTACGATTGTGGACAAGAAGGGCACCGTGCGGCCTTCTGTGGAGTTGCTACTAGATATTTTGGTACTCGCACTCCAGCGCCAGTTCCGAAGGAGACAAGCGTGAACCAGATGCAGCAGAGTGGATTTCAGCAGTAGAACGTTGGTAAGAGAGAGACATCCAGTGCTGGGTCCGCTCCTCCGCGCTTGTACGAGATGAGGAAATCTGATGATCAGAACACTGCTGTTTCATCAGGTACAATTCAGATCATTTTGCAACCAGTTAGTGTTTTATTCGATTCCGGAGCTACACATTCTTTCATATCATTGAACTGTGTAAATCATTTAAAAATCTCGTGCTTATTTGATTGTGAACCATATGTTGTGGGTTTGCCGAGTGGAGAGAGAATTGTGGGAACCCTAGAGGCTAGAAATTTTCCAGTATCTATAGGATGAAGAGATTGGCCATCGAATCTTATTGTAGTTGACATCTACGGTGATGATTTAATTCTCGGAGACGATTGGTTCAACCGTTATGGAGCTATTCTGAATTACCGAGAGAGAGTCATTTCTATAATTGCTGATGACGGATCTGAACACTTATTCCGAGGATGGAGACCAGGAAGCTCGGGAAAATTGATCAAAGCGATGAAAGCAGTGAAATTACTGAAGCAAGGATGTCATGGACTTTGGTGCTACGCCATGAGGAAAGAGGAAGGAGTAGAGCTCTCGTCTATTTCAGTTGTGAATGAGTTCTCAGATGTATTTCCGGACGAACTACCTGGGTTACCTCCGCAGAGAGAAGTGGAGTTCACTATCGAATTAGAGCCTGGAGTAGTTCCTATTTTCAGAGCACCATACCGCATGGCGCCAACTGAGATGTATGAACTCAAGAAGCAACTGGAGGAATTGTTACAGAAGGGCTATATTCAACCTAGCGTTTCTCCTTGGGGAGCACCCGTTCTCTTTGTCCGGAAGAAAGACGGATCCCTCCGACTGTGTATTGATTACAGGGAGCTCAATAAGATGACGATCAAGAATAAGTATCTTATACCTAGGATCGACGACTTGTTTGATCAACTGCAAGGGGCAAGGGTATTCTCGAAGATTGACTTGCGATCAGGATACCATCAGTTGAGGATTAAGGAATCGGATATACCAAAGTCTGCTTTCAGGTCCCGGTACGGGCATTATGAATTCGTAGTGATGCCGTTTGGACTTACCAATGCTCCTGCGGTGTTCATGCAATTGATGAATCGGGTATTCTTGGAATACTTGGATAAATTTGTGGTCGTCTTCATTGATGACATCTTGATATATTCGAGGGACGCAGAGGAGCATGCCAAACATTTGTGTGTGGTTTTGAGCACCTTGAGGAAGGAACAGCTGTATGCAAAGCTTTCTGAATGCGAGTTCTGGCTTAGGGAGGTAACTTTCCTCGGGCATGTGATATCAATTGACAGAGTTCAGGTTGACCCGAAGAAGGTCGAAGCAATCTTGGAATGGGAAGCCCCTAATAACGTGAAAGAAGTCCGGAGTTTCTTAGGACTTGCTGGATATTATCGCTGCTTTGTAGAGGGATTTTCCAAAATTGCTCGTCCGCTCACTCAGCTGTTACAGAAAACTCGAAAGTTTAAGTGGGATGAGAAATGCCAGGCTGATTTTGATGAGCTTAAGAAGAGACTGACGACAGCACCTATTTTAGCATTGCCAGATGGAACTGATGGATTCATGGTTTACTGACGCTTCAAATAAGGGTGCAGGGTGTGTGTTGATGCAAAAGGATAAGGTAATTGCCTATGCTTCTCGGCGGTTGAAACCGTGCGAAGTAAATTACCCGACTCATGATCCGGAGTTAGCGGTGTAGTCTTTGCCTTGAAAATTTGGAGACACTATTTGTACGGCACTCATTGTCGATCTTTACCGATCATAAGAGCCTCAAGTACATTTTCATAAAGAATTAAACATGAGGCAGAGAAGGTGGTGGAATTGATCAAGGATTACGACTTGGAGATTCTCTATCATCCGGGAAAGCAAACGTAGTAGCCGATGCATTGAGCCGTAAACCTATTTCTCTTCGAGTGTTGGAAGCACTTACATCCCAAACCGGTATTCAACGGAACCGATCCGTGAGGGGATTGAAGTATGGGCACCAGGAATCCAAGGGCAACTTTATGTGATGGAACTGACTTCATCACTAGTCTAGGAGATCAAGTCTAAACAGTTGAACGATTCTCTGATCCTTCGACTATGTGACGAAGTAAAGAAAGGAAAAGCCCCAGGATTCGTGTTACAAGACGATGGAGTTCTGAGATTTCAGAGTCGACTTTGCGTTCCCGATGATGATGATTTGAGACGGACTATTCTGAAGGAAGCTCACAGCACGCCCTATTCTATTCACCCGGGCAGCAGTAAGATGTATAAGGATTTAAAGCAAAATTTCTGGTGGAGGAATATGAAGAAGGACGTAGAAGAGTACGTTTCGAAGTGTTTGACGTGTCAGCAGGTTAAGATTGAACATCAGCGACCTGCCGGAATGTTAAAGCCGCTTCCGATCCCTGAATGGAAGTGGGAGGACATCTCGATGGATTTCATCACCAGTATGCCAAGGACTAGACCGCGAATGAACATGATTTGGGTTGTAGTTGATCGAATAACCAAGTCGGCTCATTTCCTAGGGATTAAAGATACATGGGGACCCGAGAGATTGGCGCGAGTATTTATTGCGGAGATAGTCAGATTGCATGGGACGCCGAAAACCATTATTTCGGATAGAGATGGTCGTTTCGTGTCACACTTCTGGAAAGCAGTTCACAGGGCATTGGGGACTGAGCTCAATTTTAGCACGACTTATCATCCCCAAACGGACGGTCAGTCCGAAAGGACTATTCAAACAGTAGAAGACATGCTTAGAGCTTGTGCATTAGATTGGTCAACTGATTGGGAAGTTCACTTGCCCTTGATCGAGTTCACCTATAATAATAGTTGGCATGCTTCTATTAAGATGGCACCATTTGAAGCTTTGTACGGGAGAAGATGCCGATCACCCCTGTGTTGGGATGATTCTTCGGATCTGATCGGGACGGAACCGGAATTGATTATTCAGACTCAAGAGAAGATAGCTTTGATTCGAGAAAGACTGTTGACTGCCCAGAGTCGACAGAAGTCTTATGCAGACGTACGTCGTCGTCCTCTAGAGTTCGACGCTGGGGACCATGTACTATTGAAGGTGTCTCCTACTCGAGGGATTTTCCGTTTTGGGAGGAGAGGCAAGCTTAGTCCTAGATATATCGGACCATTCGAGATCCACGAGAGGGTTGGAGATTTAGCATACAGGTTGGCCTTACCGCCATCGCTGAGTCACGTTCACAATGTGTTTCACGTATCCCAACTTCGGAAGTATGTACCGGACCCCAGTCACGTCATTGATTTCGACGAGATCGAGATAGCTAATGATGGCACCTTCGAAGAGAGACCAATAAAGATACTTGAGAGTCGGATCAAACAATTGAGGAATAAACCAATACACTTAGTTAAAGTACAATGGTCACGACACGGAGTCGAAGAGGCCACTTGGGAAATGGAGGACAGTATGAAGACTAGATATCCGGAGTTGTTTTCATCTTAAGTTTCGGGACGAAACTTCTTTTTAGGGAGGAAGGATGTAATACCCGAGATTTCTGATATGTATTTGGAACTTGTGATATTGTAATTATTGTACTTTTGTCTGAGTATTATTCTCCGTATTTCATAATCCGATGTTGTCGAGCGTATGATTTCGTGCGTGTGATTTAAAGATTGTAATTCTGCGCATGTAGCGCACGCTATCAGCTATGTGTAGCGTACGCTAACATGGATTCATAGCGCACGCTACAAAGGAACATTAGCGCAAGCTATGCGTGGTCAATTTGATTGGGACGTGTGGTAGGTGAGATCTGGCCGGGGGACCCTTGTCGGATTGTGTCGGGATGAACCTGGACGGCTTTCGGAAAAAGCCGAGTCAACGCCTTAGCGCACGCTACAGGCATGTGCTTAGCGCGCGCTACGTGCTGAGTACAGTTAAGTCAGTGAGCCGTTAGCGCATGCTACGAGCAGGGACTAGCGCGCGCTAATAGCCATTTCTTATAAATAGGACAGCATCCTATTCGTAATTTCAGTTCTTTCTTCTCCCATACCCGAATTCTTACACTTAGAGCATAACTTCCTACATCCTAAACACCTCATATCAACATCCTAGCTCGTGATTGAAGATTGTAGATCATTGAGGATTGGTGTTCGAGCCTTCGACGTTGGGTTGCTTTGATTTTCTCCTTGTTCAACACTACTTTGAGGTAGGTGATTCTTCACCAAAGTTAGTAGTGTTCTAAAGGACGATTTGAGCATGTTTGTATAGTCAGTTACTTCGTTCTATATCAATCATCATGTGTTAGAAGAATATTTTCGACGTATCGGCACTTTTTATCGTATGAACCCTTGAACCTTTTTAGTATGTGGACTCCTAAGCATTTTCAAACCGATTTGTGATCGATAACGGATATTACCTAGATTTTTACGTTCTACTCATTGGAATCATGCGTTTTGGAACGTAGGACGAACGGAACTTAGAATATTTTCTTGAAGATCTAAGATGAATTATGGTGTTGAGATGATTATCCGTATCTTTGTATCTCATAGTCATTTAGTACGTATAGAACTTCCAGAAACCTTATTAGCATGATATGCTCGGGAATGACTTGTATTATCACTATAGAATTCATGAGTTCATCACCATTAGCTCCAGTTTTCTGTCAGTAGTAATCTGCCATGCACGGTTAGCGCACGCTAACATACGTTAGTTAACGTGCGCTATCAGGGATATGTTAACGCACGCTACGCTTGGTACGTAACGTACGTTATGATATCAGCCGAGTCAGTCGGCTGATCAGAGAACTGTCGGTCGATGGCTAGCGTACGCTAGGCTTATACGATAGCGTACGCTAACAGGCAGGCTTAGCGCACGCTACATAGAGTGCGTAGCGTACGCTAAGTAGTTCAAGCAGATTGTTTATTTTGAGCTTTTGGGCCGTAGGCCGAATTGTTAGGCCATCGTTCGACTTGAGATGATTTGTATATCATTCCTTTTGTTAAGGTTCGAGCTTGTTACGTTGATCGAAGGAGGCGGCCTTCGAGTGTGTTGAGATCATTGAAGTGTTTCGTTCTTGCCATCTTCGAGGCAAGTATCGTAATATGTTAATATTGGTATTTTGAGCTTGCGTGTGATTATTCATGTTGTTGAACATGAGATTTATTTCGTTGAATTGTCATGATATTCGTTGTCTAGTGTTTGTATGTTCATGTTGATGAACATAATGATTTGGCATATGTGTATGCATGAGTTGTGTTTATGTACGTTGTACGATCTATGCTGAGGGCGCTAGATCGGATGTCCACCTCGTGTTGGTCCGACGGGATCATCTTGGGATCTAGGCTGAGGGCGCTGGATCATTGGACGGGTTATTTCCACCTCGTGTTGGTCCGACGGGATCATCTTGGGATCTATGCTGAGGGCGCTGGATCATTGGAATACCCTTGCTGTGTTAATGGAATCATGTGGATTCGCATTGTCGGATTCCGGTAGCGGAAGTCCGTGTGGTGTATCATGTTATGTATTGTTGATGCATATTTGATTTGTTTAAATGATACTTGTACTAGCATCGTTTTGCTAACCCCTTCGGGGTAGGACATTTGTTATGATGTTCGTAGCCGAGGAGCAGGGAAACAACCACGATCGACGTGACGACGAAGGGGTTCAGTGATGTTTGTTGTTGTTGGTGATTTGGTTTCTTGTTTTGATTTCAGTACTCGAGTACACGTGTCGTATTAATATCATTTCGATATGGTTGTATTAATTACTCGTTGAACCAGTTGTACGGTTTTGTAAACTTGAATTTCCGCAGCATTATTGTCTTATATTTACATTTCTTTTAAAATCAGCCTTGTAAATCCTTACTTAAAGGGTTTACGGCGCTGTAATTATTCCGAATATCTCGGGGTGTTACAGAATATGGTATCAGAGCTAAGATTTATGGATATCTTGGCAGTCGGGTTTTAAGTTGGGTCTGTTTACGTTATTGATTTACGAGTCGTTCGTAACATCACTATTCAGCCAAAAGTCGTCATGTGGACCATGGTTGTAAGTCTCCTAAATCTCTTATACTACCGTTTTACTTAATTACTGTTTTGTGAGTATTGACGGGTTTTATTTTGAAAACTTTGTCCCGGATATTGAGGAATTATGTTTACAGTATGTTGAGAGGAGGACGTGGACGCGGACGCGGTCGTGGACGCGGACGGGGTAACATGAGACATGAGGATTCCGCAACTACCCCGGAATTATCAGCTAGTCGAACTGATTCCCATTCTGGAGGGCAGCAAGGATCAGCGAATGGCGATGCAAATCCTAACATGCCGGGAGTGCTTCAACAGGTGGTGGCGCAGATAAACCAGTTCGCCCAAGTAGTCGACCGCATGCAGACGGTGATGGAACAGCAGCACCACGAGGGTAACCGGGGAGACAGATGGCTTGCTGAGGTGGTCAAATTGCATCCGCCAAAATTTGACGGATCTGCTGAGGCAATTACTTGGGATCACTGGCTCAAGGAGTTGGAGAAGATATTCGCGGGTCTTAACTGTCCCGAGGACCGGAAGGTTCCCATTGCCCAGTATTTTCTGACTGGGGAAGCCTTTGATTGGTGGGAAGCTATCCGACCCGAGAATCATAATGCGATCGGACGGAATTCAAATTAATGATGGAAGCACGATTGTCCTCGTCCAGTTAGAGAGGCAAAGATCCGAGAGTTTTTCTCACCACGAGTTTGGAAGCATCTCGATGATGTAATCAAAACTTTTAATCATCACCGACTTGTGTGCGACACTTGGTCGAACGGAGGCGGAAAAGATTTTTCATTTCGATATGCGGATGAAGCCGGAGATTCAGAAGACATGTCCGGATTCGAGTGTAGTACGTTGCGACAATATCAAGACAAAGCGCCGGCCTACGACATGAAAGAGGTGGCGGTGGAGAAATCGGTGGAGGCGAAGAAGCGTAAGATGACCGGCAGCTTTTCAGAAAACAAGAGTGGTGGGCCCCGCAAGGGCCAGGCTTCCTTTTATTCGGCTAGGAAACCTCCACATCCTTCTAGAGGTGGGAAGAAGTTCCGGACTACATCAGCGGTTTCGGACGCATCAAAGAAATGCTACAATTGTGGTCGAGCAGGGCATATTCGACGTGATTGCCCCGCGTCTTCTATGACTTGTTACGATTGTGGACAAGAAGGGCACCGTGCGGCCTTCTGTGGAGTTGCTACTAGATATTTTGGTACTCGCACTCCAGCGCCAGTTCCGAAGGAGACAAGCGTGAACCAGATGCAGCAGAGTGGATTTCAGCAGTAGAACGTTGGGAAGAGAGAGACATCCAGTGCTGGGTCCGCTCCTCCGCGCTTGTACGAGATGAGGAAATCTGATGATCAGAACACTGCTGTTTCATCAGGTACAATTCAGATCCTTTTGCAACCAGTTAGTGTTTTATTCGATTCCGGAGCTACACATTCTTTCATATCATTGAACTGTGTAAATCATTTAAAAATCTCGTGCTTATTTGATTGTGAACCATATGTTGTGGGTTTGCCGAGTGGAGAGAGAATTGTGGGAACCCTAGAGGCTAGAAATTTTTCAGTATCTATAGGATGAAGAGATTGGCCATCGAATCTTATTGTAGTTGACATCTACGGTGATGATTTAATTCTCGGAGACGATTGGCTCAACCGTTATGGAGCTATTCTGAATTACCGAGAGAGAGTCATTTCTATAATTGCTGATGACGGATCTGAACACTTATTCCGAGGATGGAGACCAGGAAGCTCGGGAAAATTGATCAAAGCGATGAAAGCAGTGAAATTACTGAAGCAAGGATGTCATGGACTTTGGTGCTATGCCATGAGGAAAGAGGAAGGAGTAGAGCTCTCGTCTATTTCAGTTGTGAATGAGTTCTCAGATGTATTTCCGGACGAACTACCTGGGTTACCTCCGCAGAGAGAAGTGGAGTTCACTATCGAATTAGAGCCTGGAGCAGTTCCTATTTTCAGAGCACCATACCGCATGGCGCCAACTGAGATGTATGAACTCAAGAAGCAACTGGAGGAATTGTTACAGAAGGGCTATATTCAACCTAGCGTTTCTCCTTGGGGAGCACCCGTTCTCTTTGTCCGGAAGAAAGACGGATCCCTCCGACTGTGTATTGATTACAGGGAGCTCAATAAGATGACGATCAAGAATAAGTATCCTATACCTAGGATCGACGACTTGTTTGATCAACTGCAAGGGGCAAGGGTATTCTCGAAGATTGACTTGCGATCAGGATACCATCAGTTGAGGATTAAGGAATCGGATATACCAAAGACTGCTGTGTCCCAGACGGCATTATGAATTCGTAGTGATGACGTTTGGACTTACCAATGCTCCTGCGGTGTTCATGCAATTGATGAATCGGGTATTCTTGGAATACTTGGATAAATTTGTGGTCGTCTTCATTGATGACATCTTGATATATTCGAGGGACGCAGAGGAGCATGCCAAACATTTGCGTGTGGTTTTGAGCACCTTGAGGAAGGAACAGCTGTATGCAAAGCTTTACAATGCGAGTTCTGGCTCAGGGAGGTAACTTTCCTCGGGCATGTGATATCAATTGACAGAGTTCAGGTGGACCCGAAGAAGGTCGAAGCAATCTTGGAATGGGAAGCCCCTAATAACGTGAAAGAAGTCCGGAGTTTCTTAGGACTTGCTGGATATTATCGCTGCTTTGTAGAAGGATTTTCCAAAATTGCTCGTCCGCTCACTCAGCTGTTACAGAAAACTCGAAAGTTTAAGTGGGATGAGAAATGCCAGGCTGATTTTGATGAGCTTAAGAAGAGACTGACGACAGCACCTATTTTAGCATTGCCAGATGGAACTGATGGATTCATGGTTTACAGCGACGCTTCAAATAAGGGTCTGGGGTGTGTGTTGATGCAAAAGGATAAGGTAATTGCCTATGCTTCTCGGCAGTTGAAACCGTACGGAGTAAATTACCCGACTCATGATCTGGAGTTAGCAGCTGTAGTCTTTGCCTTGAAAATTTGGAGACACTATTTGTACGGCACTCATTGTCAGATCTTTACCGATCATAAGAGCCTCAAGTACATTTTCAGTCAGAAAGAATTAAACATGAGGCAGAGAAGGTGGCTGGAATTGATCAAGGATTACGACTTGGAGATTCTCTATCATCCGGGGAAAGCAAACGTAGTAGCCGATGCATTGAGCCGTAAACCTATTTCTCTTCGAGTGTTGGAAGCACTTACATCCCAAACCAGTATTCAACGGGAACTGATCCGTGAGGGGATTGAAGTATGGGCACCAGGAATCCAAGGGCAACTTTATGTGATGGAACTGACTTCATCACTGGTCTAGGAGATCAAGTCTAAACAGTTGAACGATTCTCTGATCCTTCGACTATGTGACGAAGTAAAGAAAGAAAAAGCCCCAGGATTCGTGTTACAAGACGATGGAGTTCTGAGATTTCAGAGTCGACTTTGCGTTCCCGATGATGATGATTTGAGACGGACTATTCTGAAGGAAGCTCACAGCACGCCCTATTCTATTCACCTGGGCAGCAGTAAGATGTATAAGGATTTAAAGCAAAATTTCTGGTGGAGGAATATGAAGAAGGACGTAGAAGAGTACGTTTTGAAGTGTTTGACGTGTCAGCAGGTTAAGATTGAACATCAGCGACCTGCCGGAATGTTAAAGCCGCTTCCGATCCCTGAATGGAAGTGGGAGGACATCTCGATGGATTTCATCACCAGTATGCCAAGGACTAGAACGGGAATGAACATGATTTGGGTTGTAGTTGATCGAATAACCAAGTCGGCTCATTTCCTAGGGATTAAAGATACATGGGGACCCGAGAGATTGGCGCGAGTATTTATTGAGGAGATAGTCAGATTGCATGGGACGCCGAAAACCATTATTTCGGATAGAGATGGTCGTTTCGTGTCACACTTCTGGAAAGCAGTTCACAGGGCTTTGGGGACTGAGCTCAATTTTAGCACGACTTATCATCCCCAAACGGACGGTCAGTCCGAAAGGACTATTCAAACAGTAGAAGACATGCTTAGAGCTTGTGCATTAGATTGGTCAACTGATTGGGAAGTTCACTTGCCCTTGATCGAGTTCACCTATAATAATAGTTGGCATGCTTCTATTAAGATGGCACCATTTGAAGCTTTGTACGGGAGAAGATGCCGATCACCCCTGTGTTGCGATGATTCTTCAGATCTGATCGGGACGGAACCGAAATTGATTATTCAGACTCAAGAGAAGATAGCTTTGATTCGAGAAAGACTGTTGACTGCCCAGAGTCGACAGAAGTCTTATGCAGACGTACGTCGTCGTCCTCTAGAGTTCGACGCTGGGGACCATGTACTATTGAAGGTGTCTCCTACTCGAGGGATTTTCCGTTTTGGGAGGAGAGGCAAGCTTAGTCCTAGATATATCGGACCATTCGAGATACACGAGAGGGTTGGAGATTTAGCATACAGGTTGGCCTTACCGCCATCGCTGAGTCACGTTCACAATGTGTTTCACGTATCCCAACTTCGGAAGTATGTACCGGACCCCAGTCACGTCATTGATTTCGACGAGATCGAGATAGCTAATGATGGCACCTTCGAAGAGAGACCAATAAAGATACTTGAGAGTCGGATCAAACAATTGAGGAATAAACCAATACACTTAGTTAAAGTACAATGGTCACGACACGGAGTCGAAGAGGCCACTTGGGAAATGGAGGACAGTATGAAGACTAGATATCCGGAGTTGTTTTCATCTTAAGTTTCGGGACGAAACTTCTTTTTAGGGAGGAAGGATGTAATACCCGAGATTTCTGATATGTATTTGGAACTTGTGATATTGTAATTATTGTACTTTTGTCTGAGTATTATTCTCCGTATTTCATAATCCGATGTTGTCGAGCGTATGATTTCGTGCGTGTGATTTAAAGATTGTAATTCTGCGCATGTAGCGCACGCTATCAGCTATGTGTAGCGTACGCTAACATGGATTCATAGCGCACGCTACAAAGGAACATTAGCGCAAGCTATGCGTGGTCAATTTGATTGGGACGTGTGGTAGGTGAGATCTGGCCGGGGGACCCTTGTCGGATTGTGTCGGGATGAACCTGGACGGCTTTCGGAAAAAGCCGAGTCAACGCCTTAGCGCACGCCTGAGGCATGTGCTTAGCGCGCGCTACGTGCCGAGTACGATTAAGTCGGTGAGCCGTTAGCGCATGCTACGAAAGGTGGACTAGCGCGCGCTAATAGCCATTTCTTATAAATAGACAAAGATCCTATTCGTAATTTCAGTTCTTTCTTCTCCCATACCCGAATTCTTACACTTAGAGCATAACTTCCTACATCCTAAACACCTCATATCAACATCCTAGCTCGTGATTGAAGATTGTAGATCATTGAGGATTGGTGTTCGAGCCTTCGACGTTGGGTTGCTTTGATTTTCTCCTTGTTCAACACTACTTTGAGGTAGGTGATTCTTCACCAAAGTTAGTAGTGTTCTAAAGGACGATTTGAGCATGTTTGTATAGTCAGTTACTTCGTTCTATATCAATCATCATGTGTTAGAAGAATATTTTGGACGTATCGGCACTTTTTATCGTATGAACCCTTGAACCTTTTTAGTATGTGGACTCCTAAGCATTTTCAAACCGATTTGTGATCAGTAAACGGATATTACCTAGATTTTTACGTTCTACTCATTGGAATCATGCGTTTTGGAACGTAGGACGAACGGAACTTAGAATATTTTCTTGAAGATCTAAGATGAATTATGGTGTTGAGATGATTATCCGTATCTTTGTATCTCATAGTCATTTAGTACGTATAGAACTTCCACAAACCTTATTAGCATGATATGCTCGGGAAAGACTTGTATTATCACTATAGAATTCATGAGTTCATCACCATTAGCTCTAGTTTTCTGTCAGTAGTAATCTGCCATGCACGGTTAGCGCACGCTAACATACGTTAGTTAACGTGCGCTATCAGGGATATGTTAACGCACGCTACGCTTGGTACGTAACGTACGTTATGATATCAGCCGAGTCAGTCGGCTGATCAGAGAACTGTCGGTCGATGGCTAGCGTACGCTAGGCTTATACGATAGCGTACGCTAACAGGCAGGCTTAGCGCACGCTACATAGAGTGCGTAGCGTACGCTAAGTAGTTCAAGCAGATTGTTTATTTTGAGCTTTTGGGCCGTAGGCCGAATTGTTAGGCCATCGTTCGACTTGAGATGATTTGTATATCATTCCTTTTGTTAAGGTTCGAGCTTGTTACGTTGATCGAAGGAGGCGGCCTTCGAGTGTGTTGAGATCATTGAAGTGTTTCGTTCTTGCCATCTTCGAGGCAAGTATCGTAATATGTTAATATTGGTATTTTGAGCTTGCGTGTGATTATTCATGTTGTTGAACATGAGATTTATTTCGTTGAATTGTCATGATATTCGTTGTCTAGTGTTTGTATGTTCATGTTGATGAACATAATGATTTGGCATATGTGTATGCATGAGTTGTGTTTATGTACGTTGTACGATCTATGCTGAGGGCGCTAGATCGGATGTCCACCTCGTGTTGGTCCGACGGGATCATCTTGGGATCTAGGCTGAGGGCGCTGGATCATTGGACGGGTTATTTCCACCTCGTGTTGGTCCGACGGGATCATCTTGGGATCTATGCTGAGGGCGCTGGATCAATGGAATACCCTTGCTGTGTTAATGGAATCATGTGGATTCGCATTGTCGGATTCCGGTAGCGGAAGTCCGTGTGGTGTATCATGTTATGTATTGTTGATGCATATTTGATTTGTTTAAATGATACTTGTACTAGCATCGTTTTGCTAACCCCTTCGGGGGTGGACATTTGTTTTGATGTTCAGGTAGCCGAGGAGCAGGGAAACACCACGACCGACGTGACGACGAAGGGGTACAGTGAGGTTTGGTGTTGGTGGTGATTTGGTTTCTTGTTTTGATTTCAAAACTCGAGTACACGTGTCGTATTAATATCATTTCGATATGGTTGTATTAATTACTCGTTGAACCAGTTGTACGGTTTTGCAAACTTGAATTTCCGCAGCATTATTGTCTTATATTTACATTTCTTTTAAAATCAGCCTTGTAAATCCTTACTTAAAGGGTTTACGGCGCTGTAATTATTCCGAATATCTCGGGGTGTTACGAATATGGTATCGAGCTAAGATTTATGGATATCTTGGCAATGGGTTTTAAGTTGGGTCTGTTTACGTTATTGATTTACGAGTCGTTCGTAACATCACTGTTCAGCCAAAAGTCGTCATGTGGACCATGGTTGTAAGTCTCCTAAATCTCTTATACTACCGTTTTACTTAATTACTGTTTTGTGAGTATTGACGGGTTTTATTTTGAAAACTTTGTCCCGGATATTGAGGAATTATGTTTACAGTATGTTGAGAGGAGGACGTGGACGCGGACGCGGTCGTGGACGCGGACGGGGTAACATGAGACAGGAGGATTCCGCAACTACCCCGGAATTATCAGCTAGTCGAACTGATTCCCATTCTGGAGGGCAGCAAGGATCAGCGAATGGCGATGCAAATCCTAACATGCCGAGAGTGCTTCAACAGGTGGTGGCGCAGATAAACCAGTTCGCCCAAGTAGTCGACCGCATGCAGACGGTGATGGAACAGCAGCACCACGAGGGTAACCGGGGAGACAGATGGCTTGCTGAGGTGGTCAAATTGCACCCGCCAAAATTTGACGGATCTGCTGAGGCAATTACTTGGGATCACTGGCTCAAGGAGTTGGAGAAGATATTCGCGGGTCTTAACTGTCCCGAGGACCGTAAGGTTCCCATTGCCCAGTATTTTCTGACTGGGGAAGCCTTTGATTGGTGGGAAGCTATCCGACCCGAGAATCATAATGCGGACTGGACGGAATTCAAATTAATGATGGAAGCACAGTATTGTCCTCGTCCAGTTAGAGAGGCAAAGATCCGAGAGTTTTTCTCACCACAGAGTTTGGAAGCATCTGTGACAGATGTAATCAAAACTTTTAATCATCAGCTGACTTGTGTGCGACACTTGGTCAGAACGGAGGCGGAAAAGATTTTTCATTTCGATATGCGGATGAAGCCGGAGATTCAGCAGTACATGTCCGGATTCGAGTGTAGTACGTTGCGACAATATCAAGACAAAGCGCTGGCCTACGACATGAAAGAGGTGGCGGTGGAGAAATCAGTGGAGGCGAAGAAGCAGAAGATGACCGGCAGCTTTTCAGAAAACAAGAGTGGTGGGCCCCGCAAGGGCCAGGCTTCCTTTTATTCGGCTAGGAAACCTCCACATCCTTCTAGAGGTGGGAAGAAGTTCCGGACTACATCAGCGGTTTCGGACGCATCAAAGAAATGCTACAATTGTGGTCGAAGGTGGCATATTCGACGTGATTGCCCGCGTCTTCTATGACTTGTTACGATTGTGGACAAGAAGGGCACCGTGCGGCCTTCTCGTGGAGTTGCTACTAGATATTTTGGTACTGCACTCCCAGCTGGGCCCAAGGAGACAAGCGTGAACCAGATGCAGCAGAGTGGATTTCAGCAGTAGAACGTTGGGAAGAGAGAGACATCCAGTGCTGGGTCCGCTCCTCCGCGCTTGTACGAGATGAGGAAATCTGATGATCAGAACACTGCTGTTTCATCAGGTACAATTCAGATCCTTTTGCAACCAGTTAGTGTTTTATTCGATTCCGGAGCTACACATTCTTTCATATCATTGAACTGTGTAAATCATTTAAAAATCTCGTGCTTATTTGATTGTGAACCATATGTTGTGGGTTTGCCGAGTGGAGAGAGAATTGTGGGAACCCTAGAGGCTAGAAATTTTCCAGTATCTATAGGATGAAAAGATTGGCCATCGAATCTTATTGTAGTTGACATCTACGGTGATGATTTAATTCTCGGAGACGATTGGCTCAACCGTTATGGAGCTATTCTGAATTACCGAGAGAGAGTCATTTCTATAATTGCTGATGACGGATCTGAACACTTATTCCGAGGATGGAGACCAGGAAGCTCGGGAAAATTGATCAAAGCGATGAAAGCAGTGAAATTACTGAAGCAAGGATGTCATGGACTTTGGTGCTACGCCATGAGGAAAGAGGAAGGAGTAGAGCTCTCGTCTATTTCAGTTGTGAATGAGTTCTCAGATGTATTTCCGGACGAACTACCTGGGTTACCTCCGCAGAGAGAAGTGGAGTTCACTATCGAATTAGAGCCTGGAGCAGTTCCTATTTTCAGAGCACCATACCGCATGGCGCCAACTGAGATGTATGAACTCAAGAAGCAACTGGAGGAATTGTTACAGAAGGGCTATATTCAACCTAGCGTTTCTCCTTGGGGAGCACCCGTTCTCTTTGTCCGGAAGAAAGACGGATCCCTCCGACTGTGTATTGATTACAGGGAGCTCAATAAGATGACGATCAAGATTAAGTATCCTATACCTAGGATCGAAGACTTGTTTGATCAACTGCAAGGGGCAAGGGTATTCTCGAAGATTGACTTGCGATCAGGATACCATCAGTTGAGGATTAAGGAATCGGATATACCAAAGTCTGCTTTCAGGTCCCGGTACGGGCATTATGAATTCGTAGTGATGACGTTTGGACTTACCAATGCTCCTGCGGTGTTCATGCAATTGATGAATCGGGTATTCTTGGAATACTTGGATAAATTTGTGGTCGTCTTCATTGATGACATCTTGATATATTCGAGGGACGCAGAGGAGCATGCCAAACATTTGCGTGTGGTTTTGAGCACCTTAAGGAAGGAACAGCTGTATGCAAAGCTTTCTGAATGCGAGTTCTGGCTCAGGGAGGTAACTTTCCTCGGGCATGTGATATCAATTGACAGAGTTCAGGTGGACCCGAAGAAGGTCGAAGCAATCTTGGAATGGGAAGCCCCTAATAACGTGAAAGAAGTCTGGAGTTTCTTAGGACTTGCTGGATATTATCGCTGCTTTGTAGAGGGATTTTCCAAAATTGCTCGTCCGCTCACTCAGCTGTTACAGAAAACTCGAAAGTTTAAGTGGGATGAGAAATGCCAGGCTGATTTTGATGAGCTTAAGAAGAGACTGACGACAGCACCTATTTTAGCATTGCCAGATGGAACTGATGGATTCATGGTTTACAGCGACGCTTCAAATAAGGGTCTGGGGTGTGTGTTGATGCAAAAGGATAAGGTAATTGCCTATGCTTCTCGGCAGTTGAAACCGTACGGAGTAAATTACCCGACTCATGATCTGGAGTTAGCAGCTGTAGTCTTTGCCTTGAAAATTTGGAGACACTATTTGTACGGCACTCATTGTCAGATCTTTACCGATCATAAGAGCCTCAAGTACATTTTCAGTCAGAAAGAATTAAACATGAGGCAGAGAAGGTGGCTGGAATTGATCAAGGATTACGACTTGGAGATTCTCTATCATCCGGGGAAAGCAAACGTAGTAGCCGATGCATTGAGCCGTAAACCTATTTCTCTTCGAGTGTTGGAAGCACTTACATCCCAAACCAGTATTCAACGGGAACTGATCCGTGAGGGGATTGAAGTATGGGCACCAGGAATCCAAGGGCAACTTTATGTGATGGAACTGACTTCATCACTAGTCTAGGAGATCAAGTCTAAACAGTTGAACGATTCTCTGATCCTTCGACTATGTGACGAAGTAAAGAAAGAAAAAGCCCCAGGATTCGTGTTACAAGACGATGGAGTTCTGAGATTTCAGAGTCGACTTTGCGTTCCCGATGATGATGATTTGAGACGGACTATTCTGAAGGAAGCTCACAGCACGCCCTATTCTATTCACCCGGGCAGCAGTAAGATGTATAAGGATTTAAAGCAAAATTTCTGGTGGAGGAATATGAAGAAGGACGTAGAAGAGTACGTTTCGAAGTGTTTGACGTGTCAGCAGGTTAAGATTGAACATCAGCGACCTGCCGGAATGTTAAAGCCGCTTCCGATCCCTGAATGGAAGTGGGAGGACATCTCGATGGATTTCATCACCAGTATGCCAAGGACTAGAACGAGAATGAACATGATTTGGGTTGTAGTTGATCGAATAACCAAGTCGGCTCATTTCCTAGGGATTAAAGATACATGGGGACCCGAGAGATTGGCGCGAGTATTTATTGAGGAGATAGTCAGATTGCATGGGACGCCGAAAACCATTATTTCGGATAGAGATGGTCGTTTCGTGTCACACTTCTGGAAAGCAGTTCACAGGGCTTTGGGGACTGAGCTCAATTTTAGCACGACTTATCATCCCCAAACGGACGGTCAGTCCGAAAGGACTATTCAAACAGTAGAAGACATGCTTAGAGCTTGTGCATTAGATTGGTCAACTGATTGGGAAGTTCACTTGCCCTTGATCGAGTTCACCTATAATAATAGTTGGCATGCTTCTATTAAGATGGCACCATTTGAAGCTTTGTACGGGAGAAGATGCCGATCACCCCTGTGTTGCGATGATTCTTCGGATCTGATCGGGACGGAACCGGAATTGATTATTCAGACTCAAGAGAAGATAGCTTTGATTCGAGAAAGACTGCTGATCGCCTGCAGTCGACGTAAGTCTTATGCAGACGTACGCGTCGTCGTCCTCTAGAGTTCGACCCTGGGACCATGTACTATTGAAGGTGTCTCCTACTCGAGGGATTTTCCGTTTTGGGAGGAGAGGCAAGCTTAGTCCTAGATATATCGGACCATTCGAGATCCACGAGAGGGTTGGAGATTTAGCATACAGGTTGGCCTTACCGCCATCGCTGAGTCACGTTCACAATGTGTTTCACGTATCCCAACTTCGAAGTATGTACCGGACCCGATCACGTCATTGATTTCGACGAGATCGAGATAGCTAATGATGGCACCTTCAAGAGAGACCAATAAAGATACTTGAGAGTCGGATCAAACAATTGAGGAATAAACCAATACACTTAGTTAAAGTACAATGGTCACGACACGAGTCGAAGAGGCCACTTGGGAAATGGAGGACAAGATGAAGACTAGATATCCTGAGTTGTTTTCATCTTAAGTTTCGGACGAAACTTCTTTTAGGGAGGAAGGATGTAATACCCGAGATTTCGATATGTATTTGGAACTTGTGATATTGTAATTATTGTACTTTTGTCTCGAGTATTATTCTCCGTATTTCATAATCCGATGTTGTCGAGCGTATGATTTCGTGCGTGTGATTTAAAGATTGTAATTGCGCATGTAGCGCACGCTATCACTATGTGTAGCGACGCTAACATGGATTCATAGCGCACGCTACAAAGGAACATTAGCGCAAGCTATGCGTGGTCAATTTGATTGGGACGTGTAGGTGAGATCTCGGCCGGGACCCTTGTCGGATTGTGTCGGGATGAACACAGACGGCTTTCGGAAAAAGCCGAGTCAACGCCTTAGCGCACGCTACAGGCATGTGCTTAGCGCGCGCTACGTGCTGAGTACAGTTAAGTCAGTGAGCCGTTAGCGCATGCTACGAGCAGGGACTAGCGCGCGCTAATAGCCATTTCTTATAAATAGGACAGCATCCTATTCGTAATTTCAGTTCTTTCTTCTCCCATACCCGAATTCTTACACTTAGAGCATAACTTCCTACATCCTAAACACCTCATATCAACATCCTAGCTCGTGATTGAAGATTGTAGATCATTGAGGATTGGTGTTCGAGCCTTCGACGTTGGGTTGCTTTGATTTTCTCCTTGTTCAACACTACTTTGAGGTAGGTGATTCTTCACCAAAGTTAGTAGTGTTCTAAAGGACGATTTGAGCATGTTTGTATAGTCAGTTACTTCGTTTTATATCAATCATCATGTGTTAGAAGAATATTTTCGACGTATCGGCACTTTTTATCGTATGAACCCTTGAACCTTTTTAGTATGTGGACTCCTAAGCATTTTCAAACCGATTTGTGATGAGTAAACGGATATTACCTAGATTTTTACGTTCTACTCATTGGAATCATGCGTTTTGGAACGTAGGACGAACGGAACTTAGAATATTTTCTTGAAGATCTAAGATGAATTATGGTGTTGAGATGATTATCCGTATCTTTGTATCTCATAGTCATTTAGTACGTATAGAACTTCCACAAACCTTATTAGCATGATATGCTCGGGAATGACTTGTATTATCACTATAGAATTCATGAGTTCATCACCATTAGCTCCAGTTTTCTGTCAGTAGTAATCTGCCATGCACGGTTAGCGCACGCTAACATACGTTAGTTAACGTGCGCTATCAGGGATATGTTAACGCACGCTACGCTTGGTACGTAACGTACGTTATGATATCAGCCGAGTCAGTCGGCTGATCAGAGAACTGTCGGTCGATGGCTAGCGTACGCTAGGCTTATACGATAGCGTACGCTAACAGGCAGGCTTAGCGCACGCTACATAGAGTGCGTAGCGTACGCTAAGTAGTTCAGGCAGATTGTTTATTTTGAGCTTTTGGGCCGTAGGGCGAATTGTTAGGCCATAGTTTGACTTGAGATGATTTGTATATCATTCCTTTTGTTAAGGTTCGAGCTTGTTACGTTGATCGAAGGAGGCGGCCTTCGAGTGTGTTGAGATCATTGAAGTGTTTCGTTCTTGCCATCTTCGAGGCAAGTATCGTAATATGTTAATATTGGTATTTTGAGCATGCGTGTGATTATTCATGTTGTTGAACATGAGATTTATTTCGTTGAATTGTCATGATATTCGTTGTCTAGTGTTTGTATGTTCATGTTGATGAACATAATGATTTGGCATATGTGTATGCATGAGTTGTGTTTGTGTACGTTGTACGATATATGCTGAGGGCGCTGGATCGGATGTCCACCTCGTGTTGGTCCGACGGGATCATCTTGGGATCTAGGCTGAGGGCGCTGGATCATTGGACGGGTTATTTCCATCTCGTGTTGGTCCGACGGGATCATCTTGGGATCTATGCTGAGGGCGCTGGATCATTGGAATACCCTTGCTGTGTTAATGGAATCATGTGGATTCGCATTGTCGGATTCCGGTAGCGGAAGTCCGTGTGGTGTATCATGTTATGTATTGTTGATGCATATTTGATTTGTTTAAATGATACTTGTACTGGCATCGTTTTGCTAACCCCTTCAAAGTGGACTTTTGTTTTGATGTTCAGTAGCCGAGGAGCAGGGAAATGCCACAAGATCTGACGTGACGATTTAAGGGGTTCAGTGATGTTTGTTGTTGTTGGTGATTTAGTTTCTTGTTTTGATTTCAGTACTCGAGTACACGTGTCGTATTAATATCATTTCGATATGGTTGTATTAATTACTCGTTGAACCAGTTGTACGGTTTTGTAAACTTGAATTTCCGCAACATTATTGTCTTATATTTACATTTCTTTTAAAATCAGCCTTGTAAAACTTTACTTAAAGGGTTTACGGCGCTGTAATTATTCCGAATATCTCGGGGTGTTACAGTCCTAACACAAGACCTACAAATGCATACTCATATGACAACGTCAATATGCTCAAAAACAATAACAACTATGTATACTCAATGGAAATCCCATGATCCAGCGCCCTCAACATAGATCCCAATATGATCCTACAAGATCAACACGAGGTGGATAACCAACAATATACATATGCACAACAATAACACAATACTGGGTAATCTAACGATCCAGCGCCCTCAGCATAGATCCCCATGATGATCCCGTCGGACCAACGCATGGTGGAAAACTCCGGCCGATCCAGGCCCTCGAGATAGATCCCATGATGATCCCGTCGAACCAACGCATGGTGGACATCCGATCCGAGCGCCAAAGATAGATCCTCATGATCCCATCGGATCATTTACAACATAAACAATACAATCATGCATGCACATATACAACTCAATTTGTTCATCAACATGAACGACATATGAATGAACGACACTATGATGACACAACTAAGACGACTTCATGTTCATCAACATGAATGACAACCTGCATGATCAACATCATTAACACTAAACCGAATCAAACTAAGATACTTGTCCCGAGTCCTTTAGGAGCAATCTCGATGTCAAAACATCACCGGCAATTATCCTCAATGCTCGGCGATCCAAACGTACAATGAACTATAGATACTCATATCCTCGTCTTTACCATAATGTACCCTCGATACCCGAACATACCAATAACTTAGATAAAGCATATACATTATGATTTACCTCCCAGAATCGAAAGAACGATATGCGATCCGACTACCCAGAGTTCACAATAATAATCATCGCTATATGCATTATAAACGAAATGAAACTGAAATCATTCATTAAATATTATAACTGAGCAAGTAATAACTTGCCTCGATACCGATACCACGAAGCTGCTACCGAACGCATTGCCTTTGTCTACGAGCTCCTCAGCCCTGATCAAAAGCAATACAATGGACATACTCGAACACGACTGCAACATCCGGTTATAATCACCGATCAATAATATCAACCTATCGAAGAAATCAAATAACACATATCCGATAACAATCAACAACCGACAAAACTAACCAATCGAACTCAACAGTTCAACACAACCTCGAATAAACACAGTCAGAACAAACCAAGTCAAACCATCACGAATTCATAATCAAAACACAAAAAATACTACACTGTCTGCCTACTTAGCGCACGTTAAACGCATAACGTAGCGTGTGCTAAGTTGCTCCCGTTAGCGTGCGCTAGCCAGTAAGCTTAGCGTGCGCTAATGCTGTGCAGTGGCATGCATTTCAAGCATCGTCTAACACTTCCATCATGTCAATGATAAACTCATCTCGATATTAAGGATTTCATAACAATTATGACATACAATTCAATAGTTCTTCAAGGACACGAATTATCCGAATTCACGTTCATGATCCATAAAATGACAAAATCCGATGTGTTTTAACATCTAAAAATCCTTATTCATCATGTTCTTCGACATACAATTCATATAACTCCAAGAATCACAATAGCACCACCATAATCGTTACCATACGAAGAAACCAACGACAAAACATCAAAAATCCGAATTGAAGAAGGGAATTACATCAACATATCTCTTGAATTCCATCCAAAACCATACGAAACATATCAATACTCATATATTGATAACAACACTAACTTAGTACGGTAATCCAACTCGTTATCATGCTCATCACTCGAATATATGATAAACATCGACTCAAGAACATCAATAATCAATCCAAACGACATCCAAAATTGAAGAACTATTACCTTGTATAGACGAACCATGAAGGAGAACAATCAACTTCATTCCATGAATCATCAATAATTTCAAGAACAAGACTTTAATCCATGTTCCTCAGCTTAATCTTTGTTAAAGATTATTATCTCTCAGTGTTTGGGACCTCAAACTTCTCTCTAAAAACTCTCTCTCTCTCGGTTGCAAGGAAGGAATGGACGAAATGCTTCATAACACCCTTCTGTCCCTTTTTATAAAGTATATTACTAACGTGCGCTAAACCATATGTTTAGCGTGCGCAACAGCCTTATCGTGCGCTAACTGACTTTGTTAGCGTGCGCTATCGCAGTCCAGAGGCTACTGTCTGGCTTCGTACATGTGCTTACGTACGTAATGCCCATGCATTAGCGTACGTAACTTACACTATCTAGCGTACGCAAGTCCTTACATTTAGCGTGCGCTAATACCAGTTGACTTGCTACAGTCTACACCTACCACGAAGATGCTCGTGACCCCACATGCCGAAATCAACCAATAAAGCCAAGATTCCCTGTTGACCGATATACAATTAGCGTGCGCTAATCAACATGCATTAGTGTGCGCTAACACTACATTACAACATCCGTTGACTTATCAGAACGTTCGCCGAAAGTGGCCTGGTCCACGGGTAGATTCCTTACGATCGGACTGCATTAGTGTGCGTTATCTTATATCCGTAGCGTGCGCTAAACCTGCACGATAGCGTGCGCTACTCATGATTATTAGCGTGCGCTAATAATGTTACACTTAGCCATTTTCAGCTATTCTTGTCCAACGTCTCGACATACCAAAAATGAACATAAGACACACTGAACACAAACACTGAATCCAATAATATTCTTATACGATATACTCTATATCGAAAGTACGATAACCTGATACACGATATCCTCAAATGCAACTATCGACCAGATACGACAATTATACCGATACTGACATCTCAGTCCTTTATTTGTTTTATCCCTACTGTACAGATTCCATGATGTACAATATAACTCGGATAAAATAATATCAAACAACAGTAGTAGAAATTCGGGATATTACATGAACACCAAAGACCATCAGGGTTGCTACAGCCGCTTGAGATTCCCGAATGGAAATGGGAACTAATCACAATGGACTTCGTGATGGATCTACCAAAAACCAGTGGAGGATATAACACAATCTGGGTAGTCATGGATAGACTTACAAAGTCAGCTCACTTCCTACCCGTAAGAAAGAATGATAGTCTACAGAAGCTAGCAAGGACGTATATTTGATAAATCGTTAGATTACATGGAGTACCTGTAGACATTGTGTCAGACTGTGACCCCAGATTTGTCTCTAGATTCTGGAAGAGCCTTCATCAAGAACTTGGGACGGCATTAAGTTTTAGTACTGCAGCACACCCTCAGATGGACGGACAATCCGAGCGAACGATACAAGTCCTTTAGGATATGTTGCGGGTATGTGCACTGGATTTTCAAAAGAGTTGGAGTCACCACGTATCCTTAGCTGAGTTTGCTTACAACAACAGCTATCAGGCAACTATCGGGATGGCTCCATATGAAGCATTATACGGAAGAAAGTTCTGATCACGAATACATTGAGAGATTGACGACCGATGGACACCAAGGACTGAGCAGAACCGAAACCCGATACAAAAAGTTGATCTAGTAGAAGATGCCATGGATAAAGTTCGAATCATTTGGGAGCGAATTCGCACTGCTCAGAGCCGACAGACGAGTTATGCAGACCAGAGGAGAAGAGATTTAGAATTCGACACGGGCGACAAAGTATTCCTTCGTTTATCACCACGTAAGGGATTGATCAACCTGAAGAAGGGAGGGAAGCTTAGCCCTAGATATGTCAGACCTTTCACAATCCTAGAACGAATTGGAAAATTAGCAAATCGTCTCGATCTACCAACCGATCTTGCCGGAATGCACGACGTATTTCATGTCTCAAGATTGAAGAAATATCATCCAGATCCTGAACATGTCATCACGTATGACATACCGCCAATCAAGGAAGATTTAACTTATATCGAGAATCCGATTAGGATCGTGGATCAATAAGTGCGCGAACTAAGAGACAAGAAGATACCATTTGTCAAGGTCGTCTAAACAAATCACAGTAGAGAGGAAGACGCTACATGGGAAGCTGAAGAAGAAATGAAGAAATCATATCCCGAGTTGTTTGAGAAGGAATTTGGGGACCAAACTCTTCTAAGGAGGGGAGGATGTAGAACCCCCTAAATTCGACAGCTCAGTACATGTACGGTTTATTATATCGTGATATAATTTTAATAACATTTGTTATAATATGATATAACTACATCTAGTTTTATTTTATTTTACTTGATTATTTCATAAATAATAAATTAATTGAAAGTTAAAGTAGAATATTGATTCACCTAATTGGGCTATGTGTACCAACATTTACTAATATAAAATCACTAATGGACTCAACCCCAACCTAATAAAATTCCTAAGTCTTGAAATTATAGTGAAGGCCCAACCCAACTTAATAAAATCATAAGACTTGAAGTTGCAAATTAAAGCCCAACCAATTAATTAAATCATTTACAACTATAATTATACTCTTAAATTAACAAAAAATATAATAATAACATACACACACACATGTTGGACGGCCACATGGGAGGGAAGAAGTGTGTCTCTAGACCCTTCATTGCATGAAAGATAACTTGACACATGTAAAGACCTCTACCATTATTCTTCCCTTTTCCCATGCCTTGACCACCTTTTTTTAACATTTAAAATATACACCACCCTTACATTTCAATACAAAGCAAAATCTGAAAATTGAGAGACTAGAGAGAGAGAGAGAGGGCCGAGCCAAGAAGAAGAGAAAAAGGAGGAAGGGAAAAATTCAACAAGAGAATAGATAATCTCATTTCTTATACTTCAATATATTAGTTATCATCCAAATTTCCCTAATCTAACTCAAATATTTAAACATGCAAATATAAAGGAATACGAAGCACCAGTATAAAAAAGAACGCATACAGGTTGAGAATGGATCTCAAGTGTACCTACGATCATGCTGGCGTCGGGTTCGTCGGCTTTCTTCATCTCGTAGATTCTGGGTTTTGCTGCCCCAGTACCAGATGTACCAAATTGATTTCCTCGACCTACTCCCTTATTTGCCCCGATAGTCTGTGGGAAACGGACGGAGGTGCACGGTCCTGGACTGATGATTGAACTAGCGCATATGAAGCCGCTAGAGTACGTCCTGGTCCACTCCCTAAAAAACGAGCACAATGCCCAGAAATCCCATAAGTAAGGCTACGACAGCCGGCTTCGGGCATTTGGTACGGATGTGTCCCTGCTCTCCACTGTTAAAACACACAACAGACGAGCTGGCTGTAACACCCCCAATCCGCTCAGGGATATTACACGCCGTAAACCCTCTCCTCGAGGATCTACCAGGCTGATAACTAAAATCAAACACCTAAACATCGCCTTTGAGGCTAAAATGACCCAGTAGACCGACTTGGTCTTTCAATAATAACGTTCAACTCAATTCCAAACACATACCCACGCAGGGGTCAAAATACAATAAACTCCCGTACAACGGGGAAAAGATACTGCAGCGGAAAAGAAAATACAACTAGACCAATACGACATCAATGGATCCTCGTGTTATTAGTATCGTTCATCTTTCATCATCCTTCGTGCCGACCCTGTGCTATGCTCCAAAATCTGAATGCAAAAATAGACATCCACCACCCGAATACTCGGGGGTTAGCAAAACTCCACTGTTTTGCTAGTGCAAGTACAAGTGCAAAAATACGAGCCATACAATTCACATTTCACGAATAACAGTAACCAGGAATCCTTAAAAACCCAATGTAACGAATAGTACTTCCCGAGGCATGAGTTTGGTAAATATTTCTCAAAACCGAAAGATCACAATTAAAAGGGAAACCATTTATAAAATAGTTTCAAAGATGCCATCGAGAGTTTTAATAGAAAACAATTTAGGATTATCAAATCCTACTCATCCCAAAATCAACAGGGTCCTCGACCAATAGGCGGAAAACAATTTGCAAGAAAACCATTCAATCAATACAAGCGAGTCTTCACAAATATTTCCCACGGGGTTCTCGACCCAATCCAAATAATATCAACACAGTATAATCAAGGACACAGCCTTTCGTTCGCCTAAAAGCTGCTCAAGACCCCTGATTAATTAACCCTCGGAGATCTCGTCAAATGTCCTTGGTTAATTAACCCTGATACCAACATTTTTAAACAAGTTGAAACACACTTACAGAAAACATAACTCACGGTATATATCGAGACCAGCATTTGAAAAGAGTTGAAAGAATTTTGAAATACGATAATCATTCGGTAACGGGGTCTTAGCTATCACTCAAATATCCGTAACCAATAAGCCTGCCAGGCGCCCATCGCGCACTGCACCGGCGTTCACTCCACTATGTCGGCCGCTCCTTGAACATGTTACTGCGCCGGCGATCACTCCCGCAAGAGACGCCCCTTGACACACGCATTATGTAACACCGGCGTTCACCACCCATATGGAGCCGCATATTGCAGCGTACACCAGGCCGGAGTACACGCCCCGCCCTCAGAGGCTCCCGGATATGACGTCTCTCACAACAAGTATCCACATTGTCACAAACATCAAGTACACAGTCATTGTCGTAACAATTATCAAATCAATACACCAATTCACAATATTCATCCGTCAGTCCACGACCACATGAATAAATAACAACACACACGTCAACCATAACGCAACGGAAAGAAGCAATATACGTACACACGCATTATCAAGCGCAACATCAACACAAAATATATCTAGAGGATTCACGTAGTCACTTACAACCTACGAAATTTACAAAACACACGCGTTTTGAAAGTGAGCCTCTAACAAGGCTAGCCGAATCTTTTGAAAACTCATTTCAAACAAATAAACAGACACACCAAGATGATCACTAATTATTATATCCACAAAACAAGAATAGTATGGACAAGGTAATTGCCTCGATAATCGATGCCGGACACTCCCACAATCACGGATCAGTCAGGACACCTCGAACACCTACGATTCTCCGGCGAAGACAACGAATACACCCACGATCGAAAAGCTTGAAGAAAACGACGAACGGAAGGGTTCCGACTCGAATTCTTTGCGAGAAATCTGACCCTAGCATCATACCATCAATAAATTAACGAACGAACGAGGAAGAATAATCGTAGAACGCTCGAATCCTCTTTGCGACATTTTATCGAACACCTTCAAGGCGTCGATAAGATACTCAATAAAACGACGAATCCTCGACGATTCAACCGAGGAACAACAAGGAATTCGACATAATATTGTTTAATAATCATAAATACATCACTATTCTGAGTTAAAACGAATTAAACGGACAAATCGAACAAAAACCCCAAAACTAGATTTTAAGAAAACTTGCCTTGATTCGCTGGATTGAAGGATGTTACGTGATGATCAATTGATGTTATGAACTCCAAAACTTCGTGGATTCATAGTATAACAACATGTCTTCGACTTCCCAAAGACTCCAGCCTCGGACAGGAAGGATAGGAAATGAAATGAGTGAAAAAACGACTGCTCGGCCATATTTATAGGCTGCACGGACACGGCGCAGCAAACGGCCCAGCATAGCCGTGTGTCTCGGCCGTGTCTCGGCAGCTGCGCCCCTGGCCGACCCGGCGCAGACACGGCGCCACAGGCTGCCAGGCCGTGTTGCATGTGCAGGCAGGCCCCTCCAGACAGACCGAAAATTACGTCCGAACGACCCCGAAACCCGAACCTGAATACGAATCGAAGTTACGGTTACGAAGTACTCGCAAAGACGAATCTAAGAGCTAATAGAACACACGATTCCGACCACCCGAAGGCTCGGAATTCGACAACGGAAGTAATTACCCAAAACTTTGGGAAATTACGAAAATGGCCCAAAACGTCCGAAAATCACGATACGCGATCGAAACACCAAACCAAAGCTCGCAACATGAATAATAACATTAAATGAACTTACGAGAAACTCGAAACAACAGTTTCGGAGGAGATTCGCAATAATCGAACTCAAATACGGAAAAGTCGCTAAAAAGCTCGGAACTCAACAAAACGATACCGAAACGAACTCGGATGACAAAAAGTGCAGAATTAATCATTCTCGAAATGACGAAACGGTCATGAGAGAGTCGTCAAAACGGACTCCGGCCGAAAAAGAAATTTACCGAAAATCGAAAATTGCGGATATTACATTCTACCCTCCTTAAAAGAAGTTTCGTCCCGAAACTTAAAACAAGTAGGGAGAAGCAATATCCTGCCAGAAAAACTCAACGAGATACGCAAGAAATGCGTAACTAACGCCCAACGGCAAAATGTTACAAACAACGTGTTGTTACCCAAAATATTATCCGAAGATAGTATTGCTGGAATGATCGAGTAACCAACAAGTGCGGGAGCACGTCCGTGAGAAATTAAATGACACAAGATTTGCCGGGGTTGTTAATCCCGGGCTTGAATGCTCTCGCGAGATTTTATTAATAAGTATACTGTTGAGTACAAATATTAATGTTAGAATCTATCACAAAGAGTGTAAAGATTTCTAGTTTTCTAAGCTGTGGAGCGTATAGAATGCTGGAAGAATCAGATATGGAGTTCTGTGAATTCTTGCTATGAATGTTATGTGTATGAGAATGTCTTCCTCTTTTCTCTCTCTTGTTTGCTGTATTTTCGAAGCCCTTATTCTGTGTTATGGACCTTCTATTTATAGCAGACCAAGTTCCTGGGGGCCCCCCTGCGATCGCAGGCGATCGTCATTATTTATATTATAATAAGACGGCCGATCGTCTCGTCGCGTGGGGCTTTTCCCTTAAAGTCTGCGGTTATTACTGACAGCCGGCTGTACGGTCTGATGGGGAACTCGCATGCGTCCTGAGCCGCTGTCACCCACCTTTTCGGCGGTACTGTTGGTAGGTGAGGTAGGTGACAGACTGTGAGCACAGGTCTTGTCTCTCAGCACCTTTCGCAGGTCTGCGGCCCTGTTGGTAGGTGAAGTAGGTGACAGGCTGTGGGCACCGATCTTGTCTGTCAGTACCTTTTGAGATCTGCACGCGGGTCCGAGCCCGAGATTTGGGCTTTGATGACTTTTGACGGATGTTGGATTAATACGTGGCACGAGACGATCGCCAATCAACAAAAGACGATCGCCAATCAACAAAAGGTGATCGCCGTGGGTGCCGAGTTCAGGGTGTTTGCCCCGAGCATATCTCTTGTGGTAGACTCCCCGACTGCTATGACGATCGCCTTCGAGGCGTGTTTAAATGCCGCACAACAATTGCCCCCCAGCTCGGCTCGATGTTGAAAACACGGGGTGAGGTGGCACTTTTGGCGATCGCCAATGTTTTAGACGACCGGGCGATCTGATTTCAAATTTGGACGATCTCCTTTTGCGCTGGGAGCGGCGGGAAAAGAAAAGCGGGCTCTCGAAATAATGCAAGGACACGCGTCGCGTTTCTATTGAGGGAGCCCGACGGTTCGTCAGATTTTGTCGATTGGCGTGCCCTCAAAAAGACGCGTACGCGGGACTCGAGGGCCGCATTTATTGCGTTCCCCAATTGTCGGTTGCATCCCAGCCCTCGGACTTTCGCCTATTTGCACAGAGACCCCCGCCTCCATCTATAAAAGGGGCTAGGGCTACTCCATTTTCATCTTTTACGCGTCCTTGCCTTCCCGCCAAGCTCGCAAAAATTTCCGAAGCTTGTTGTGCCGACCGTCTTCCTTTCTTTAGGTAAGAAACCCAATTTTTCTTTCTCCCTTAACTTTTGAGAATATGTCGGGAGGATCTAAGGTCTTCGAGGCCGGAAGCACTTCTGCCGCCGCGGCTTCACCGGACCGGGAGGGAATTCCTGTGGGAATCCCCATGGAAATAGCCGTAGAGGCTATTCGTGCGGGGATTACACCCGCAGAGCTCGAGGAGCTTTTCAACGAGGCCGTAGTGGCGGGATCTGCGGCGGCGGAGGAGCGAGATGCGTCGCCGGTGGAGGAAGACGAACTGCTGCGTTTATCTTGGGAAAAAGATAACGTCTCCGGCCCCGTCTATACGGCTTTTGCTAAACTTATGGAGGGGATTGCCGGGCCCTGTCCGGAGTTTGATTTCGAGGCTTACTCCGCCGCTCATCCCTACGAACATGTGAAGCGGACGGAGTTTCGGTCTACTGACCCGTTTCAATGGACTCTTGGTCATATTCGGAGTTCGGCGACCTGGAAGGACATGACCCGCTGGAGGGCCAAATACCATATCCACTCTGATGTGTCATTGCACGTGCCCGCCGAGAACGAACGTGCTGACCAGCCTCCCGAGGGTATGGTCGCCATCAACGAAATGACCCTGGCTGTTGGACTGCGGTTTCCCTTGCCGTTCGCCGTCTCGTATCTGCTGATCGCCTGGAATTTGGCGCCTCTTCAGTTGACGCCGAACGCCTGGCTGCAGATCATCAGCACATTGACATTGTTCGGCAGTCACAGGCTGTTTCGCTTGCCTTTTGCGCTGGAGATGAATTATCTTTTTAAGCTGACTGTGTAGAAGGGATCGATCGGCGGTTACCATATCCAAGGTCGCCTGGGTAGGGTGGTCATTGGGGTGCCGAACAAGGCTCGGGGCGACCCGACAAAGTGGTGCTGGGTTGGTGGTGCATGGAGGTCGGCATCGAGCGAATCGCCGGAGGAGGAGTTGGATATCCCCACCAATTTTCGGGAGAGGAATCCAAGTAAGGGTTTCCATTCTCCCTTTATTTGGATACTCCTTGGACTGATCTAATTTATTTCCCTTTTTGCAGGATCCCTTGTTCAATCGATCCACGATCTCCCCTTTGATTTCTCGATCGTCTGGGAGCGGATTCGCGCATTGCCGGATTCCTATAAAGACGTTCAATCAGTCAGCCAAGAATCTCATCGGCTGGGAGCTCGACTGTTTCGCTTCCCTCGCCACTTGAAGGCCCCTGGTATGGCTTTTCATCTACTCTCTTCTGTGTGGCGATCGTCTCCAAGAGGTCGCCATGTCTAAGTAAGTGTCTAACTTGTTTGAGTTTCTTCTTTGGCAGAGACTTATTTTCCCCGTTTCGCCGAGCTACCACAGGAGATCGCCATGTCTAATCCAGGTTTTCTCGGTCGCCTTCATCTGGGTAAGAAAACGAGTCGCGTTGCTGCGACGTCGTCTCGCCCTGCCCCTGTGGTGAGGCCCGTTGCGGTGCCGGTCGCCGAACCGGAATCTCAAGGTGACGAACAACTCCAGCGCAACCGCAAGAGGCGGAGGCCGGAGGCGTCCCTTCCGTCGGCTGAGGTAGATTTAGCTATTCTGGAGCCGCCGATCGCCGCTCCCCCCGTTTCTTCTGTTCCGATGGCGGAGGGGTCTGGTCCCAGTCCATCGGCGTCCAGCTCCAGGTCATCTGCCGGCTACTTGAAAAGGACGGCGATCGTTGACGCCGAGACTTCTCGGGGAAAGCCCTATTTCGGCCGTGATCCAGAGCTGGTCAACAGGTGAGATTGGTTTGAACTTTCCGAGTTAGGCACTCTGAGTGAGGTGTAGGCTAACTCCTTGGTTTCTTTGGTTTGTGCTGCAGGGTTCGTCTCGCCGATCCGGACGTCTCTCCCATGGTGCTGGACTTCTTGTCGAGCAAGGCTCCGCAAGCACCTCTCGACGTCCCATCTTACGTCCAGCAGGCCATTACCTCTCTGCCCAAGGCCTGGACGACCGATCTTGATGCGATCGCTCGTCGTCGATCTGGAGATGCCATGCAGGCGACCCTTGCCCTGGCTCTCCAGACGGCGACGATGGCCGTCCAAGCCACTAGGGATTTTGAGGGGCGACCCTCCACTGCCCGTCTCCATAGCGACCTCGAGGCCACCCGGAACAAAAATATTGAGGCTGCCCACCGGATCCAGTCTATGGAGAAGGAGTTTGAGGAGACGGCCAAAAGGGCTGAGCAGGACGTTGACCGTTTGAAGCTTGAGCTGACCCGCTCTAAGGAGGCCGCCGACCGATCCCATGATAGAGAGAAGGAAACCCGCCAGAAGTACGCGGCGTCGCAGGAGGAGGCGGCCGGACTGAAGGCGATGGTGGATCGGCTCAGCGGTGAGCTGGACGCGGCGAGGAAAGAGCTGGAGAAGGCCCAGGGTGAGACTGCCGCCAAGGTTGTCGAGCTGGCGGAGGCTGAGAAAACGGCCGTGGAGCTGAAGGGCCAACTGAAGGCGATCGAGACCGATCCCTACCAAAGTGTGGCGCTCGCCGGCGAGTTCGCCTATTACTTGGCCTATGCTGACGCTGTTCGAGCCGCTAAAAAGGCAGGGATCGAGATCGGTCCCTTGATGGAGAGCTTCAAAACCTACGCCCTCGCGAATCCTCTGCACCCGGAGTTCTCCTTGCCGATCCTTGACTTAGTCGACTTCGGGATCGACTTGAGTTGGTATGCGGGTAAACTCATTCATCCCGAGGCCGAAACCGGTCCGCAACCCGAGGGTGATGGTCAGCCGGCGGGGCCTTGAGAGACATTTCGTTTTCCTCTGTAACTTTGTACTTTTTGTTTTCCTTTTGTAATGCCTTCAGGCCCCGTAATGTACGAAACTTGCGTTATGAATAAAATGTTCTTCTTTTCCTACGATCGCCTTTGACGTGCAATTTTTACAAGTACGTGTATGGTTGCTTTCGACGTTTTGTTCATCCGATCGATTGTCTGAATGTTGAAAGCATTGATATGTTTTGAATCGGAATTCTTACTTGTAATTTTTGTCGGATGACTCCGATCGTCCTGCGCATGTTTGAGTGAGGCCGATCGTGTGTGGTTCCTTTTGTTCGATCGTATCTGGGATTAGCTCGACCCATCTCTGCCCCCTTGTTTTTGTTTACTTATTGTAAGTAAGGAAACAAAAACTAAGTTGTCCGGCGGGCTATCTTCAGTTTTGTCGGTTCTGAAGATTTATGTATGGTTGGGGTGTTCGATGGACCGACCTCCCTTATCGTGTCTTTGTGTATGAGGGATGTTGTGTATCCCGCGACTCACTTTTTGTGGGGGTCCTCCGTTAGACTACGCCTGCCTTGTGTTAAAACGAAAGGTGAGCGATCTTGGTCTGGAGGAATCCTTGCGCGGGGCGTCGTCGGTTTATTCGACTCCACGCCCGCGGCTTGTCAGCTCTGCTTCCACCTCGGCCCGCCATGAAGATGGCGACCCTCGACGGTGTACGTTGAGACGGGGGTAGTGGCACGTCGCATTGTCCGGGTTCACCAAGTTAGATGATGAACCATTGAGGGAGGGCGATCGTGTCCACTGATTAGTTTTGGAGGGTCCTTCGGCTAAGCCGGCCTCGTATTTAAACGAAGGGCGGGCGATCTAAGCTCGAAGGAACCTTGCATGGGCGAAGCTGTTGGTTCCATCGACCTCCAGTGCCATGGTTGTATTGTTTTCTACCTCGGATTGTCATTCTTGAACGACGATCCTCGGTGATCGCCAGAATAGAAAGGATAGAGAACAATAATATTTCATTATATTCCTTGTACATTTGGTAGTTGAAAATGAATACAAAGTTATCATTGATAGTATTTCTTCAGATGTACAGCGTTCTAGGGATATCGGTCCGGAGTACCGTCAGGGTGTTCCAGCTCGTAGGCTCCCTTAGTTAGCCATTTCGATATTCTGAAGGGGCCTTCCCAACTTGGTCCAAAGACACCTGTGTGGGTTTGGATCTTTTTGAGGACGAGATCTCCCACTTGAAACCGCCTTTCCCTGACCTTCGAATTGAAGAACTTTTCGGATCTCCTTTTGTGGATAGTGTTCTTCATTTCCGAGGTCAGACGACGTTCTTCAAGCATGTCGAGGTCGATCCGCCGGGCCACATCATTATCGATCGTCATCTCTTGCTCGGTTCGATGGCTGAGGACGGCGATCTCCGAGGGAATCACCGCTTCTGTTCCGAAGGCGAGGGCTAATGGGGTTTCGCCCGTTGAATTGCGGGACGTTGTTCGGTAAGACCACAAAACGTCTGGGAGCTCGCTCGCCCATCGTCCTAGCCTGGATTAGAGTCGCACTTTAATTGTGTGTTTGAGGATCTTGTTCACTGCCTCTACCTGCCCGTTCGTCTGAGGGTGATAGGGAGCCGAGAACAACCTTTTGATTCCCCACTTATCACAGAATTACATGACTTCTAAGCCGTCGAACTGCTTTCAATTATCGGAGATGATGGCCTGGGGTAGACCGAACCGGCATATGATGTTTCTCCAGATAAACTTGATCACTTGCTCTTGGCCGATCTTGTTTAGCGGTTCGGCCTCTGCCCATTTGGTGAAATAGTCGACCCCGACGATGGCGAACTTACAGCCTCCTAGAGCCGTCGGTAAGGGACCTATAAGGTCGATGCCCCATTGAGCGAATGGCCATGGGCTGTACATTGAGGTGAGCTGCTCGGGGGAGATTTTAATACCTGGTCCCATTACTTGACATCTATGACACGACCTGGCATAGGCGATCGCATCCTTCTGAAGTGATGGCCAGAAAAAACCTTGCCTGGTTGTCTTATGGATGAGAGCTCGTCCGCCAGCGTGGTTTCCACAGATCCCGTCGTGGATCTCGGCTAAAACGAGTTGTCCTTCCTCCGGTGTAATACACTTGAGGAGGGGAAGGCTGAAAGCTCGCTTGTAAAGACGATCGTCCAATAGGGTGTATCTGGTCGCTCGGAGCTGGAGTTGGCGAGCTTTGATACGGTCGTCAGGGACCGTCCCGTCCTTCAAGTATTTGATGAACGGAGTCATCCAGCTTTCTTCGGCAACGGCAACTGTGGCCACCAGGTTTCTTTCGATTGCCGGCCTTGCTGACTTTGTAATTTGGATATTAGAGAAATCGGCTGCCCCATCCGACGACGCTAGCTTGGATAGGGCATCGGCCTGAGAGTTGTGCTCTCTCGGGACTTGTTCGATTTATACTTCTTCAAATTTCGTGCACATCTCGGCGACCAGCTCTTGGTATTTGATCATCTGTTCGCCACGTGCCTCATATTCTCCTTTGACTTGGTTCACGACCAGGAGGGAGTCCATGAAGATATGGAGGCGACGAACGTCTAGGGCGAGAGCCAGGTCGAGCCCGCCTACCAAGGCTTCGTATTCGGCTTCATTGTTGGTCGCACGAAACCCGAAACGCACGGCATTTGTGAAACTTTGTCCGTTGGGGCTAATGAGGACAATCCCTGCCCCTGATCGCGAGTTGGTCGCCGAACCGTCAACGTACAGCTTCCAGGCAGGACGACCGATATGGGTCGGACTGTGAGGGAATGTTAACTCCACCGCAAAGTCCGCCAGAGCTTGGCCCTTGATCGCCGTGCGAGGAGCGTATGTGATGCCTTATTGGGCGATCTCTAGTGACCATTTGAGGAGTCGCCCGTTGGTGTCCGGTCGATGTAGAACTTTCCTTAGAGGGAGAGTTGTCAAAATCTCCACTTGATGGTCGAAAAAATAGGCTCTCAGCTTACGGACACTCATGACTAGAGCGTAGGCGATCTTCTTCAAAGGTGTATAGCGTGTTTCAGCGTCGTGGAGCGCTTGACTAACATAGTAGATCGTTAAATGGACTGGTCCCTCCGCTCGCACCAAGACCGCACTCAGCGCGACCTCCGAGGCCGCTAGGTAAAGGAATAATTTCTCACCGGAGATCGGCTTTGCCAGGATCTGGGGGATGGATAAATATTCCTTTATTTTGGCGAACGCCATCTGACTCTTCCTCGTCCATGCGAACTTTTTGTTCTTGATGGTTGCGAAGAAAGGCTTGCTTTTATCGCCGAGCCGAGATATGAAGCGGTTGAGGGCGGCCAGACAACCTGTGAGGCGTTGTACCTGCTTGATGTTCCGAGGTTCCTGCATGTCGAGGATCGCCTGTATCTTGGTGGGATTCGCCTCGATCCCCCTCTGGCTGACAATGTGCCCCAGGAATTTCCCGGAGCCCACCCCAAAGTTGCATTTCTTGGGGTTCAGCTTCATGTTGAATTTTTCGAGGATGGCGAACGTCTCGGCGAGATCATTGAGGTGATCTTCCTTCTTGAGGCTTTTGACCACGATGTCGTCGATGTAGACCTCCATGGTCTTGCCGATCTGATTAGCAAACATCCTGTTGACCAGACGTTGGTAGGTCACCCCCGCATTCTTCAAGCCGAACGGCATCCGGACCCAATAGTATATGTCTTTTTCCGTGTGGAAAGATGTGTGTTTTATGTCTTTCTCCGCCATTGGGATTTGATGATATCCGGCGAAGGCATCCATAAACTACATCATTTCGCAGCCTGCAGTACTATCGACCAAGTGATCAATATGAGGCATCGCAAAGTGATCTTTTGGACAAGCCGCGTTGAGGTCGGTGAAGTCGATGCATAACCTCCAGGAACCAGTTGGCTTCTTGACGAGTACCGCGTTGGCGACCCATTGTGGGTCGTCTGTAGCTACCCCGATTAACTTGTTGTCGAGTAACTTTTGGACCTCTATGTCGAGCGCCGCGTATTTTTCGGGGCCGAATTTCCTACGTTTTTGGTGAACAGGCTTCATCGCCGGGTCGATCTTTAGATAGTGGCAAGCGTGCTCGGGACTTATGCCAACCATATCTTGATGCGACCAGGCGAAGACTCCGATGTTCTTACGTAGCAAATTGACCAGATCTCCTTTCAGTGCGAGGTCGATGCTTGCGCCGATCTGTACTTCCCGTTCTGGACGAGCCAGATCTATCGCTATACTCTCCAATTCTTCGATGGGGACGGTCGCTTCTTGCTTGGAACGATTTCCGGACTCGATCCTTGGATCGACGTCGAGACTCGGCTCGAAACCGATTCTTGGCTCGATGTCGTCCGTTAACTGATCCGAGATGGTGTCCTCTGAGTTGGGTTGGTACGATGTGTTTGGTTCGTCGATCTCCATGGGTCGATCGTCGATTGTTTCAACGTTACACAGATCGGGGGAAGTATTGAAAACAGTAACGACATAGGAGTAATTTAAACATCTTTTTGCCATTAGCTGATCCCCCTTTACAGTACCGACCGTCCCATCGGCAGTGGGGAATTTGATACAATAAAAGAAGGACGAAGCGACCGCCTCAAAGGTTTCTAATAATGGGCGACCTAGGAACCCATTATAGATGCTGGGTCTATCTATGATTACAAAATTTAGGTTCCTAGTAATCCTGACCTTGGGATCGTAAAAGCATATCAGCTCGACGGAGAGCTTGATCCTCCCGTAGGCTTGGACAGTGCTGTCGCTGAATCCTTGGAGCACGGTGTCGAATGGCTTGATGAATTTGGTTAAGTTTCCGAGCTGGTCCAGAGCTGTTTTGAATATGATATTGCAGAATCTCCCATTGTCAACCAGCACGCGGTCGACCGCCTTCCCAAGGATACAGGCAGAGATCACCAATGCATCCTCTTTGGGGCATTGTACCCCCTCCCTGTCTTTGTTGGAGAAGGTGATGAGCGCGTCTCTAGCGATGGTCGGCTCTGGAGGCACCACAATATGGACCCCGGCGAAGGCCCTCAGTTCGGCCTTCCGCTTCCTGTTTGACGCGGTGGAAACCGGGGAAAGGCCCCCGAGGTTCCCACCTCCCGCCTGAAGCATATTAATCCGACCGCCAGGGTTGATCGGAGGAATCGATTCATCGGAGTGCTCTGGCTCGTGTTCGATCCTGGCAACCGGATTGGGAGGCGTCCTTTCGTTTTGCCGGCGCTCGCGCCCTCCGGTCCTCTCTGTTCGAGGTTCTGGCTTGGTGACCAAGTTGTCTAATTTGCCTTCTTCGAACAGTCGCCAGAGTTGCCTGAGGAGGTCGCGGCATTGGCTGGTGTTGTGGCCGGGACTTTTGTGGTAGGCACAGAATTTGCTACGGTCTAGATGACCGTGGTCCCTTATTGGCTTTGGTTTGGAAAGCCACTCCCGCCCCTTAATTGCGTTGAAGATGTGGGCTAGAGATAAGTTGAGGTTGTGGAGGAGGTGAACCTCTACATCACGGAAGGCTTTGAATTTGCCAGGCGGCTTTGCGACCGCCTTTCTGGGCTTGGCGACCGCCTTCTTCTGGACATGGGATGGCGTCTTCCCCTCTCCGGTGGGTTCCTCATCTAAACGGAGGGAGAGCATCCTCCGCCTGGCCAGGAAATCGGCGGCTCTGAAGCGGAAGACCGAGTAGGTCGGGGGGATATCTTTTGTGAGATGCCTGAACATGGGTGAGTGGCCGTAGAATCCCCCCAGGACTGAATAGAGGGCGAGCTCGTCGCTAATGGGCTCGCCGGTGAGGACTATCTCGTCCACCCGGTCGATGTAATCTTCATCTGGCTCGTCCTTCCCCTGCTTGATTTTCATCATGCAGTGGGGGCCTTCAGGGCGAGCGACTTTGGCGGCGAAGTACGACGTATAGTCGTTCGCCAACTTCTCGAAGCAATTGATTTAGCGAGGTGGCAGTGAGATGTACCACCTGTGGGCGAGGTCGCCCAGAGTTAGCGGGAACATCCGACACTTCGTCGCATCTGATGCTCCACATCCGGTCATGTAGATCCGGAATTTGCTCAAGTGGGTCTCCGGATCCGATCTTCCCTCATATAGAGGTGTCTGTGGGGGAGCGATTGTTGGTTGGACCGGGGCGAGCTCGATCTGGACCGCGAGTGGTTCGCTTGGTCCAGAGATCGATCTACTGGCGCCTGCCCCAGTGTCTAGTAGCGCTTTCATTTCGTCGAGCTGGCGCTGCATTGCGGCCATCGCCGTGGCCTGACTGCTCGCTGATTGGCTACCGGAGCGCGAGCCGAGGCGATCATGTACCGATCCCCTGCCCCCATGGTGGATGACGAGTTCTCTGCCCGCGGATTCATTTCTTGGGCGAGTGGGGGCCTGTCGACCGGCCTGTCTTCTGGGAGTCGGATATGCCGAACTCCTGGTGACGGATTCGGACTCCGATGCCTCCCGACTCGGGCCCAACTGCCCGGGTCGCCACGAGGGATCACTCCCTAGGCGGCTAAAGACGGAGTCGTCCCGCCTAACGAGAGCCTTTGCCTGCGGCTCAGGGTTTTCTGTTGATTTCTCAACATATATCCCTTTGAGCTTCCGCTTGCCAGCTCGGCGGATGGTTGACGGAGTGATGGTGGGCGAGTCGCATGCAATCCGTCGCTCCCTGAGGACGGCTATGGCCTCCTCAATCTGTTCCGCGGTCTGGAACTGATCGAGTGAGAGACTAGGGCCGTCCCTTGGGGGCGGGAGTGAGGACCTAGCGTCGCCGCGGTCGCCCTCCGTCGCGGGCTGGGATTCTGTCCGGGTCGGAATGATATTTCCGGCAGATCTTAGGGTGGCTCTCTTGGAAGTTGTTGCAGACGTCATTTTTCTGAAGGTTTATTTCTTTTGAAGAACAGTGAGTGTTTCTTCAAGTGTGAGTCCGGAGAACAATGAGTGTTCTTCGGGGCGATCGGAATAAAAGTGAAGGTATGCCCTCCTTCTAGCGCCAATTGTTGTTACCCAAAATATTATCCGAAGATAGTATTGCTGAAATGATCGAGTAACCAACAAGTGCGGGAGCACGTCCGTGAGAAATTAAATGACACAAGATTTGCCGGGGTTGTTAATCCCGGGCTTGAATGCTCTCGCGAGATTTTATTAATAAGTATACTGTTGAGTACAAATATTAATGTTAGAATCTATCACGAAGAGTGTAAAGATTTCTAGTTTGCTAAGCTGTGGTGCGTATAGAATGCTGGAAGAATCAGATATGGAGTTCTGTGAATTCTTGCTATGAATGTTCTGTGTATGAAAATGTCTTTCTCTTTTCTATCTCTTGTTTGCTGTATTTTCGAAGCCCTTATTCTGTGTTATGGACCTTCTATTTATAGTAGACCAAGTTCCTGGGGGGCCCCCTGCGATCGCAGGCGATCGTCGTTATTTATATTATAATAAGACGGCCGATCGTCTCGTCGCGTGGGGCTTTTCCCTTAAAGTCCGCGGTTGTTACTGACAGCCAGCTGTACGGTCTGACGGGGAACTCGCATGCGTCCTGAGCCGCTGTCACCCACCTTTTCGGCGGTACTGTTGGTAGGTGAGGTAGGTGACACACTGTGAGCACAGGTCTTGTCTGTCAGCACCTTTCGCAGGTCTGCGGCCCTGTTGGTAGGTGAAGTAGGTGACAGGCTGTGGGCACCGATCTTGTCTGTCAGTACCTTTTGAGATCTGCACGCGGGTCCCAGCCCGAGATTTGGGCTTTGATGACTTTTGACGGATGTTGGATTAATACGTGGCACGAGACGATCGCCAATCAACAAAAGACGATCGCCAATCAACAAAAGGCGATCGTCGTGGGTGCCGAGTTCAGGGTGTTTGCCCCGAGCATATCTCTTGTGGTAGACTCCTCGACTGCTATGACGATCGCCCTGAGCCTTGTTCGGCACCCCAATGACCACCCTACCCAGGCGACCTTGGATATGGTAACCGCCGATCGATCCCTTCTGCACAGTCAGCTTAAAAAGATAATTCATCTCCAGCGCAGAAGGCAAGCGAAACAGCCTGTGACCGCCGAACAATGTCAATGTGCTGATGATCTACAGCCAGGCGTTCGGCGTCAACTCAAGAGGCGCCAAATTCCAGGCGATCAGCAGATACGAGACGGCGAACGGCAAGGGAAACCGCAGTCCAGCAGCCAGGGTCATTTCGTTGATGGCGACCATACCCTCGGGAGGCTGGTCAGCACGTTCGTTCTCGGCGGGCACGTGCAATGACACATCAGAGGGGATATGGTATATGGCCCTCCAGCGGGTCATGTCCTTCCAGGTCGCCGAACTCCGAATCTGACCAAGAGTCCATTGAGACGGGTCAGCAGCCCGAAACTCCGTCCGCTTCACATGTTCGTAGGGATGAGCGGCGGAGTAAGCCTCGAAATCAAACTCCGGACAGGGCCCGGCAATCCCCTCCATAAGTTTAGCAAAAGCCGTATAGACGGGGCCGGAGACGTTATCTTTTTCCCAAGACAAACGCAGCAGTTCGTCTTCCTCCACCGGCGACGCATCTCGCTCCTCCGCCGCCGCAGATCCCGCCACTACGGCCTCGTTGAAAAGCTCCTCGAGCTCTGCGGGTGCAATCCCCGCACGAATAGCCTCTACGGCCATTTCCATGGGGATTCCCACAGGAATTCCCTCCCGGTCCGGTGAAGCCGCGGCGGCAGAAGTGCTTCCGGCCTCGAAGACCTTAGATCCTCCCGACATATTCTCAAAAGTTAAGGGAGAAAGAAAAATTGGGTTTCTTACCTAAAGAAAGGAAGACGGTCGGCACAACAAGCTTCGGAAATTTTTGCAGAGCTTCAGCAGGAAGGCAAGGACGCGTAAAAGATGAAAATGGAGTAGCCCTAGCCCCTTTTATAGATGGAGGCGGGGGTCTCTGTGCAAATAGGAGAAATTCCGAGGGCTGGGATGCAACCGACAGTTGGGGAATGCAATAAATGCGGCCCTCGAGTCCCGCGTACGCATCTTTTCGAGGGCACGCCAATCGACAAAATCTGACGAACCGTCGGGCTCCCTCAATAGAAACGCGACGCGTGTCCTTGCATTATTTCGAGAGCCCGCTTTTCTTTTCCCGCCGCTCCCAGCGCAAAAGGAGATCGTCCAAATTTGAAATCAGATCGCCCAGTCGTCTAAAACATTGGCGATCGCCAAAAGTGCCAACTCACCCCGTGTTTTCAACATCGAGCCGATCTGGGGGGCAATTGTTGTGCGGCATTTAAACACGCCTCGAAGGCGATCGTCATAGCAGTCGGGGAGTCTACCACAAGAGATATGCTCGGGGCAAACACCCTGAACTCGGCACCCACGGCGATCGCCTTTTGTTGATTGGCGATCGTCTTTTGTTGATTGGCGATCGTCTCGTGCCACGTATTAATCCAACATCCGTCAAAAGTCATCAAAGCCCAAATCTCGGGCTGGGACCCGCGTGCAGATCTCAAAAGGTACTGACAGACAAGATCGGTGCCCACAGCCTGTCACCTACTTCACCTACCAACAGGGCCGCAGACCTGCGAAAGGTGCTGACAGACAAGACCTGTGCTCACAGTCTGTCACCTACCAACAGTACCGCCGAAAAGGTGGGTGACAGCGGCTCAGGACGCATGCGAGTTCCCCGTCAGACCGTACAGCCGGCTGTCAGTAACAACCGCGGACTTTAAGGGAAAAGCCCCACGGGACGAGACGATCGGCCGTCTTATTATAATATAAATAACGACGATCGCCTGCGATCGCAGGGGGGCCCCCAGGAACTTGGTCTGCTATAAATAGAAGGTCCATAACACAGAATAAGGGCTTCGAAAATACAGCAAACAAGAGAGAGAAAAGAGAAAGACATTCTCATACACAGAACATTCATAGCAAGAATTCACAGAACTCCATATCTGATTCTTCCAGCATTCTATACGCTCCACAACTTAGAAAACTAGAAATCTTTACACTCTTTGTGATAGATTCTAACATTAATATTTGTACTCAACAGTATACTTATTAATAAAATCTCGCGAGAGCATTCAAGCCCGGGATTAACAACCCCGGCAAATCTTGTGTCATTTAATTTCTCACGGACGTGCTCCCGCACTTGTTGGTTACTCGATCATTCCAGCAATACTATCTTCGGATAATATTTTGGGTAACAACACAACGCAACGGAATATGCGGTGTGAAAACACGCTCCACGACGACCAACACAACGTCGCCGTAAGGGATATAATAAAACCAACAAGTGACAAGCGTCATCAAATGGATAATACAATCAAGTCAATTATCCGAACAATAGCAAAACACAACGAACCAAATCAATACGATTGACCAGCCTAACGGTACATCAATCAAAACGCGATCCAATCGCTGAACAAATACGGAATTCCACCGCCCAAGGGTTGGAAGATCGAAAACGAGACTAATTTCCCGAACTTAAGGGAATTACGAAGGAGTCCGAACGCTCAACAATCACTAAACGAGAACAAAAACCGAACAAACAAACGATCGAGACAACAAAAATCGAACAATCATGTCCGAAACACGAAGGATAATAAAATTCAAACAAAAACACCCAGGATGATCTCGTGAGAACAACAAGACATGCATTCCCATAAGATCCACAGGAAAGGGAGTAGCGATTAAAAAGTCACAACGACAAACGAGTTATTCCGAAACGATACCACACTCGTTCGATAAACAAAAACAAGGGGCAGGACAAGCTCTGAAATGTCAACGAACATAAATGAGTCGACAAAGTAGAATATACAGAAGTTCAAAATCTGATCCACTTCGAATAAAATAACTAGTAGAACCAAATGATGTCACTCCCAAACAAGGTTCACAAGAATCGAACTGAACCCGAAAAAGTCACATCGATAACCAGATCGACCCACAACAAGATCACAGCTCGTTCGGACGATGAAACCGAAATATAGAACAAGTTCATAAAGTACCAACGAACATGAGCGAATCGATGGGCTGGATAAGGAGAAAATATAGAAGTCAAAATATTACGGGTATTACCTCCGACCTCGTCCACGAAATTCACAAAAACAGGGGCAAGGTAACAAGACATTAAACAACTAACACATAACGGAACGATGACCGATGCACACGGCCATACTAAACCAAGCTCTAACAGCTCGCACATGCGCGACAACGCAGAAATTACCACGAGGCGACAATATTCAATACCAACATCCCACCTCTCACAGAGGGCCAACACAAAAAACGTGTGGAAAACGACTCAACGCTCACACCGCCAATTCAATCATACTCGGGAGCAAACATCAAAATGACAACGCAAACATCACACATACATACCCAGTCCTAAAACGGGAATGGATAGGCTTTAAAAATGAAAACCTCATTTTGAAAATAATTTAGAAGAACACTGGTTGATCTTGAGTATCACCTTCCAAAAAGTACAAACGTGAAACATCGTTATCGAGACTTTGGAGAACCATTTCGCATTTGATAAAAATGAGGACACTTCCTCTTAGTGAAAACTTTCAGAATACTCGACCCTCGGGTCTAAATAAAAGTGTTTCTAAAACATTGAAAATATCTCAAAGCATTTTGGTCCTCGAAGTAGAAAATTTTTGAAATATATTGTGGCACCTAGGAGGTACCACAAGAAAATAACTCATTTGAAAAGTATGTCTCAAAATTTATTTTTCCAAGATACTCAAGGTTTTCAAAAATCCAATAGGCCAGAACGCCCAAAACTCACACGTATCGACATTCACTAAAACAACTCCTAGTACACGCATCAAAATATTTAAAATAAGGACAATACATGTCTTTAAACGGAAATAAACGATATAATACCGGAGTCGAAGACCGCCTAGGATTCAGAACAAAACCACTGACTCCATTCGAAGTCTCTAAGGACCCTCCCGCACCGACTAATGAACAAGTCGTACGTGTATAAGCACAAAGCTTCCACAAGAGAACTTGTAAAACGTGCAAATCAATTCGAAAATCATCAGCCACGGACAAAAACAACAATAAAAAGACATCACAAGCGACGACACTCCTCGTATAAATCAAATACGATAGTCGACTAAATACATATCGTGAAATCAAAATCCACATAAGGATTCCACCACTTAACAAATAATCATAAAAATAGCTCGTGTCACACGAGACACAACACAAAGAAGGGAGACTTACTTCCACAGGTCGCACGAAGATGATGATCGCCCCACGATACTAATCACGACCAACAAACTCAAACAACGCGTCGCGACACGACTCAGTCAGATAAAATCCGACGAAACCAGACTCAAATAACACGAATTCACCCGACAGCCTAGGTTTCCTCAACCTAAGCTCCGATACCATAAATGTAACACCCCCAATCCGCTCAGGGATATTACACGCCATAAACCCTCTCCTCGAGGATCTACCAGGCTGATAACTAAAATCAAACACCTAAACATCGCCTTTGAGGCTAAAATGACCCAGTAGACCGACTTGGTCTTTAAATAATAACGTTCAACTCAATTCCAAACATATACCCACGCAGGGGTCAAAATACAATAAACTCCCGTACAATGGGGAAAAGATACTGCAGCGGAAAAGAAAATACAACTAGACCAATACGACATCAACGGATCCTCGTGTGATTAGTATCGTTCATCTTTCATCATCCTTCGTGCCGACCCTGTGCTATGCTCCAAAACCTGAATGCAAAAATAGACATCCACCCCCCGAATACTCGGGGGTTAGTAAAACTCCACTGTTTTGCTAGTGCAAGTACAAGTGCAAAAATACGAGCCATACAATTCACATTTCACGAATAACAGTAACCAGGAGTCCTTAAAAACCCAATGTAACGAATAGTACTTCCCGAGGCATGAGTTTGGTAAACATTTCTCAAAACCGAAAGATCACGATTAAAAGGGAAACCATTTATAAAATAGTTTTAAAGATGCCATCGAGAGTTTTAATGGAAAACAATTTAGGATTATCAAATCCTACTCATCCCAAAATCAACAGGGTCCTCGACCAATAGGCGGAAAACAATTTGCAAGAAAACCATTCAATCAACACAAGCGAGTCTTCACAAATATTTCCCACGGGGTTCTCGACCCAATCCAAATAATATCAACACAGTATAATCAAGGACACAGCCTTTCGTTCGTGTAACACCCCCAGATCCTATTGGGTTATTACAGTGCCGTGGACCCCACACCAGGAGATCCACCAGGCTAACACGACCAAAAATACAACTAACTCACCAAAAGGGGAATCACAATCCCTACACTGACATCCAACATAATATTCCGATATGGAATTTCAATGACAACAGTGGGCCTACATGACCCAAATAAATTACAACGACATCCACGAACCTTGCTCGGATAATACAAAACGACAACGACTGAAAAAAAATGGAGTACTCCGACTGTCTGACCAACATGAACATCAAAATATCTCGGACTAGTATCGCTCGAATGCCTCGTCGCCATCGTCATGCCCCTTTGTCTCAACTCTCTCCTCGCAAGTACCTAAAACATGAAAACATGTTCCGCCCCCACGGGGTCAGTCATCCAGAAAATGATTATCAAATACATGTACAACATGATATGCATCAAAAGGGCAGAATGAATAGTATAGTAATGGTAATACGAGATGCTCACAAACCAAAGTAAGAATCGAGCATTCGTGGAATACTATGCCCACGGCATCCGATCAATACCTGCTCAACAGGTTAGAACACAAGTGCCCAACGGCGAATCATCAATACAGAACACAACAATACATCACCCGAAGGTAACCCAAGCCAAACACTGAAATAGATACGAATCAAAATGCCCGAAGGCTCCGACAGGAATACCGATACATCACAATGGCCTTAGCAGCCGAACAGCCTGAAGTCGTTTATCATCATAATACCCTGAATGTCACTCAGCCGAAGCTGTCAATCACCACAATGGCCCGAAGCCAAAACAGCCCGAAGCTGTATCAATGAGGGCCGAAGCCACGGCATGAAGCCGTATCACAATGAGGGCCGATGCCACGGCACGAAGCCGTATCACAATGAGGGCCGAAGCCACGGCACGAAGCCGTATCACAATGAGGTCATCCAATGACCGTGACCTGCTGAATTGCAGGTGTTGGGAAACCAACCGCGAAGGTTCAAGCCCCAAGCTTACCCATCGAGCACTAGCCGAGACTAGTCTCCAAAGCATAATTAACCACAACAGTAACAATCCCAATATTACCAAACTCACAAGAATAACAACATGCTGCCTTGAGTCGGCCAACACGACAACAATAACTCACGGATGGGCTCCATCCACGGCGGTCCCAATTCAAATACCTCGACTACCTTGGAATGGCCAATCGATCACAACAACTCAACGGATGGAAACTATCCTTGACAGTCCCAATTCAATACATCGATTACCTTTAGAACGGTCAATCGATAACGATGACACAACGGATGGGAATTATCTTCGATAATCCCAATTAAATATGTCGATTGCCTTAGAACGGTCAACCGATAACCAATGATACAACGGATGGGAATTATCTTCGATAATCCCAATTAAATACATTGATTAATTTAGAATGGTTAATCGATAACCAATGATACAACGGATGGGAATTATCTTCGATAATCCCAATTAAATACATCGATTACCTTAGAACGGTTAATCGATAACCAATGATACAACGGATGGGAATTATCTTCGATAATCCCAATTAAATACATCGATTAACTTAGAATGGTTAATCGATAACCAATGATACAACGGATGGGAATTATCTTCGATAATCCCAATTAAATACATCGATTACCTTAGAACGGTTAATCGATAACCAATGATACAACGGATGGGAATTATCTTCGATAATCCCAATTAAATACATCGATTACCTTAGAACGGTTAATCGATAACCAATGATACAACGGATGGGAATTATCTTGATAATCCCATTAAATACATCGATTAACTTAGAATGGTTAATCGATAACCAATGATACACGGATGGGAATTATCTTGATAATCCCAATTAAATACATCGATTACCTTAGAACGGTTAATCGATAACCAATGATACACGGATGGGAATTATCTTCGATAATCCCAATTAAATACATCGATTACCTTAGAACGGTGAATCGATAACCAATGATACGGTAGAATAGATATCCCGGCGTTTTAAACCGACCACCGAAACAGATATGATAACGAATATATCAAACGCCTTCAATCGGCCAATGCAACATCATAGTAATAGTTCCAATTCGATAATAACGATTCAACGATGCCTCAGAACGACATTAGCGTCAACAATAATAATTGATACATCGATACCGCGAACCGGCTATCGACAACAAGAATCTCAATGCCTTAAACCGGCCGTTAACGAATAACAATCACAACTGGTAAAATCACCGAAGGGTATTATATCAAACAATCTCCAAATATCAATAAATCACGAAGAGACTATGTCTCGAAATGATACAACACATTCATACACATATATGATAACATTAATCTCATTGACCAGTACAAGTATAAAACTTGCCTCAAACCGAAGGCGAACAAGTCCTTCCACGATCAACGTCCTGGTACGAAATGACGAACGGCGCCTCCCGACGATCACAAACACTCGAACAACCTTGAATGAAAATGATTCATTCAAAAACACAAAATCAATAGAAAACAACGACAAAGACAAAGCCCGATTCAAACACGAATCGATCACACCGCACGAACGAATATCATAGTTCTCAACTATGAATTCTAACGTCCTCCAACACCTCGATGATCATTTAACATGATCATTACGTTCTTAACACTTGTGAAATCCATTCAACAAGATTCACTTAAGAACAATCATCAAAACAATCATCTCAAGATGATAATATCACCAATATCATCAAATTGATCCTCCTATAATGATAATATTATCACTATTATCATTATCACCCCAAGAACATCATCAACTCAATAACCATGATGTTTGAAATAAAAATCCTTCATCATAACCTCATGAATTCGGATTAAACCACAAGATCCACTCAACCATTTCCAAATTATGATAATCATCTCCTAAATCATCATAAATCCTTACTAAAATGGTTAAAATCTTTCAAGAACACCACCAACAACAATAATCATCTCAGGACTTATGTTAATCATATAACAATCTTAACATAATCCTTCCTAGACATGATTAAAAACCTCCCAACAATCTAAAACATCAAGAACATAATCAAACTCAAGCTACACCAACATGTTCTTCATCAAAAGTTTATCAAAACCATGAAGAATCATGATATACTCCATGAATCAAACAATACCCGAAGAAAACAACAACAACAACTCGAAAATCACTTGAAGAACAAGAGATTGAGGAAACTTAACAAATAAGAACAAGAAGAAGCTTCCAAACACCAAAGGAGCACCAACAAGCTTCCAACTTCAAGCTTCAATCCAAGCTAGGATGATCAAGATCGAGTTGGAAGAGGCTAAACATCAATAACAAGTCCAAACGGACGATTCTAGGGAGAGAAAATGTGTTTTGGTTCGTGAGGAAATGAAAGACGAAACCAAGATAAATAGACTGACTAAATCATTACGTATGTTATACACTATGGTTAACGTACGTAAGAGGCATTACGTACGCTATGCTAAGACATTAACGTACGTAATGAAAAATCCAGAACTGGCTGGACTAAAATACGAAGGCCTTAACGTACGTAAACAAGAACATATTACGTACGTTAACAAGACCTACATTACGTACGTAGAGCTCACCTCTTAACGTACGTAAGGGTCCGTTGACTGCAATAGTGAGATCCGATCGGAAGATGCTCGGGACCCACCGGCCGAAAGCGACTACGAGGAAGGTTCTTGCCACCTACCAAGCATTACGTACGTAACCTTACAGGCATAACGTACGTAATACTCAGCCCATAACGTACGTAAGTCTACCCATGTAGCGTACGTTAAGGCTAGTGTACTTAGCCAAAAATCCAAACTCTCCAACCAACATCCAAACGACGAAACTAACCCGACGACAAGTATAATATTTCGATCCTGAAATATTCCAATACAATATACATTGTATCAGTCCGAAACAACAACACTTGTACAATTCCAAATGAATATATACAACTCAATAGTAACACGAAAAAAAAAATTATCCCCGGATATTACATACTCCCCCCCTTAAAAAGATTTTCGTCCCCGAAACTCAGGGTGCAAAAACACGGGGTACGAACTATCCATCAGGATAAGAAAACAACATCTCCAGGAATACTCCTCACTGCGAACCACTTCGCCTAAGTAATCGGGCCAACCCCACGGGTTCCCGCATCTCCTCTGCCCTAACACGGTGAAAAACAAGGGATAAAAACACTCAACCAACTGCGAGATCAGCCGAAACATAACTCTCCCGCTAGAGACCAGCCAGGAAGTCGTACCAATCGCATGACTAGTAACACCGACGTACACACCCCGTGGGTGCCGCTCATTGTACATGTCTACAATCATCGGTGTACACTCCCCCATTCTCATCGGCATCGGACACCCATGCAATCACGGACTCGCACCACAAAAGAAAATAACAACACAGACATAGTCCTCGGGACTATATCAACTGCACACCCAAGTCCTCACGACTCGGCGTCTCGGATTGAAATGAACAATTACCTAGATTATTACAAAATCTCGGGTATAACACCAAAAAGGAAGGAAAAACACATCACACGACCTCAAATCTCAAGATTCTCAGATACAATCATTACAAGATAGATCAACCATAAATGGTTCGCAACCACAGTACTAAAGTACAGACCGAGTCAAAATAAAGAAAGAAATTAAGGGTACATCTCAAATGTATCCAAAATCAACACCCTCCGGGTCATCGAACTCATCGATCTCATCGACTCAAGGAAGACCCAAATATGAGCTCGCCGCTCCTCCTCGAGTGTCCATACCTCTGGCTCCCGAAGCCCGATATGACCCCATGGATGGAGTACGGACTGAAGCAACAAAATCTCTCGAGGCCCGTGAGCTTCCTTGAGATCTACTGGCACTAGAACTCCTGCAGTATTTCTGAAGGTGTCCCGGCTTCCCACACAGAAAACAAACAATAGCTGGCACAGTACAACGGGTGCTAACGTGCCCCGCTGAATCACAATTAAAGCAAACAACAGTCGAACTCGTCGCCGGAGAAGAAGATGATTTCCCAGCACGAAGACGACTAGAAGACGACCTCTTGGACGTCGGAGCCCGATGTCCTTACAGGCAGTGGCATCCTAGTCCTCTCACCAAGAAATCAAGGGTTCTTCCGACCAAGCTCCTTGATCAAAAGCTCTGCTCCAAGAGCCTTCTCGATGAATTCACCAAGTGAATTGCAATTATGGTTGAACAACTGCATCCTCAACTGCGGGTTCAGTCTCTTGCTAAAATACTTGATCTTATCCGCCTCAGTATGGATAACAGATGAAGTAAACTGAAGGAGTCCCTGAAACTTCTCAGCGATAACAATAACACTCTCGTCCTCGACGGATTCGGGGTTCAAAACCTCTGACAGTTTGGCTTCACGAAGTGGAGCCGGATAATACCTCTCTAACATGAGAGTCTTAAACTCACTCCAAGCACAATCACGATCGGTGGGTTTTACAGAAAGCCACCAAGAATAAGCGCCTTTACTCAAATGGTAAGCCGCTACTGCCACCCTACTCTCTTCCGGACACTGAACCATGTCGAAGAGTTTATCAAAATGTTCAAGCCAATGAACAATATCAGCTGCTTCCGACGAACCCTCAAAAATAGGCGGCCTCTGACGAGAGATGTCGCCGATAATCTGACTCACTCTCCTGGACTGTCCATAAAACGGCACCTGGGATCCCTTCTGTGGTGTACCACGAACCATCGAGGTCTGCATGGTTTCCATTATCTGCGTCATCTGAGTCATCTGGGTGATCATGCCCTTCATAAGCAAGAAAGGGTCGATGTCAGTCTGATCGACTCCTCGAGTAGGACGTTCCGAAGGGGAATCGGTCGCATAAGTCACATCTCCGGCTGAATTCTGATCCATATCGGCACCCGTACGCGTATAAACATGAGGTTCTGGGTTTGGGCCTGCTCTGCAGCCTTTACCCCCTTTTCTACGTCCTCGGATTCCTCTTTCCATACGGAAAGAATAACGTTCGATCATGAACAAAAGCTCAAATATGCCTCAACGGCCAATCCACAATGCTAAGTCATTAGCCAAACATGAATATACATACTCAACAAATAAATAATCACTTCATATATGCTAATTATAGCCAATACTGGGCCGACACGCTCCAAAGCAATTAATCATGAATGGGTCGTAACACAATGTTACATACAGATTTCAACAAAACATGCATAATCAATGGCATATTGAATGTATGAACATACAAGAGAATCGAGTCCTTACACAGGTCATACGAAGCTTCGAGGTCTTTGCGATACTAGTCTTCACTGACGACGACTCGATGAAAGAATGACTCATACAGTCGTCCAACTACCACGACTCACAAAACTCCGTTGTCAGTTGTCATAACTTTGACAGTTCACTACTCTTGCGTCGGTAGAACCGCATAACTCACATATCGGGGTATATCACAACCCAACTCTACGATACCATCTTCGTAACACCCCGCATCCTATTAGGTTATTACGGTGCCGTGGACCCACACCAGAGATCCACCAAAGCTAACACGACCAAAAATACAACTAACTGACCAAAAGGGGAATCACAATCCCTACACTGACATCCAACATAATATTCCGATATGGAATTTCAATGACAACAGTGGGCCTACATGGCCCAAATAAATTACAACGACATCCACGAACCTTGCTAGGATAATACAAAACGACAACAACTGAACAAAAATGGAGTACTCCGACTGTCTGACCAACATGAACATCAAAATATCTCGGACTAGTATCGCTCGAATGCCTCGTCGCCATCGTCATGCCCCTGTGTCTCAACTCTCTCCTCGCAAGTACCTAAAACATGAAAACATGTTCCGCCCCACGGTCGATCATCAGATAATGATTATCAAATACATGTACAACATGATATGCATCAAAAGGGCAGAATGAATAGTATAGTAATGGTAATACGAGATGCTCACAAACCAAAGTAAGAATCGAGCATTCGTGGAATACTATGCCCACGGCATCCGATCAATACCTGCTCAACAGGTTAGAACACAAGTGCCCAACGGCGAATCATCAATACAGAACACAACAATACATCACCCGAAGGTAACCCAAGCCAAACACCGAAATAGATACGAATCACAATGCCCGAAGGCTCAGCGGGAATACCGATACATCACAATGGCCTTAACGGCCGACGGCTGAAGCCGTTTATCATCATAATACCACGAATGTCACTCACCAAGTCATCAATCACCACAATGGCCCGAAGCCAAAAGCCCAAGTCAGTATCAATGAGGGCCGAAGCCACGGCATGAAGCCGTATCACAATGAGGGCCGAAGCCACGGCACGAAGCCGTATCACAATGAGGGCCGAAGCCACGGCACGAAGCCGTATCACAATGAGGTCATCCAATGACCGTGACCTGCTGAATTGCAGGTGTTGGGAAACCAACCGCGAAGGTTCAAGCCCCAAGCTTACCCATCGAGCACTAGCCAACACTATTCTCCAAAGCATAATTAACCACAACAGTAACAATCCCAAGATTACCAAACTCACAAGAATTACAGCATGCTGCCTTGAGTCGGCCAACACGACAACAATAACTCACGGATGGGCTCCATCCACGGCGGTCCCAATTCAAATACCTCGACTGCCTTGGAATGGCCAATCGATCACAACAACTCAACGGATGGAAACTATCCTTGACAGTCCCAATTCAATACATCGATTACCTTTAGAACGGTCAATCGATAACGATGACACAACGGATGGGAATTATCTTCGATAATCCCAATTAAATATGTCGATTGCCTTAGAACGGTCAACCGATAACCAATGATACAACGGATGGGAATTATCTTCGATAATCCCAATTAAATACATCGATTAATTTAGAATGGTTAATCGATAACCAATGATACAACGGATGGGAATTATCTTCGATAATCCCAATTAAATACATCGATTACCTTAGAACGGTTAATCGATAACCAATGATACAACGGATGGGAATTATCTTCGATAATCCCAATTAAATACATCGATTAACTTAGAATGGTTAATCGATAACCAATGATACAACGGATGGGAATTATCTTCGATAATCCCAATTAAATACATCGATTACCTTAGAACGGTTAATCAATAACCAATGATACAACGGATGGGAATTATCTTCGATAATCCCAATTAAATACATCGATTACCTTAGAACGGTTAATCGATAACCAATGATACAACGGATGGGAATTATCTTCGATAATCCCAATTAAATACATCGATTAACTTAGAATGGTTAATCGATAACCAATGATACAATGGATGGGAATTATCTTCGATAATCCCAATTAAATACATCGATTACCTTAGAACGGTTAATCGATAACCAATGATACAACGGATGGGAATTATCTTCGATAATCCCAATTAAATACATCGATTACCTTAGAACGGTGAATCGATAACCAATGATACGGTAGAATAGATATCCCGGCGTTTTAAACCGACCACCGAAACAGATATGATAACGACAAAGACAAAGCCCGATTCAAACACGAATCGATCACACCGCACGAACGAATATCATAGTTCTCAACTATGAATTCTAACGTCCTCCAACACCTCGATGATCATTTAACATGATCATTACGTTCTTAACACTTGTGAAATCCATTCAACAAGATTCACTTAAGAACAATCATCAAAACAATCATCTCAAGATGATAATATCACCAATATCATCAAATTGATCCTCCTACAATGATAATATTATCATTATTATCATTATCACCCCAAGAACATCATCAACTCAATAACCATGATGTTTGAAATAAAAATCCTTCATCATAACCTCATGAATTCGGATTAAACCACAAGATCCACTCAACCATTTCCAAATTATGATAATCATCTCCTAAATCATCATAAATCCTTACTAAAATGGTTAAAATCTTTCAAGAACACCACCAACAACAATAATCATCTCAGGACTTATGTTAATCATATAACAATCTTAACATAATCCTTCCTAGACATGATTAAAAACCTCCCAACAATCTAAAACATCAAGAACATAATCAAACTCAAGCTATACCAACATGTTCTTCATCAAAAGTTTATCAAAACCATGAAGAATCATGATATACTCCATGAATCAAACAATACCCGAAGAAAACAACAACAACTCGAAAATCACTTGAAGAACAAGAGATTGAGGGAACTTACCAAATAAGAACAAGAAGAAGCCTCCAAACACCAAAGGAGCACCAGCAAGCTTCCAACTTCAAGCTTCAATCCAAGCTAGGATGATCAAGATCGAGTTGGAAGAGGCTAAACATCAATAACAAGTCCAAACGGACGATTCTAGGGAGAGAAAATGTGTTTTGGTTCGTGAGGAAATGAAAGACGAAACCAAGATAAATAGACTGACTAAATCATTACGTACGTTATACACTATGGTTAACGTACGTAAGAGGCATTACGTACGCTATGCTAATACATTAACGTACGTAATGAAAAATCCAGAACTGACTGGACTAAAATACGAAGGCCTTAACGTACGTAAACAAGAACATATTACGTACGTTAACAAGACCTACATTACGTACGTAGAGCTCACCTATTAACGTACGTAAGGGTCCGTTGACTGCAATAGTGAGATCCGATCGGAAGATGCTCGGGACCCACCGGCCGAAAGCGACTACGAGGAAGGTTCCTGCCACCTACCAAGCATTACGTACGTAACCTTACAGGCATAACGTACGTAATACTCAGCCCATAACGTACGTAAGTCTACCCATGTAGCGTACGTTAAGGCTAGTGTACTTAGCCAAAAATCCAAACTCTCCAACCAACATCCAAACGACGAAACTAACCCGAGGACAAGTATAATATTTCGATCCTGAAATATTCCAATACAATATACATTGTATCAGTCCAAATCAACAACACTTGTACAATTCCAAATGAATATGTACAACTCAACAGTAACACGAAAAAAAAAATTATCCCCGGATATTACAGTTCGCCCAAAAACTGCTCAAGACCCCTGATTAATTAACCCTCGGAGATCTCGTCAAATGTCCTTGGTTAATTAACCCTGATACCAACATTTTTAAACAAGTTGAAACACACTTACAGAAAACATAACTCACGGTCTATATCGAGACCAGCATTTGAAAAGAGTTGAAAGAATTTTGAAATACGATAATCATTCGGTAACGGGGTCTTAGCTATCACTCAAATATCCGTAACCAATAAGCCTGCCAGGCGCTTCCACTGGGCACCTGTGCACCGGCGTTCACTCCACTATGTCGGCCGCTCCTTGAACATGTTACTGCGCCGGCAATCACTCCCGCAAGAGCCGCCCCTTGACACACGCATTATGTAACACCGGCGTTCACCACCCATATGGAGCCGCACATTGCAGCGTACACCAGGCCGGAGTACACGCCCCGCCCTCAGAGGCTCCCGGATATGACGTCTCTCACAACAAGTATCCACATTGTCACAAACATCAAGTACACAGTCATTGTCATAACAATTATCAAATCAATACACCAATTCACAATATTCATCCGTCAGTCCACGACCACACGAATAAATAACAACACACACGTCAACCATAACGTAACGGAAAGAAGCAATATACGTACACACGCATTATCAAGCGCAACATCAACACAAAATATATCTAGAGGATTCACGTAGTCACTTACAACCTACGAAATTTACAAAACACACGCGTTTTGAAAGTGAGCCTCTAACAAGGCTAGCCGAATCTTTTGAAAACTCATTTCAAACAAATAAACAGACACACCAAGATGATCACTAATTATTATATCCACAAAACAAGAATAGTATGGACAAGGTACTTGCCTCGATAATCGATGCCGGACACTCCCACAATCACGGATCAGTCGGGACACCTCGAACACCTACGATTCTCCGGCGAAGACAACGAATACACCCACGATCGAAAAGCTTGAAGAAAACGACGAACGGAAGGGTTCCGACTCGAATTCTTTGCGAGAAATCTGACCCTAACATCATACCATCAATAAATTAACGAACGAAAGAGGAAGAATAATCGTAGAACGCTCGAATCCTCTTTGCGACATTTTATCGAACACCTTCAAGGCGTCGATAAGATACTCAATAAAACGACAAATCCTCGGCGATTCAACCGAGGAATAGCAAGGAATTCGACATAATATTGTTTAATAATCATAAATACATCACTATTCTGAGTTAAAACGAATTAAACGGACAAATCGAACAAAAACCCCAAAACTAGATTTTAAGAAAACTTGCCTTGATTCGCTGGATTGAAGGATGTTACGTGATGATCAATTGATGTTATGAACTCCAAAACTTCGTGGATTCATAGTATAACAACATGTCTTCGACTTACCAAAGACTCCAGCCGCGGACAGGAAGGATAGAAATGAAATGAGTGAAAAAAAACGACTGCTCGGCCATATTTATAGGCCTGCCGGACACGGCGCAAAGAAACGCCTGACATGCGCCGTGTGTCTCGGCCGTGTCTCGGCAGCTGCGCCCTGGCCGACCCGGCGCAGACACGGCGCCAGCAGGCTGCCAGTGGCCGTGTTGCAGTGTCCGGGCAGCCCTCCGCATGCACAGAAAATTACGTCCGAACGACCCCGAAACCCGAACCTAAATACGAATCGAAGTTACGGTTACGAAGTACTCGCAAAGACGAATCTAAGAGCTAATAGAACACACGATTCCGACCACCCTAAGGCTCGGAATTCGACAACGGAAGTAATTACCCAAAACTTTGGGAAATTACGAAAATGGCCCAAAACGTCCGAAAATCACGATACGCGATCGAAACACCAAACCAAAGCTCGCAACATGAATAGTAACATTAAATGAACTTACGAGAAACTCGAAACAACATTTTCGGACGAGATTCGCAAGAATCGAACTCAAATGCGGAAAAGTCGCTAAAAAGCTCGGAACTCAACAAAACGATACCGAAACGAACTCGGATGACAAAAAGTGCAGAATTAATCATTCTCGAAATGACGAAACGGTCATGAGAGAGTCGTCAAAATAGACTCCGGCCGAAAAAGAAATTTACTGAAAATCGAAAATTGCGGATATTACACTGGCCACTAAGAAATATGATATAGACTTAATTTGCTCTTAAGAGCATGTTATATTCCTAAGGAATATCAATCGTGCTAGTTCAGGAACGATGATATAAAATCTTTATGATTATCATGAATCGCAACCATATATCAGTCGCGCTACTTCGGGAGCAACGATATATAATCATAAATATTATATCATAAATCGTAACAAATACGATTATTACATCGATACAACATGATATATGAAATATATCTTGCAATAAAATATATTTTTTATAATTCATAAAATCAAAGCATATTCACAAATTAAAATATGCTATGAATCAATTTCAATATATATAATTAAATAACTTGGTATGCTTACTAACTCCATAAATAATTCCAGATCTTTGATCCTTGAACGAGATACTAAATATGGCTTCTCTCCATAGTATGTACATTATCATGGGTAACATATTTTTTCTATATGCACGTAAAACATAAACATAGTTAGATTCATAAGTGTGGAATGCATGAAGGGGAAGATCATCTTCAACCTCTGAGACCTAGAACCATTTACAAGAAATCGAGGTGGGTAAAGTTGTTTTCCTTCTTTTCTCTTATTCAATTTTTATACAAGTTAAATATATGGTGCATGCAAGTATTAAACTCTAGATATCTATACTTGATTAATATTTATTACCATACATGTAATGGTCTTGATATTTGTTGAATTTTAGTTTGTCGTATTTTGATTATATGTGCAAATTAATTCATTGATGGAAAATTTGGTTGAATATGACAAATCTGATCTTTGGGGATTAAAATTCCAAAAACATATGAGTATATATATTGGACTATGGTAATAGGATAATTAGTCACCAGAGGATTTGATAATTCGAACCTAAGTTCGAAGGATACACTAAATTAGCTTAAATAAGATAAATTTGGGGTAAAATTGTTAAAATCCATAATTCTGGTCTGATGTACTGAAATTAAGTCTTAAAATATCAAAAATAAGTTCTATACAATTTCATCTAAATCGGAATTTACTAAAATAGGAAATCGGGGCAAAAATGTAAATTTCAAGAATTCGGGGCCAAAACTGCAATTTACAGAAACTTATTGTTTCGAAAATAAAATTTCCAGAAAAGTGGAACTCTATGTACTCATAATAACATAAAGAGCCTACCCCGGAAATTTGAGAATCCGACAAGAAACGAAAAAGATATGACCCGAATACTAAAATGTCGATTAAGACAAAACAAAGGGGTGAAATTGTAAATTATAAAAGAATAAAAATTAAAACTGAACGTAATAAAAAATTACAAGTCGTAAGGTTCAAATTGAAACTGAATTCATAATTTTCGGAGTTTAAATGAATCCAAACGAATTAATCAAAATTATAGACAAAACAAAATAAAAATAATAATAATAGTACTTTAATTTTGAAAGGGCAGAATTGTAATTTATGGAAGGAAAAACCCCCATGCAACTTTTGATATCAGAACCTTATATTATAATGGACTTTTCGCATTAAAGTTCATAATTTTCGGACGTATAATCAATCCGTACCGAATTATTCAAATTTATAATATTTTAGTAAAAATAATGATAGTACTTAAAAGATGGAAGGGCAGAATTGTGATTTCCGAAAGGTAAAACTTTCATGCAACTTCTGACCTTCAAACCTCATATCATAAAGGACTTATCGCAATAAAGTTCGTAATTTTCGGACGTATAATCAATTCGTACCGAATTATTCAATATAATATTTTAGTAAAAATAATGATTGTACTTAAAAGATGGAAGGGCAGAATTGTGATTCCCGAAAGGTAAAACTTTCATGCAACTTCTGACCTTCAATCCTCATATCATAACGGAATTTTCACAATAAAGTTCGTAATTTTCGGACCTATAATCAATCCGTACTGAATTATTCAAATTTATAATATTTTAGTAAAAATAATAAAAAACCAAACCAAACATACCCAGTATGTCCCACTCAGAGCAGGGTCTGGGGAGGGTAAGATGTACACAGACCATGGCCCTACTTATTATGGTAGGGAGGCTGTTTCCGTGAAGACCCCCAGCTTAGTGCACATCAGAATCTTGTGTGATAAATACAAAGGAAAACATATGATTCGAAAAAGCTCGAGACCATACCTGAGCCCATGGCTTAATCCACATGGGACTTACCTAAGCGGAATTTGGCTACTTCACTCCTGATGAACGCTGCTCTAACAAAAGAGACGTTGACTCTGCACACAACTCCCTGTCAAAAATACACCACACGCAAGGACAATAGGGCAAAATATACCATAAAAGTAAAAAAAAAATAAAAAAATACAATGCTCTAGGTCAAAGCTAACCGAGACAACCCAACCCTGAGGCTCTCAACTATAGCACCGCTCCCTACAAAAGAATCCACAACTCTGATCTGGCGCCTCCAAGCGCACCTGTCAACAGTCATGGTCTCAGAAAGGTTTAAGGCCTTCAAATCTAATCTCAGCTGATCCTCTCACGTCCTCCTCGGTCAGCCTCTCCTCTTCTCCCCGACAACCAATAAACTCTCGACCCTCCTCACCGCAGCAGACGCCTGTCTCCTGCAGACATGTCCAAACCATCTCAATCTCCCTTCCCTAACTTCCGCTGAAATGGGCGCCACTTCCAGCGCGTTCCTGAAAACCTCGTTCGCGATTCTATCTAACATTGTGCGACCACTCGACCAACATAACATTCTCATTTAATCCACTTCCAACTTGCTCTCAAACGACTTATTCATCGCCCAACATTCGGAGCCATACAACATTGTAGGTCGGATTGCCGCTCTATAGAATTTACCCTTCAACTTTAGAGGGACTTTATTGTCGCACAGGACCCCTGTCGCTGCTCTCCACCTTAGCCACCCCGCCTTGATGCGATGCGTGACATCATCTTCACACTCACCTTCCTTCTGAATGATCGAACCCAAATACTTGAACTTATCCATACGGGGTACGATCTGATCCGCAATCATTAACTCTACATCTTCCTCGTTGTCCTCACCACTAAAGTTACACCAGAGGTACTCGGTCTTAGACCGGCTCACACGCAAGCCCTGGGATTCTAACTTAGCCCTCCAAAGCTCCAACTTCGAGTTCACCTCCCTCCTCGACTCCGCCACTAACACAATGTCGTCAGCAAAAAGCATGCACCACGGGATGCCATCTTGAATCCCTCGCAAAATGACATCAAGGATTAGAGCGAAGAGAAGAGGGCTTAGCGCCAACCCCTGGTGTAGCCCTATCTCAACCGAAAAATACTGAGTGTCACCAACTGGGGTCCTAACGCATGTCCTAGCTTGGGAGTACATGTCTTGGATCGCCCTAACAAACGGCAATGACACCCTCCTCTCTACTCGGCTCCTCCAAATAACATCGCGCGGAATGCTATCATAAGCCTTCTCTAGATCTATGAACACCATATGGAGGTCCTTACGCCGCTCTCTAAACTTCTCCATAAGGCGTCTAACGAGATGAATGGCCTCAGTCGTGGACCTTCCCGGTATGAAGCCAAATTGGTTCTCTGAGATCTCACCTTCTCTTCTAACCCTGCATTCCACCACTCTTTCCCAAAGTTTCATAGTATGACTGAGAAGTTTAATACCCCTATAGTTACTACAACTCTGAGTGTCGCCTTTATTCTTGAAAAATGGCACGACAATACTATGCCTCCACTCTGCCGGCATCTTAAAACCTCTAAGGAGGATGTTGAACAGCTCTGCTAACCACTGAACTCCGACTTCCCCCAGACAAAGCCACACCTCAATAGGGATCTGATCCGGACCTACAGCATTAGCTCCACCCATTTTCATTAGGGCACCATTTACTTCCTCCTTGCTGATGCTCTCACAGGAATTAAACGAACGAGCAGAAGATAGACTAACTCCTTGCACCATTGAGTCACTACCTCTAGCCTCATTGAAAAGTTCGAAAAAATACCTATTCCATCGCTCCTTAGTAGCCACATCGTTCACTAACACTTGGCCCAAATCATCCTTAATAAACTTAACGGGACCCAGGTCTCGCCGCCCTCTTTCCCTAGCTTTCGCTAGTTTAAAAATAGCGTTCGCTCCTTCTTTGGTGTCTAGGCACTTGTACATCTCCTCGTAAGCCTCACCTTTAGCCTTAGCCACTGCCTTCTTAGCCTCTCTTTTCGCCACCTTGTACACTAAAATCTTTAAGATTCTCTCCTCCCCAGCACTAACCGACAAAAGCTCCTTAAATAGCGCTTGTTTTGCCTTAACCTTGTTTTGGACCTCCTCATTCCACCACCATGCCTCCCTAGGTCCACTAGACCTGCCCTAAGAAACCCCTACCACCTTCTCGCCCACTCTCCTAATAGCATTGGCCATGTTGGTCCACATAAGGTTAGCATCACCCCCACGCAAAAAACCTCCTACGCGGGTCAGAGACTCCTTGAATACTGTTGCCTTCTCACCCTTCAGATCCTTCCAGAAAATCCTAGGTCTAGCTACTAGCTACTCTAGCCCTGCTAACAACACGACCTCCCATGGATAAATCTATAGCCAACAGCCGGTGTTGAGAAGCACACGCCTCGTGATAAGTGTCAGTTTTGTACACTTATCCATGGTTTGTATCGATAAAATTCACCCATAATTGAGCTAGTCTATTCATTTTTTGCTTTTAATTTATTAGTTTTAATAATTTTATTTTTATCGGATGATGATCGGATTAAATAACTGAATTACTCAAGAAACAACATGTTTAATAAATATTCTCTTTATTGAATTTTGATATATTCATGTTGTAGGGCTTTCCGAGACGAATTCGGCAGTCTCTCCGGATTCAAAATCAGAGTTATATATCAAAAGTTATAATCCGAAAAAGATCTGGGGCAAAAACGCAAAGTCTGAGAAATTCTGGGCTGAAAACGTAACTTTCAAAGCAACCAGTGAACAAATTTAAGAAGCCAATTTACGGCCGTAACATTCAGGGGTTACGGCCGTAAGTCACCCTTGTTACGGCCGTAACTCCTGAATGTTACGGCCGTAACTCTTGACAGATTACTATGATTTGTCTAATTTTTTATACTTTTTGTGTATTATTGAGGGGATGGCTGGCATTGATCCGATCTAATGTAATAATGCTGGAGTTTTGGAGCTATTAGATGACTTTAGGTATATAAATAGACCCCTTAGATCCTTCATCATTCATCATTCATCTTATAATTTTCCATTTTTTTTGTAAACTTTTCTTTTTGTGTGAAGAACACACTTGTGTTCTTGAGTGATCTTTGTAAGTGTGGTATAGCATATGTTGTTCAGAGAATTTATTGTTTCTATCTCCTTTATCTACTAAGGGAGTTAGGATCAATTCTTTCTCTTAATTCAACTAATAATGACCACACAAGCTTGTAATATGTGTAATAAACCCTTCATGGGCTAAGTAATCTTTAGTTGGGATTATAAACAAGGTTACTCATGTTATTTATGTTTGTATAAAGATCTATTGTGAATTACTTATTATTGTGTGTAATTTTCATTGTTTTAACAATCTTTATTTATTTGGCCAATAAATGACGATATTTATGGTCTTCATATATTTCGAAAGAAAATATGTTTGATTAGATAAAATGATCTTCACTCTAAGTTGTTCTAGGGGATAGAAATGTAACACCCCGAGATATTCGGAATAATTACAGCGCCGTAAACCCTTTAAATAAGGATTTACAAGGCTAATTAAAAAGAAAAGTAAATACAAGATACCAATACTGCGAAAATTCAAGTTAAAGAAAACGTATAACTGGTTCAAACGGTAATTAATACAACCATATCGAATTAATATCAAAAGGACACGCGTACTCGAGTACAGAAACCAAACCAAGACCACAAATCTCCAATAACAATAAACATCACTGAACCCCGTCGTCGTCACGTCGGTACTATGGCTGTTTCCCTGCTCCTTGGCTACCTGAACATCAAAACAAATGTCCACCCCCGAAGGGGTTAGCAAAACGATGCTAGTACAAGTATCATATTTAAACAATTCGAATATGCATCAACAATACACAACAAGATACATCACACGGACTTCCGCTAGGATCCGACAATGCGAATCTACAAGATTCCATTACACACTGGGTATTCCAATGATCCAGCGCCTCAAAGATAGATCCCAAGATGATCCCGTCGGACCAACACGAGGTGGAAATAACCCGTCCAATGATCCAGCCCTCGGCTAGATCCCAAGATGATCCCGCGGACCAACACGAGGTGGACATCCGATCCGGCCTCGGCATAGATCGTACACGTATACAAACACAACTCATGCATACACATATGCCAAATCATTACGTTCATCAACATGAACATATAAACGAATACCATGACAAATCAACGAAGTAAATATCATGTTCAACAACATGCATAATCATACGCATACTCCAAAATACCGATATTAACATATCACGATACTTGCCTCGAAGATGGCGAACGATATACTTCAATGCTCGACGCACTCGAAGGCCGCCTCCGATCAACGTAACAAGCTCGAACCTTAACAAAAGGAACGATATACAAATCATCTCGAGTCGAACAATGGTTTAACAATCGCCTACGGCCGAAAAGCTCAAACTAAACAATCGCTGGATTGCTTAGCGCGCGCTACGTACTCTACGTAACGTGCGCTAAGCTGAACTATTAGCGTACGCTATCGTATAAGACTAGCGTCGCTAGCCACGAATCGCGATCGACTCGGCTGTCTCATAACGTACGCTACGTACGTTTTGTGCGAAAACCGAACCTCGATAGCGCACGTTAACTCACACATGTTAGCGTGCGCTAATCTTGCATGGCAGAATACTGCAAACCGAAAACTAGGTTGAATGATGAAGAACTCATGAATCCTATGGTGATATTACAAGTTATCCTTGGGCATATCATGATAATAAGGTTTCTGGAAGATTTATGATTTTGAAATACCAATATACGGATAGTTATCTCGATATCACAATTCCTCTACGATCTTCAAGAAATAATCTAAGTTCCCTCGTCTTACGTTCCAAAACACATGATTCCAACATACACAACGTATCAACTGGGTAATATCCGATTACTTGATCATAAATCGATTTAAACATGCTTGGGTGTCCTTATAATAAATGGTTCAAAGGTTCATTCGACATCTAGTACCGATACGTCAAAAGTATCCTTCTAACATGTGATGAACGAAATACTTGCTATCCAAACATGATTCAAATCTTCCTTATGAACATACTAATCATTGGTGAAGAATCACCTACCTCGAAGTAGTGAAGAACACGGATGAAATGAAGAAATCCAACACCGAAGGCTTGAACACCAATCTCCAATGATGTATGATCTTCAATCTCGAACTAGGAGGTTGAGGAGGTTGATACGGAGTGTTTAGGACGAAAGTAGTTATGTTCTATGTGTCAAAGTTCGGGTTGAGGGAGGAGAAGGAACTGAAATCACGAATAGGATGCTGTCCTATTTATAATAAATGGCTATTAGCGCGCGCTAGACCCTGTTCGTAGCGTGCGCTAACGGCTCACAGTCTAAACTGTACTCGGCACTTAGCGTGCGCTACGCATCGACCTGTAGCGTGCGCTAAGGCGTTGACTCGGCTTTTCCCGAAAGCCGTCCAGGTACATCCGACACGATCCGACAGGGGTCCCCCGGCCAGATCTCACCTACCGCACGTCTCAATCAATCTGACCACGCATAGCGTGCGCTAATCACGCTCGGTAGCGTGCGCTATGAAACCAAGTTAGCGTACGCTACCCTCGGCCTGTAGCGTGCGCTACATGCACAGAATTTCAATCTTTATATCACATATACGAAATTATATGCTCGACAACATCGGATAATGAAATACCGAGAATAGTACTCATACAAAAGTATAACCATTGCAATATCACAAATTCCAATTACATAACAGAAATCTCGGGTATTACATCCTTCCTCCCTAAAAGGAAGTTTCGTCCCGAAACTTAGGATGAAAACAACTCCGGATATTTAGCCTTCATACCGTCCTCCGTTTCCCAAGTGGCCTCTTCGACTCCATGTCGTGACCATTGTACTTTAACCAAATGTATTGGTTTATTCCTCAATTGTTTGATCCGGCTCTCAAGTATCTTGATTGGTCTCTCTTCGAAGGTGCCATCATTAGCTATCTCGATCTCGTCGAAATCAATGACGTGGTAGGGTCCGTACATACTTTCGCAGTTGGGATACGTGAAACACATTGTGAACATGACTCAGCGACGGCGGTAAGGCCAATCTGTATGCTAACTCTCCGACTCTCTCGAGGATCTCGAATGGTCCGATATATCTCGGACTGAGCTTGCCTCTCCTCCCAAAACGGAAAATCCCTCGTGTAGGAGACACCTTCAATAGCACATGATCCCCAACGTCGAACTCTAGAGGACGACGACGTACATCGGCATAAGACTTCTGTCGACTCTGGGCAGTCAATAGTCTCTCTCGAATTAGAGCTATCTTCTCTTGAGTCTGAATAATCAATTCCGGTTCCGTCCCGATCAAATCCGAAGAATCATCCCAACACAGGGGTGATCGGCATCTCCTCCCGTACAAAGCTTCAAATGGTGCCATTCTAATAGAAGCATGCCAACTATTATTGTAAGTGAATTCGATCAAGGGCAAGTGAACTTCCCAATCAGTTGACCAATCCAACGCACAAGCTCTAAGCATGTCTTCTACAGTTTGAATAGTCCTTTCGGACGGACCGTCTGTTTGGGGATGATAAGTCATGCTAAAGTTGAGCTCACCCCCAAAGCCTTATGGATCGCCTTCCGAGTGCGACACGAAACGACCATCTCGATCCGAAATAATGGTCTTGGCCCCATGCAATCGACTATCTCCGCAACAAATACTCGTGCCAATCTTTCGGTCCCCATGTATCTTTGATTCCTAGGAAATGAGCCGACTTGGTTAGTCGATCAACTATGATCCAAATCATGTTCATTCTGCTCTAGTCCTTGGCATACCGGTGATGAAATCCATCGAAATGTCCTCCCACTTCCATTCGGGGATCTAAGCGGCTTTAACATCCCTAGTCGCCGATGCTCAATCTTGACTGCCGGCAAGTCAAACACTTCAAACGTACTGCTACGTCCTTCTTCATATTCCCCACCGGAAGTTTTGTTTAAGATCCTTATACATCTTATCACGCCCGGGTGAATAGAATAGGGCGCGCTATGAGCTTCTTTCAGAATAGTCCGTCTCAAGTCATCATCGTCGGGAACGCAAAGTCGACTCTGAAATCTCAGAACTCCATCGTCTTGTATCACGAATCCTGGGGCTTTTCCTTTCTTTACGTCATCACATAATCGAAGGATCACAGAATCGTCCAACTGCTTGGACTTGATCGTCTCGACTAGTGATGAAGTCAGTTCCATCACATAAAGTCGCCCTTGGATTCCTGGTGCCCATACTTCAATCCCTTCGCGGATCAGTTCTCGTTGAATCTTTGATGGGCGTAAGAGCTTCCAACACTCGAAGAGAAACAGTTTACGGCTCAAAGCATCGGCTACTACATTTGCTTTCCGGATGATAGAGAATCTCCAAGTCGTAATCCTTGTTCAATTCCACCACCTTCTCTCGCCTCATGTTTAGTTCTTTCGATCGAAAATGTATTTGAGGCTCTTATGATCTCAGAAGATCTCGACAATGAATGCCGCATGATAATGTCGCCAAATTTTCAAGGCAAAGACCACCGCTAGCTCCGATCATGAGTCGGATAATTAACTTCGTACGATTTTAGTTGCCGAGAAGCATAAGCAATCACTTTATCCTTTTGCATCAACACGCAACCTGCACTCGATTTGAAGCGTCAGTATACCATAAATCCGTCGGTTCCTTCGGGCGCTAATATAGGTCTTGTCGCTGGTCTCTTCTTAAGTTCGTCAAAGCCACCTGGCACTTCTCATTCCACGCGAACTTTTGAGTTTTCTGAATAAATGAGTGAGCGGACGAGCAATTTTGGAAAATCCCTCTACAAAGCGGCGATAATATCCAGCTAGTCCTAAGAAGCTTCGGACTTCCTTCACGTTCTTAGGAGCTTCCCATTCCAAGATTGCTTCGACCTTTTTCGGGTCCACCTGAACTCCATCGGTTGATATCACATGCCCAAGGAAGGTTACTTCCTTAAGCCAGAACTTGCATTTAGAAAATTTTGCATATAGCTGTTCCTTTCTCAAGATGCTCAAAACCACACGTAGATGTTTAGCATGATCCTCTGCGTCCCTCGAATATATCAAAATGTCGTCAATGAAAACGACCACAAATTTATCCAAGTACTCCAAGAATACCCGATTCATCAATTGCATGAATACCGCAGGAGCATTGGTAAGTCCAAATGGCATCACTACAAATTCATAATGCCCGCATCGATCCGAAAGCGATTTCGATATCTGATTCCTTAATCCTCAACTGATGGTATCCTGATCGCAAGTCAATCTTCGAGAATACCCTTTCCCCTTGCAGTTGATCAAACAAGTCGTCGATCCGAGGTATAGGATACTTATTCTTGATCGTCATCTTGTTAAGCTCCCTGTAATCAATACACAGTCGGAGGGATCCGTCTTTCTTCCGGACAAAGAGAACGGGCGCTCCCCAAGGGGAAACGCTCGGTTGAATATAGCCCTTCTGTAACAGTTCCTCCAGTTGCTTCTTGAGTTCATACATCTCGGTTGGCGCCATGCGGTATGGTGCCCTGGAAGTAGGGGTTGCTCCAGGCTCTAATTCGATGGTGAATTCCACTTCTCTTTACGGAGGTAACCCTGGTAGCTCGTCAGGAAATATATCTGAGAACTCATTCACAACTGGAATAGACGAGAGCTCTACTCCTTCCTCTTTACTTATGTCATTACACCAATGTCCTTGACATCCTGCTTTGATAATTTTACCGCTTTCATTGCTTTGATCAATTTCCCGAGCTTCGGTCTCCATCCTCGGAATAAGTGTTGAGATCCGTCGTCGGCAATGATGGAAATGACTCTCTCTCGGTAATTCAGACACTCCATAACGGTTGAGCCAATCATCTCCGAGAATTAAATCGTCACCGCGGATGTCAACTACAATAAGATTCGATGGCCAATCTCTTCCTTCTATAGATACTGGGAAATCCCTAGCTTCTAGTGTTCCCACAATTCTCTCTCCGCTCGGTAATCCCACAACATAAGGTTCACAATTATACAAGCACGAGATGTTCAAACGTTTAACACAGTTCAAAGATATAAAAGAATGCGTAGCTCCCGAATCGAACAAGACACTAGCTGGTTGCAAAAGGATCTGAATCGCACGATGCAACAAGTGTTGTTCGTCGCCGATCTCCTCATTTCGTGCAGGGGCGGAGGAACGGACCCGGACTGGATGTCTCTCTCTTCCCAGCGTTCTGCTGCTGAAATCCACTCTGCTGTGTCTGGTTCACACTTATCTCCTTAGGAACTGGTGCCGGGGTGCGGGTACCAAAAGATCTAGCAGCGGCTCCACAGAAGGCCGCACGGTGCCCTTCTTGCCCACAATCGTAACAAGTCACAGAAGATGCGGGGCAATCACGTCGAATATGCCCGGCTCGACCACAATTGTAGCATTTCTTTGCTGCGTCCGAAACTGCTGATGTTGCCCGGAACTTCTTTCCGCCTCTAGAAGGATGTGGAGGTTTCCTAGCCGAATAAAAGGAAGACTGGCCCTTGCGGGCCCCACCACTCTTGTTTTCTGCAAAGCTGCCGGTCACCTTCTGCTTCTTTGCCTCAACTGATTTCTCCATCGCCGCCTCTTTCATGTCGTAGGCCAGCGCTTTGTCTTGATACTGTCGCAACGTAGTACACTCGAATCCGGACATGTACTGCTGAATTTCCGGCTTCATCCGCATATCAAAATGAAAAATCTTTTCTGCCTCCGTTCTGACCAAGTGTCGCACACAAGTCAGCTGATGATTAAAAGTTTTGATTACATCTGTCACAGATGCCTCCGAACTCTGTGGTGAGAAAAACTCTCGGATCTTCGCCTCTCTAACTGGACGAGGACAATACTGTGCTTCCATCATTTGTTTGAATTCCGTCCAATCCGCATTATGATTCTCGGGTCGAATAGCCTCCCACCAATCAAAGGCCTCCCCAGTCAGAAAATACTGGGCAATAGGAACCTTCCGGTCCTCGGGACAGTTAAGACCCGCGAATATCTTTTCCAACTCCTTGAGCCAGTGATCCCAAGTAAGTGTCTATTGAGTTCAGTCAAATTTTGGCGGGTGCAATTTAACCACTTCCGCAAGCCATCTGTCTCCCCGGTTATCCTCGTGGTGCTGCTGTCCCATCGCTGTCTGCATGCGATCAACGACCTGGGCGAACTGATTTATTTGCGCCACCACCTGTTGAAGCACTCCTGGCATGTTAGGGTTTGCGTCATCATTCGCTGATCCTTGCTGCCCTCCAGAATGGGAATCGGTTCGACTAGCCGATATTTCTGGGGTAGTTGCGGAATCCTCATGTCTCATGTTACCACGTCCGCGTCCACGACCGCGTCCGCGTCCACGACCTCCTCTCAGCATACTGTAAACGTAATTTCTCAATATACAGAACAAAATTTTTGAAATAAGGTCCGTCAATACTCACAAAACAGTAATTAAGTAATACGGTAGTATAAGATATTAAGAGACTTACAACCACGGTCCACATGACGACTTCGGCTGAACAGTGATGTTACAACGACCCGTAAATCAAATAACGTAAACAGACCCAATTAAAACCCGACTGCCAAGATATCCATAAATCTTAGCTCCGATACCATATTCTGTAACACCCCGAGATATTCGGAATAATTACAGCGCCGTAAACCCTTTAAATAAGGATTTACAAGGCTAATTAAAAAGAAAAGTAAATACAAGATACCAATACTGCGAAAATTCAAGTTAAAGAAAACGTATAACTGGTTCAAACGGTAATTAATACAACCATATCGAATTAATATCAAAAGGACACGCGTACTCGAGTACAGAAACCAAACCAAGACCACAAATCTCCAATAACAATAAACATCACTGAACCCCGTCGTCGTCACGTCGGTACTATGGCTGTTTCCCTGCTCCTTGGCTACCTGAACATCAAAACAAATGTCCACCCCCGAAGGGGTTAGCAAAACGATGCTAGTACAAGTATCATATTTAAACAATTCGAATATGCATCAACAATACACAACAAGATACATCACACGGACTTCCGCTACCGGAATCCGACAATGCGAATCTACAAGATTCCATTACACACAGGTATTCCAATGATCCAGCGCCCTCAGCATAGATCCCAAGATGATCCCGTCGGACCAACACGAGGTGGAAATAACCCGTCCAATGATCCAGCGCCCTCAGCCTAGATCCCAAGATGATCCCGTCGGACCAACACGAGGTGGACATCCGATCCAGCGCCCTCAGCATAGATCGTACACGTATACAAACACAACTCATGCATACACATATGCCAAATCATTACGTTCATCAACATAAACATATAAACGAATACCATGACAAATCAACGAAGTAAATATCATGTTCAACAACATGCATAATCATACGCATACTCCAAAAATACCGATATTAACATATCACGATACTTGCCTCGAAGATGGCGAGAACGATATACTTCAATGCTCTCGACGCACTCGAAGGCCGCCCCCCTCCGATCAACGTAACAAGCTCGAACCTTAACAAAAGGAACGATATACAAATCATCTCGAGTCGAACAATGGCCTAACAATTGACTACGGCCGAAAAGCTCAAACTAAACAATGCTGGATTGCTTAGCGCGCGCTACGTACTCTACGTAACGTGCGCTAAGGCTAGGCTGATAGCGTCGCTATCGTATAAGACTAGCGTCGCTAGCCACGAATCGCGATCGACTCATTGTCTCATAACGTGCGCTACGTGCGTTTTGTGCAACCGAACCTCGATAGCGCACGTTAACTCACACATGTTAGCGTGCGCTAATCTTGCATGGCGAGAATCATAGGCAGCTGGGTTGAATGATGAAGAACTCATGAATCCTATGGTGATATTACAAGTTATCCTCGGGCATATCATGATAATAAGGTTTCTGGAAGATTTATGATTTTGAAATACCAATATACGGATAGTTATCTCGATATCACAATTCCTCTACGATCTTCAAGAAATAATCTAAGTTCCCTCGTCTTACGTTCCAAAACACATGATTCCAACGTACACAACGTATCAACTGGGTAATATCCGATTACTTGATCATAAATCGATTTAAACATGCTTGGGTGTCCTTATAATAAATGGTTCAAAGGTTCATTCGACATCTAGTACCGATACGTCAAAAGTATCCTTCTAACATGTGATGAACGAAATACTTGCTATCCAAACATGATTCAAATCTTCCTTATGAACATACTAATCATTGGTGAAGAATCACCTACCTCGAAGTAGTGAAGAACACGGATGAAATGAAGCAATCCAACACCGAAGGCTTGAACACCAATCTCCAATGATGTATGATCTTCAATCTCGAACTAGGAGGTTGAGGAGGTTGATACGGAGTGTTTAGGACGAAAGTAGTTATGTTCTATGTGTCAAAGTTCGGGTTGAGGGAGGAGAAGGAATCAAATCACGAATAGGATCTTTGTCCTATTTATAATAAATGGCTATTAGCGCGCTAGACCACTGTTCGTAGCGTGCGCTAACGGCTCACGATCTAAAGCGTACTCGGCACTTAGCGTACGCTACGCATCGACACATGGCGTGCGCTAAGGCGTTGACTCGGCTTTTCCCGAAAGCCGTCCAGGTACATCCGACACGATCCGACAGGGGTCCCCCGGCCAGATCTCACCTACCGCACGTCTCAATCAATCTGACCACGCATAGCGTGCGCTAATCACGCTCGGTAGCGTGCGCTATGAAACCACGTTAGCGTACGCTACCCTCAGCCTGTAGCGTGCGCTACATGCACAGAATTTCAATCTTTATATCACATATACGAAATTATATGCTCGACAACATCGGATAATGAAATACCGAGAATAGTACTCATACAAAAGTATAACCATTGCAATATCACAAATTCCAATTACATAACAGAAATCTCGGGTATTACAAGAAATATACCCCTAGTCCTTAGATGATTCTTTGAGTTATTTTCATAAATCCTAATGCTATGTATTGAAGCCAATCAACAAAGAAATATAGTGGATTGATTCAATATGTAAGGGGCGTTTTATAGTTCGAAAGAGAAACCGTCTTTTTAAGGAAAATCGAATCTACACAACATAATAAGTAAATTCATTTTATGATCTCCAATACATCTTTTATAACTAATGACGAACTAAGTTTGTAATCCCAACTATTTCATTTTATCATTTAATCAATCTATTATTATTACAATATTTTTATTTCTTTAAAATATTAGAACTATTATTGCATTTACTTTGCAACAATTAAACCAAACTCTTTAAATTGTGTGTTTCACTCATCTTAAGTATCTATAAAAATAGACTAATAGTGTATAATTCAAATTATAACAAAACTTCCTTGTGGGATCGATAAACCGGACTCAAAAAGTCCACTTTACTACTTGATACGATATCGTGCACTTGCGATAGTTACACTAAAAGCGTGTCAAGTTTTTAGCGCCGTTGCCGGGGAAGTATAAGTTATATTTGAAATCTTACATTGTAAACTATTTTTATAGGTACAAATTTCTCGACGTTGTAACTTAGTACTCAATTGTGTTTGTCCGGTCAAGTGGCGGATAACGGTACTCCGTGACTATTAAAGTCGGATTTTCGATTTCCCACAACAAGCGATATTTGTAGATATTTTCTTCAATTATTTTCATTGTCATTTTATTTTTATTTTTTTATGGAAGAAACATTGTATAAAATCGAAAAAAGATTTCCTTTTCTAAGCAAAAATGCAATTTTAAAAATTTACAAGACAAGGCTTGAAAGGATGAGGTTGCTTACGAATAAAAGCATACCTTTTGACATAAGATTCATTATCGAAGCCAAAGTAAGAATAGAAGGTGAATTCACGAAACAGACTAGATTTTACCGGGGCTTGGAAAAGTTCATATGCCAAGAAAGCAGCGAGCAAAGATGCTAGCTGTTTGCTATAAATGTGCTAGATGGAACTGTAATGTAAAATGTCGATCTTTAGGAATTCCATCTACAAACAGAGAAGATAAAATTCAGTTCATTAATGATGGTCTGAATAAGGAGAATTTAGATAATATCGAAATTTCTCTTGACACGCATCCTAGTGGACTTGTGTATTACGGAATTCAATGTTTGTGGAATAAATTCAAACCATAATATGAACAACGTCTTGGGAATCTGACGTTAAAAGACCCTGTTTGCCAATTTGTAAGAAAATTGGATGGGAAGCTTCTCCCCGACTCATAGAAGGTGTTTAGTCCGTTTCTGAACGTAAAATCAGAAGAAGATGTGAGCCACAATCACAACTACTGTACATACGCGTAAGTATCTTTTATTTTTGTCGTGTGGTGAGATTTTCTGAATAAAAAAATGTGATACGCGATAAAAGCTTTCATTATTCTATTGAGTAGTTGAAGCACAATCAAACGCAATCACAAACTTGTTAAACAATTTTTACCTTCTTTTTCTTCTATAAATAAACTTTCTACTGGTTTCTTACATCCCTCAAACTTGCACTTTTCTCTGTTTCTCTCTAAAAAAATTTTCTTTTCAAAAATAGAGTCATCATCTTCAACAAAAAAATTTAACACAGTATGCATTTTTGGTGGAGCTAATTCTGGAAAAGAGGCATGCTTTACTGAAGCAGCCCACAACTTGGGTCATACCTTAGGAGAAAAATGCATTCATGTAGTTTACGGAGGAGGAAGTCTAGGATTAATGGGACGAGCTACTGCTTCTGCCTATATGGAAGGAGTAAGAGTGTTGGGAATAATCCCAAAACCTCTGGCTGAAAGTAAAATCACCGGGTCAACTATTGGAGATGAGTTTAGATCTGTGAATATGCAAGATCGCATAAATCACATGATAAAAAATTCTGGCGCCTTTATCGCCCTTCCCGGTGGTTTTGGCACCCTTGAGGAACTTTTTCATGTGGTTACCAGAGCCCAGCTAAATGTTCATCAAAAACCAATAGGTGTGCTTAATGTCAATGGTTTCTTTGATGGTTTACTGTCTTTCATCGACTACTCTACTGAAAAGGGCTTTATTTCCGAGCGTGCAAAACGAATCATAGTCGTTGCAACAACACCAGAAGAACTAATCAAAAAACTCAATGAATTTGTTCCTCAACCAGATCCAACTCTAGCTAAAATTGTCTGGGTAGAAGATTTTACCGTGAGAAAACGAAAAGTGGATTCATTCCTCTCCCTTTGATAACCCATGTCGGACCTCTTGTATTTTTACTTTTTGTCGTGTGTAATAATCGTGCTAAATGAAGGCAGCTTAAGGAGTTTCTTCTTGATCTCTTGATGCGCATCTATTCGCGATTTATGTATTTTTATTTTATTACTGTAATGTTTATTGTGTGTTTTTTTTTATTATAAAAACTTTGATGGCAGTGTAAGGCGACTCTTCGGACTTTCTTGATGCGCATCTTAAAAATTGTGTTATACTTACGAGTATATTTTATTTTCTTTTGTTGTGTGCCTCGTATATTTAATCTCTTGTAGATTCTAAAAGGCGTTAGCTCAGACATCAACTTTTTTAACAGGGAGTATTCTGCTTTTCTGCATTGATTTTTTATTTTTAAACTGAGGACAGTTTTATATTCAAGTTTGGGGGTAGTTTGTTTAATTATTTTGGTGTGTTTTGATTGATTTGGTTATTTGCCTTAATTTTTTTATTATATATATATATATTTATAGTATTTTGATTTTTGAGATAGATCTGGCCAAAACACAAATAAATTAGCTATATACAAGCTTCTAAAATCGTTTTAACCGGTAAAAAAATTGTATATTCCAAAAATTTTGAGCCTTGATCTCTCTTTCCAAGCCTTGTAATTATCATATAAAATCGAGTCATTCATTACCTTGAGAAAAGAAGAATCAATTGGTTGATGAAAAATAAAACTGAAATTTACTTAATTTATAGAGTTTTTGATTTTTCATGCTTAACTAAAAAATGATTTTCTGCAAAAATTCTATTCCCTAAAAAAAAGGAGTCATTGGTGAAAAGAGCTACACGTTAGCAAATAACGGTGTGAAAGCTATCACCTAAAAAAAATAAATGACGAAAAGGAGAAGTGTTGAGCAGCAACAGCTGCCTAATTTTGGAAGTCTTAAATTTTGAGAAAAAATAAAGGACTAACCATTGTTGGTGCGTAGCTGCCGTCTCAGAAAAATTGGTGAAAAGAACTACACGTTAGCAAATAACGGTGTGAAAGCTATCACCTTTTTACGAAAAAAATAATGAGATAGAAATTGTGTTAGTGAAAAGAGCTACATGTTAGCAAATAACGGTGTGAAAGCTATCACTAAAAGTGATGTAGTTTATGAGCAGAATTGAATTAATTAGCAGCTGAATTTCAATACACTCAATTTTGTGAAAATCACAATATTTGATGACGCCAATAAAATTCTTCTTCATATTGAGTCGAAAAATAAACGAGTGATCGAGAGCAACCATTAAAGGGAGTCGTGTGTATCAAGAGTGGGAAAGAAATAATCAACCTATTGGGGGGAAACCTTACATTTTGGAATTACAAAATAAAAAACGTGTTTTAACTTCAAAAACATTAGTAGATTTATTTTGAATCTTGATTCATTTTTATCTACTGTATAAAGTTGGTTGTTGTTTATTAATGACATTTTGATCTCTTTTTCTTTTTTTTTATATTTTAATTTATGTGTGTATTAATTTTCTTATTTTTGTTTTATTTTTATTTTTTTTTTATTTTTGGAGTGTGAATAATAAAGAGTCTTGCTCGGGACTAGCAAGAATTCAAGTTTGGGGGTGTGATAAGTGTCAGTTTTGTACACTTATCCATGGATTGTATCGATAAAATTCACCCATAATTGAGCTAGTCTATTCGTTTTTTGCTTTTAATTTATTAGTTTTAATAATTTTTATTTTTATCGGATGATGATCGGATTAAATAACTGAATTACTCAAGAAACAACATGTTTAATAAATATTCTATTTATTGAATTTTGATATATTCATGTTGTAGGGCTTTCCAGAGGCAATTCGGCGGTCTTTAGGATTCAAAATCGAGTTATATAGCAAAAGTTATCATCCCAGAAGATGCGGGGCAAAAACGCAAAGTCGAGAAATGCAGGCTGAAACTTTCAAAGCAACTAGTGAACAAATTTACGAAGCCAAAGTTACGGCCGTAACATTCGGGGTTACGGCCGTAAGTCACCCTTATTCTGGCCGTAACTCCTGAATATTACGGCCGTAACTCTTGACAGATTACTATGATTTGTCTAATTTTTATACTTTTTGTGTATTATTGAGGGATGGTGGCATTGATCCGATCTAATGTAATAATGCTGGAGTTTTGGAGCTATTAGATGACTTTAGGTGTATAAATAGACCCCTTAGATCCTTCATCATTCATCATTCATCTTATAATTTTCCATTTTTTTTGTAAACTTTTTTTGTGTGAAGAACACACTTGTGTTCTTGAGTGATCTTTGTAAGTGTGGTATAGCATATGTTGTTCAGAGAGTTTATTGTTTCTATCTCCTTTATCTACTAAGGGAGTTAGGATCAATTCTTTCTCTTGATTCAACTAATAATGACCACACAAGCTTGTAATATGTGTAATAAACCCTTCATGGGCTAAGTAATCTTTAGTTGGGATTATAAACAAGGTTAGTCATGTTATTTATGTTTGTATAAAGATCTATTGTGAATTACTTATTATTGTGTGTGATTTTCATTGTATTAACAATCTTTATTTATTTGGCCAATAAATGACGATATTTATGGTCTTCATATGTTTCGAAAGAAAATATGTTTGATTAGATCAAATGATCTTCACTCTAAGTTGTTCTAGGGGATAGAAATATACCCCTAGTCCTTAGATGATTCTTTGAGTTATTTTCATAAATCCTAATGCTATGTATTGAAGCCAATCAACATAGAAATATAGTGGATTGATTCAATATGTAAGGGGCGTTTTATAGTTCGAAAGAGAAACCGTCTTTTTAAGGAAAATCGAATCTACACAACATAATAAGTAAATTCATTTTATGATCTCCAATACATCTTTTATAACTAATGACGAACTAAATTTGTAATCCCAACTATTTCATTTTATCATTTAATCAATCTATTATTATTACAATATTTTTATTTCTTTAAAATATTAGAACTATTATTGCATTTACTTTGCAACAATTAAACCAAACTCTTTAAATTGTGTGTTTCACTCATCTTAAGTATCTATAAAAATAGACTAATAGTGTATAATTCAAATTATAACAAAACTTCCTTGTGGGATCGATAAACCGGACTCAAAAAGTCCACTTTACTACTTGATACGATATCGTGCACTTGCGATAGTTACACTAAAAGCGTGTCACCTCGCTCTGGAACACCTTGCAGTCCACGCACGCCCTAGCATCACGACTGCGCAAAAGAATGTAGTCAATTTGTGTGTTGTGCCCCCCACTACTGAAGGTGATGAGGTGCTCAGCTCTCTTCTGAAAAACAGAGTTAGAAATTACCAACTCATGCGCAGTGGAAAACTCCAACAGTGCGGAACCTCCTGCATTCCTAACTCCGAAGCCGAAACCCCCATGCGCACTATGATAACCATCCACCCCCTCACCAATGTGCCCATTGAAATCGCCCCCCAAAATAATAAATTGATCGTCCGGAATACACCCGACCAACTCATCTAAACAGACCCAAAAAGCTTCCTTATCAAGCACACCCAAACCAACATGTGGGGCATATGCACAAACCACGTTAACCACCTTCTCCCCAACCACTACTCTAACGGACATAATTCTATCATTACACCTCTTCACTTCCACGACGTTGTCCTTAAGGTCCTTAGACAAAAGAATGCCCACTACATTGCTCGAGTTAGCAATACCTGAATACCACAATTTATAACCGTTCACCTCCCTGGACTGCGCCCCCTTCCACCTAGTGTCCTGAAAACAAGCCACATCAACCCGTCTCTTACCAAAAACATCCACAAGCTCCAAAAGCTTACCCGACAAGGTACCCAAATTCCAACTACCAACCCACAAATAGCGCGACATCGACCAACACAGAACACAAACGCACTACGAAAAATAAAATGAGGTAGTGAAGACAAAAATGAAAATATGATGAGAATGAGAAAGACAATTTAAAAGCAAGCAAACCGCATACAAATCAGAACTGTGATTCCCGAATGGTAAAACTTTCAGGCAACTTCAGACCTTCAATCCTCATATCATAACGGACTTTTCGCAATAAAGTTCGTAATTTTTGGACGTATAATCAATCTGTACTGAACTATTCAAGTTTATGAGTTTATTATAAGATTATGCTAAGACTCGCACGATATCAATCTAATCATCAACCGGTTGAACTAATTCCTCTAGTTTATCCAAGTCCATTAACTATCAAATAATCATATTGGTATCTTATAATATGCATAATCATTGTTAATCACGACAATAATTGTTATTCAATTGAAATCGGGAGTAAGTGTTGTGCGGAGCTAAGTGCTACGACCTTCGGGCGGGAGCCACCGCTAGAGTCCGTACGAGTACCTCTAGGGTCCCCTTTTCTATTTATATGCATGAGGGGCGGTTAGTCTAAGTCATGAATCGAGTAGTGTGGCTGCAGTTCTAGGCAAGGCTACTGTTGTATCCTATTCCCTTGAAACCGAAGTACGGAGTGATCCTAAGGTGACTGGGTCGTAGAATTTGGGTATAGTCGCGATTATGATATGATCCGGGCATGGACCTAAGCTAAGGACATATCGAGCCCAGATAAGAGATAAGGTAGCACGTCACCAAGCGTGAGAGCGATAAATCTCAAAGGCCAATGTTATAGTAATGGTTCGATAAACTCCTAAGGCCAATGTTAATAAATAACGTTAGATAACCGTAGCCTTGGGCGTTTGTCGAACCATTACTATAACATTGGCCTTTGAGCTTTATTGCTCTCACGCTTGGTGACGTGCTGCCTTATCTCTTATCTGAGCTCGATATGTCCTTAGCTTGGGTCTATGCCCGGATCACATCACAATCGCGACTATACCCGAATTCTACAACCCAGTCACCTTAGTATCACTCCGTCCTTCGGCTTCAAGGGAATAGGATATGGCGGTAGCTTTACCTAGAACCGCAACCACACTGCTCGATTCATGATTTAGACTAACCGCCCTTCATGCATATAAATAGAAAAGGGGACTCTAGAGGTACTCGTATGGACTCTAGCGGTGGCTCCCGCCCGAAGGTCGTAGCACTTAGCTCCGCACAGCACTTACTCCCGATTTCAATTGTATAACAATTATTTTCGTGATTAAAAACGATTATGCATATTATAAGATATCAATATGATTATTTGATAGTAAATAGACTTGGATAAACTAGAGGAATTAGTTCAACCGGTTGATGATTAGATTGCTATAGTGCGAGTCTTAGCATAATCTTATAATAAACTAATAAACTTGAATAGTTCGGTACGGATTGATTATACGTCCGAAAATTACGAACTTTATTGTAAAAAGTCCGTTATGATATGGGTATTGAAGCTCAAAAGTCGAATGAAAGTTTTAACTTTCGAAAATTACAATTCTGCCCTTCCGTCTTTTAAGTACTATCATTATTATTTTACTATAATTGTATGGATTTGGATAATTTGGTACGGATTGATTATACGTCCGAAAATTACGAACTTTATTGCGAAAAGTCTGTTATGATATGAGGATTGAAGGTTAGAAGTCGCATGAAAGTTTTACCTTTCAAAAATTACAATTCTGCCCTTCCGTCTTTTAAGTACTATTATTATTTTTACTAAAATATTATAAATTTGAGTAAGTCGGAACGGTTTGATTGTACGTCCGAAAATTATGAAATTTGTGGCGAAAAGTCTGTTATAATATAAGGTTCTGAGATCAGAAGTTGCATGGAGGTTTTTCCTTCCATAATTTACAATTCTGCCCTTTCGCAATTAAAGTACTATTATTATTATTATTCTTATTTAGTTTTGTCTTATAATTTTGATTAATTCGTTTGGATTCATTTAAACTCCGAAAGTCAGGAATCTAGTTGCTATTTGAACCTTATGACTTGTACTTTTAGATTACGTTCAGTTTTAATTTTTTATTCTCTTAAAAATTATAATTTCACCCCTTCATTTTGCCTTAATCGGGATTTTAGTATTCTTGTCATATCCTTTTTGTTACTTGTCAGATTGACCTCAAATATTCGTGGTAAGCTCCTTATGTTATTTCGAGTCTAGCGAGCTCAACTTTTCTGGAAATTTTATTTTCGAAACAGTAAGTTCCTGTAATGTACTGTTTTGGCCCCGAATTCTTGAGATTTATATTTTTGCCCCGATTTTCTATTTTAGAAAATTCCGATTTAGGTGAAATTTTTTGGAGAACTTATTTTTGATATATTAAGACTTACTTTTAGGATATAAGACCAGAATTATGGATTTTAACAGTTTTACCCCAAATTTATCTTATTTAAACTATTTTAGTTTATCCTTCGAACTTAGGTTCGAGTTATCAAATATTCCGGTGACTAATTATACTCTTACCATAGTCCAATATATATATATATATATACTCATAAGTTTTTGGGATTTTAATCCCCAAAGGTCAGATTTGTCAGATTCAACCAAAATTTCCATTAATGAATTAATTTGCACATATAATCAAAATATGACAAACTAAAATTCAACAAACATCAAGACCATTGCATGCATGGTAATGAATATTAATGAAGTATAGATATCTAAAGTTTTAATATTTGCATGCACCATATATTTAACTTGTATAAATTTTAAATAAGAGAAAAGAAGGAAAACAACTTTACCCACCTTAGTTCTTGGAGTTTATGTGCAAAACTTGAGAATTTCTTCTCTCCCTCCTTGCTTCCTCTCGTCCCTATCTTCCTCCTTCTAAATATGCAGGTTCTTTTGTCCAAGTAAAAAAAATGAAGTGAATAAGGGTGGAGATTTATGGATGGGAAATGGATGGTGATGTGTTTATGTGCTAGTGTAAGAAGAAGACATGTGTCCTAAGGTGCACTATGAAGTTGACACGTCCCTCATATCTCCCTCACTCTCTCACGTATATATGCCTATATTTGTGTCCTTTTTTTATTTATTTTGGTGGTCAAGGCATGGGAAAAGGGAAGAATAATGATACATGTCTTGTTACATGTGTCAAGTTGTCTTGCATGCAATGAAGAGTCTAGAGACACACTTTTCTCCTCCCATGTGGTCGTCCAACATGTGTGTGTGTGTGTGTGTGTGTGTGTGTTATTATTTTTTTTGTTAATTTAAGAGTATAATTATAGTTGTAAATGATTTAATTAGTTGGTTGGGCTTTAAATTGCCACTTCGAGTCTTATGATTTTATTAAGTTGGGTTGGCCCTTCAACTATAAATTCAAGACTTAGGAATTTTATTAGGTTGGGTTTGAGTCCATTAGTGAGTTTATATTAGTAAATATTGGTGCACATAGCCCATTAGGTGAATCAATATTCTACTTTAACTTTCAATTAATTTGTTATTTATGAAACAATCAAGTAAAATAAAATGAAACTAGATGTAGATTATATCATATAACAAATGTTATTAAAATTACATCACGATATAATAAACCGTACATGTACTGAGGTAACGAATTTAGGGGGTTCTACAATTCATCAATCATATTCATTCATGTAACACCCCCAAGTTATTCAGGGATATTACAGCGCCGTAAGCCCCGCCGTGGGACCCACAAGGCTAAACATACGTGGAACCATAAAATTTGACCGATAAGGTCTACACACAATGGAATGAAAAACAATACAAAGGTATTCGAAACATAACCAATGTATTCACAAACATCACAACTCGATTCAATACTTCGGCAAACACAGGCCGGAACATCAAGGAAAAGGGAAAACAATACTCGAGTATTCAAAAGCCAATCCAGTACAACAACACTGAATGGGAAACTCCAAACACCACTCGAAGGAAGACACAGTATCACACTTGCCCACCATCTTCATGCCGACCCGATACTGCTGTCGACCTCTTGGAACTGAAATACATGAACGTATTTCCCCATAAAGGGTTAGCCGTTGAATAGCTAGTGCAAGTATATCAATATGAAACACAATACTCCTCGACAATAAAGTAAATGTAACCGTCAATTCATCAATTCAAGACTAGTATTCGGAATAACTAAAATCTCATAAGGCGTATGAATGCCGTAGAAAGCGGTTCGTTCACCTCATACGCCGTTACGTATGTGAATGCCGTAGAAGCGGTTCGTTCACCTCATACGCCGATACATGTAGGAATGCCGTCAAAGCGGTTCGTTCATTACATGCCAACAATATATCTATGAATGCCGTAAAAGCGGTTCGTTCATGATATGCCATCAATATTTCTTACTTTCAAAGTCGAGAACGTCTAATCATAAATGTATACTTGCCTTTGAGACATCGAGAAATCGAACGGAGGAAAGGTATGAGTTTGGTAGGTCCAAGAATGCGCTTAGGCACCTAAGCGATTCGCAAGGAATATGACAATTAATTATCCATACTCAAATTACACGAAGAGACTCCCGAAATTCGTCTACGATTCAAGAAAATATACGGGTGAACAACTAAAGGTTGGGAAATCGCCCAAACTCCCACAAGTCCGAAAACGGCACAATCCAACCCGTAAAATCGTAAGAAAACACTCATACGGTATGGATATATCAAAATCTCAAGGTTCTCACACCTCAATCGGATAAAACGGACGAATCTACGAAAACCCCCAAAATCCAACACAAAATTCAAAGTGTTCTTGAATAATCTTTCAATAATCCGATGAATACTCAAACATGTCCATAATCACGCATATATCACTTCATACATCATGATTTTATCATCCAAAACGTCAATACCCACACAAAATCGAGAAGTCAATATGTCGAAGAAATTACCTCTTGAATATCCAAGCTCTATGATCCAAGGAATACGCGTTAGATCGACTATCCGGGCTTCCCAACCGAGTGAAAGTGGTAAATCTCCAACACGCAAGTGATAGATGTGAGAAAACTCCTCCCTCAAACTCTCTCTCTCGCAGGTGGAAGAAGGAAATGGAGGAAATGGCTGAAATCTCGCTTAAAAAGCCGAATTATGCAGTTGACCGCATTGTGTGCCGCGGCTCGGCCAGTGTGCCGCGGCACGGACCTAAAAATTGTTCCCGGGTTTCGGCGGTGTGCCGCGGCTCAGCCCAGTGTGCCGCGGCACCGGGTCTGGCGGTTTTTGGCCGAGGATGCAACACAAGTGTGCCGCGGCTCGGCTAGGTGTGCCGCGGCAATGACTCGGCGGTGTGCCGCGATCTTACGGAGTGTGCCGCGGCACCGATGCAGTCCGCTCGGCCAAATTTAGGAAATGTGTGTGCCGCGGCGCACACTCCTTGTCTTGCGGCTCACACCCCCTTCGGGTCTAAAATGATTAAAAATGACCGGAAGAGAATAAAAGTAATAGGATTCAATGTCCTGGGCAACAATAACACGAAATAGAAGTACGGAAACCCCAAAGCGGTGGTTCCAAGCAATGATTACAAGGGTTCGCTCAACAAATCGCGATTCGAAGAATATGAAAAGGTTTGAAAAGACATGACTTTCGACCGGTATTACATTCTCCCCTCTAAAAAGAAGTTTCGTCCGAAACTTAAGAAATAAATAGTTCGGGGTATTCCACCGCATCTTCTCTTCCGTCTCCCAAGTCGCCTCTTCGACTCCATGCCTCGACCATTGTACCTTAACCGGTGGAATGGTCTTATGCGAAAATTTGTTTCTCGCGACGCTCAAGGATCTTCACGGGTCTCTCCGGAAAGGTAATATCCTCGGCTACGTCAATCTCACTGTAGTCGATAATGTGGCTCGGATCCGGTACGTACTTCCTCAACTGGGACACATGAAAAACGCTATGGACGTGACTCAAAGCTGGAGGCAACGCCAAGCGATGTAACACCCCGATAAGGCGGCCATTACAGTGCCGTGGACCCCACACTGGGATCCACCAGGCGATATCCAAAGTAAAGATTAAATACACAATACATGTGATACCGAACCACAAAACATAGTACTTACTCCGATGTGGAGTTTACAGCAGTATGGCCTACGGCCTTATTACACACAGGATCCACAACATAAGTATAATCCATATGGAGATGAATTATACCTCAAATAACAATACATTTGTTCAAACTTAAAATGAAGCGGAAAAATAACATTACACGGTACGAACATGACCGGACACGAAAGACTTGGGGCCCCCGAACTAGTATCCTTCGAACCCTTCGTCATCGCCTTGATCTTCCCGTGCCTTGCCTTTTCCTCGACCTAAAATACAACACAAGTATTTCGCCCAACACAGGGTCAGATATACATGATAAATGATTCTCAAGATAGTATACAATTCGCGCATATAAGATTTCAAGAATAACGCCCCGACTAACGAACATACCCCTCGGGCGTATGAACGCTCAGTCACAAAACGTCGAACACATCCAGGTATAAACATGGACTGTGAACGACTAAGATAGTACGGCTCAAGAGGGACATCACAGTACGCCCGATCCGAATATGTGTCAGTGCACATGTCCACCCCGCATACGGAATCCAGGATATACGTGGGACAATGTACCTAATTAGCCTCAACGAACTACGTCTCGTGTACACAGCCTTTTACGGAAAATATTCACGCATGACTATATATGTGCCCGGCTAAAAATCCTACACAATATCCAATCGGAACGTAGATATGACTCCGGATATGTCACGATGCAACATGACAACGACTTCAAGAATTTCACAAAATCTGAATAAGGATCGAGGACTCACCGAGATGACAACAAGATCAACAATATCAAGGGTCCAAAAGTAACGAACTTGGGAATACAATCCCATGATGAAAACGGGACATCATTAAGAGCAACATCAAATCACAAGACACAAGTTTATAAGTGTTTCATATACACGAAATGCATAATCATCATAAGAATCCACACATCATTATAACCAAGCAAGTTAACTTGCCTCAATACGAGAGGCAGAATAGTCCTCTTCTTGTCGGAACGAACGAACGGTCCTCAACTAATATTGTGTACTCGAACAATCAACCTTGAATGAAGTATATTTTGCTCATTAATACGTTTACATGATCATCTACACCGAATTTTCACGAGATAACATCTTAATTTCTGATTGAGTAGTTTAACTTCTAAAGTGTTACTTCAAGAACCTTATTCATACCAATCAATTCTCACAATTGATTACAAGATGGTACCAAATGTTTGTTGGATTAAGAATCACTCCACAATGTTTTAAACAATAATCTCCTATCCTTTAATCTTATCAAGAACATCTCAAATGATTAAAAGTAAAATCTGCACTACATATAATTACTTATGTTGAGTTAATTAGTTGTAAATCCATATCATGGTTATGAAGACTATCTCAAGTTTAGCACCACTCTTATACTCTTCCAACTGACTTGGGGATTCACACAACACACCTCTGAATTCACTTAGCCTAGGTTCAAGAAGATTAGTTCATTCTTCTAATGATCAACAAGGTTTCTTAAGACATTTATGGTAATTATTCCAATAAGCCATTTACATTACAATGGAACAAGGATTATTATTATACCAATGGTGTTATAAGTCTACCAAGGAGAGTGTGGTTAAACTAAACATGATCATTACCATATTAAAACACCAAGAACACACCATTACAAACCCTCTAATCATCATGTTCATCATTAAGTTGTTGAAAGCTTAACTACAACATGTTTATTTTGATTAATTCATCACTAGGTGAAATATACTTAATCACTATCATATTAAATTCGAGATTATAGGGTTAAATCATAGAACATACCTTCAGAAATGGAGAACAATACACCAAACCACAAGAACACAATATAAGCTTCAAGAATGTCTCCAAGTTCCAATCAACAAGCTTCAAAATCAAAATGTAAAGCTCCAACACAAGTAGGAAGAAGGTAAACTTGCTCTAGGGATGAAGGGGATGATTATATGGGTGAAAATCGGAGGTTGGACGTGCAAAATGAAAGACACAAGCTGTCTTTTTATAACAGCACAGTTCGTTACGTACGCTACACAACATGTGTTACGTACGTAAGCTAAGTTCAGAAGTTACTGGACTGAAATACGAACTTCATTACGTACGTTACCGCTAGCAGCATTACGTAGGTAATGTGGGTCAACTAGGTTGGCTCCAAAGATCAGATATTCGAATCCCACTTGGCCCCACACGCCGAAAGTTTAGATCGGATACGATTGCACTAGTTACGTACGTAACAGCTACCCCTTTACGTACGTAAAGGCCTCAAAATAACGTACGCTATGACTTACGATTAACGTACGTTAGGCTCAGGTTTTTTTAATAGCTCAATATGCACTTATCTCTACAACACTGAAAATTCAAACATAATACGAGTGATCATTTTATTCAAGTCTATTATGATATATTACAACATCAATATTCATTTCACAAATGCAACAAGATTACAACAGTATTAAATTATCCGAATAGTACAACAGCAAGTAAGAATTCCGTCGGATATTACATACTCCCCCCCTTAAAAGGGGTTTCGTCCTCGAAACTAAGGGGTAAACAATTCAGGATACCTTTCTTGAATGCTTCTCTCTGTCTCCCATGTGGCTTCCTCGACCCCGTGTCGAGACCACTGAACCTTCAGTAAGGGAATCGTCTTATTACGCAGTTGTTTGATCCTCCTCTCAAGTATTCGTACGGGGCGCTCCTCATACGAATGATCCTCCGATAAATCGATCTCATCGAACTGAAGTACATGACTCGGGTCAGCAACGTATTTCCTTAACTGGGAGACATGGAACACGTTATGGATCCGGCTCAGGGCTGGTGGTAGAGCCAAGCGATAAGCCAAATCGCCTACTCGTTCCAAAACCGCAAACGGCCCGATATACCTCGGACTCAGCTTGCCTCGTTTTCCAAAACGAAAGACTCCTCGGGTAGGTGACACCTTCATTAACACATGGTCACCAACCTCGAACTCAAGCGGTCGTCGACGGTGGTCAGCATAAGACTTCTGTCGACTTTGAGCCGTTAACAACCGGCTCCTAATCAAAGTGATCTTCTCTCGGGCCGCTAATAACATGTCGGGTTCCGTACCCAGAGATTCTGATAGTTCGTCCCAACACAAAGGGGACCTACAGCGATGGCCATATAATGCCTCATACGGTGCCATCTGAATCGAAGCGTGCCAACTATTATTATAAGTGAATTCCACCAAAGGCAGCTGGGCTTCCCAATCATCCTTCCAATCAAGAGCGCATGCTCTCAACATGTCCTCTAGAGTCTGGATGGTTCTCTCAGACTGACCATCGGTCTGTGGATGAAAAGCCGTCTTGAAATTCAACTGCGTGCCCATCGCACGATGAACGCCTTCCGGAAGTGTGACACGAATCGCCCGTCACGGTGCGATACAATACTCTTGGGGGTACCGTGTAATCTCACAATTTCCTTAATAAACAGCTGGGCCAATCTCTCGGGACCCCACGCGTCCTTAATCTCCAAGAAGTGGGCTGATTTGGTCAGACGGTCCACAATCACCCAAATCGTATTCATTCCTCGACGACTCTTCGGCAATCTAGTAATAAAATCCATTGATATGTCCTCCCATTTCCACTCGGGAATCGGGAGCGGTTTCAGCATTCCTGCGGGTCGCTGGTGCTCAATCTTAACCTGCTGACATGTTAAACATCTCGAAACAAATTCGGCAACCTCACGTTTCATATTTCCCCACCAATAATTCTGCTTCAAATCCTTATACATCTTGCTAGATCCCGGGTGAATAGATTACGGGGTAGCATGGGCTTCTCTCATGATAGAGTTCCTTAACTCTTCGTCAGCGGGTACACAAACTCGATTTCTAAATCATATCAATCCATCCTCGTGGATCACGAATCCAGGGGCTTTCCCTTGGGTTACCTCATCCCGGACTCGAGATAAGAATGGGTCCGTAACTTGCCTCGATCTGATCATATCATCCAGAGATGAAGAAATCTCAAGGGTGCAAAGTTGTCCTTGAATGCGCTGCAACCAAACTTCAATCTCTGGCCTCATAAGGTCCAATTGCAACTCTCTCTGTGCTGTCAAACGGCTCACCATCTGCTCCTGCACTGTCTTACGGCTCAAAGCGTCAGCAACTACATTTGCTTTGCCCGGATGATAAAGGATCTCGATATCATAGTCTTTGATGAGCTCTAGCCACCTTCTGTGCCTCATGTTTAACTCCTTCTGAGTAAAAATGTATTTCAGGCTTTTGTGATCTGTGAAAATCTGACAGGTTACTCCATACAGATAATGACGCCAGATTTTTAAAGCAAACGCCACGGCTGCTAGTTCTAGATCATGGGTGGGGTAGTTGACCTCGTAGGGTCGTAACTGTCTCGATGCATAGGAGATTACCTTCCCGTTTTGCATTAGTACACACCCAAGGCCCTGTTTAGATGCATCACTATACACTACAAACCCTTCCGTTCCTTTCGGTAGGACTAAAATAGGTGCCGAAATCAACCGACTCTTAAGTTCATCAAAGCTCTGCTGACAAGCCTCTGACCATAAATATTTCTTATCCTTCCTCAACAAATTAGTCATTGGTTGGGAAATTTTGGAAAAACCCTCCACGAACCGTCGGTAATAACCTGCTAGTCCCAAGCTGCGTACTTCCTTAACGCTCTTTGGTGGTAACGATCTCGGATAGCTTCCGTCTTCTGCGGGTCTACTCGCACCCCATCATCGATATCACATGCCGAGAAAGATAACTTCATTTATCCGAACTCGCATTTAGAAAATTTTCCATAAAGTGCTCTCGCCTTAACGCCTCGAGAACTAGATGGAGATGACGCTCGTGCTCTTCATGGTCACGAGAATAGATCGAATGTCGTCAATAAAAGCGACTACAAAGCGATCCAGATAATTAATAAACACTCGATTCATCACTCCATAAATCTGCCGGTGCATTTGTCGGTCAAAGGCATCACTACGAACTCATAATGCCCATAGCGAGTACGCAGCGGTCTTCGAAATATCAGACTCACGAATCCTCAACTGATGGTAACCAGACCTCAGGTCGATTTTAGAAAATACAGCAGCCCCTTGAAGCTGATCCAATAAATCATCAATACGCGGCAATGGGTATTTGTTCTTAATGGTTACCCTGTTCAACTCACGATAATCAATACACAGACGTAGAGATTCGTCCTTCTTACGTACAAATAGTACTGGTGCTCCCCAAGGGGACGCGCTAGGTCTAATGTAACCCTTCTCGGTCAAATCCTCGAGTTGGCTCTTCAGCTCCTGCATCTCCGTCGGAGCCATGCGATACGGTGCTTTTGAGAGCGGGGATGTACTAGGCTCTAGCTCAATATTGAACTCTACATCACGATGCGGAGGTAAGCCTGGCAATTCATCTGGAAATACGTCTGGGTAGTCTCGGACTACCGGAATATCGATCAATTCAACTGGTCGATCAATTGGCTTGGTCATGTAACACCAATAGCCAATACATCCTTGATTAAGTAGTTTCACCGTTTTCATAGCGCTGATGATTCTCCCGGAACGGCTGGGATTATCACCCTGGAAGGTACACTCAATACCATCGTCAGATGTGGCCAGTTCTTGTTAAACTTGCGGACACTAATTATGGCATCATGACGGTCCATCCAATCGATACCCAAGATCACATCATCTTTAGGTAAATCGACCACAATTAAGTTCGACAACCACTCACGGTCGTTCATTCGAATCGAGCAGTCCTGAACTTCACGATTAACAACAATTCTTCTACCATCGGGTAGACCAATTATATAAGGTTCACAATTGATAACATGCTCTAGTTGCAAACGACTCAAACAAGAAGTAGATAAAAAGGAGTGTGAAGCACCGGTATCAAAAAGAACACGAGACAGTGAGATTGGATCTCGAGAGTACTGCAATCATGCGGCCGGGATCTTGACCCTCTTCATCTCATAAACTCTAGGTTTTGCATTTGCACTGGATGTACTGCTTGATTTCCACGTCCCATCCCTCTGTTTGCCCGGTAGTCGATAAGAAGCGGATGGAGGTACAGTCTGAGCAGAAGATTGTCTTTGGAGCATGAGGTCTTTGCGGGAATACGTCTAGTCCACTCCTACAATACGAGCACGATGTCCGTTCTTCCCACAAGTATGGCATGACACGGGCGGCCTAGGACATTTCGAATTGATGTGCCGGGTCTCCACAATTATAGCACACAACGGATAGGTGGCCGCTCGAGGTTGCTATCCGGTTGGCCGATGCCGTAGGTTGCCGTTCGAAGGATTCGACCTTTGGTTGGGGTCTCTTGAATGCTCCCGGTTGTTGTCGGTAGTTACGGTTCTGAATTTCTTATTGTTAGGCTGCGGTTGCTTCTTGGAAATTTCCTTCACGGTCAATTCGTACTCGAGCTTTCTCGATGAACTCCGGTAGGGTCACACAATGATGGTTCAACAACCGCATTCTCATTCGGGGTTTAAGCCTTTTGAGAAAGTATTTGATCTTATCGGCACTGTGTGGACAATCGTCGCGGCAAAAGGGAGAAGTGCACGGAATTTCTCGGCGATAGATAGTACGTCATCATCTTCGGATGGTTCGGATTCAGCAATTCGATAATTTGGCCTCGCGGAGAGGACACGGATAGTAACGATCTAGCATGAGATTTTTAAATTCTTCCCAAGTACACACGCCATCAGTGGCCTCACCGAAAGCCACCAAGTGTGGGCACCCTTGCCCAAGTAGTAAGTGCTACGGAGACGCGATTCTCTCTTGGGCCAGTCTACCATATCGAACAACTTCTCGAAGTGTTCGATCCAATGCACGATATCGGCCGGCTCGGAGGAACCTTCAAAAATCGGGGTCGTTGGCGCGAGATGTCACCGATGATCCGATTCACCGCCCGCCATGTATAGGAGGTGGCCCACGATCTTTGGTCGTAGCGACTCTGCATTGTTTCCATTAAGCGACCCATTTGGGTCATCGAGCCATCATGCTCGGCATTACGGTGTAAGGATCGACACGAGCATCTTGGCGTCCATTGTGGTGCGATTGGTCCCTAGAAGGCGAATCGGTGCTGCGGAACTATGCTCTGCGTTCGCACGTCTGTTGGCTCGCGGATATCGGGATTCGGCCCCTTCCGGCCTCGTCCCCCTCGCCACGGCCTCTCAAATTTCTTTCCATCTTGAAAGAATCAATTTGTAATGATAATCATAAGTATAGTTCATGATACCAATCGAATTCATGCTAAGTTAATGGCGGTAAGAAATTACATATTCGAAAACGATTCGTAATGAGTTATCGTCACTACGAGGTCACACAAAATATCATATCGACGTTTGAGTCGAATGATTTCAATCATATAATCAATCCAATTTTATTTGAATCATCAATCGGATAATTCACCCACAAACCCTTAAAATGCCGAGATCAACAAGGAGATCTATTCAGAGATCAATATCATGTCAATAATTTATTCATGGTTCATAAAGTACGTACCGCATTTGGCTCGTAGGATCAGGCGCTCGCACGGGTCACACGTGACACGAAGGTCTCTTGATACTAGTTCAATACACAAAGACTCAAAAAGAAAGAAAACGACCTCTCTGATACCATCTTCTGTAACACCCCGATAAGGCGGCCATTACAGTGTCGTGGACCCCACACTGGGATCCACCAGGCGATATCCAAAGTAAAGATTAAATACACAATACATGTGATACCGAACCACAAAACATAGTACTTACTCCGATGTGGAGTTTACAGCAGTATGGCCTACGGCCTTATTACACACAGGATCCACAACATAAGTATAATCCATATGGAGGTGAATTATACCTCAAATAACAATACATTTGTTCAAACTTAAAATGAAGCGGAAAAATAACATTACACGGTACGAACATGACCGAACACGAAAGACTTGGGTCCCCCGAACTAGTATCCTTCGAACCCTTCGTCATCACCTTGATCTTCCCGTGCCTTGCCTTTTCCTCGACCTAAAATACAACACAAGTATTTCGCCCAACACAGGGTCAGATATACATGATAAATGATTCTCAAGATAGTATACAATTCGCGCATATAAGATTTCAAGAATAACGCCCCGACTAACGAACATACCCCTCGGGCGTATGAACGCTCAGTCACAAAACGTCGAACACATCTAGGTATAAAGATGGACTGTGAACGACTAAGATAGTACGGCTCAAGAGGGACATCACAGTACGCCCGATCCGAATATGTGTCAGTGCACATGTCCACCCCGCATACGGAATCCAGGATATACGTGGGACAATGTACCTAATTAACCTCAACGAACTACGTCTCGTGTGCACAGCCTTTTACGGAAAATATTCACGCATGACTATATATGTGCCCGGCTAAAAATCCTACACAATATCCAATCGGAACGTAGATATGACTCCGGATATGTCACGATGCAACATGACAACGAATTCAAGAATTTCACAAAATCAATAAGGATCGAGGACTCTACGAGTTGACAACAAGATCAACAATATCAAGGGTCCAAAAGTAACGAACTTGGGAATACAATCCCACGATGAAAACGGGACATCATTAAGAGCAACATCAAATCACAAGACACAAGTTTATAAGTGTTTTATATACACGAAATGCATAATCATCATAAGAATCCACACATCATTATAACCAAGCAAGATAACTTGCCTCAATACGGAGGCAGAATAGTCCTCTTCTTGTCGGAGCAACGAGCAGTCCTCAACTAATATTGTGTACTCGAACAATCAACCTTGAATGAAGTATATTTTGCTCATTAATACGTTTACATGATCATCTACACCGAATTTTCACGAGATAACATCTTAATTTCCGATTGAGTAGTTTAACTTCTAAAGTGTTACTTCAAGAACCTTATTCATACCATTCAATTCTCACAATTGATTACAAGATGGTACCAATTGTTTGTTGGATTAAGAATCACTCCACAATGTTTTAAACAATAATCTCCTATCCTTTAATCTTATCAAGAACATCTCAAATGATTAAAAGTAAAATCTGCACTACATATAATTACTTATGTTGAGTTAATTAGTTGTAAATCCATATCATGGTTATGAAGACTATCTCAAGTTTAGAACCACTCTTATACTCTTCCAACTGACTTGGGGATTCACACAACACACCTCTGAATTCACTGAGCCTAGGTTCAACAAGATTAGTTCATTCTTCTAATGATCAACAAGGTTTCTTAAGACATTTATGGTAATTATTCCAATAAGCCATTTACATTACAATGGAACAAGGATTATTATTATACCAATGGTGTTATAAGTCTACCAAGGAGAGTGTGGTTAAACTAAACATGATCATTACCATATTAAAACACCAAGAACACACCATTACAAACCCTCTAATCATCATGTTCATCATTAAGTTGTTGAAAGCTTAACTACAACATGTTTATTTTGATTAATTCATCACTAGATGAAATATACTTAATCACTATCATATTAAATTCGAGATTATAGGGTTAAATCATAGAACATTCCTTCAGAAATGGAGAACAATACACCAAACCACAAGAACACAATATAAGCTTCAAGAATGTCTCCAAGTTCCAATCAACAAGCTTCAAAATCAAAATGTAAAGCTCCAACACAAGTAGGAAGAAGGTAAACTTGCTCTAGGGATGAAGGGGATGATTATATGGGTGAAAATCGGAGGTTGGACGTGCAAAATGAAAGACACAAGCTGTCTTTTTATAACAGCACAGTTCGTTACGTACGCTACACAACATGTGTTACGTACGTAAGCTAAGTTCGATTCTTGGTGAAATACGAACTTCATTACGTACGTTACCGCTAGCAGCATTACGTAGGTAATGTGGGTCAACTAGGTTGGCTCCAAAGATCAGATATTCGAATCCCACTTGGCCCCACACGCCGAAAGTTTAGATCGGATACGATTGCACTAGTTACGTACGTAACAGCTACCCCTTTACGTACGTAAAGGCCTCAAAATAACGTACGCTATGACTTACGATTAACGTACGTTAGGCTCAGGTTTTTTTAATAGCTCAATATGCACTTATCTCTACAACACTGAAAATTCAAACATAATACGAGTGATCATTTTATTCAAGTCTATTATGATATATTACAACATCAATATTCATTTCACAAATGCAACAAGATTACAACAGTATTAAATTATCCGAATAGTACAACAGCAAGTAAGAATTCCGTCGGATATTACATACTCCCCCCCTTAAAAGGGGTTTCGTCCTCGAAACTAAGGGGTAAACAATTCAGGATACCTTTCTTGAATGCTTCTCTCTGTCTCCCATGTGGCTTCCTCGACCCCGTGTCGAGACCACTGAACCTTCAGTAAGGGAATCGTCTTATTACGCAGTTGTTTGATCCTCCTCTCAAGTATTCGTGCAGGCGCTCCTCATACGAATGATCCTCCGATAAATCGATCTCATCGAATCAAGTACATGACTCGGTCGACAACGTATTTCCTTAAGCGGGAGACATGGAACACGTTATGGATCCGGCTCGGTGGTGGTAGAGCCAAGCGATAAGCAAATCGCCTACTCGTTCCAAAACCTCAAACGGCCCGATATACCTCGGACTCGGCTTGCCTCGTTTTCCAAAGCGAAAGACTCCTCGGGTAGGTGACACCTTCATTAACACATGGTCACCAACCTCGAACTCAAGCGGTCGTCGACGGTGGTCGACATAAGACTTATCGACTTTGAGCCGTTAACAACGGCTCCTAATCAAAGTGATCTTCTCTCGGGCCGCTAATAACATGTCGGGTTCCGTACCCAGAGATTCTGATAGTTCGTCCCAACACAAAGGGGACCTACAGCGATGGCCATATAATGCCTCATACGGTGCCATCTGAATCGAAGCGTGCCAACTATTATTATAAGTGAATTCCACCAAAGGCAGCTGGGCTTCCCAATCATCCTTCCAATCAAGAGCGCATGCTCTCAACATGTCCTCTAGAGTCTGGATGGTTCTCTCGGGTGACCATCGGTCGTGGATGAAAAGTCGTCTTGAAATTCAGCTGCGTGCCCATCGCACGATGAGCGCCTTCGAGAAGTGTGACACGAATCGCCGTCACGATGCGATACAATACTCTTGGGGTACCGTGTAATCTCACAATTTCCTTAATAAGCAGTGGGCGATCTCTCGGGACTCCACGCGTCCTTAATCTCCAAGAAGTGGGCTGATTTGGTCAGACGGTCCACAATCACCCAAATCGTATTCATTCCTCGACGACTCGTCGGCAATCTAGTAATAAAATCCATTGATATGTCCTCCCATTTCCACTCGGGAATCGGGAGCGGTTTAACATTCTGGTCACGGTGCTCAATCTTAACCTGCTGACATGTTAAACATCTCGAAACAAATTCGGCAACCTCACGTTTCATATTTCCCCACCAATAATTCTGCTTCAAATCCTTATACATCTTGCTAGATCCCGGGTGAATAGATTACGGGGTAGCATGGGCTTCTCTCATGATAGAGTTCCTTAACTCTTCGTCAGCGGGTACACAAACTCGATTTCTAAATCATATCAATCCATCCTCGTGGATCACGAATCCAGGGGCTTTCCCTTGGGTTACCTCATCCCGGACTCGAGATAAGAATGGGTCCGTAACTTGCCTCGATCTGATCATATCATCCAGAGATGAAGAAATCTCAAGGGTGCAAAGTTGTCCTTGAATGCGCTGCAACCAAACTTCAATCTCTGGCCTCATAAGGTCCAATTGCAACTCTCTCTGTGCTGTCAAACGGCTCACCATCTGCTCTTGCACTGTCTTACGGCTCAAAGCGTCAGCAACTACATTTGCTTTGCCCGGATGATAAAGGATCTCGATATCATAGTCTTTGATGAGCTCTAGCCACCTTCTGTGCCTCATGTTTAACTCCTTCTGAGTAAAAATGTATTTCAGGCTTTTGTGATCTGTGAAAATCTGACAGGTTACTCCATACAGATAATGACGCCAGATTTTTAAAGCAAACGCCACGGCTGCGAGTTCTAGATCATGGGTGGGGTAGTTGACCTCGTAGGGTCGTAACTGTCTCGATGCATAGGAGATTACCTTCCCGTTTTGCATTAGTACACACCCAAGGCCCTGTTTAGATGCATCACTATACACTACAAACCCTTCCGTTCCTTTCGGTAGGACTAAAATAGGTGCCGAAATCAACCGACTCTTAAGTTCATCAAAGCTCTGCTGACAAGCCTCTGACCATAAATATTTCTTATCCTTCCTCAACAAATTAGTCATTGGTTGGGCAATTTTGGAAAAACCCTCCACGAACCGTCGGTAATAACCTGCTAGTCCCAAGAAACTGCGTACTTCCTTAACGCTCTTTGGTGGTAACCAGTCTCGGATAGCTTCTGTCTTCTGCGGGTCTACTCGCACCCCATCAACTGATATCACATGCCCGAGAAAGATAACTTCATTTATCCAGAACTCGCATTTAGAAAATTTTCCATAAAGCTGCTCTCGCCTTAACGCCTCGAGAACTAGATGGAGATGACGCTCGTGCTCTTCATGGTCACGAGAATAGATCAGAATGTCGTCAATAAAAACGACTACAAAGCGATCCAGATAATTAATAAACACTCGATTCATCACTCCATAAATCTGCCGGTGCATTTGTCGGTCAAAAGGCATCACTACGAACTCATAATGCCCATAGCGATACAGCGGTATTCGAAATATCGGACTCACGAATCCTCAAGCGATGGTAACCGGACCTCGGGTTGATTTTAGAAAATCTGGCTGACCCCTTGAAGGTGATCGATAAATCATCAATACGCGGCAATGGGTATTTGTTCTTAATGGTTACCTGTTCAACTCACGATAATAAATACAGACGTAGAGATCCGTCCTTCTTACGTACAAATAATCTTGGTGCTCCCCGAGGGACGCACTAGGTCTAATGTAACCCTTCTCGGTCAAATCCTCAAGTTGGCTCTTCAGCTCCTGCATCTCCGTCGGAGCCATGCGATACGGTGCTTTTGAGAGCGGGGACGTACCAGGCTCTAGCTCAATATTGAACTCTACATCACGATGCGGAGGTAAGCCTGGCAATTCATCTGGAAATACGTCTGGGTAGTCTCGGACTACCGGAATATCGATCAATTCAACTGGTCGATCAATTGGCTTGGTCATGTAACACCAATAGCCAATACATCCTTGATTAAGTAGTTTCACCGTTTTCATAGCGCTGATGATTCTCCCGGAACGGCTGGGATTATCACCCTGGAAGGTACACTCAATACCATCGTCAGATGTGACGGTTACTGTTCGCTTGCGGACACTAATTATGGCATCATGACGGTCCATCCAATCGATACCCAAGATCACATCATCTTTAGGTAAATCGACCACAATTAAGTTCGACAACCACTCACGGTCGTTCATTCGAATCGAGCAGTCCTGAACTTCACGATTCCCAACAATTCTTCTACCATCGGGTAGACCAATTATATAAGGTTCACACTTGATAACATGCTCTAGTTGCAAACGACTCAAACAAGAAGTAGATAAAAAGGAGTGTGAAGCACCAGTATCAAAAAGAACACAGACAGGCTGAGATCGGATCTCGAGAGTACCTGCAATCATGCTGGCTTCGGGATCTTCAGCCCTCTTCATCTCATAAACTCTAGGTTTTGCAGCCCCTGCACCAGATGTACCTACTTGATTTCCACGTCCCATCCCTCTGTTTGCCCCGGTAGTCTGATAAGAAGCGGATGGAGGTACACGGTCCTGAACCGAAGATTGTACTGGAGCATGAGGTGCTGCGGGAATACGTCCTAGTCCACTCCTACAATAACGAGCACGATGTCCGTTCTTCCCACAAGTATGGCATGACACGGCTGGCCTAGGACATTTCGAATTGATGTGCCCCGGGTCTCCACAATTATAGCACACAACAGATAGGCTGACCGCTCGAGGTTGCGATTCGGTTGGCTTCGATGCCGTAGGTTGCCGTTCAGAAGGATTAAGCCTTTGGTTGGGGTCTCTTGAATGCTCCCGGTTGTTGTCGGTAGTTACGGTTCTGAATTTCTTATTGTTAGGCTGCGGTTGCTTCTTGGAAATTTCCTTCACGGTCGGTCGTACTCGAGCTTTCTCGATGAACTCGGTAGGGTCACACAATGATGGTTCAATTTGCATTCTCATTCGGGGTTTAAGCCTTTTGAGAAAGTATTTGATCTTATCGACACGTGTGGACAATCGTCGCGGCAAAAGGGAGAAGTGCACGGAATTTCTCGGCGATAGATAGTCGTCATCATCTTGGACGGTTCGGATTGACAATTGATAATTTGGCCTCGCGGAGAGGACACGGATAGTAACGATCTAGCATGAGATTTTTAAATTCTTCCCAAGTACACACGCCATCGGTGGCCTCACCGAAAGCCACCAAGTGTGGGCACCCTTGCCCAGTAGTAGGCACTACGGAGACGCGATTCTCTACTGGACAGTCTACCATATCGAACAACTTCTCGAAGTGTTCGATCCAATGCACGATATCGGCCGGCTCAGAGGAACCTTCAAAAATCGGGGGTCGTTGGCGCGAGATGTAACTGATGATCCGATTCACCGGCCCGCCATGTATAGGAGGTGGCCCCTGATGCTGGTCGGTAGCAGCTCTCTGCATTGTTTCCATTAACTGACCCATTTGGGTCATCTGAGCCATCATGCTCAGCATTACAGTGTAAGGATCGACACGAGCATCTTCGCGTCCATTGTGGTGCGATTGGTCCCTAGAAGGCAAATCAGTGCCTGCGGAACTATGCTCTGCGTTCGCACGTCTGTTGGCTCGCGGTATCGGGATTCGGCCCCTTCCGCGGCCTCGTCCCCCTCTGCCACGGCCTCTCAAATTTCTTTCCATACTGAAAGAATCAATTTGTAATGATAATCATAAGTATAGTTCATGATACCAATCAGAATTCATGCTAAGTTAATGGCAGTAAGAAATTACATATTCGAGAAAATAGTTCGTAATGAGTTATCGTCACTACGAGGGTCACACAAAATATCATATCGACGTTTGAGTCGAATGATTTCAATCATATAATCAATCCAGAATTTTATTTGAATCATCAATCAGATAATTCCTGCCACAAACCCTTAAAATGCCGAGATCAACAAGGAGATCTATTCAGAGATCAATATCATGTCAATAATTTATTCATGGTTCATAAAGTACGTACCGCATTTGGCTCGTAGGATCAGGCGCTCGCACGGGTCACACGTGACACGAAGGTCTCTTGATACTAGTTGATACACAAAGACTCAAGAAAGAAAAGCGACCTCTCGATACCATCTTACGTAACACCCGATAAGGCGGCCATTACGGTGTCGTGGACCCCACCTTCAGGATCCACCGGGCGATATCCAAAGTAAAGATTAAATACACAATACATGTGATACCGAACCACAAAACATAGTACTTACTCCGATGTGGAGTTTACAGTGATATGGCCTACGGCCTTATTACACACAGGATCCACAACATAAGTATAATCCATATGGAGGTGAATTATACCTCAAATAACAATACATTTGTTCAAACTTAAAATGAAGCGGAAAAATAACATTACACGGTACGAACATGACCGAACACGAAAGACTTGGGTCCCCCGAACTAGTATCCTTCGAACCCTTCGTCATCACCTTGATCTTCCCGTGCCTTGCCTTTTCCTCGACCTAAAATACAACACAAGTATTTCGCCCAACACAGGGTCAGATATACATGATAAATGATTCTCAAGATAGTATACAATTCGTGCATATAAGATTTCAAGAATAACGCCCCGACTAACGAACATACCCCTCGGGCGTATGAACGCTCAGTCACAAAACGTCGAACACATCCAGGTATAAAGATGGACTGTGAACGACTAAGATAGTACGGCTCAAGAGGGACATCACAGTACGCCCGATCCGAATATGTGTCAGTGCACATGTCCACCCCGCATACGGAATCCAGGATATACGTGGGACAATGTACCTAATTAACCTCAACGAACTACGTCTCGTGTGCACAGCCTTTTACGGAAAATATTCACGCATGACTATATATGTGCCCGGCTAAAAATCCTACACAATATCCAATCGGAACGTAGATATGACTCCGGATATGTCACGATGCAACATGACAACGAATTCAAGAATTTCACAAAATCTGAATAAGGATCGAGGACTCACCGAGATGACAACAAGATCAACAATATCAAGGGTCCAAAAGTAACGAACTTGGGAATACAATCCCACGATGAAAACGGGACATCATTAAGAGCAACATCAAATCACAAGACACAAGTTTATAAGTGTTTTATATACATGAAATGCATAATCATCATAAGAATCCACACATCATTATAACCAAGCAAGATAACTTGCCTCAATACGGAGACGGGAATAGTCCTCTTCTTGTCGGAACGAACGAACGGTCCTCAACTAATATTGTGTACTCGAACAATCAACCTTGAATGAAGTATATTTTGCTCATTAATACGTTTACATGATCATCTACACCGAATTTTCACGAGATAACATCTTAATTTCCGATTGAGTAGTTTAACTTCTAAAGTGTAACTTCAAGAACCTTATTCATACCATTCAATTCTCACAATTGATTACAAGATGGTACCAATTGTTTGTTGGATTAAGAATCACTCCACAATGTTTTAAACAATAATCTCCTATCCTTTAATCTTATCAAGAACATCTCAAATGATTAAAAGTAAAATCTGCACTACATATAATTACTTATGTTGAGTTAATTAGTTGTAAATCCATATCATGGTTATGAAGACTATCTCAAGTTTAGCACCACTCTTATACTCTCCCAACTGACTTGTGGATTCACACAACACACCTCTGAATTCACTTAGCCTAGGTTCAAGAAGATTAGTTCATTCTTCTAATGATCAACAAGGTTTCTTAAGACATTTATGGTAATTATTCCAATAAGCCATTTACATTACAATGGAACAAGGATTATTATTATACCAATGGTGTTATAAGTCTACCAAGGAGAGTGTGGTTAAACTAAACATGATCATTACCATATTAAAACACCAAGAACACACCATTACAAACCCTCTAATCATCATGTTCATCATTAAGTTGTTGAAAGCTTAACTACAACATGTTTATTTTGATTAATTCATCACTAGGTGAAATATACTTAATCACTATCATATTAAATTCGAGATTATAGGGTTAAATCATAGAACATACCTTCAGAAATGGAGAACAATACACCAAACCACAAGAACACAATATAAGCTTCAAGAATGTCTCCAAGTTCCAATCAACAAGCTCCAAAATCAAAATATAAAGCTCCAACACAAGTAGGAAGAAGGTAAACTTGCTCTAGGGATGAAGGGGGATGATTATATGGGTGAAAATCGGAGGTTGGACGTGCAAAATGAAAGACACAAGCTGTCTTTTTATAACAAAGATTCGTTACGTGCGCTACACAACATGTGTTACGTCGTAAGCTAAGTTCGAGATTCTTGGACTGAAATACGAACTTCATTACGTACGTTACCGCTAGCAGCATTACGTACGTAATGTGGGTCAACTAGGTTGGCTCCAAAGATCAGATATTCGAATCCCACCCGGCCCCAGACGCCGAAAGTTGAGATCGGATACGATTGCACTAGTTACGTACGTAACAGCTACCCCTTTACGTACGTAAAGGCCTCAAAATAACGTACGCTATGACTTACGATTAACGTACGTTAGGCTCAGGTTTTTTTAATAGCTCAATATGCACTTATCTCTACAACACTGAAAATTCAAACATAATACGAGTGATCATTTTATTCAAGTCTATTATGATATATTCCAACATCAATATTCATTTCACAAATGCAACAAGATTACAACAGTATTAAATTATCCGAATAGTACAACAGCAAGTAAGAATTCCGTCGGATATTACAAGCGATAAGCTAAATCTCCAACTCTGTCCAAAATCTCGAAAGGTCCGATATACCTTGGACTGAGTTTTCCCTTTTTCCCGAAGCGGAAAACTCCTCTGGTCGGCGATACTTTGAGCAAGACGTGATCCCCCACTTCAAACTCCAAGGGTCGACGACGAGTATCGGCGTAAGATTTCTGACGACTCTGGGCAGTCAGTAATCGATCTCGGATAATAGAAATCTTTTCCTTGGTCTCCAATAACATATCTGGTTCCGTCCCGACTAGCTCAGAAGCCTCGTCCCAACATAATGGCGACCTACATCGCCTACCATAGAGTGCCTCGAAGGGTGCCATTTTGATCGACGCATGCCAACTATTATTGTAAGCAAACTCGATCAACGGTAGGTGAAGCTCCCAATCATTACTCCAATCCAAGGCACAAGCTCGTAACATATCTTCCAGAGTCTGAATCGTCCTCTCTGTCTGACCATCCGACTGAGGATGAAAGGAAGTGCTCAATCTCAACTTAGTACCCAGAGCCTGATGAACGGCCTGCCAAAAGTGTGATACAAAGCGGTCGTCTCGATTAGAAACAATAGTCTTGGGGGCACCGTGTAGCCTCACGATCTCAGTAATAAAGGTTCGAGCCAGTCTATCCGGTCCCCAAGTATCCTTAATACCCAAAAAGTGTGCAGACTTGGTCAATCGATCGACAATTACCCAAATCATATTCATTCCAGTCCGAGTTCTCGGCATGCCAGTGATGAAATCCATTGAGATGTCTTCCCACTTCCACTCGGGAATGGGAAGTGGTTTCAACAACTCCGCCGGTCATTGATGTTCGATCTTGACTTGTTGACACGTCAAACACCGTAGTACAAACTCCGTAACATCCTTCTTCATGTTATTCCACCAAAAATTTCGCTTCAAATCTTTGTACATCTTACTCGTCCCGGGGTGGATTGAGTAGGGCGTAGCATGGGCTTCTTGGAGGATTCTCTGTCTCAACTCTAAATCATTCGGGACACAAAGTCTGCCCTGAAATCTCAGAATACTATCCTCATGTACCATAAAGCCAAGAGCTTTTCCTTTAATCATATCTTCCTTCAGTTGAGAAATCATCGGGTCGCTCCACTGCTTCCCTTTGATGTCATCAACTAAGGACGAAGTAATTTCGAGAGTACACAACTGTCCCTGTACCCGTTGAAGCCAAACTTCTATCCCTTGCTCAATTAAATCTTGACGAATTTTCGTCTGGGACGTAAAAACCTCGAGCATTTGAAGAGATGCCGATTTGTGGCTCAGAACATCTGCAACGACATTGGCTTTCCCGGGGTGGTAAAGAATTTCCAAATCATAATCCTTTATCAACTCTAACCAACGCCGCTGTTGTAATATCCGCAATTTTCGATTTTCGGTAAATTTCTTTTTTTTTGGCGGATGTCCGTTTTGACGACTCGATCATGACCGTTTCGTCATTCCGTGAATGATTAATTCTGCACTTTTTGTCATCCAAGCTCGTTTCGCTGTCGTTTTGTTGAGTTCCGTGCTTTTTAGCGGTTTTTCCGCACTTGAGTTCGATTCTTGCGAATCTCATCCGAAACTGTTGTTTCGACTTTCTCGTAAGTTCATTTAATGTTATTATTCATGTTGCAAGATTCGGTTTGGTTATTCGATCACGTATCGTGATTTTGGGGCGTTTTGGGCCAATTTCGTAATTTCCCAAAGTTTGGGGTAATTACTTTCCGTTGTCGAATTTCGAGCCTTCGGGTAGTCGGAATCGTGTGTTCTATTAGTGCTCGGATTCGTATTTTCGAGTACTTCGTAACCGTATCTTCGATTCGTACTCAGGTTCGGGTTTCGGGGTCGTTCGGGCCGTCGGAGTTGGTCCCGGCCGAGTCATGGCCGGGCATGCTCGGGCGAGCCACCGCCGAGTAAAGTGCGGTAGTGATCGGCGATTCGCACGTAAGGCGATTACGCACGTAAGGCCCTAGCCGTAACGCGTAACGCCCGGCATTTTCCAGCGATGAGTTCGCCATGGCCGATTACGTCGTAAGCCATGGCCCGATTCGTCGTAACGGCCGTGATCAGCCTATTTAAGGCCTGGTAGCGTATTTTTCACCCAGTTCTTCATTCTTTTCCTTCCCGTACGCGGCTGTGGGTGTGTATATCATGGAGAGATGTTGTTGGACAATCAATCCATGAAGTTTTGGAGTTCATATCATCAATGATCAATCCTATAACATCCTCCAATCTACTGACCAGCCGATTTCCTAGAAATCTAGTTTTGGGGAATTTGGGTATTTTGGTTGTTTTCATCCGATTAGTCCGATTTAACTTAGGATTATGATGGATTGATGATTATTTAGATGTATTATATCATTTCCCTTGTTATTCCATGGTTGGATCGTATCGATTCGTTATTTGGGTCGAGTTCTTGACCGACGCCTTGAAGGTGTCCGGTAAAATGCCATAGAGGGGTTTTCGGGCGTTCTACGATTATCATTCCTCGTATGATTGTTGATTTATGGATTATATGTTGTTAGGGTCGAGTTTCTTGCGAAGAAACCGTGTTGAACCCTTCCGTTCGTTGTCATCTTCCTTTTCGTTAGCATCGGGCGTTCCGAAGCTTCCCGGTTGAGCCGTGTTCGTCGGAATACTTGCATGCCGATTTCGAGGCAAGTACCTTGTCCATATAATTTTTGTTTTGTGGATATGATAATTAGTGATCGTCTAAATGTGTTTGTGTGGTCGTTTGAATTGAACTTCCAAAAGATTCGGTTTAGCCTTGTTAAAGGCTTGCTTTCAAAACGCGTGTGTTTTGTGAATGGTGTGGTTTGAGAATGACTATGTGAACTCTATGGATATGTTTGGTGTTGATGTTGCACTTGGTATTGCGTGTGGACGTATATTATTTCATTTCGGTGCGTTGTGGTTTGACATGGTGTTTGGCTAAGTGTTGATGCCTCTGGATGAATTATTTGGATATCTTTGTTGCATTGTGATATGTGTGTGATTGTGTGAATGTGGGCGGGGCCTACGGTGGCACATGGCATGTGATCATGTGGCCAGGATGAAACAAGCGATTGATCCAACCGTGAGAGCCTAAGGAAAACTACGGTGGCACATGGCATGTGATCATGTGGCCAGGATGCAACAAGTGATTGATCCAACCGTGAGCGCCAAAGTTAATCTACGGTGGCACATGGCATGCGATCATGTGGCCAGGATGCAACAAGTGATTGATCCAACCGTGAGATGTTGTGATTTGTTTAGCTAGCCAGTGCGGGAGGGTCCTTAGAGGCCTCGTGCGGGAATCTATGATATGACTCTGTTCCCAAGGCGATGCATATGTTGTGATTTGTTTCGCTAGCCAGCTCGGGAGGGTCCTTCGAGGCCTCGGGTGGGATGTCTGTGGTAGCGTCCCGGTCCTAGGCGATGCGCGTGCGTGATTATGTTTCGTTGATTTTATGTCCGTTGAGGACACGTGATGTTGGGCTCTGGCCCTGTGAATTGTTGTTGGTTTTCTATTTGCGAAAATAAAACCTTTGGGCTGTGACCCTGTTGATTTTAGAAAGAGAAGGATTTGATAATCCTAATTTGTTTTCTATTAAAACTCCCGAGGGTATTTTAAACCATTTTGCAAACCATTCTCGTTATTTGTGATCTTTCGGATTTGGAAAGTTTTACTCAAATTCTTGCCTCGGGAAGTATTCGTTTCGTGGTATTTTAATCTTTAAGGATTCCTGGTTATTGTTATTCGTGGAACTTGAATTATATGGCTCGTATTTGCACTTTGTATTTGCACTAGCAAAACAAAGGAGTTTGCTAACCCCGAGTATTCGGGGTGGATGTCTGTTTTGCATTCGTGTTTTGGAGCATAGCACAGGTCGGCACGAAGGATGATGAAAGATGAACGATACTAATCACACGAGGATCCGTATGATGTTATTGGTTTAGTTGCATTTTATTTCCGCAAGATTCTTCCCCGTTGTACGGGAGTGTGTTGTATTCGACTCCTGCGTGGGCATGTATTGTAATTGAGTTGTATGTATTTATTGAAAGGCCAAATCGGTCTACTGAGTCTTTTTAGCCTTAAAGGCATTGTCGAGTTGTTCGTTTGTTGTTACCAGCCTGGTAGATTCTTGAGGAAAGGTTCTACGGCGTGTAATATCCCTGAGCGGATTGGGGGTGTTACAGAATGGTATCGGAGCTGAGGTTGTGGAAACCTAGGCTGTCGGGTCAGTGGTGTCTATTGAGTTTTTGTCTCGTCGGATTTTATCCGATCGAAATGTGTCGCGACGCGTCGTCTGAGTTGGTTGGTCGTGATTAGTATCGTGGGCAATCATCATCTTCGTGCGACCTGTGGATGTAAGTCTCCCTTCTTTGTGTTGTGCCTCGTGTGACACGAGCTATTTTTATGATTATGAGTTAATTGACGGAATCCTCTTATGGATTTTGATTTCGTGATATGTGATTATTTGACTCCCATTTTTCGTTCATATGAGGAGTAGTGTTGCTGTCTTGTGCATGTTTGACTTTATTTCTTTTATCCGCTGCGTGAGTTCTTTTGTAATGGCTTTCGGTATTTTACCGACTGAGTTTTATTTTGAAAATCGATTCCTTAACCGAGTTTTTGGCATTACGGCCTTGATCATTTTGGCGAAATTCTTATGACGGAATTTAGTATTTTGTAAATGGATTTTGTGAGTTTTTGAAATATTACCGTCATCGGCCTTTTTGGTAGTTTATAAAAGGTTTTTAGCACAGTGGGTTCCGTAGCAGGACCCACGGCGCTATATTGTTCCTTGTAATTACTCAAATTTTTGGGCATTCTAGCCCATTGAATTATTTTTGAAAACCTTGAGTATCTTAGAAAATTAAAATTCGAGACGTACTTTTAAAACGAATTATTTTCTTGCGGTGTTTTCAAGGTGTTTTCTAAATGCCGCAATACATTTCAAAAATTTTCCGGTTGAGGACCAAAAATATTTTGAGATATTTTCAAATGCAGTTGCTTAGACCCAAGGGTCGAATATTTTTGAAAGTTTTTCACTAAAAGAAAGGTGTCCTCATTTTTGTTCAAACGCAAGATGACTTTCAAAGTCTCGATAATGGTGTTTGTACTACCTTTTGTAAAATGATACTCAAGATCAACCGTTGTTTCCAAATGTTTTCAAAAGGTGGTTTTTGTTTTTAAAACCTATCATTCTGCTTATGGACCGGAAATGCGTGTATGGTTTTCGAACTTTCGTTACGGTGTTAACCCCGAATTGTGATCGAATTGGTGGCATGAACGTCGAGGCGTTGCCACGCATTTGTTATACTAGCCCTCTGTGAGAGGTGTGAACTGGTATTTACTGTTTGTCGCCTCGTGGTGATTTGCGTGTTGTCGCACGGGTGTGAGCTGTTGAAGCTTGAGTTTGTACGTTTGTGTACATGTGTTATTGTTTCATGATGGTTGTAATTATGTGCTGGTTATCGTTCGGGCCGTTGAGGTCGCCGAACGATACCGTCGTTGCTGTAGTGTTTGTGTGTGTATTACTTTACGATGGTAATCGTTGTATATGGTATGTGTTATGAATCTTTGTTGTGCTGAGTTGGCATCTCCGCTATGTTGTTTTGCGACGTTATGCCCCATTGTATCTAGCATTTGTATTTTCGGTATGCCGAGCCAGGGCGTTTCAATCGTGATGTGCCAGGGAATGCACGTGTAAATTTGTCCTTCTCGTCGGTAACACATTTCAAGTGTGGACTCGAGGGACACCGAATTCAGTTTTGCGAATTGGCTACCGAGACTTTCGGAGTTCGCGCTTCAGCACAAGTATCAGAATCGGCTTTGAGAGGCCTTCGAAGGATGTTTCTGTCGGTTGCTTGTTGTGTCATCACCTTGATTTCGCTGTTGTGAGTTGCGGGGGCGACCTTCTTTTATAAGAGGTCGAATGTAGTACCCGTGTTGTTTTTAAACTCCTGCATTTTCTCTTTCTCGATTCTATCGACTCGCTCGTGTTCGTTGATACTTACTGAACTTGTTCTGTATTTCGGTTTCATTGATCGGACGAGGTGTGATCTTGTTTTGGGTCAATCTGGTTATCGCTGTAACTTTTCGAGTTCGGTTCGATTCTTGTGAACCTTGTTCGGAAGTAACATCTTTTGGTTCTACTAGTTCTTTTATTCGAAGTGGACTGGATCTTGAACTTTTGTATTTTCGACTTTGTCGGCTCGTTTATGTTCGTTGACATTTCTGAGCTTGTCCTGCCCCTTGCTTTTGTTGATCGAACGAGTGTGGTATTATTTCGGAATAACTCGTTTGTCGTTGTGACTTTTCTATTGCTATTCCCTTTCCTGTGGATCTTATATGAATGCACATCCTATTGTTTCACTACAAAAAAAACAGTGTTTACCGACGCCAAATTCCGTCGGCAAAATAAGCAGGGGGCGTCGGTAAACTGAATACCGACGCCATTACCGACGCCAGAAGGGCGTTGGAAAACCGATCGACGGTAAAAAATTACCGACGCCATTTCGTGGCGTTGTTAAATTACCGACGGCTTACCGACGCCGTTGGCGTCGGGCAATCCGGGTGACACTGAATCGACGGTTTTGCCGACGGATACCGACGCCACTACTGACGCCACGGCCGACGGAATTTACGATGCCGTTTTGCCGTCGTTAATTTTAAAATAACGACGCCGGTCCAGGCGTTGTTAAACCGAATAATGGCGACGCCATTGCCGACGGAATTTCGCCGTCGCTAATGTACCATTGCCGACGGTCTTGCAGCCGTCGGTAAAACTGTAAATGACGACGCGTTTTACCGACGGTAAAAGGGCGTCGGTAATTTTTTAACTGCAGTTTTTCGGTCGGGAATGCCGTCGGTATTTTTTGTTTTTGCTGAATATTCTGAATTTTTAATTATTTTAATTACCTGCTTTCAATTTCTGAATAATCAAACAAACTAGTTATAAACATCAAAAACGTCTCAATGTTACACAATCGTCATAGTTATATCGTCGTACACAATCAAGAGTTGTCATCATTTCATCATACAATAAAAAAAGAAATAAGTAGTCTAAATCAAGGTGAAGTAAAAGAGCGACTCGGAGGTGGAAAATTTTGTTGTGTTAGCATTTCTTGAATAGCTTGCAACTGTTCCTCAAGGCGCTGTCTCTTCACGCGCTCTTCTTCAATCACCTTTGCCTGGTCTTCTCTCAGTCTGCGCTCTTCTTCAATCATCTTTGCCTGCTCTTCTCTCAGTCTGCGCTCCTCTATCAGCTGCTCCTCTAAGGATGTGAATCGAGTGTGGATCTCTTCAGATGCGTGAAACTGTGAGGTCGTTGATCCACCGCCGCTAGAGCCTGTGCTTATGATGCTGGGAGCTAGGCGCCAGTGCCATACATCCTGTTTTTCTTGACATATTCTTTGGCGGCCTCCTTCTCCTGCAGCACAGTCTTATAGATCATATTTAAATCTGCTCCCGCTCCTTGCTCTGCAGCAAGCTGCTTAACCCTAGCCTGAGAAGAAAAACATGCTCAATGAGAAAAACATTCCAAATGAATACAACTTTACAGAAATAAATATTCTAATTACATTTAAGCATCAACAAGGAAAAAAATGGAATAATTTTAGGAATGCAGAGCAAGATTATATCTACGTATTTAGGCACAAGTTCGGACGGACAATGTCATGTTTTTCTATTTAAAAAGTGGGGTAGAAAAATATAAAATACAACGTAAATATAGTTGAAGTGAAAACCCGGACCGGGACTTGCCAGAGGTTTTGGCTCCGCATCTATATTTTAAAGCCAATCGCCGTAACCATTAGCATCATAGCGAGGCGATATCGTCGTCCGGCAAGAGTATATAATACTCATTTACATGTCACATTCATTTTGATGTTTGACAATGCACCAAAAAAAATGGAATCGTCTGGGCACCATTACTTATCCTATTATGCAGTTTTGGATTGCCTTCCACTAAAGGTTAAGGCCAGTGTTGTAATGACTTCAACTACCATAGTTTTGAATGTTGGAAAACAGGACTTGAGAAATGGTTTTTTTTTTTTTTAATTATTTGTCTGAGCCCAAACATATCTTCTAGAAATTGTACAGTCAAAGACACTTCTTCACTTGGGTTCTTTGTCTAGGAGATGGGAAATCTGGCACATTTTCCCCTGTAAAACTTGTTTGCGTACTAACGCTGAAACTGCCTATGTATGTATCTATCCTTGGGATAGAAATGACGAAAATGTTGGGAAAGTTCGTAATGAAGCTGCAGATGAAGATAATAAAGACTTGAAAAGAGCTATATTTGGCTAAATTTATCATTAGTGATCAACAAAAAGTCCTTAAAGATATCATCATAGATAGAGTTCATACTCCAGCCTTTGCCCTTTGTGCTCAAGAATTGATTAAAGCAGCCTTGGAGTCGATTTAAAATCAAAACCTCATTACTTATGACAGTAGTCCACAAGATAGTATAAATCTTGATTACTATTATAAAGGTTTCAGCAGAAGAGAAGAAAAAAAATAGGAAGCAGACTTCTGCCTCTTATTCCAATCAAGCAAATTGACTCATTTACATGTCACATTCATAGGCAAACTCCCCTGGACATGCAAGTGTCTATTAAGACATGCATTTTATGTACAAAAGTACTGTTATTTTGCTAATAGGGTAGGTAAACATCTCACAATCAACACCATAGGTCTAAGTGAAATACAATGAAATACACAACCAGCAGGAATCACCAACTAATGAAACTATAAAGCACCGCTCAGGAAGTAAATTAAAAAGACAAGCAAATGCTAATAGAAGTGAAGAAATGAAATGAGATCGGTTCATTTTAAATAAAGGACCTTGCACCGATGGCCGTGCCGATGTGAGTGATTCGATGTGAGTGATTCGATGATGAAACCGAGTACGTGAACCTTGCACCGATGTCCGTGTCGGATGAGCAGAAGCTAGTTCGGAAGTAATCTGTAAGAACTACTAACATTTCGATCTTTCTAAGTTTGATTGCAAGAACACCATTGATGAAATGTCTAATGAAATTTATAACTTTCATGTCACTCTAAAATCATTAACCAAAGAAAATGCTAGAATAAAAGGGGCTAATGATTTATAACATTTTTCTACAATACTAAAGTTGATTATTGGACAAATAGACACACTGTTTCCATGACAATCAAAACAACAAGTGTGAATCGAATGTATTCCAAAATACCGTAGATGAATCGAATGCATATATACTTACATCAATATCCGCATCCTTCGTGTCGTAAAAGTTCCATCTTTTTCATGTGGATAGCTCGAAAAGAGGCATAAACACACTGCTCTAATGGAAGATTGTTCTTCGTTGCCTATTTATTAAAAAAAACTTCGAAATTATTATGATGCACACTTACATATACAAGCAAAAATAATTAGATAATTACTAACCAACTCTCGAGCAAGTACGCTAACAGCCTTAGAGCCTCCACTGTGCTTGCTTATCCGGTGCAGGGCCATCCACTTCAGCCATTCGGTTGCCTCTCGCCCTCGTAGATACATCTCTCACCTCGGGAGTATCCCGAAGCACACAAACCTTACCACCAATCGGTAGGGATGTGTTTCGCCTCCCTTGATCCCTTTTCTTTTTGCATCACTTAGGAAATTCTTGAACCTAATCCGTGCACGAGACTCCCAAAATCATAGACTTCTTGTTCCCACTCAAAGCCACGTGAAAAATTTCTATGAAATATTGCATATCAAGTTAATAAAACTAACTTTCCAATTGAATATAATTAGTTTACATAATGATTACAAATTACCTTAAAGAAGGTATAGTATTGGGCCTTTACGCTATTAGGAGTATCTTTCCAGTTGAAGCCTGTCGGATTGGGAACTCTTTTAAAACTCCTCGTGCACACCACGGAAATGGGGATGAATCACTATATCTCTCGTAACCAAAACCAAATTAATCATTTAGATCATCACAATACTTAGTTATAGCATTTAATCAACATTTGTTTTCTATTTTTTAGTACTTGTTTTCTTCTTTAAATATAAGTTAAAGGGAACGTATGAAAGTCTTACACAAGTTGGGGAAGCAATTTTTGAAATAGAAGCAACTGTGAAGGTGGTATTTGCAAATTTGTAAGATTACTTTTCTTTTTGTAATTATTCGGAAATACTTTTATACCAATTAAACAGTAAATAACTAACCCGGTTATAGTATCTCTTTCAAGAGCAATCTTTCTACAGGAAACAACACTTGAGGCTGCCTCAGAAGCTATTATCTCTCGATCCTCATCTTCAGAAATGTGTGCACTAGTCTCCTCGTCTGCCCTGTCTCGGAGTAGAACAATCGGCGGAGTCTCGGGTAGAGCAGACGAAGACCTAACAGGACCTTCTCGTGGGGAGTCCGTAGCTTGTGAAGAGTGTCCGGGAGCTGCTCGTGAGGAGCCCGTGCTACTGCGGCGCCCGCCACCACCTCTCCTCATCGAGAACATCTGAAATTGCTTGTGTAGAAAATAAAATAAAATCAAATAAACACATAATTGGTTGTATACAACCTAGGGGGTATTTTTTGTTATGTTTTATTTTTAACTTACCATTCTATTTGTTTTATTTTTAACTTACACCATTATATTCATGTTCAACAGGTTTGTTCGGCAGAAGTTAGGGATCATGGTTAATGGGAACGAAGCTTTGTGGTTTTAGTACGATGTCTGTATGTGAAGGAAGCATGGAGTGGTTAGCTTTTTCTGCATACTTGCTGAATTTTGTAAATCAAGTGGTTATATATTATGTAACCATTAAACTCATAATTATGTAGTAATCGTAATATGTAGTAGGTTGTCTGTATGAAACGTTGTATGTCAACGTATTTACTATTTCCTATGTTCTTTAATCCCATTATTATACATCTTTGTTTAATCTGGAGTTGTTTCCAATAAACAATGTGGCAACTAATTGTTCTACGTAGGGCAACATAAGCATTTTACTTAAGAACAATGTTTGAAAAAGCGCCGCCCTGTGCGCCTCGGGCGCTTTTCGCCGAAAACGCACTGAGGCGTTTGACCAGAAACCCTAATTGCCAAACAAAAAGCTCCGCTGATTCTTCTAATTTATTAAACATCAATTAAAAAATACACTAGCAATCTAGCATCTGGTGTTGAGAAATGAAATAATGAAATGGAAGAAAACTAATAAATATAAAAGGAAACTAATATTAGTTGTGGGGGTAGTGGACAGTGTCATAATTTTATTAGTGGAACCGCAATTAGAACAGGAGGGTGGAACCGGAAACTTTTTTGAATTTCAGAGAAAATGATCTGTAAATGGAGTACAACAGAAGAAGCTTTTCTCTATCTAAATGTGGGTGGAGTTGTAAATCAAAATAAAGCAGCAATGGGTATAATGAAACGAAAGTAATTAGGGTAGCTTTGGGTTTTCTGGGATGAATGGATATCATAACTACAGGACCTAAAGCATAAAAAGGGGAAATGGTTTTGCGTTTACAATCGTATATTGAAAAACTAGACATTCGGACTCAACTCTTTATATGTTCCCGATTGTGTTAACAGGAGAAGGATCCGGAATGGCATCACCGCCACCTAGTTTTGGAGGTCGTGGAGCTGTTTAACAAGTTTGCGGAAGCTAAGATATCTTTTGTCTATCGGGAGGTAAATGGTGAAGGGAAGGAAACAAAAACACCCAAGGTAACACCTCCTCTATAGTAATCTAGTTGTATTGGAGGTATGCCCGACCGGCTAATATTTATGCCTCAAAAAGACTTGGAACATCCTACGATGGAACTATTGTAAAAATATTAATGAAATATGATTATAAGTCAAAATGAAAAAACAATAGTCAAATTTCTCTCACAAGCCCTAGAATTGGAAATCGAAAATCCAAGAATCAAAACATACAATGATACAAACAAGAAGGTAATTATAGAAGTGGTCTGGAACTAATTGGGCAAGTCACAAAAGTATTGAGAGGTTTTTCACATTAAACCAACAGCAACAACACCGCCACCACCACAAGAATAACACCAAAGACTAAACATCAACAATAACAATAATGATATCAATTTCTACAACTATTGTAAACAATTCTTTCTTAAAACAAAAAAACTGAATGTAACTGAGTGGATTCAGCATAAATTAAAAGGCACATCTAAAATACAACTCATACAGCAAGGTAACTACTTAAAGGGGCACCAATATTTAACAAACAAGAGGATCATTTAAAAATGTCGAAATTACCAAAAAACTTAGCTAGCAATGACTGCGAACGTAACTACTTAACTTTAAGATTATAATTACCTTACACTGGTAGTCACATAACAAAAGCGTTTTATCGAATGTTTCATATCCTTGAAGCAGCTTTCCTGCAGAATATGACTTTTATCGAATGTTTTATATCCTGCACCTTGACCTCAAATGGTTGTTCATTAAAATCAGAGGCTCCTTGGTATAAACACCGAAGGTGACATAATAGGTATAACAACAAATTGCTTTCTTTCCATAAATTGACTGTATGCAACAATTTCTAGTGAACTTCAGTGTTCATATATGGATTCACTTTGCTAAGTGAGATATCCTAATAGGGCCTGGTGCTCTTTCCTCTATAAATAACCAAAAAGAAAGTGGATCCACATTTTCAGCATATAATGATGAAAAAGCAAAACATTAGTACTTAATAAAGCGCCATCAATGAAGATACTAGATAGACTGCTTTTTTTTATAAATTATAACCAAAGCAAAAATTACATACTTCACCAAACAACAATCACTAGCTACTTCATCGACCAAAGCAAAAATTACATACTTCACCAAAAATTGACATGATCGTAAAGACTATAACATATGATCGAATCATCATCATCATTACTATCTTCCTCATCGACGTTATTATATATCCATCATCCGATGCCTCATCCACATCATCAATATCAATAAGTCCACCTCGTGGATGCGATATTGATATCTCATCATCTACGAGCTTGACTACCTCTAGTCCTCATGACCACGGCATCCTCTTGAAACGGTTGATGTAATGACGAGGCGGATGGTTCACAAGCTACTTCAACTCTAGATCTAGGTGTGACCTTGCACACTCCCCACCAATCCTTCTTAGCTTGATTCATACTAGGATAGGAAGCATAATACACTTGAGTAGCTTGATTGGCTAACACAAAAGGTTCGTACTTCTTGTATTGACGGGTGTGGTTTATCAAACCAAATTGAAATCAGTATTCACCGAAGTCCCTAGAGGTGATAAGTCAAACCACTCACACTTGAATAACACAATTGTTTTAGTAGGTTCACCATTATACTCTACCACACACACCTCCATTAATCGCCCGCAAAATCTTGCTCATCACTATTATAAACCTCGCCCTTTATGCGAGACACCACTATTCATAGTACTTTTATCGACCCATGGTCAACCGTGTGGAACCTGTATCCATTAACTAAACACCCAGAATAAATTTGAACCCCGTACAATGGCCCTTCGCAAGGTCCTTAATGCATTGGCTTGCATTACTTGAAGGATCATTAACCTATGACAATTATTAAGTATGTTAGTTATGTAACTTTCTACATATGAAATTAGTCTATAAATAATTTGATATGAGACCCCACACTTACATATGTTTTGAACCAACTTGCAAACTCCTTTTCAACTCTTGTTTGTAAGTCATTTTCCGTTATCCCAGTTAGTTGCTCGAATTTGATCTTCAAACAATCTTCAAAAAACACACGAGTTATTATATATTTAATGAATGAATATATTCTTCATTAAAATAAAATATCACGAGGGTACTCACGTCAAGTATGTCTCTGAAACCTCGGCACAATTGGATAAAATATATATCTGTGCTGCATTATACTCTTTGGCATCAAAATATCGTGAAGGCATTTTGCCAAAAGGACGTCCATCCAATTTGAAAATTGAGAGCATATTTGGATCATCATTTTCATCGGCTCCCCCCTCATCATTTCGAGGCACACTTCTAATCTTCGTAGTCACCCAATCTTCAAAGTAGTATGAGCTAAATGTTGATGCCTCTTTCATTAAGTAGGCATTGGTGATGGATCCTTCAACTTTGGCTTTGTTCTTTACAAAATCTTTCAATGTCTTCATATACCTCTCAAATGGATACATCCATCGATATTATCTTGGACCAGCAATTCGGGCTTCACACCGGATGGATAACAAGATGCTCCATTGAATCAAAGAAGCTAGGCGGAAAGATACGCTCAAGTTTGCACAAAGTAACTGGAATTGTTTCATGAAGTCTACACATGTCCTCTATTTTTATTGTCCGAGATGTCAAGTCTTTAAAGAAGATACTCAACTCTGTAATTGCCTTCCAAACAGCTTGAGGAAGAAGTTCACGAAACGCAATAGGTAACAAGCGTTGCATGAACACATGGCGATCATGACTTTTCATCCCTCTCATCTTTAGTTGTTTCTTATCCACGCATCTACTAATATTGGACATGTAGCCATAAGGAAATTTAAGACGAGATATCCATTCACATATTACTCTCTTTTCATCTCTGTCAAGTGAGTAACAAGCTTTCGGATACTTTCCTGTCGTCTCATTTTTCTTCAATTCAGTGCGATGCGGAGCAATTGCAACTCGTCTCTAGACTTGGTGGTATCCTTGGTCTTTACCGCACATTAAGCACAGTGTTGAACACATTGTCAAACACATTTTTTCAATGTGCATGACATCCAAATTGTGACGAATCGAAGTTCTTTCCAATATGGGAGATCCCAAAAGATGCTTCTTTTCTTCCACCCGCTCCTAGAATTCTTGGATATCTCTTTGTTTGTCTCATTGTAGTCCTCTGTCACTTTCACAAGACCCAGTGCCTCTATTTGATTCAATATCTCGGCCCGACCTTTTCTCAGTGTAGGTACTTCACATGTCATATTCTTTCTAAATGCTCGTCGGTTCCTCCTAAACATGTGATCTGCTCCAAGAATTTCCGACTACAATCAAACCATGTTTGTTTACCACTCTTAGGAAGAGTAAACGCTTGATCTCATCCATGCAATGAGGGCATGCCAATCTTCCAAATGCACTCCATCCGGACAACATTGAATACGCTGAAAATCACTAATAGTCCACAACAACGGCTCGCATTTGAAAATTTTGCTTCAATGAGATGTCAAATGTTGGAACACCCTCTTCCCACAAATTCGTCAACTCCTTTATGAGCGGTGAAGAAACACATCCATTGCATCTTAGGATTGCGTGGCCTGGTATTAAGATTGTTAGGAACATGAATTGTTCCTTCATACGAGCCAAGGTGGTAAGTTATAGGGTGTGACTATAATCGCCACGATGAATATTGTCGCCTGATTGTGCAAAAGCCGCAAAACCATCGGTCGAAAGACCTAATCTCACATTTCTAGCCTCCGCAAGAAAACTGGATAAATAGTGTCCAGTGCTTCCATCTTTGGAGAGTCTGCAGGATGACGCATAATTCCATCATTTGAACCAACATGAAGCATGCCACCTCATATCTGCGCGGTAGCATTTGACATGTATAGCCTTTGCAATCGGGAATAAGAGGAAAGTAGTACATCTTCATGGCCGCCACTTTTTCCTCCTACGGCTTCCCGAGGCACGACACATATCTTTGTAGCGTGATGTACCACAGAATATACAACTCTCACTGTCTTTGTAATGGTCCCAATAAAGCATGCACTGCTTTGGACAACAATCAATCTTCTCTACAGTAATCCCAACCCACGCAATAATTTCTTTGTACTATAGAAGTTATCGGGACATAGATTCCCTTTTGGATGACTGTCTTTCATGAACTCGCAAACCGATTAAAACACTTTTCTCGATAAGTGGTTCTCTGCTTTCAAACTCATGAAACGAGTCATATAAGACAATTGGGAGTAATTAGCACAACCGTGCCACAACTCTTTGTCTCCGGATTCAACATGTCATATATTCGTTTTGCTTGAGGATTTGGTGGTTCTTCCACATTCTCAACATTAAATTGTGGCCCGACATGCTCCATGACCATCGTGACGGCATTTAATTGGATCCCAACTCGTTGGTATCTATATTCACATCTTCATCCATATCTTCACATCCCTCATCCATTTCAATTTCGCCGTGAAAAATCCAAGTTTTATACTCCCTAATGAACCCAAATTTCCCAATGTGATACTTAACTTTTACGTATCATGAGCGTATATTATCACATTTTTACATGGACATCTTATTTGGTCACCCGACATGCGGTCGGTGACTACTTGCATACTCAATAAAGTTGTTAAGTCCAGAGAGGAATGCGGGATTCAAGAGCCATCAAGTTTCCGCGATACATCCACTCACGGTTGTCACCCATTCTAAAAATTGTAACAAAATGATCAAAAAAAAAACTCAAGGTTTTTTTCATCTTATGAAGAACATTATGAAAACAAACTATATTCGAAAAGGATCGGGCAACTGGAGAACATGTCAAGACATTATTGAGGCGTTAACAATGCTCTTGCTCAAGATCATACGAGAAGTAAGAGTAGTTTCTCTGTCGTGACGCCTTATCATTTTACCCAATCAATTTATGTGAAGTAAGAGTAGTTTATTTTTCATGAAATTCACATTCCGCTCTTGCTCGTTTTATGAAGTTCATGAAGTTCGGTTAATGGATCCTCCATGTTGATTTTTTCATTTTAATGTATGTTATGTTTCTAGTTTTTAATCAATACAAAACATTAAAGGTAAAGTGATCAAATCTTCAAACAAATAGGTAAAGTGACTTATTCTTGTACGAAGCTACAAGAAAACTAATCCATAGGATCGAATACTCGAATTGAAATAAATTGGGCAATTCTAGGTAATATTGAGAGAAATATAGTACAAGGATTCAACAGCCGGAAACTCAAGAAATTACATCGACATCAATCCTAAATAGGTCGACCTTTCTAACAATTTGATCCTTGAGCCACATGTTAAATAAAAATATAAATTTCAATTCCTCAAGAAGATCAAGAATAGAGAGATGTTACCTGAATTGGGGATTTTAGGTCGCCGATTGGGGGTGTTTTGCGGAGGTGCGCCGGAGGCGAAATCTCGAGATATCTCCGTCGGAAATCTTTCGCCGGGGAGAGAGGCGTTTAACACGGAGAAGGCGTTTTGCGAGAGGTGCGGGAGAGAGGGGTTTTGGGTGCGGGAGGTGAATGGTGATTTTAGGTCGAACTGAATAGGCGAGGGTGAGAATGTATTAAAATTCTGACGCCAACGGCCGTCGGTAATGGCGTTGTTAAATATAACAAATACCGACGCCGGGAGTGGAATCGTTAATTCATGTAAGTCATGCCATTTAACGGCAAAAGTGCCGTCGGTATCTCTCCGACGACTTACGCGTCGATGCGGCATCGGCAAATTTCGCGGGAAGACACCCGCGCTATGGCGTCGTTAAAGCCGTCGGTAATTGTCCAAATTCACGGGTGTCGGTAACGGCGTCGTTAAATGCCAAAAAATACCAACGCCTTTACTGGCGTCGGTAAATGGCGTCGGTAAATACTGTTTTTTTTGTAGTGTTTTCACCGGATCATATATTGTCTCGAGTCGAGATGTGAACCTTGGGGTTGTTGTTTGAATTTTATTATCCTCCGTATTTCGGACATGATTGTTTGATTTTTGTTGTCTCGATCATTTGTTTGTTCGGTTTTGTTCTCGTTTCGTGATTGTTGAGCGTTCAGGCTCCTTCCTAATTCCCTTAAGTTCGGGAAATTAGTCTCGTTTTCGATCTTCCAACCCTTGAGCGGTGGAATTCCGTATTTGTTCAGCGATTGGCTCGCGTTTTGATTGATGTACCGTTGGGTTGGTCAATCGTATTGATTTTCGTTCGTTGTGTTTTTTGATTGTTCGGATAATTGACTTGATTGTATTATCCATTTGATGACGCTTGTCACTTGTTTGTTCTATTATATCCCTAACGGCGACGTTGTGTTGGTCGTCGTGGAGCGTATTTTCACACCGTATATTCCGTTGCGTTGTTTGTAACGTTTCGCCGTTTGGCATTAGTTACGCGTTTTTTGCGTATCTCATTGAGTTTTTCTGGCGGGATATTACTTCTCCCTACTTGTTTTAAGTTTCGGGACGAAACTTCTTTTAAGGAGGGTAGAATGTAATATCCGCAATTTTCGATTTTCGGTAAATTTCTTTTTTTTCGGCGGAAGTCCGTTTTGACGACTCGCTCATGACCGTTTCGTCATTCCATGAATGATTAATTCTGCACTTTTTGTCATCCGAGCTCGTTTCGGTGTCGTTTTGTTGAGTTCCGTGCTTTTTAGCGGTTTTTCCGCACTTGAGTTCGATTCTTGCGAATCTCGTCCGAAACTGTTGTTTCGACTTTCTCGTAAGTTCATTTAATGTTATTATTCATGTTGCAAGCTTCGGTTTGGTTATTCGATCACGTATCGTGATTTTGGGGCGCCATTTTCGTAATTTCCCAAAGTTTGGGGTAATTACTTTCCGTTGTCGAATTTCGAGCCTTCGGGTAGTCGGAATCGTGTGTTCTATTAGTGCTCGGATTCGTCTTTTCGAGTACTTCGTAACCGTATCTTGATTCGTACTCGAGTTCGGGTTTCGGGAGTCGTTCGGGCCGTCGGAGTTGGTCGGCCGAGTCATGGTCGGGCATGATCGGGCAGGCGACCACTGGCCGAGTAACGTGCGGTAGTGATCGGCGATTACGTCGTAAGGCGGTTACTTACGTAAGGCCACGGCGATAACGTATGTAACGTTCGAGGCATTTTCAGTGATGAGTTCGGCCATGGCGATTCGTCGTAAGCCATGGCGATTCACGTCGTAACGTGGCGATCATCTATTTAAGGCACAGTAGCGTATTTTTCACCCGATTCTTCATTCTTTTCCTTCCGTCTGGCATTTGTGGGTGTGTATATCATGGAGAGATGTTGTTGGACAATCAATCCATGAAGTTTTGGAGTTCATATCATCAATGATCAATCTATAACATCCTCCGATCTACCGATCGAATTGATTTCCTAGAAATCTAGTTTTGGGGAATTTGGGTATTTTGGTTGTTTTCGTCCGATTAGTCCGATTTAACTTAGGATTATGATGGATTGATGATTATTTAGATGTATTATATCATTTCCATTGTTATTCCATGGTTGGATCGTATCGATTCATTATTTGGGTCGAGTTCTTGACCGACGCCTTGAAGGTGTCCGGTAAAATGCCATAGAGGGGTTTTCGGGCGTTCTACGATTATCCTTCCTCGTATGATTGTTGATTTATGGATTATATGTTGTTAGGGTCGAGTTTCTTGCGAAGAAACCGTGTTGAACCCTTCCGTTCGTTGTCATCTTCCTTTTCGTTAGCATCGGGCGTTCCGAAGCTTCCCGGTTGAGCCGTGTTCGTCGGAATACTTGCGTGCCGATTTCGAGGTAAGTACCTTGTCCATATAATTTTTGTTTTGTGGATATGATAATTAGTGATCGTCTAAATGTGTTTGTGTGGTCGTTTGAATTGAACTTTCAAAAGATTCGGTTTAGCCTTGTTAAAGGCTTGCTTTCAAAACGCGTGTGTTTTGTGAATGGTGTGGTTTGAGAATGACTATGTGAACTCTATGGATATGTTTGGTGTTGATGTTGCACTTGGTATTGCGTGTGAACGTATATTATTTCATTTCGGTGCGTTGTGGTTTGACGTGGTGTTTGGCTAAGTGTTGATGCCTCTGGATGAATTATTTGGATATCTTTGTTGCATTGTGATATGTGTGTGATTGTGTGAATGTGGGCGGGGCCTACGGTGGCACATGGCATGTGATCATGTGGCCAGGATGCAACAAGCGATTGATCCAACCGTGAGAGCCTAAGGAAAACTACGGTGGCACATGGCATGTGATCATGTGGCCAGGATGCAACAAGTGATTGATCCAACCGTGAGCGCCAAAGTTAATCTACGGTGGCACATGGCATGCGATCATGTGGACAGGATGTAACAAGTGATTGATCCAACCGTGAGATGTTGTGATTTGTTTAGCTAGCCAGTGCGGGAGGGTCCTTAGAGGCCTTGTGCGGGAATCTATGATATGACTCTGTTCCCAAGGCGATGCATATGTTGTGATTTGTTTCGCTAGCCAACTCGGGAGGGTCCTTCGAGGCCTCGGGTGGGATGTCTGTGGTAGCGTCCCGGTCCTAGGCGATGCGCGTGCGTGATTATGTTTCGTTGATTTTATGTCCGTTGAGGACACGTGATGTTAGCTCGCCTGTGAATTGTTGTTGGTTTTCTATTTGCGAAAATAAAACCTTTGGGCTGTGACCCTGTTGATTTTGGAAAGAGAAGGATTTGATAATCCTAATTTGTTTTCTATTAAAACTCCCGAGGGTATTTTAAACCATTTTGCAAACCATTCTCGTTATTTGTGATCTTTCGGATTTGGAAAGTTTTACTCAAATTCTTGCCTCGGGAAGTATTCGTTTCATGGTATTTTAATCTTTAAGGATTCCTGGTTATTGTTATTCGTGGAACTTGAATTATATGGCTCGTATTTGCACTTTGTATTTGCACTAGCAAAACAGTGGAGTTTTGCTAACCCCCGAGTATTCGGGGGGTGGATGTCTGTTTTTGCATTCAGGTTTTGGAGCATAGCACAGGGTCGGCACGAAGGATGATGAAAGATGAACGATACTAATCACACGAGGATCCGTATGATGTTATTGGTTTAGTTGCATTTTATTTCCGCTGCAGTATTCTTTCCCCGTTGTATGGGAGTGTGTTGTATTCGACTCCTGCGTGGGCATGTATTGTAATTGAGTTGTATGTATTTATTGAAAGACCAAATCGGTCTACTGAGTCTTTTTAGCCTTAAAGGCATTGTCGAGTTGTTCGTTTATTGTTACCAGCCTGGTAGATCCTTGAGGAAAGGTTCTACGGCGTGTAATATCCCTGAGCGGATTGGGGGTGTTACAGCTGTCTCATACTCAGCTCCTTCTGACTGAAAATATACTTCAGGCTGTTGTGATCGGTATAAATCCGGCACGGTGAACCATACAAATAATGCCGCCAAATCTTGAGTGCAAAGACAATTGCGGCCAATTCCAGATCGTGAGTAGGGTAATTCATCTCATAAGGCTTTAATTGTCGTGACGCAAAAGCTATTGTCTTATCATGCTGCATAAGAACACAGCCCAGGCCTTGACCCGAAGCGTCACTGTAAACTGCAAAGCCTTCGCTACCATGTGGTAAAGTTAGAATCGGCGCTGAAGTCAATCGTCTCTTTAGTTCATCGAAGCTCTGCTGTCTCTCATCCGTCCAAACAAACTTTTCGGTCTTCTGGAGTAATTTCGTAAGCGGTCGAGCGAGTTTCGAGAACCCCTCGACAAACCGACGGTAATACCCACCAAGGCCCAAAAAGCTACGAACCTCCTTAACATTTTTAGGCGGTGCCCAATCTAGCACTGCCTCGATCTTCTGTGGGTCTACACGAACCCCTTCGGCCGAAATCACATGGCCGAGAAACATAACTTCTTCCAACCAAAACTCACATTTCGAGAATTTTGCATAGAGGTGCTCGGTTCTCAAAATGTCTAAAACCAAATGCAAGTGTCGGGCATGTTCCTCCTTATCTCGAGAATAGATCAAGATGTCGTCAATAAAGACGACTACACACCTGTCGAGGTACTCGATGAATATTTTATTCATTAACTGCATGAATACTGTCGGCGCATTCGTCAACCCAAAAGGCATAACTACAAATTCATAATGCCCATATCTCGTCCGGAACGCCGTCTTCGGAATGTCGGACTCCCTCACCCTGAGTTGATAATACCCGGATCTTAAGTCAATCTTCGAGAAAACCGCAGCTCCTTGCAATTGATCAAATAAATCGTCTATACGCGGTAGAGGGTACTTGTTCTTGACGGTTACTTTGTTCAGCTCGCGGTAGTCGATGCACAAACGTAGTGAACCATCTTTCTTCCTCACGAAAAGAACAGGCACGCCCCAAGGCGAAGCGCTCGGTCTGATGTACCCTCTTTCCAGAAGTTCTCCCAACTTATTCTTCAATTCTTGCATTTCGGAAGGTGCCATCCGGTAAGGTGCTTTAGAAATCGGAGCCGCGTCTGGCTCTAAGTCTACGGTAAATTCTATCTCTCGATCTGGCGGTAATCCCGGAAGATCGTCCGGAAAAACATCGGGATACTCATTAACAACCGGAATTGAAGAGAAATCGACTTCGCTTCCTTCCGTTTTCAAAGCATAACACCAATAGCCCGTACAACCTTTATTTAAAAGTTTTACGGCCTTCATGGCACTGATAAGTAACTTGGATTGTCCCAACTTACGTCCCAAAAATGAGTACTCAGATCCGTCTTTAGTCATCATGGTGATAACTTTGGTACGGTAATTCATAATCGCCTGGTGATTATTAAGCCAATCCTCGCCGAGGATAACGTCCTCGCCTTCCATATCAACTACAATTAAATTCGATAACCATTCCATACCGGATATAACCACCGGAAAATCTCTAATCTCCCGATTCCCCACAATCCTATCCCCGCTAGGCAGTCTCACGATAAAGGGATCGCAAGCAGTTAAACAAGTTATATTCAAACGGCGTACACACTCCAAGGAAATAAAAGAATGTGTAGCACCCGAATCAAAAAGTACACGAACTGGATAGGATAGAATATGGATGGTACCTGAAGCCACCGCCGCATCGGGTTCGTCTGTTCGACGCATCTCATAAACTCGTGGTTGCACCGAACCGACGCTAGAGTTCCCCCCTCCAGCGTTCTGACCCCGACCCCGGCCCCTGCCAAAATTCTGCTGAGGTTGACCAAAAGATTGCCGCTGATTAACACCTTGATCAAGGGGTGTTGGGGCAGAAGCGCGAGTGTCCAAAGTCTGGTTCGGCTCGGAACAATAAACCGCTCTATGCCCCATCTGACCACACGAGCTCTGATACCATATTTTGTAACACCCCCAAGTTATTCAGGGATATTACAGCGCCGTAAGCCCCGCCGTGGGACCCACAAGGCTAAACATACGTGGAACCATAAAATTTGACCGATAAGGTCTACACACAATGGAATGAAAAACAATACAAAGGTATTCGAAACATAACCAATGTATTCACAAACATCACAACTCGATTCAATACTTCGGCAAACACAGGCCGGAACATCAAGGAAAAGGGAAAACAATACTCGAGTATTCAAAAGCCAATCCAGTACAACAACACTGAACGGGAAACTCCAAACACCACTCGAAGGAAGACACAGTATCACACTTGCCCACCATCTTCATTCCGACCCGATACCTGCCTGTCCGACCTCTTGGAACCTGAAATACATGAAACGTATTTCCCCCATAAAGGGGTTAGCCGTTGAATAGCTAGTGCAAGTATATCAATATGAAACACAATACTCCTCGACAATAAAGTAAATGTAACCGTCAATTCATCAATTCAAGACTAGTATTCCGGAATAACTAAAATCTCATAAGACGTATGTGAATGCCGTAGAAATGGTTCGTTCACCTCATACGCCGTTACGTATGTGAATGCCGTAGAAACAGTTCGTTCACCTCATACGCCGATACATGTAGGAATGCCGTCAAAACGGTTCGTTCATTACATGCCAACAATATATCTATGAATGCCGTAAAAACGGTTCGTTCATGATATGCCATCAATATTTCTTACTTTCAAAGTCGAGAACGTACAATCATAAATGTATACTTGCAAGAACGGAGGAAAGGTATGAGTTTGGTAGGTCCAAGAACGCGCTTCCGGCACCTAAACGATTCGCAAGGAATATGACAATTAATTATCCATACTCAAATTACATGAAGAGACTCCCGAAATTCGTCTACGATTCAAGAAAATATACGGGTGAACAACTAAAGGTTGGGAAATCGCCCAAACTCCCACAAGTCCGAAAACGGCACAATCCAACCCGTAAAATCGTAAGAAAACACTCATACGGTATGGATATATCAAAATCTCAAGGTTCTCACACCTCAATCGGATAAAACGGACGAATCTACGAAAACCCCCAAAATCCAACACAAAATTCAAAGTGTTCTTGAATAATCTTTCAATAATCCGATGAATACTCAAACATGTCCATAATCACGCATATATCACTTCATACATCATGATTTTATCATCCAAAACGTCAATACCCACACAAAATCGAGAAGTCAAGATGTCGAAGAAATTACCTCTTGAATATCCAAGCTCTATGATCCAAAGAATACGCGTTAGATCGATTATCCGGGCTTCCCAACCGAGTGAAAGTGGTAAATCTCCAACACACAAGTGATATATGTGAGAAAACTCCTCCCTCAAACTCTCTCTCTCTCGCAGGTGGAAGAAGGAAATGGAGGAAATGGCTGAAATCTCGCTTAAAAAGCGGAATTATGCAGTTGACCGCATTGTGTGCAGCTCGGCCAGTGTGCCGCAGCCTGAGACTAAAAATTGTTCCCAGGTTTCGGCAGTGTGCCGCGGCTCAGCCCAGGTGTGCCGCGGCACCGGGTACATGTTGCGATATTTCCTACACGCAAGTGCACGTCATCGTTTACAAGTAATAAAGTGATAAGTAGAGTATCGTTCCCACGAGGATTGAATCTCTAACTACCGACGTTTTCGTATTCCAATTTTATTTGAACAATCGAAGTTGGGTTTTTTGGATTAATAACTAAAAGAATTAATAAAAGACTAAACAGAAAGCGATAGCTTGAATAAAAGGAATCAAATGATAAATAAGTCTAGAGTTCTGAATCCACCTTAATTTATCCGAATTTAATCTTGATCATCCGTAATAAATAATTTTCCCAATTTATTGAAGGCGGAGATTGCTAATATATTCTACCGCCTCTCCTGAGGTCAATAGATTTATCTAACGGCGACTAACGCACTCTATCCCTAGGTGAATTATCTCGTCGCTAGGCAAAAAGCATGAAATCTCCTAAGGGCCACGTAGTTCCTATGAGTATATTCCTATCTCACAGAATAAAACGGTCCTCACCAATAGTTCTCACCAAATCTCCTCTCCCGATTCAAGTGAATGATTAAATCAATACAACTATTGGCCGGATAATTGCAAGCATTAAACATAATTGGGAAAACTCAATAAAAAGGTAATAAATTGGATAATCTCAATCAATTCGTCAAAATAAAGGTTTCATCAAAACCACTAGATTAGGGCTTTAGCGACATATTAAAAAGCGAAAATACAGAATAAATAAGCGAAAGCATAAAATTCAACGCAGATGAAGCTCGGATTCCTCCGTTCTTGACTCCCATATGCCCTTGAATTCTTACCTTTCCTCCTCTTCTCTGTCTCCAAGCTTAAGCTCTCCTAGGTTTAGATTCAATGATTCCAAGATAATTAAATTAGGGTCTTAAGCCCTATTTATAGCTCAACACCTCCACAAATCGCGTCCATATTAATCGGTTGGCGGCCAAAGCGGCCCAAAATCCGCGCAGACGTATAAATCCCGCTAAGTGTGTCGCGGCTCACATCTTTGTGCCGCGGCACATCGCTAAAATCTGAATACACAGGCGTAATTAAATCCTTACGTCGCGGCTCACATGGGTCATGCGGCACGAATCTGACTACTCGTCCTTGGTGGTGTCTTCCTTTGCCACGGCTCGGCTTCCTTGTGCCGCGGCTCATAGTCCGATTTTGCCGTTTTTCGCCCGTTTTGCATCGTTTAAGCTTAGGACTTCAATTTCTGTCAATCATGCAAAATTAAGGCATTAAAAGCTCATTTAGATGATTTCACACTCCAAAATACTACAAACTAATGATAAATAAGCGTATAAAAATACGCCTAACAAATACCCCCAAACTTAAGCCTTTGCTTTTCCTCAAGCAAAAAGAATTAAAGTCAATAAAAGAATGTCGTGAATCATCGTGCAACTCATAGTGTTCAACCTAATCAATACTATCCTGCCATCCTCTCTAAATAATACGAGTGTCATAAAAGCGAACTGCACTCAGAATAATGATTCCGCAAAGTAATCAAGTTCAGTCCTAATCATTTGTTCATGAAGAAAACTCAGCTCAAAGATCAACAAAACATGAGTCAAATCAAACGTCAATATGAAAGGCTAACATAAACAAGCTAGTTCGTCGCGTTCCACAGTCTAAAGGCACAATTTATCACGAGTCTCATAACAAATAAACCTCGGACAGTATCCCCTTATATAAATATGCTCAAGAATTTGAGTCGAGTCGACCACTAGGTTAGGATCTCGGGATGTTTCATCGGGATAATCCTAGGGTGGAACTTCCATTCTCATGTATTCGGAAACCGTTTGACGTAAAAGACACTCATGGGGCACATGGATGCTTCTAGTTACTAAGTTCCCGTTTACGACGGAGAAACAACTCGAATACATAATTTCGCATGTCCAAATCAAGGTTGCCGTTTTACGCGAGAGTAAACAGGTTCACGCGAATACCCCGGTTACTAGGCTCCTATCATTGGCACATGTGAAATATCTAAATCACTAGTCTAATCGGGTCGTCGTTTACGCGAGAGTAAACAACGGGTCACGCGAATACCCCGGTTACTAAACTCCCTTCATAGAACACCTTATCTCGACTTTAGGGAAAAGCCGGCCGACTCTAAACTCAATTTAAGTGCCAACACGACTAAAGAAACAGTACGACTCACTATCCGGAAAATGTAGCCAAACGTATTGATGGGGATTTAAAAACAAGTATGTATCGTCTCTTATCTGCTAAGTCCTCTACAATCACGAAAAATTTCGGACCTAATTGAATACTAAGCGACGAAATAGCCGACTACAACTCGACTAAAACTCGCCCGCTTCTTGAGAGAGAAAGACGGTGTCGTAACATCGATTATCACACAAAATAGAAGCACGAAAATTCATGAATAAAAACTACGGCAAGCAAGGCTATCTAAAAAAATTTCGCAAAGAAAAGAAAAGTGCAACAAAATATAATGTACGGACAAGAAAATAGAGTACAAGACAATTAATGTAGGCGAATGTAAATCCCTCCCCAAACTTAGGACGTACATTGACCTCAATGGACAAAAATGAAATGCAAGAAAAGTAAAAGGTCAAGTACTCCCCTCCGATCTGCTCGGGAGGCCAGTGCGGCATCGTCCGGTGAGGAGGAGTGGTGTGGGCTGGCCGGGCGGGCGCGATAAATGGCCCGTCGGGATGCATGATGTGGGCCGTCCATGCGGCGAGTGCTCTGATGATAAGCCTCCCTCGCGGCAAGACGCCTCTCCGCTCGTCGGCTGGCCGTGAACTGCTCTCTCATCTCGGCTCTGGCGGCAGCAACAACACTCTCCCGCGCCGCCCGCTGCTCCTCTCGCAAGGCAGCCATCCAGCTCTCTCTCTCCTCATCTCATCTCTCTCTCTCCTCAACTCCTATCTCAGCTCCTCTCTCTCTCTCTCCTCAGCTCCTCCCTATCTCTCCGCAGCTCCTCCCTATGCTCTTCTCTCTGTCTCCTCATATCCTCCCGCAGCCCATCAAACAGCTCCTCCAACCTCGCTCTGTCGGGCTGCGGTCCGGCCTCTCCGTGCGTCAACAAAAGTGGCTCGGGGGATCCCTCGTGAGCCTCCTCGAGCAAAAATCCTCACCCCCGAGCGTGTGCCGGTGCTCCGCCCCACTGCTCAAAGTGCGATATGATGCGGTGGTCGATCGGGGCCTGTGGGGCAAGCATCGGCTCGTCGACTGACCACGTCAGCCCCATTGCCGGCATAAGGCGCGAGATGAGGAGGGATGCTTCAACCCGTCTTGGCCCCCACGGATACTGGAAGATAGATCGGACCGTAATGGGGGCCACATCAAAACGCAGCCCGGAGGTGATAGCAAAAGTATCCGGGCGCGGGAGAGAAAAGCATGCGGATCTGGGAGGTGGGATCAATGCGGGCACAAATAAAGTAAAGCCGGGCTCGCCGAGCCAGGAGGCGCGAGCTCTGAAGTGAAAAGTAGATGAGCTCTGTGCTCATTGCTCCCGATCGGTGCCGCATGCAATCGTCTCAAGCGGGGCCTCCTTAGTGAGGCCGGTCATCACGCGGTCATAGGTGTCTCGTCCACCGCCGGAAACCCAAAAAGCCTCCGAATAGCGGTCGGGGAGAAATCAACTGTGACCCCTCGGACGTCGACTGGTCAGGACTCTAAAGATGGCAACGAATGCCTGCCGGATATGCTTGAGAGCGCGCGTAAAACTCTGGACGATCGAGATGACTGCCGGCTCGGGAGGTCTTGTCATCAGCCCATCCCATCTCGTCGATCATGGTGAGCAACTCCCCGTCCTGAGGAGCTGGAGTAAAACCTCTCTCGGGAATAAGTGGTCGCGGACGGATCTTTTCGTTGAATATCTTGTGGATTTCGGGGTCCGAAAATTGGTGCCCCTCCGCCTCGGCCCGACCCCGAGAGGTCTCCCCTCGCGTAGGGGATGACTCGGTCCTAGCACGCTTGGTCAGCTTCTTCGTGCGCACCATAATCAGTCCTTTTCGAGATTTCAAGAAAAATTGCAGGGAAAAGATGGAGGAATTTCTTCGGCCGGTCGCGCTGGGGAGGGAAGGCAAGGAGAAGGAAAAACGTACCTGATAAATGCCGGCCGAATGCATGTTATAAGCTACAGCCTTTCAGTTCCGCATAGTGTGCCGCGGCACGAGATAAAGTGAGCCGCGGCACAAGGTCTGATCCCTTTTACCTGTGTCTTGTTTTGTCGTGTGCCGCGGCTCAAATTCCGTGTGCCGCGGCTCATTGCTCAAGTGTGCCGCGGCTCATTTATGCCGTGCCGCGGCACAAAGTACAGTCGGTTTTGCCCCCCATTGCGATCGATGTGTGCCGCGGCTCACAATAACTGTGCCGCGGCTCATACTCCAGTTTCTCCCCTGGGACTTTCCTGCGCAGAATTTTGAAAATCAGACGTTAAAAACGAGAGGAAGAAGCAAATAGAAGCACAAAAATGATGAAAAATAAAAATCACGAATACAAGAAAAATAAAGAAATGCAAAAAACTACAGCTACGAGCTCGGGTTGCCTCCCGAGAAGCGCTAAGTTTATAGTCTTTAGCCGGACCTATTGAACAACGTTAGTTCGCTTTTCGCAAACTCCATTTGGTTTCCGCCCCGTTCATCGAACCGTTTATATTTTGGTTAAAATTATGACCATTGGTCATCAGCGGTTCGATTCTCGGTTCGGTCATCAATTTTTGTTTGCGAAAAGGTTTCGACTTGAAAAACTTCCCGAAACACCCGGTTTCTCCATGACTAATTTTTCTCTTGGCTTTGGCTCACTCTCCTCCTTCACAAAGCGAACTCACAAGCTGCAGATTTTCTTCATGATCGAAACGCCACTAGTTCTACATCCTTCTTCAAACTTGGGCCATTTAACACAAAATTTGAATTTTCCCAACGACGATTTTTCGATGCTTTCCTCTTTCACAAACATCCACACCCTCAATTTGTGATCCTTTATCGGCACTTAGGGACATGGGAGCGATTTGAACACTTGAAAAGTAACTTGCTCGTCTTGGACCCTCGAGTTAACTCCCCTTTTCCACGTCTATAAAGTGCGGCCGTCGCTAGAAATGGTCGTCCCAAGATGATCGGAATATTTTCATCTTCCTCCATGTCTAGTACGATGAAATCAGTAGGAAAGATGAACTTATCAACTTTAACTAAAACATCCTCGATTACTCCCTCGGATACTTTATCGATCGATCCATGATTGTAATGAGGCTGTGGTTGGCTTGGCTTCCCCAATATTCAGCTTTTGGAAAATCGACGGAGGCATGAGGTTGATACTTGCACCAAGATCGCATAGTGCTTTATTAAACGAAAGATTCCCCATGGTGCAAGGTATGTTGAAGCTTCCCGGATCTTTCAACTTAGGTGGGAGCTTCTTTTGAAGAATAGCACTACACTCCTCTGTCAAGGCGACCGTTTCAAACTCTTCAAGCTTTCTCTTCTTGATAATATCTCTTTCATGAATTTGACATAACTCGGCATCTGCTCCAATGCGTCGTGACGGAATATTTATGTGAAGCTTTTTGAACACCTCAAGGAACTTAGAGAATTGTTTGTCCGCCCTCCTTTGCCGTAGTCTCTGCGGAAGCGAAGCGGGGAACACATGTCTTTGAGTTATCCGGTGAACTTCCTTCGACTCCTCTAGCTTTAATTCCATCTCTTCCTCAATCACCTTCTTCTCTTTACCCCGCTCGGGCTGATCTAGCACATCTCTCCCTTCTCAAGCTAATTGCATTTAGACTCTCTCGAGGATTTGTCTCTGTTGTACTCGGCAATGCTCCCTCACGACAGTGTCAACACATTAGCGATTTGGCCCATTTGGACCTCTAAATTCGAATGGAAGCAGAATGATTTTGTAATGTAGCTTCCGTCTGAGTCATAAATTGACTCGTATTTGCCGATTTTGCAAGTGCTTCCTCGAGAGATACTTTGGGAGCGGAAGGGCTCTTTGTTGATTACAGGCGAAAGGGGCTGGTGTGCGTTACGTCCGTTTCTCCATGAAAAGTTGGGATGATTTCGCCACCCCGGATTATAAGTATTGGAGTACGGGTTATTGGTCGATTCCCATTTCCTACGAATTGAGCACTGCTCCATCGATTTTGCTCGAGCGGATTTCCAAATTGACACTCCAGCTCGGGTGTGATCCGTTACACCAATTACATGTCTCAATGGTAACGGGGGCTGGTGCGTGCGAAAAGTTCTGGAGTCTGTTGTGTCAAAGCGGCGACTTGAGTGACAAGGTGGAAATCGGATCATTGCTCGAAACTTCCATTACCCTCTTCGTGTCAATCTTTCTGCTGGCCAATCTTAAGCGTTTTAAGCCATATATTCTAAAAGCACGTGAGCCTCGGCCATAGATTTTCCCATGAATGTTCCTCGAGGTGCATCCACTAAAGTGCGTGTAGAAGCACTCAAACCACCATAAAACGTATGCAGCTGAAGCCAATCAGGAATGCCGTGATGAGGGCATCTTCGTAGCAATTCTTTATATCGCTCCCACGCCTCGTGGAGCGATTCCATATCGAACTGGGCAAAAGTGGTTATCTCGTTTCTCAACCGCGCCGTCTTAGCTGGTGGGAAAAATTTTGCAAGGAAGGCTTGCGCTAACCTCTCCCACGTTGTAATCGACCCCGGCGGTAGGGAATTTAACCAAAACTTTGCTTTATCCCTCAAAGAGAAAGGGAAAAGCCTCAATCGGATGGCGTCGTCGGTGACACCATTAGTTTTGAAAGTATCGCATATCTCAAGGAAAGAAGCGATGTGGGCATTCGGATCGTCCTTCGGTAGTCTACAGAATGGGCTCGCCTGCACCATCTGAATAATGGCGGGCTTGATCTCAAAGTTATTAGCTTGGATGGTGGGACGCCGAATTCCCGAAAAATTTGCATTGACTTGCGGCATGGCATAATCTCGAAGAGCGAGTTCCGGTTGAACTTGCCGCACTTGGTTGTCTCCTCCTTGGATTTCAATATTCTCGGCCATGTTGACCGTCGTCTGCAGCTCTCTTTTCTCCTTTTTGTTCCTTCTTAGAGTGCGCTCGAGCTCGGTGTCCAAAGGTAGTAGGCCTTCGTTACCGAGTCTTCTCATGCACTACACGAAAGGTCCTGAAGGGGAAAACAAGTAAACGAAATTAAATACGCAAAAATAAAAATAAAACGTTCAAATTAAGACTGGAAATACTTAAGTCGATATTAGAAAAAATTCAATCCCCGGCAACGGCGCCAAAAACTTGTTGCGATATTTCCTACACGCAAGTGCACGTCATCGTTTACAAGTAATAAAGTGATAAGTAGAGTATCGTTCCCACGAGGATTGAATCTCTAACTACCGACGTTTTCGTATTCCAATTTTATTTGAACAATCGAAGTTGGGTTTTTGGATTAATAACTAAAAGAATTAATAAAAGACTAAACAGAAAGCGATAGCTTGAATAAAAGGAATCAAATGATAAATAAGTCTAGAGTTCTGAATCCACCTTAATTTATCCGAATTTAATCTTGATCATCCGTAATAAATAATTTTCCCAATTTATTGAAGGCGGAGATTGCTAATATATTCTACCGCCTCTCCCGAGGTCAATAGATTTATCTAACGGCGACTAACGCACTCTATCCCTAGGTGAATTATCTCGTCGCTAGGCAATTAGCATGAAATCTCCTAAGGGCCACGTAGTTCCTATGAGTATATTCCTATCTCACAGAATAAAACGGTCCTCACCAATAGTTCCTCACCAAATCTCCTCTCCCGATTCGAAGTGAATGATTAAATCAATACAACTATTGGCCAGATAATTGCAAGCATTAAACATAATTGGGAAAACTCAATAAAAAGGTAATAAATTGGATAATCTCAATCAATTCGTCAAAATAAAGGTTTCATCAAAACCCTAGATTAGGGCTTTAGCGACATATTAAAAGCGAAAATACGAATAAATAAACGAAAGCATAAAATTCAACGCAGATGAAGCTCGGATTCCTCCGTTCTTGACTCCATATCTGCCCTTGAATTCTTACCTTTCCTCCTCTTCTCTGTCTCCAAGCTTAAGCTCTCCTAGGTTTAGATTCAATTATTCCAAGATAATTAAATTAGGGTCTTAAGCCCTATTTATAGCTCAGCACCTCCACAAATCGCGTCCATATTAATCGGTTGAAAACTGGCTTCGAAACGGCCCAAAATCCGCGCAGCCGTATAAATCCCGCTAAGTGTGCGCGGCTCACATCTTTGTGCCGCGGCACATCGCTAAAATCTGAATACACGGGCGTAATTAAATCCTTACGTGCCGCGGCTCACATGGGTTGTGCCGCGGCACGAGTACTGACTACTCGCCCTTGGTGGTGTCTTCCTTTGCGGCTCGGCTTCCTTGTGCCGCGGCTCATAGTCCGATTTTGCCGTTTCGCCCGTTTTGCATCGTTTAAGCTTCCGGACTTCAATTTCCTGTCAATCATGCAAAATTAAGGCATTAAAAGCTCATTTAGATGATTTCACACTCCAAAATACTACAAACTAATGATAAATAAGCGTATAAAAATACGCCTAACAGTACAGGCGGTTTTTGGCTGAGGATGCAACACAAGTGTGCCGCGGCTCAGCCTAGGTGTGCCGCGGCAATGACTCGGCAGTGTGCCGCGGCACTGCCGGAGTGTGTCGCGGCACCCGGTACAGTCCGCTCGGCCAAATTTAGGAAATGTGTGTGCCGCGGCACACACTCCTTGTGCCGCGGCTCACACCCCCTTCGGGTCCTAAAATGATTAAAAATGACCCGGGAAGAGAATAAAAGTAATAGGATTCAATGTCTGGGCAACAATAACACGAAATAGAAGTACGGAAACCCCAAACGGTGGTTCCAAGCAATGATTACAAGGGTTCGCTCATCAAATCGCGATTCGAAGAATATGAAAAGGTTTGAAAAGACATGACTTTCGACCGGGTATTACAATTCATTGTATTCACCGTTCAGAGTAATTTGTGTCGTGTATCAGTTATCACTCGTCATTCAACCCGATTGGAGAATCGGGCCGAGAATATCATCATTGTCATCTTTGTAGTGGGTTGTGTGTGAGGAATTGCGCACGCTACGTACTCTCTTTAGAGCGCGCGAATTGAGTATGGGTAGCGCACGCTACCTCTCAGCATTAGCGCACGCTAACGTTGTTCAGGCAGACGGTCCAGAAGGCACTGGACTGAATTTTGAGTTGTCGCAGCGCACGCTACGAATGGTAAGTAGCGCACGCTATAAGTTTGGATAGCGCATGCTAAGCATGAGTGTAGCGCGAGCTAAGGCTCGATCAGACAGTCCAGTGGATACTGGACTGAAATGGAATTATTCATAACATACGCTACGAGAGGATCTTAATGCACGTAATCCTATGTGTAGCGCATGTTGAGTCTTGGGTGTAGCACACGCTATCGCAAGCAGGTCAGAGGACAGGAGGTCCTGGACTTCAATTACAGGGCATCAGACATCAGTTAGCGCACGCTAACATTTTGGATTAATGCACGCTATTGGGAAGACGTTAGCGCATGCTACCAAGTTCGTAGCGTACGCTAATGAGGCAGTCAGAGCTCACTGGACTGTCCGGTTAACCCGCTAGTGCATGCTACATATCAGGACATAGCGTGCGCTAAACTGGATCAGTATAAATTGGACAGTCCAGTCCAGTTTCGTCATTTTCTCATTCTCTCCTCCTCCTCTCGATGGTTTTGGGCGATTTCGGGCATTTTGGAGAGATTTTTTCGAGTTGCAACCATCTATTAATATTTTCAAGCTTATAATTTGGATTAATCATCATTTCATCCTCTCCAATGCATCGAATCAAGGTAATAATTTCTTGGATCTAGAATTTCGGGTTTCGAATGTTTTACTTTTGATCTCTTCAAGTTAGCTTGATATTATGTTGGAATATATTAGATATGGATTATTTACCTCGGATACATATATTCCTGCGGATTTATTGGTGTTATTTTCGAATTTGATGAATTGTGGGAATTGATTCAAGAACCCTTGAATGGTTGACTTTGGTTATTTTGGGGTTTTCGATTGTGGTTGTCGTAATCTTGAGTTGTGGTTTCCTATTGGATTTTTGATATCATTGAAGGTGTTTTGTTGGATTGTATTACTCATTTGAAGATTGGTTTCGATATGATTGGGGGTGGTCGTAACCAATGGGATTACGTTTGCAACGTGGTCTTTAGAATATCCCAATGAGTTTGGTTATTGTTGTATCGAATTTTGGATTGGTCGTGAATCATGTTGATATGTATATTGAGCATTTTTTGGTAATTAGGTTATTCAAGATCATTTGTGCGACCGATATTCTTTAGGACGTTTGTTCAAGGAAGGACTTTTCACCACCGGTATTGTGTAAGTTAATTCTTACTCGGTTAAAGGGATATTCATTCCTTATGTTGTTGATCATTCATACATGTAATTCACACATAATATATCATTCACATCGAGACTTGTAATTATCAATCAATCATTCAATTCACGAGGAACGACGGTTCCAATCATTTCAATGAGCTACCATTCATTTCATTATTATTTCATCTCGGTGAGTCATTCTTGACCTTTGTCGGATTATTATTCATTAATGTGCATTGGTCACTTTTTTTCTTGTGGCCTTATGGGTTCATATTACGTGGCCGGGTGAGGATGTGTGGAATTTTTAGTCGGGCACACGATAGTCATGTGAAGGGTTCACTGACTGTGCACACGGTAAAGTTACTCCGTGAGACTAATTAGGTACAAGGGCGGGTGTGTTCGGACACTCGTCTTGTGCACTTGCACATACCATTTTTGTATATTGTTCAACTCTTGGGGATTGTTGCTCTATGTAACTGACCCCATTGGGGATATTGTTTTCAGGTCATGGCAAGGCAAAAGGCACAGGAAGAGAATGTTGACGGCAGGGAGTCCCAGTGATACTAGTAGGGGGCCCCAGTCCTTTTCAGTCAATCATGTTTTCTTCATTTTAATTCCGCTGCAGATTTCCGTTTGGATTTTCATTTATTCAGCGTTGTATATTTTATCTTCAATTAAAATATACTTGTATTCTATATTTCTTGGGTGTGTTGTACTTGAAACTCCTCATCGGAGTAATTGATAATGTAATGTGGTTCGGTACTATATTTGCACTGTGTAATTCATTAATTTTCACTCGCCTGGTGGGTCCCAGTCGGGGGTCCACGGCACTGTAATATCCACCTAGTTTGGGGTGTTACAGTAAGCTACTATCGATTTCCAAATAAGAACACTGCTATATTGAATATTTGAAACAACTGTAAAATGGTGTTCTCCCTAAAAGATCTTTCATTATTGACATTGTAACCGACATCATACTTTTTCTATAGAACATATTACACATTTAGTCATTTATAACAACTTTTTTGGATATATAACACTGATTGTTCATGTATAGGGTGCATAACGACCAGTTGACCGCTACTGTTAGAAAGGGAAGATATTGTTATATATTCGAGTATGGCAGTTGTATGATTGAATCTACATGATACCTGCAATGCTTTTACATTATTGCCAAAACTAATCATCATAGGTTCAATGTAGTCTACATCGTTTGAAAATGCTATGAACCCAGCTCCAAACACTGCTAACGATCCCAGCTCTGAACACTGCTACTAATTTGTAAAGCTACGAACCTGTTTTGAAAACAGCGACGAACCATAATGTGTAAAGCTTTGAACCTGTTTGAGAGAACCCAACTACAAACCCTAATTTTTAAAGTGGAAAGACAGAGAAGAATAGATCGCTTACCTCGCTTGTTAGGGATCGATGCTTCGCCTCATTCGTGAAGATAGCAATGAGAGATGAAGAGTGAATTATTTTGTGAGAGAAATATTTTGTTAGACAATGAAGACAGAGATGGGAGATGAAGAGAGTGAAATATGTTGGGAGCGGGAATTACTTCACAAGTAAATTTTACTTCCCCCATTTTCTTACAAGTAAATCTCACTTTCCCCCCAATTTTTAACCCTTTTTTTATAATTTACGGCAAGATCCATATAAGTGTTGCCATTGCTAACTCAATTATATTTAAGGTGATATTAGTTGACATCAACGGCAACATCTAATTAATATGATGGCTTACATCAAAAATAAGACATCTAAGGCTACAATTTAGATGCCAACATGGGTTTTCAGTGTTGGCAAAGACCATATTGTAATACCCGGTCGAAAGTCATGTCATTTCAAACCTCTTCTTGTTCTTCGAATCGTGATTTGTTGAGCGAACCCTTGTAATCATTGCTTGGAACCACCATTTTGGGGTTCCCGTACTTCTATTTCGTGTTGTTGTTACCCAGACATTGAATCATATTGCTTTTATTCTCTTTCCGGGTCATTTTTCATCATTTGAGGACCCGAAGGGGGTGTGAGCCGCGGCACAAGGAGTGTGCGCCGCGGCACACATATTTCCTAAACCTGGCCGAGCGGATCTGCGGGTGCCGCGGCTGCGCCGCGATGCCGCGGCTGCTTCTTGAGCAATGCCGCGGCACACCTATCTTGAGCCGCGGTACACTGGTGTTGCATCCTCGGCCAAAACCCGCTGTGCCGGTTCGCGGCACACAGTGAGCCGCGGCTGCACCTTTGGAACACAGGAACAATTTTAGGCTGTGCCGCGGCACACCTATCTTGAGCCGCGGCACACAATGCGGTCAACTGCATAATTCGGCTTTTTAAGCGAGATTTCAGCCATTTTCCTCCATTTCTTCTTCCATCGCGAGAGAGAGAGTTTGAGGGAGGAACTCTTTTCATATCTATCACTTTTGTGTTGAATATTTACCACTTTCACTCGGTTGGGAAGCCCGGATAGTCGATCTATCGCGTATTCCTTGGATCATAGCGCTTGAATATTCAAGAGGTAATTTCTTCGACATCTTGACTTCTCGATTTTGTGTGGGTTTTGACGTTTTGGATGATAAAATCATGGTGTAGGATGTGATATAGGCGTGATTATGGACATGATTGGGTATTCATCGGATTATTGAAAGATTATTCAAGAACACTTTTATTTTGTGTTGGTTTTTGGGGGTTTTCGTAGATTCGTCCGTTTTATCCGATTGAAGCTTGAGAACCTTGAGATTTTGATATATCTATACCGTATGAGTGTTTTCTTCCGATTTTTCGGGTTGAATTATGTCATTTTCGGACTTTTGAGATTTGGACGATTTTCCAACCTCTAGTTGATTATCCGTATATCTTTATGAATCGTAGATGGGTTTCGGGGGTTTCTTCGTGTAATTTGAATATGGATAATTGATTATCATATTCCTTGCGAATCGTTTAGGTGCGGAGCGCGTTCTTGGACCTACCAATCTCATACCCCCTTTTTCCGTTCGTCCTCGATGTCTCAAAGGCAAGTATACATTTATGATTATGCGTTCTCGACTTTGAAAGTATGAAATATTGATGGTATGATTATTTCTAGCCACTCGGGACGAACTTTGTAGTCCTCACGAGGGTTTCGTAGCCTGCAGTGCGATTCCATGGTTGATATGAGCGAACCGTTTCTACGGCATTCATATGAAATAATGTTGGCATGTAATGAGCGAACCGTTTGTGGCATTCCTACATGTAACGGCGTATGATATGAACTAACCGTTTCTACGGCATTCACATACGTCTTGAGATTTTAGTTATTCCGGAATACTAGTCTTAAATTGATGAATTGACGGATATTGATGAATTGACGGATTACATTTACTTTATTGTCGAGGAGTATTATGTTTCATATTGTTATACTTGCACTAGCTATTCGACGGCTAACCCCTTTATGGGGGAAATACGTTTCATGTATTTCAGTTCCAGGAGCGGACGGCAGGTATCGGGTCGGCATAAAGATGGTGGGCAAGCGTGATACTGTATCTTTCTTCCAGTTATGTTTGGAGTTTCCCGTTCAGTGTTGTTGTACTGGATTGGCTATTGAATACTCGAGTATTGTTCTCCTTTTTCCTTGATGTTCCGGCCTGTGTTTGCCGAAGTATTGAATTGAGTTGTGATGTTTGTGAATACATTGGTTATATTTCGAATACCTTTGTATCGTTTTTCATTCCATTGTGTGTAGACCTTATCGGTCAAAATTTATGGTTCCGCGTATGTTTAGCCTTGTGGGTCCCACGGCGGGGCTTACGGCGCTGTAATATCCCTGAATAACTTGGGGGTGCTACACAATATGGTATCAGAGCTTAGGTCTATGGATACCTAGGCTGTCGGTCTTTTGGGTCGATCGAGTCGTTAATTGTCCACAGTATCACTACTCTGCCATCATCACAGTGCGACCGGTACTTGTAAGACCTCTCACTCTTCTAATGTTTCCTTATTCGTTTTGCTTCCATTTTATCGGTATTCTTGAGAACCGGACACTTTGTTGATGCGTGATTGAATTGTGCTTACGTGACTTGTGTGTTCTTCAGTATGTCAGCTGGTAGGGGCCGTGGCCGTGGTCGTGGCCGTGGGCGAGGAAGAGGTCGTGGCGCGGCCGTTTCCATCGATTCGATTCTTGGGTCGGCCAGACCCGGTTTGTCGAACTCGGTGCATCCCAACACCAAGAGTCAGCACGACCAGTCAGATGGTCAGGGGAACAACGCAGACGTTGGAGTGGCGAATGCACTTCAACAATTGGCTACTCAGATGACTATTTTGGCCCAAACTGTTCAGCTGAATAACCCGAACCCAAATACGGATGCCACCTTGAGAATGTAATCCGTATGCACCCTCCACAGCTTGGCGGTGCCACAGACCCGTTAAGTGGGAGGATTAGTTAGCGAATTGGAGAAGATTTTCGAGGCGGTTGATTGCCCGAGGTGAGGAAAGTACCGATTGCTCGGTATTTCCTCACTAAGGAGGCCGCTACTTGGTGGAAGGTCATCAAGCCACGGGATCGTATTGCCTCATGGGATGAATTTAAGGAGCTCTTGGAGGCCGAGTTTTGTCCTTGGCCGATGCAGAGAGCGAATCGAGCCTTCTTCGAGGCAAAACCACAAGATATTCCGTTTCGCAGCGATCGTGGAGTATAACCAACAATTAATCCATGTGAAGGATCAAGTACGTGCTTGGCGTGATAAGATCCGTTATTTTGATATGCGGATGAATTTGGACTTGCGGCGGTACATGGCGGATTTGCTTGTACCACCGAAAGAGTATCGGGACGAGCTTTAGCCCATGATATGTTGAGCCCCGACAATGATACCGTTGAAGAACCGAAGAAGCAGAAAGTCGGGGGAAATTTTTCTGGCTCTAAGGGTGGCAACTTTCAGAAATCACAGACGACTAACCGTTTTGCCGGACAGTCGTCACGTTCTAATAAAGGGAAGAGGAGTTACCGTCCCACTTCGGGTACATAAAATCGCGCGGTGACTTGCTATAATTGTGGCCGTTCAGGCCACATTAATTTGGAATGCCACTTTCCACCGTTGAAGTGTCACACGTGCGGACAGATGGGACATAGAGCGACTTATTGTTTCGAGCCGAATCAGACTTTGGACACTCGGGCTTCTGCCCCAGCTGGTCAACCTCGGCGAGAATTTTGGCGGCGGGGCCGGGGCGGAGTCGAGCGGCTGGAGGGGAACTCTAGCGTCGGTTCGGTACAACCATGAGTTTATGAGATGCGTCGAGCAGGCGAGCCCGACGCGGTGGCCAGTACCATCCATATTTTATCTTATCCGATCCGTGTGCTTTTGATTCGGGTGCTACACATTCTTTTATTTCTTTGGAGTGTGTACGCCATTTGAATATAACTTGTCTGATTGTTGCGATCCCTTCATCGTGAGGCTGCCGAGGGGATAGAATCGTGGGAGGCAGGAGATTAGAGATTTTCCGGTGACTATATCCGGTATGGATTGGTTATCGAATTTAATTGTAGTTGATATGGAAGGCGAAGACGTGATCCTTGGCGAAGATTGGCTTGATAGTCATCAGCGATTATGAACTACCGTACTAAGGTTATCACCATGATGACTAAAGAGGATCTCGAGTACTCCTTTTTGGGCGTAAGTCGGGACTATCCAAGTTACTTATCGGTGCCATGAAGGCCGTAAAACTTTTGAATAAAGGTTGTGCGGGCTATTGGTGTTATGCCTTGAAAACGGAAGGAAATGAAATCGTTTTCTCTTGATTCCGGTTGTTAGTGAGTACCCGATGTATTCCGGATGACCTCACAGGATTACCACCGGATCGAGAGATAGAATTTACCGTAGACTTAGAGCCATATGCGGCCCGATCTCTAAAGCACCTTAGGATGGCACCTTAGAGATGCGAATTGAAGACTCGGTTGGGAGAGCTTTTGGAAAAAGGGTACATCATACAGCGCTTCGCCTTGGGCGCGCTGTTCTCTTCGTGAGGAAGAAAGATGGTTCACTACGTTTGTGCATCGACTACCGTGAGCTGAATAAAGTAACCATCAAAAACAAGTATCCTTTGCCTCGTATAGACGACTTATTTGATCAATTGCAAGGGGCTGCAGTTTTCTCGAAAATTGATTTAAGATCCGGGTATTATCAACTCAGGGTGAGGGAGTCCGACGTTCCGAAGACGACGTTCCGGACGAGATATGGGCATTATGAATTTGTAGTTATGCCTTTTGGGTTGACGAATGCGCCGGCAGTATTCATGCAGTTAATGAATAAAATATTCATCGAGTACCTCGACAGGTGTGTAGTGGTCTTTATTGACGACATCTTGATCTATTCTCGAGATAAGGAGGAACATGCCCGGCACTTGCGTTTGGTCTTAGACATTTTGAGAACCGAGCACCTCTATGCAAAATTCTCGAAATGTGAGTTTTGGTTGGAAGAAGTTAAGTTTCTCGGCTATGTGATTTCGGCCGAAGGGGTTCATGTAGACCCGCAGAAGATCGAGGCAGTGCTAAATTGGGCACCGCCTAAAAATGTTAAAGAGGTTCGTAGCTTTTTGGGCCTTGCTGGGAATTACCGTCGGTTTGTCGAGGGGTTCTCGAAACTCGCTCGACCGCTTACAAAATTACTCCAGAAGACCGAAAAGTTTATCTGGACGGATGAGAGACAACAGAGCTTCGATGAACTGAAGAGACGATTGACTTGAGCACCAATTTTAACTTTACCGCATGGTAGCGAGGGCTTTGCAGTTTATAGTGACGCTTCGGGTCAAGGCCTGGGTTGTGTGCTTATGCAGCATGATAAGACGATAGCTTTTGCGTCTCGACAATTAAAGCCTTATGAGATGAATTATCCTACTCACGATTTAGAATTGGCCGCAATTGTCTTCGCACTCAAGATTTGGCGGCATTATTTGTATGGTTCACCGTGCCGGATTTATACCGATCACAAGAGCCTGAAATATATTTTCAGCCAGAAGGAGCTGAATATGAGACAGAGACGTTGGCTAGAGTTGATAAAGGATTATGACCTGGAAATTCTTTACCACCCCGGGAAAGCCAATGTCGTTGCGGATGCTCTGAGCCGCAAATCAGCATCTCTTCAAATGCTCGAAGTTCTTACGTCCCAGACGAAAATTCGTCAAGATCTAATTGAGCAAGGGATAGAAATTTGGGTTCAACGAGTACAGGGACAGTTGTGTACTCTCGAAATTACTTCGTCCTTAGTTGACGACATCAAAGGGAAGCAGTGGAGTGACCCGATGATTTCTCAACTGAAGGAAGACGTGATTAAAGGAAAAGCTCCTGGCTTTATGGTACACGAGGATAGTGTTCTGAGATTTCAGGGCAGACTTTGCGTTCGAGCGATTTAGAGTTGAGACAGAGAATCCTCCGAGAAGCCCATGCTACGCCTTACTCAATCCACCCCGGGACGAGTAAGATGTACAAGGACTTGAAGCGAAATTTTTGGTGGAATAACATGAAGAAGGATGTTACGGAGTTTGTATTACGGTGCTTGACGTGTCAACAAGTCAAGATCGAACATCAACGACCGTGGGGTTGTTGAAACCACTTCCCATTCCCGAGTGGAAGTGGGAAGATATCTCAATGGATTTTATCAGCGACATGCGAGAACTCGGACTGGAATGAATATGATTTGGGTAATTGTCGATCGATTGACCAAGTCTGCACACTTTTGGGTATTAAGGATACTTGGGGACCGGATAGATTGGCTCGAACCTTTATCGCCGAGATCGTGAGGTTACACGGTACCCCCAAGACCATTGTTTCGATCGAGGCGGCCGTTTCGTATCGCATTTTAGCGAGCCGTTCATCGGGCTCTGGAGTGCGAGTTGAGATTGAGCACCTCCTTTCATCCTCGGTCGGACGGTCGAGACGAGAGAGGACGATTCAGACGTTGGAGGATATGTTGCGGGCTTGTGCCTTAGGGGAGTAATGATTGGGAGCTTCACTTGCCGTTGATCGAGTTTGCTTACAATAATAGTTGGCATCGTCGATCAAAATGGCACCCTTCGAGGCTCTCTATGGTAGGCGATGTAGGTCGCCATTATGTTGGGACGAGGCTTCGAGCTAGTTGGGACGGAACCGGATATGTTGTTGGAGACCAAGGAAAAGATTTTGTCATCCGAGATCGATTCATCGCGCCCAGAGTCGTCGAAATCTTACGCCGATACTAAATGCCGACACTTTGAGTATGAAGAGGGGGATCACCACTTGCTCAAAGTAACGCCGACCAGAGGAGTTTTACGCTTCGGTAAAAAGGGAAAACTCAGTCCAAGGTATATCGGACCTTTCGAGATTTTAGACAGAGTTGGAGACTTAGCTTATCGCTTGGCGTTGCCTCCAGCTTTGAGTCACGTCCATAATGTTTTTCATGTGTCCCAGTTGAGGAAGTACGTACCGGATCCGAGCCACATTATCGACTACAGTGAGATTGACGTAGCCGAGGATATTACCTTTCCGGAGAGACCCGTGAAGATCCTTGAACGTCGCGAGAAACAGCTTCGGCATAAGACCATTCCACTGGTTAAAGTACAATGGTCGAGGCATGGAGTCGAAGAGGCGACTTGGGAGACGGAAGAGAAGATGCGGGTGGAATACCCCGAACTATTTATTTCTTAAGTTTCGGGACGAAACTTCTTTTTAGAGGGGGAGAATGTAATACCCGGTCGAAAGTCATGTCATTTCAAACCTCTTCTTGTTCTTCGAATCGTGATTTGTTGAGCGAACCCTTGTAATCATTGCTTGGAACCACCGTTTTGGGGTTCCCGTACTTCTATTTCGTGTTATTGTCGCCCAGACATTGAATCATATTGCTTTTATTCTCTTTCTGGGTCATTTTTCATCATTTTAGGACCGAAGGGGTGAGCAGCGGCACAAGGAGTGTGCGCCGCGGCACACATATTTCCTAAACTCGGCAGCGGAGTGTCTGGGTGCCGCGGCACATGCAGCAGTGCGCGGCACCTGCCGAGCAATGCCGCGGCACACCTATCTTGAGCCGCGGCACCTGGTGTTGCATCCTCGGCCCAAAACCCGCTGTACCGGTGCGCGGCACACACAGTGAGCCGCGGCACCTGCGGAACACAGGAACAATTTTAGGCCTGTGCCACGGCACACCTATGCTGAGCCGCGGCACACAATGCGGTCAACTGCATAATTCGGCTTTTTGAGCGACATTTCAGCCATTTTCCTCCATTTCTTCTTCCATCGCGAGTGAGAGAGTTTGAGGGAGGAACTCTTTTCATATCTATCACTTGTGTGTTGAAGATTTACCACTTTCACTCGGTTGGGAAGCCCGGATAGTCGATCTATCGCGTATTCCTTGGATCATAGCGCTTGAATATTCAAGAGGTAATTTCTTCGACATCTTGACTTCTCTATTTTGTGTGGGTTTTGACGTTTTGGATGATAAAATCATGGTGTAGGATGTGATATAGGCGTGATTATGGACATGATTGGGTATTCATCGGATTATTGAAAGATTATTCAAGAACACTTTGATTTTGTGTTGGTTTTTGGGGGTTTTCGTAGATTCGTCCGTTTTATCCGATTGAAGCTTGAGAACCTTGAGATTTTGATATATCTATACCGTATGAGTGTTTTCTTCCGATTTTTCGGGTTGAATTATGTCATTTTCGGACTTATGAGATTTGGACGATTTTCCAACCTCTAGTTGATTATCCGTATATCTTTATGAATCGTAGACGGGTTTCAGGGGTTTCTTCGTGTAATTTGAATATGGATAATTGATTATCATATTCCTTGCGAATCGTTTAGGTGCCGGAAGCGCGTTCTTGGACCTACCAATCTCATACCCCCTTTTTCCGTTCGTCCCTCGATGTCTCAAAGGCAAGTATACATTTATGATTATACGTTCTCGACTTTGAAAGTATGAAATATTGATGGTATGATTATTTCTAGCCACTCCGGGACGGGCCTATGGTCCTCTGAGGGTTTCGTAGCCTCAGTGCGATTCCATGGTTGATATGAGCGAACCGTTTCTCGGCATTCATATGAAATAATGTTGGCATGTAATGAGCGAACCGTTTTGTGGCATTCCTACATGTAACGGCGTATGATATGAACGAACCGTTTCTACGGCATTCACATACGTCTTGAGATTTTAGTTATTCCGGAATACTAGTCTTAAATTGATGAATTGACAGATATTGATGAATTGACGGATTACATTTACTTTATTGTCGAGGAGTATTATGTTTCATATTGTTATACTTGCACTAGATATTCGACGGCTAACCCCTTTATGGGGGAAATACGTTTCATGTATTTCAGGTTCCAGGGGAGCGGACGGGCAGGTATCGGGTCGGCATAAAGATGGTGGGCAAGCGTGATACTGTGTCTTTCTTCTAGTTATGTTTGGAGTTTCCCGTTCAGTGTTGTTGTACTGGATTGGCTATTGAATACTCGAGTATTGTTCTCCTTTTTCCTTGATGTTCCGGCCTGTGTTTGCCGAAGTATTGAATTGAGTTGTGATGTTTGTGAATACATTGGTTATATTTCGAATACCTTTGTATCGTTTTTCATTCCATTGTGTGTAGACCTTAT